>CM045743.1:7368939-7401439 GCA_024760905.1 Plotosus lineatus
CATATAACTTTTCCAACTATTCTTCCTTAATTTACTTTTTTTTTTTAATTCGATGAATATTTATTGATTTATTAAAAAAATAAAACACGATGCACTGAAGCCGAATTAATTGAAGCGTGAAGTAGCGACGGATCCCTGTATATACACATAGTGTACGTCAGTCATGGGGGTTGATTCTACTTTGCGGAAATCAGCGGTTGGGGGAAGTGGGGGTCTCGGTTGCCATTAACCACGGAAAGTGAGGGATCCCTGTATTAATTTTCATCGTTATGCTGATGACACACCGTTATATATTTCAGCAAAGCCAGATGAGAGACATCAACTTAGTCTGTCTGTCTTCCTTTCGGCTTTTTCCCTTTCACTCGGGAGTCGCCACAGCGAATCATCTGATATGCACATTTGATTTGGCAGAGATTTTTACGTCGGATGCCCTTCCTGTCACAACCCTTTTAGCAAGGGACAGAAACACGCTAACGACTTTGCAGCTCCTCTTTACGAAAGTCAGCAATGGGTCTTTTACATGCGTCACACCATAGACAGTGAGAGACATGGCCCGCCTTTGATAACCCAGTTAGCTGCACTGGGGAGGACAGTGACAACCTTGTGGAGAGTGGGACTCGAACCCCCAACCTTTGGATCAGCGATCCAGCGCCCTATACCACTAGACCACCACTGCCCCATCAACTTCAAGAGATCTCAACACAAGAACATCAAGAGACATCAACTTAGTAAAGTTGATAAAATGTGAGAAGGACTTTAGACCCTGGATGCTTACGAACTTCTTTTAAACTCTGATAAGACAGAAGTTCTTGTATTCGGATCTCAGGCAGATAGAAACAAGGTTTATGATGATGTAGTGAGTTTGGATGGCGTTTTCGTCTCATGTGTAGCAGTAAAGGATGTTGGCGTGATTATTGACGCTGGTCTTTCATTTGAAGCTCATGTAGCTCCCGGGCAGTGGTGGCTTTGTGGTTAATGCAACGGGTTACTAATCCGAAGGTCAGCGGCTCAGTACCCACTGTTATCATTGTTGGGCCCTTGAGCAAGGCCCTTAACCCTCAATTGCTCAAGTTGTTTAAAATGATAATTGTAAGTTGCTCTGGATAAGAGCTTCTGCCAAATGCTGTAAATGTAGATAATATTACTTGGGTGGCGTTCTTCCTTCTTGGGAATGTTGCTGAAATATGATGTCACTGCATGATGTGGAAAAAGTTGTTGATGCTTTTGTTACTCTGTGATTCGATTATTGTAATGTGTTCCTGTCTGGATGTTCCTACAGGAGCATAAATAAGCTCCAGTGAGTCCAGAATGCAGCAGCGAGAGTCGTTACTAGAACCCAGTTACACTTCACATCGAATATAAAACAGGACTTTTAACCTATAAAGCACTTAACAGTCTCGTGCCACATTATCTTAGTGCACTTCTTGTCGTTTATGATCCGACAAGCCTCCTGAGAGCAAAAGGTGCAGGATGCTTAGTGATGCCTCAAATAACGAAGACTACTGCGGGGGGCGGAGCTTCTCTTACAAAGCCCCACAGTTATTTAATAACTTTCCAGGTAATGTTCGCGACTCAGACACAGTCTCTGTTTTGAAGACGAGAATGAAAACTCACTTGTTTAGTGGAGCATTTAGTTAAAAGGCTTTTATTATGTAAAGGAGCAGATCTGAGGGTCTCAGGCATAGAAAGTTCTGGTAAACTGGGATGTTGGGATGCTGTCGCTCCCTCACTCTACATGCTCACCAAGGTCTGTTTGACGGTGGGCTGGCCGTTTACCCAGCGGCACAGGTTGCCCTGATGTCTGCCTTCCTTCTGGTTCTCTCTCTTTTAGTTTTGGTGCCATAGCCAGTCTTGCCGGAGTCCCTGCTTGCACTCAGCAATAATAAATTCTTATATTTCCATTACAGTATTATGAGTACACTTACAACCTCTCTCTCTCTCTCTCTCTCTCTCTCTCTCTCTCTCTCTCTCTCTCTCTCTCTCTCTCGCTCTCTCTTTCTCTCTCTCTCTCTCTGTTTTGTTGAGGTACACATTATTCTTCTGGGATGCTGGTGATCCTGAGTCCTGTGATCTGGCCCGGTGTGCTGATATGGGTTAGAGTCCAGAAACTAGCCTATTGTCTTGGAAGCTCCTCCTTCCTGCTGATGAAGATCTACATGGACCCAGATGTGCACTAACAGACTGTGAAGACGACTTTTCACTGCTGGTGATATTAACTCTCTTCCCCACAATTATTTAGAACTTACAGTTCTGGTAAAACCAATCGGACTACATTTTGGACTATAATGAAGTTCCGCATATATGATTGTATCTTTATGGTTCCACCCAAATGAGGATGGGCTTCCCTTTTGAACCTGGTTCCTCCCTCACATACTAGTATACCAAGGGAGTTTGTCCTTGCCACCGTCACCACGAGCAATGCTAATTTGGGATATGTAGACTTTGTAAGTTCATACTTTCATTGTTTCATATTGTAATAAGCACAATACAGGAAGTCCATCCATCCATTTTCTGAACCGCTTAATCCTAATTAGGGTCACGGGGAGGCTGGCGCCCAGCTCAGCCGACTCGGGGCGAGGGCAGAGTTGACGCTGATGGCTTTACAGCTCCTTTTGATGAAAGTCAGCAATGGTTCTTTTACATGAACCTCACACCAGAGATAGTGAGAGACATGGCCAGCATTTGATAACCCAGTTAGCTACACTGGGGGGACAGCGACAACCCATTGAGAGTGGGGCTTGAACCCCCCATCCTTGGTATCAGTGATCCAGCACCTTTACCACCAGACCACCACTGCCCCAACTACAGGAAGTGGAGGGTATTACAGTTTCAACAAAGATGGATATACAGTAAAATTGAATTCAAAGCAACAGTTTAGACTTGTCTTTTAGTCGCTTTCTTTCAGACACATTTTGTAACAGTATTTTGATGAAAGCCAGAGCCAACGCCTCGCTTTAAATGCACCACTGGAAGCAACTGTTTTGCTATCAATTACAGAGTGCAATTCTCGGGAGAAATGTAATTAGGCCTCCATCTGTTGGAATAAACATGATAGAAAGCTCGGAGAGTTTATTTTACAGAGAGTTAGAGAAAGACAGAGGAAAAATCACCTGAGACCCCACACACTTCATGGGACCTGGTAACACACAGGGTCATTGGCATTGTTCAGTTCATTTTCTGTAACCGCTTCATCCTAATTAGGGTCGCGGGGAGGCTGGTGCCCATCCCAGCCAACTCAGGGCGAGGGCAGAGTACACCCTGGACAGCTCGCCAGGCCATCGCAGGGCAGAAACACGCTGACGGCTTTGCAGCCTACTCTTGTCGAAAGTCATCAATGGTTCTTTTACATGCCTGACACCATAGACAGTGAGAGACATGGCCCGTCTTTGATAACACAGTTAGCTGCACTGGGAGGACAGTGACAACCTTGTGGAGAGTGGGACTCGAACCCCCAACCTTTGGATAAGCGATCCGGCGCCTTATACCACTAGACCACCACTGCCCATTCTTTGGCATTGTATTCAAGTAAATTGCTAAAAAAAAGAAAGAAAAGAAACACTATGGTGCTCAGCACATTTCACAACAAGAAGGTTCTAGGTTCGAATTCCAGGGCCAGTTGGGCTGTTTCTGTGTGTAGCTTGCATGTTTCCCTTGTGCTGGCATGGGTTTCCTCTGTTTACCTTAGCTTCCTTCCACCATCAAAATATATTCACATCAAGCTATTTGGCTGTTCCTATAAGCAAGTAGATCACTGGTATCAAGCTCATTTTCACTGAGGGCCACCTCCCTAAACTTTGCAAGGGCCTAGGGATAACATAGTCAAAAAGGGAATCCAAGAGACCTGTACTGCACAATGATTACATTACTTTAGTTTAGGGGTTTAGTTTATGATTTGTCCTCTTTGACTTTATTTACTTAAATTTTCTGACAATGCTTCAAAGTAAGATGGTAATTAGCTATCTTTCTTGAGCCATGAATGATACTTGAAATAGGTTTGCTGCCATCTAGTGGATCGACGGTGTATCATGTTTGTGGTAGTGGTTGATGGGAAGAATGTATGATAATCATATACTTGCTGGCCACACAAAGTCAGTTTTGGCTAGATTTGTCCAGTGGGCATTGCGTTTGAAGCCTGTGTACTAGATACTTTGGTATGTCTTGCATGGACTCTTGAAGTCTCTGGAACCTAATGGGGGTGCAAAAGATATTCCAGTAATTGATGTTTCGGTGACCTCAGTGTAAGGGCTTATGGTGTTGAGATGACTTAATGACTTCATGGCATTTCACATCGTGTATATATATATATATATATATATATATATATATATATATATATATATATATATATATATATATATATATATATATAACTTTAATTACTTTTAATGATAATCAAGAGAGTATTGATTTCTCTTGATTCCCTTTAAGTGAACCTAATTCATGTCAGAGAAATGTGTTTGTCTGTGTGTGTGTGTGTGTGGGGGGGGTTCCCTTTCATTTTTCCCATACAGATTACGATCAACAAGTTCTACCCATCCAAATAGCTAGCCGGCAAAAAATAAACTTTGGATTGTAGTCATAAAATACAAAAATACCCTAATTTATCAACATTAGCAGCCTAACTACAGGATGTTTTTTTCCTGTCAGTCTATCCTCCTGAGAATCTGGGTTACAGAACTCTACATCACTGCTTGGCCCAGTTCACAACCTCAGCCAGGTGTTCAAAGCGTTATGTGTAATGTTTAGAGAAACATGGTGGTCTGCCAAAGAAACTAATTAAAGTAAATGTTCTGCAGACAGGCCAGGAAAACCACTACCAGCTACAGTAATGTAGATGAAATGAAGGTCTAATGAATGCAACAGTCACCATTGTTGCTCTACTGTAGTTTATTGGCCTATAATTCATGGAGCTGCTTACACGCACGGCAGAACAATAAAAAAAAAAAACCCTGACATTCAGAATGATGTTCACGATACAGTCTACTGAATTTGTCTATGAAAGCAGACAGGCAGCACAGATGGCGTTTGGTCCCACAGTGCTGAAGATTAAATGCATGGTACAAACAAATCCAGTATAATCCATATAGTGTTATCATATACCATCTCAGGCGGCATGGCGGTGAGGTGGTTTGCATATGTTTGCCTCACACCAAAAAGGCCTCGGGCTCAACGAGGAAGTTAATAGGAAGTTTGGTGGTTCAGGCCCCGGTACCATCAACCTAACATCGTTAGAATCTTGAGCAAAGACTTGTAACCCTCAACTGCTAGGCCAGGGGTCGAGAACCTATGGCTCGCAAGCCAGATGTGGCTCTTTTGATGACTGTATCTGGCTCTCAGATAAATCAGGTGGCCTTTCTTAACAGAATAACGAATACATATTTTCACTGTCATTTAAATAAAAATAAAAATAAAAACATCAAATAAAACAAAAACAGATGGATAAATCTCACGCATTTAAATCTATACATCCATTTTCAATACCACGTCACTGTGGCATGCAGCAGAGAGCCAATCCTTTCTGTACGCCAGTATGTGGGCAGGTCCAATACCTTGAAACTCTAATGTTATTGGATTATAACAACAGCCACAGACTGAGCGTGTTTTTGAGTAAAGAGATAAATTTCCCTCATTTTTGATCAGCTCATTTGCACAAAGCCAAGCACAGCACCGCAGACCAGCTGATTGCCAAAACCTGGAATGAGCTTCCATACCAAACACTGCAGTGTGTGAGGCTTGCCTTATCGACCATGTTTGGCTCTACATGCACATGCGACAGTCCTTCTCACCTGAAAAACACCAAGACCAACCTGCAGTCACGTTTAATAGATGGAAGCCTAAACGCCCGCATGAAGCTGAACCTCAGCACGTATATATACCAGATAATATTAGTAATTACAGATAGTAATGCAGCACCAGAAGTTGCATTAATCGTAAGAAGTAAATTCAGAGTCTTATTATACTCTCAAATTTTGGTCTTCTTCTTTTTAAATTTAGTTGTATTCAGTATTAATATACTAGTCCTTCTCAAAAAATTAGCATATTGTGATGAAGTTCATTATTTTCTGTAATGTACTGATAAACATTCCCAGTGCAGCTAACTGGGTTATCAAAGGCCAGCCATGTCACCCACTGTCTATGGTGAGAGGCATGTAAAAGAACCATTGCTGACTTTCGTAAAGAGTAGGCTGCAAAGCCGTCGGCGTGTTTCCGCCCTGCGATGGCCTGGCAAGCTGTCCAGGGTGTACTCTGCCCTCGCCTGAAGTTGGCTGGGATGGGCACCAGCATGGTGGGCACCAGCATAAATTAACTGAACTGATAAACATTAGACTTTCATATATTTTAGATTTATTACACACAACTGAAGTAGTTCAAGCCTTTTATTGTTTTAATATTGATAATTTTGGCAAAAAAAAAAAAGAAAAAACAAAAATCCTTATCTCAAAAGGTTAGCATATTTCATCCGACCAATAAAAAAAAAAAAGTGTTTTTCGTACAAAAAAAGTCAACCTTCAAATAATTATGTTCAGTTCTGCACTCAATACTTGGTCGGGAATCCTTTTGCAGAAATGACTGCTTCAATGCGGCGTGGCATGGAGGCAATCAGCCTGTGGCACTGCTGAGGTGTTACGGAGGCCCAGGATGCTTCGATAGCGGCCTTAAGCTCATCCACAGTGTTGGGTCTGGTGTCTCTCAACTTTCTCTTCACAATATCCCACAGATTCTCTATGGGGTTCAGGTCAGGAGCGTTGGCAGGCCAATTGAGCACAGTAATACCATGGTCAGTAAACCATTTAGCAGTGGTTTTGGCACTGTGAGCAGGTGCCAGGTCGTGCTGGAAAATAAAATCTTCATCTCCATAAAGCTTTTCAGCAGATGGAAGCATGAAGTGCTCTAAAATCTCCTGATAGCTAGCTGCATTGACCCCGCCCTTGATAAAACACAGTGGACCAACACCAGCAGCTGACATGGCACCCCAGACCATCACTGACTGTGGGTACTTGACACTGGACTTCAGGCATTTTGGCATTTCCTTGTCCCCAGTCTTCCTCCAGACTCTGGAACCTTGATTTCCGAATGGCATGCAGAATTTGCTTTCATCCGAAAAAAGTACTTTGGACCACTGAGCAACAATCCAGTGCTGCTTCTCTGTAGCCCAGGTCAGCCGCTTCTGCCGCTGTTTCTGCTTCAAAAGTGGCTTGACCTGGGGAATGCAGCACCTGTAGCCCAGTCCACTGCTTCCACAGGTCCTCCAAGGTCTGGAATCGGCCCTTCTCCACAATCTTCCTCAGGGTCCGGTCACCTCTTCTGGTTGTGCAGCGTTTTCTGCCACACTTTTTCCTTCCCACAGACGTCCCACTGAGGTGGCTTGATGGAGCACTCTGGGAACAGCCTATTCGCTCAGAGATTTCTTTCTGTGTCTTACCCTCTTGCTTGAGGGTGTCAATGATGTCCTTCTGGACAGCAGTCAGGTCAGCAGTCTTACCCATGATTGCGGTTTTGAGTAATGAACCAGGCTGGGAGTTTTTAAAAGCCTCAGGAATCTTTTGCAGGTGTTTAGAGTTAATTGGTTGATTCAGATGATTAGGTTAATAGCTCGTTTAGACTCCCTGAACATGATATGCTAATTTTTTGAGATAGGAATTTTGGGTTTTCATGAGCTGTATGCCAAAATCATCAGCATTAAAACAATAAAAGACCTGAAATATTTCAGTTGGTGTGCAATGAATCTAAAATATATGAAAGTTTAATTTTTATCGGTACATTCCAGAAAATAATGAACTTTAGACGGACTAGTATATAGATTTTAAAATGTTTTTTTTTTTTTTGGCTCTCTTAGTCAAAAAGGTTCCCGACCTCTGTGCTAGGCTGTGGCAATGAGATTAAAAAAAAAAAGTCTCTCCATTAGTCTCGAGCATTACTGTGTGGAACTTGCATGTTCTCATCATACTTGCATGGGGTTACTCAGGGTACTTTGGTTTTCTCCCAGAATCCAAAGACATTCAAGTTACATTTACATTTATAGCATTTGGTAGACGCTCTTATCCAGAGCAACTTGCAGTTATCTTTTTTTTTTAAAAGAAAAACAACTGAGGAATTGTGCACTGAGGCAGTGGTGGTCTAGTGGTATAGGGCGCTGGATCGCTGATCCAAAGGTTGGGGGTTCGAGTCCCACTCTCCACAAGGTTGTCACTGTCCCCCCCAGTGCAGTTAACTGGGTTATCAAAGGCTCTCACTGTCTATGGTGTGACGCATGAAAAGAACCATTGCTGACTTTCGTAAAGAGTAGGCTGCATAGCCGTCGGCGTGTTTCCATCCTGCGATGGCCTGGTGAGCTGTCCAGGGTGTACTCTGCCCTCGCCCGAAGTTGGCTGGGATGGGCACCAGCTTCCCCGCGACTCAAATTAGGATTAAGTGGTTACAGAAAATGAATAATGAGCAACTGAGGAATTGAGGGTTAAGGGCCTTCCTCAAGGGCCCAACACTTGTGACAGGTGGATTGAATCACTGACTTTGGATAAGCAACCCATTGCCTTATCCACTAAGTCACCACTGCATTAGGCTCACTGGCTGTTCCATTTTGAACCTAGGTGTGTTTCCCTGTACTAATCTACTGAGCTGGTCAGTGGGTACCCCACCTTTCCTCAGTGTAAGCTGAGATAGGCACTAGCCTCCCTGCGACCGTAGAAGGATTGAGTAGTTCAGAAAATGGATGAATGAATAAATCCCTCTATCAAATACCATAAATGTACATGTAATGTAAATATGTAATGTACCATAAATGTAAATGTCACCTGTCTCATCCTGAATATCAAGTGGTAATAGACTTGGATGCAGATCTTTGGGACGGCACAGAGCCACAGTGGTTAGCACATCTGCCTCACAGCAGAGGTCTGGATTTGATTCTCTATAAGGTTTCCTTGGTATTGTTGAGTCTTCAGCTCTTTGCAGTTCAAACAGTTTGCTCTGGGTAGAGTTGCTGCCACATTGTTTATTTAGGAGTATTCTGCAGGTTCTCCACTATGTCCCAAACATGGCGGTAAGAGATTTGTTTCTCTAAAGTACCGCGAGTGTGCAGCAGTCTGCCAAACGTGTCTGCATGGTATCCTGTGATGAACTGGCACCCCATGCGGAGTGCATTCCTGAATCGTGGCCATCACAACCTTCATGGTTACTGTGGAGTAACAAATGAGTAAATGGGAAGGTTGTTCTGGCGAAGAGCGCTTTGCTAATGATGAAATGTAAATGATTCAGGTTCATTTGAATTAGCGTCATGCTTTAATGCTTATAATGTCGAATTCATTTCAAAGGGTATTGCAGGAAGTGTTCAAAGAATCTGTTCTCAAAACTAATCAGACCTTTTAAGAACCTTTATTTCCTTTTTAGAGCTTTGAATTAAAAAAAAAAAAAAAAAACGCCTGTCTTCACAGCCTCTCGTTCCTTCTTTCTGTCATCCTTTCCATTCCTGGCACCCTTCTCAATGACATGCCAGTAACAAAATGCAAATTCTGACATTTAGCACTCGGCCTTAGTTCTGCTTTTCGGGTGATGATCTTGCCTCTCCACCTCTCCTGGAGTGAACATTCACTTTGAAATTTGAAATCTAACAAGCACAGGAGATGTGAAGACTGGAAATGAGTGATTAATGAAAGTAGGCCACAGGACAACGACAACAACCAAAAAAAAACCCTGATACTCAGATATGAGGAGGAAACAAAGATTGGAGGAATAGGAGGGGCTAGGGGTGGATAATGCTGTGTGTGGGAGAAATGCTAAACAGCTAGATGGCTAAATTAGGATTGCCAATGCAGTGCATGTATTAATTTCCGATGCCATCCAAGATGTAAATATTGACCCAGTTATTCACTTTCTTCCATCTGCATGTGTTTTGCAGGTTAAAGTATCCGCCAGTATATAGAGATGTGCATCATATAATAATTACAGTATCAAGCTATTATATACAGTGTGTGCAATTGACAGGGGGGGTGGGGGGGGGGATGTGTCACTTTGTGCATACATTCATTCATTTTCTGAAACGCTTAATCCTAATTAGGATCAGGGGGAGGCTGGCATCCATCTGAGCCAACACTGCGTGAGGGCAGAGTACTGTACACCCGGGACAGCTCGCTAGCCCATTGCAGGGCAGAAACACGCTGACGGCTATGCAGCTACTCTTTGACGAAAGTCAGCAATGGTTCTTCCACAGACTGTGAGATACATGACCAGCCATTGATAACCCAGTTAGCTGCACTGGGGGTTTGTGCACATGATTTATTTGAATATTTGTGCTTGTGTGTGAAGGAGTATGTCCTTGGACTGACTTCCCCACTGCTGAAAACGCTAATAGGAGACTCCAACATACAGACACCTCATCATTGATGCAGCACAGATAGTGTCTGCAGAGACCCAGAGGAGTATCTGTGTGTGGAAATGAGAGAGCGAGCGAGCGAGAGAGAGAGAGAGAGAGAGAGAGAGAGAGAGAGAGAGAGAGAGAGAGAGAGAGAGAGAGAGACTCATGGAAGGTGTTGTTTTACTCCCATTTGTTATTGCGCTAGTTATGTCTATGCACCATTTTGGCACTCTTTGTGATTCATGAGAATCTTATTCATTATACAACAGCTATATTTTATAGGTCATTTGCTTATTGGAATAAACATGATCTATCTTTGAGGCAAAAAAAGCAATCATTCAGTCCTATGCATGCCTGCTCTCTTAAAATGGAAAGAATCCAAAAGCAACCAACTCTTTCATCACGCAGTTATAAAAAAAGCTAACACAGTGTTATCAGATACAGATTGATTTCACCTGTAACTCAATCCGAAAATTGACCAGCAGCAGCAGCAGCAGCAGAAGGTGGAAGCAACCAAATTTAGTCAATATCACTCACTTTCATCTCATTCGTTTGCCAAACCCCTTAACCCTAGTAGGAAGGCTGGTGCCTAATTCAGCCAACACTGGGTGAAGGCAGTTTTCACACTGATCAGTTCATCAGGCCATCACACTGCAACACATACCTAACCATTCACACTCACATCCACACCTAGAGTCAGCCTTTGGAACAGCCAGTGATCCTAATGTGCATGTCTTTGGACTGTGGGAAAAACCATGCAAACATGCATCGAAAGAACCTGCTTCATCCTAATTAGCAATCGTGGGAAGGCTGGCACCCATCTCAGTCAGCTCTGGGAGAGAACGGGAACACTCCGAACAGCTCGCCAGGTCATTGCTGGGCCAAAACAACAGACAACCATTCACACTCAGACCTGTGGTGATTTAGAACAGCCAGTTAGCCTACTGTGCATGTTTTTGGACTGTGGGAGGAAATCAGAGTACCTGAAGGAAACCCACACAATCTCAGGGACAAAATGCAAACTCCACCCAGAATGACATGAGCCTCGGGGTCAAACCCAGGATCTTCTCACTATAAGGCAGATGTGCTAACCATGACACCACCGTGCCATCCAGTCAAAATCATGTTTTGATTATTAAAGGCGCAGGACAATCATTGATTCTGGAAACAGATTTTATACATCACACCTCTTTTCAGAGCCCTTTAAGAGGTGTACTTTCTAAATTGTCAAAGCAACAACACAATCAAGAAAGTGATCCAATTTCCCCTCCAGCAACAGGGTGGTCTTTTTTCCTTTCTTTTTTTTTTTTTGATTTTGAGATATTGTATTATTCGTCTATGATAGGCTGGCAAGTTGTCCAGGGTGTACACTTCCCAAGCTCGGAGTCGACTGAGATGGGCGCCAGCCTCCGCACGACCCTGATTAGGTTCAGAAAATGAATGAATTATTCCTGTAAGGAAAATTATTACCTCTTCACTTAATCCATCCAAAGTAAGCGTGCACACACACACACACACACACACACACACACACACACACACACACACACACACACACACACACACACACACACACACACGAGGAAATTTGCAGAATTTGACCAAGTATTGGAGTACAGTCAAGACACATGTATAACTACAGAGTAACGGACTACAGTTTAGCATTAAACCAGAACTGCAGAGAGCAGCAAGTACACATATATATATATATATATATATATATATATATATATATATATATATATATATATATATATATATATATATATATATATATGTATAACAAAAATAAAAGGACAGGACAAAGGCTTTCTATTGAAAATCTATCTATTGAAGAATTCTTCTATAATCACCTGAAGAGAGAGGATGGTTTCACCACCCCTCGAAACAGATCTGTAGTGATAAATGGCATTTCAATAGAAAGTCTTTGTCCTGTCCTTTTATTTTTGTTATTTGCTCTACCAAAAAGTATTGAGCACTCTCCTATGGAAGGATCTACTCAGAAAATCACATATATATATATATATATGGTGGTAGGCCTCCGTCAGTCCCGAAGGACTATGGCTGCGCTCTGGCTGGTATCCCGGCTGGTGATACTCCCCAGTGCGCAGAGCCCAGGTAGGGAGTAATGAGGGACAGGCTGTTACCCAAGCAGCAAGTCCCCCGTCTCGACGCCACCGGAAGGATCCAATGGAAAGGCAAGTGCCGATATGACTGGGTTCCAGTGCCGCTGCAGGAGAGAATCTACGGTCAATTTAGAACGGCCAATTAACCTACAGTGCACGTCTTTGGATTGCGGGAGGAAACCGGAACACCCGGAGGAAACCCGCACAAGCACGGGGAGAACATGCAAACTCCACACAGAAACGCCCAGGCCGGGAATCGAACCCAGGCCTTCTTGCTGTGAGGCGGACGTGCTAACCACTACGCCACCGTGCCGCCTATATATATATATATATATATATATATATATATATATATATATATATGTAAAATACTGTGTGTGCAGGATGTACAGTTATAAGCAGTTATGTAAGGATAAGCGCAGCGTAAAAGGTGGGAATAAATTCGCATAATTTACATAGGAGCAATATACAGAAGTATAGACAAATATACAGATATGCTATGTGAGTGTGTGTGTGTATATATATATATATATATATATATATATATATATATATATATTCATTAATTCATTTTCTGTAACCGCTTAATCCTAATTAGGGTCGTGGGGAGGCCGGCACCCATTCCAGCTGATTCTGGACGAGGGCAGAGTACACCCTGGACGGCTCGCCAGACCATCACAGGGTAGAAACAAACTGATGGCTATGCAGCTCCTCTTGTTGAAAAGTCAGTAATGGTTCTTTTCCATGAACCTCACACCATAGACAGTGAGAGACATGGCCGGCCTTTGATAACCCAGTTAGCTGCACTGGGGGGACAGTGACAACCCACTGAGAGTGGGACTTGAACCCCCAACCTTAGAATCAGTGATCCAGCACCTTATCACCAGGTCACCACTGCCCTGATACAGATATACAGTGTTCTTTCAACATATATGGTGGGGCCAGTGGCGTAGTGGTTAGGGTGCTGTGCTCATGATCGGGAGGTTGTGTGTTCAAATCCCAGTAAAACCCTTACCGTGCTAAGACCCCTGGGCAAGGTCTCAACCACAAATGTGCCTCTGTTCATCCAGCAGTATAAATGGGTATCAGTAAAAATATACTGGGAAGGTAACCTGTGATGGACTAGCGTCCCATCCAGGAGGAGTTGTACTGCTAGTCGTTATGGAAACCGGGGATAAGCACCGGCCTGATGAGCCACTATGGCTTGGGTGTAAAAAGCCCAAAGAACTTCACCTTATATACAGTAGTGAAAGAAAAGCACTATGAACAGACCATAACAATATTATCATGTACATGTGCATGAATGATACGGTGGCATGGTGGTGCAGTGGATTGCACTGTCACCTCACAGCAAGAAGGTTTTTTGGTTTGAGCTTCTTGGCTGACTTGGATTAGGTTTACATTTTGTCGCTGTGTCTCTGTAGGCTTCCTCTTCCTGGAACAGGTGACGGGTATGAATGAGTCTACGAATGGTTGCTTGTCTCAGTGTTCAATTGGTTCAAGGTGGCCTTCAACTCTTGTAGCCAGGTCGGTTTGGTTCCATCTTCCCCCATGACTCTGAGTTATAAGTGGTATAGATCATGGATGGAAAGCTTGATTAGAATCAATGACGTCAACTTTTAAAGGTGCAAACATTTCATATTGTATATTGGTAGTAGATGTTGCCCCAGTGCACCATAGACAGAATGGTGAGGGAAGAAGATAGTGATAACTTGATGGAAGAACCAGACTCAAAAGACATCTTCCTCTTGGTTGCACTGGCTTGAATAATACATCCCTGATGTGATGGCAGTGCCAGAGATTCTGACACATTGATACTTCAGTGGCTCCTCTTGCCTTGATTCATCCTGATGCTCTACTTCTGCTTGGAGCTTCGGCACTTTGTGACTCACTTTCGACTGCTACCATTCTCCTACATGGATATGATATGAAATTCCCGAAAATATACCTGAGGATGCTTATACCTGAGTTTATTCCAGCTGAATAATGAGGTATATAGTCTTTATGATCTTTCATCTACACCGATATCCTGTAATGATTGATTACCCCAATATCTGATCCCTTTGGAGACTGGTTGAAATCTAGAGTATTCTTCTTCATCTGCATCTTTTTCCCACTTCCATGGAAGGAGGAAGCATTGATTCGTTTTGGCAAATGTTTAACAGCCAGATGACGTTCCTGATGCTAGCCATCTAGGACAAAACATTCATCACCTTCACAGCTACGTGCAATTTGGAACAGCCAGGCAATGCAGACCACTAGAAGAAAAAACCCACAAACACATGAGGAGCATCCACACTGTGAGATTCCTTTGCTGACCATTGGGTTCGAATCCATGCCTTTCTTGCTGTGAGGTGACAGTACAAACGAGCACACCACTATGCCTCGAGGTGATACTTACATACCATATGTTACTATACCTGCACAGTTGCTTCCTGTGCTTGCATGAGATTTGTCTGGGCACTTCAGTTTTCTCCCACAGTCTATAGGCATGTGCTGTAGGCCAACTGTTCCAAATTGCCTCAAGTGTGCGTGTGAATGGCTCTGTGTGTGTGTGTGTGTGAGTGTGTGTGTGTGTGTGAGTGTGTGTGTGTGTGTGTGTGTGTGTGTTTTCAGAACTTATTTCAGAACTATCACATCACGTATGTTGATAATAACTATGATAAAGGTGTTATAAGTGTGTTAGGGTCACATAAGGCCACAGTTGATGACTCTGGTATTGTCTGGGTTAGGAATCAGTTATGGCCTGATGGTGAAAGGTGCTGGATTACTGACTCTAAGGTTGGGGTTCAAGACCCACTCTCCATGGATTGTCACTGTCCCCCCAGTGCACTAATTGGGTTATCAAAGGCCGGCCATGTCTCTCACTGTCTCTGGTGAGAGGTTCATGTAAGAAAACCATTGCTGACCTCTGACAAAAGGAGCTGCATAACCGTCACCATGTTTCTGCCCTGCGATGGCCTGGTGAGCCATCCAGGGTTTACTCTGTCCTCGCCCGGAGTCGGCTGGGATGGGCACCAGCCTCCCCTGATCCTAATTAGGATTAAGTGGTTACAGAAAATGAATGACTGAATGAGGAATCAGTGAAAACGGACTTTTATATACTCTTCTCATGAATTTACTGTTTTTCGACTATATATATATATATATATATATATATATATATATATATATATATATATATATATATTTATATATATATATATATATATATATATATATATATTTATATATATATATACAAAAGCAACCATGAGGCGGGGGGGCACTAACCAGTGTCTCTCCCCCTTATGCCGGTCCCAAGCCTGGAAAAATGCAGAGGGTTGCGACAGGAAGGGCATCCGGCGTAAAACTTCTGCCACATTAAAAATGCAAATGGTCAAAACAAAATTCATACCAGTTCGGTCGAGGCCCGGGTTAACAACGACCGCCATCAGTGCTGTTAACCAAGAGGGTGCTGATGGAAATTGGACTACTGATGGTCGAAGAAGGAGAGGCAGGAGGCGTGTCCATAGGCAGAGAGAGAAGAGGAAATACATGAGCCTAGGACTGAGAGTAGGGACTTTGAATGTTGGAACTATGCAAGGAAAATATAGGGAGCTGGCTGACATGATACAGAGGAGGAAGGTGGACATACTGTGTGTTCAGGAGATCAGGTGGAAAGGTAGCAAGGCTAGGCTGTTTTATAATGGTGTGGATGGGAAGAGAAATGGAGTAGGAGTCATCTTGAAGGAGGGGTTTGTCAGGAATGTTCTAGAAGTGAAAGAGTGTCAGACAGAGTGATGAGTCTCAAGTTAGAAATTGAAGGCGTGATGGTCAATGTTGTTAGTGCTTATGCCCCACAGGCAGGATGTGAGCTAGAAGAGAAGGAGAGATTCTGGAGTGAGTAAGATGAAGTGATGCAGAGTAACCCCAGAGGTGAAAGAGTGGTCATTGGAACAGACTTCAATGGACATGTTGGTGCAGGCAACAGAGGGGACGAGGAAGTGATGGGCAGGTTTGGTATCCAGGACAGGAACACAGAAGGACAGATGTTGATCGATTTTGCAAAAAGGATGGAAATGGCTGTGGTGAGTACTTTCTTCAAGAAGAAACAGGAGCATAGGGTGACTTATGAAAGCGGAAGTAAGAGCACACAGGTAGACTACATCTTGTGTAGGCAATGTAATTTGAAAGAAGTCAGTGACTGCAAAGTAGTAGTGGGTGAGAGTGTTGCCAAACAGCATAGGATGGTGGTGTGCAGGATGACACTGATGGTGAGAAAGGTGAAAAAGGCAAAGGCAGAGCAGAAGACAAAGTGGTGGAAGCTGAAAAAGGAAGAGTGTCGTGTTGTCTTCAAGGAGGAGTTGAAACAGGCTTTGGGTAGTCAGGAAGTGCTTCCAGATGACTGGACAACCACAGCCAATGTGATCAGGGAGACCGGTAGGAGAGTACTTGGTGTGTCCTCTGGAAGGAAAGGAGATAAGGAAACTTGGTGGTGGAATGAGGAAGTGCAGGAGTGTGTACAAAAGAAGAGGTTAGCCAAGAAGAAGTGGGACATTGAGAGGACCGAAGAGAGTAAACAGGAGTACAGGGAGACACAGCGTAAGGCGAAGGTAGCGGTGTCAAAGGCCAAACAGAGGGCGTATGATGACTTGTATGATAGGTTGAACAGTAAGGATGGAGAAAATGATTTATACAGGTTAGCACAGCAGATAAATAGAGATGGGAAAGACGTGCAGCAAGTTAGCGTGATAAAGGACAGAGAGGGAAATGTATTGACTGATGACAGAAGTGTGCTGGGAAGATGGAAAGAGTACTTTGAAGAGCTGATGAATGAGGAAAATGAGAGAGAAAAAAGAGTAGAAGGGGTGACCGTTGAGGACCAGGAAGTAGCAAAGATTAGTAAGGGAGAAGTGAGGAGGGCATTGAAGAGGATGAAGAGTGGAAAGGCAGTTGGCCCTGATGACATACCAGTTGAGGTATGGAAGTGTCTAGGGGAGGTAGCAGTAGATTTTCTGACAAGAATATTCAACAAGGTCTTAGAAAGTGAGCAGATGCCAGAGGAATGGAGGAGAAGTGTGATTGTGCCCATTTTTAAGAACAAGGGAGATGTACAGAGTTGTGGCACCTACAGAGGGATAAAGTTGATGAGCCATACAATGAAGCTATGGGAAAGAATAGTGGAAGCAAGACTAAGGGCAGAGGTCAGCATTTGTGAACAACAGTTTGGTTTCATGCCAAGAAAGAGCACCACAGATGCAGTGTTTGCTTTGAGGATGTTAATAGAGAAGTACAGAGAAGGTCAGAAGGAGCTGCATTGTGCCTTTATGGATCTGGAGAAAGCATATGACAGGGTGCCGAGAGAAGAACTGTGGTATTGTATGAGGAAGTCTGGAGTGACAGAGAAGTATGTTAGAGTGGTGCAGGACATGTATGAGAGATGTAAGACAGTGGTGAGGTGTGCTGTCAGTGTGACAAAAGAGTTCAAGGTGGAGGTGGGACTGCATCAAGGGTCAGCTCTCAGCGCCTTAATGTTTGCTATGGTGATGGACAGGCTGACAGACGAGGTTAGACAAGAATCTCCATGGACTATGATGTTTGCAGATGACATCGTGATCTGTAGTGAGAACAGAGAACAAGTGCAGGACAATCTAGAGAGGTGGAGGTATGCCCTGGAAAGGAGGGGAATGAAGATTAGCCTAAGTAAGACAGAATACATGTGTGTGAACGACAAGGACCCAAGAGGAACTTTGAGGTTACAGCGGGCAGAGATAAAAAAGGTGGAGGATTTTAAGTACTTAGGCTCAACAATCCAGAGCAATGGAGAGTGTTGAAAACAGGCGAAGAACCGCGTGCAGGCAGGTTGGAATGGATGGAGAAAAGTGTCCGGTGTGATGCGGAGAGTATCGGCAAGAATGAAGGGAAACGTGTACAAGACGGTGATGAGGCCAGCAGTGTTGTATGGTTTAGAGACAGTGGCTCTGGGGAAAAGACATGAGTCAGAGTTGGCGATAGCAGAGATGAAAATGTTGAGGTTCTCTTTGGGAGTAACGAGGATGGATAGGATCAGAAATGAGTACATCAGAGGGACAGCACATGTTAGATGTTTTGGAGACAAAGTCAGAGAGGCTAGATTGAGATGGTTTGGACATTGTTAGGATCCGTTGAATGTGGAAGAAGACGACTGGAGACTGGTTTTGAGTTGAATATGAGAAGCTTTATTTTGTCGTTTGCAAAGGACGGAGACCCAACAAACATGCATAAAAGACACGCTAGTTAAGGTCTGACCCCTCCCTCGCGAGAGTGTACCTTTAAGGGCTACAGACCAGATTCCTCCTTCCGGAATTTATGATTGGGTCTTTGATACGTTATTATCTCATCAGGATGCAATAAATCTGGGGTGACCCCAGGCGCATCCCAGTCCCCATAAACCCCCACCTCCTGACCTCGAAGTTATTTACAACTCGAAACTATTTGGTCTGTTGAAAATCACCCTAACAGTGAAAGTCTCGGTGTGGCACGGGTACCCAGCATGCACTTCTGTTTAAGTATGCACTTTTACAACAGACATAAAGAATGGCCCCCTTAAGCATTCCATTCGATTATTCTCAACAAGCCTTTAAGTATAGCAAAACACAGAGAAATAAAGCACCATTAAGCAGTTATATAAAACAGCATGTGCACCAGAGAACATATAATGTGATGCACAGATAATGTGATACACTTTTACAACATGTACAGAGGAAGGATATCACTCCTATACAGTATATTGGTAGTAGGATGCTGAGGTTGGAACTTCCAGGCAAAAGGCCCAGAGGAAGACCAAAGAAACGATTCATGGATGTGGTGAAGGCGGACATGAAGGTCGTTGGAGTAAGAGTAGAGGATGCAGAGGATAGGGAGAGATGGAGGCAGATCATTTGCTGTGGCGACCCCTGAGGGGAACAGCCGAAAGGAAAAGAAGGAGATATATATATATATATATATATATATATATATATATATATATATATATATATATATATATATATATATATATATATATATATATATATATACACACACACACATATGCACCATTCAAAAATTCAAATGCGCCATTCAAAAATTCAAACAGTGCGCGAATTGCTCTCTCATTGGCTGTCTCCCAACATCCCGCCCCACTGGCCTCCCATTGGCCAGGACGGAGCTGAATCTCCATCGTACTGTACCCATAAGCTCGTTTGTCACACGTAAAGGAGAGATGTACTATTAGTTCATGAGTTTTGAGAGTTTTGAGAGTACTGTACTCATTTCATCTGATTTGAGGAGGTCCGGGTGAGCCACGCCCCGTCTCAAAAGCTCCGCATTTGGCCACGAAGTATTTTTGTGCACAGAAGTGGGTGGCGCCACAAGACCTCTGATCTCGTAAGGAAGCAAGTTAATATTGAATCCGGACCTCTGATCTTTCAAACAGGTAATTCCACTTTAAATACAACACCCCGTCTCAAAAGCGCCGTCAGCTGCGCGCTGCATGTGGGTGGAGCCTGCATTAGGCAGAGCGCACACTCAGAGAGAGAGAGAGAGAGAGAGAGAGAGAGTTTTGTGTGTGTGCGTGTGTGCGCGTTAATCAAAAATGTTTAATAATGGTTTAATTAATAAATATGTTAATAAAATTGTTTAATATGTTAATAAAATGTTTATATGGTTTACTAAATAATTTTGTTTTACTTTTAACACATATTTCATACAAAATTAGTGTACTTTTATAATTTTTAAAGGGTTTATGGGGTAGTCTTGGGAGCCTTGGAACAAATCAGACATTTTACATGTAAAATGCACCTCCAGTTACAAAAACTTTAGGCTATGAAAAATGCACTGGAACAGATTAATTTTATAAGTAGAGGGCCTACTGTGTGTATGTGTATATATATATATATATATATATATATATATATATATATATATATATGCAGCCAACTGGGTTATCAAAGGCGGGCCATGTCTCTCACTGTCTATGGTGTGAGGCATGTAAAAGAACCATTGCTGACTTTCGTAAAGAGTAGCTGCAAAGTCGTCAGCATGTTTCTGTCCCCTGCTAAAAGGGTTGTGACAGGAAGGGCATCCGACGTAAAAAAAAAACCTCTGCCAAATCAAAAAATGTGCGAATCAGATGATTTGCTGTGGCGACTCCTGAGAAAGGGAAAAAGCCGAAAGGAAAAGAAGAAGAAGAAGACACACACACACACACTTTTCATTTATTAATTCATTTTTGGAACCACTCAATCCTAATTAGGTGGGCAGGCAGGCTGCTGCCCATGTCAGCTGACTCGGGGTGGAGGGTAGAGTACACCCTGGACAGCTCACCAGGCTATCGCAGATATATACATAGGGCATACATGTATGGTGGTGTTGTGGTTAGCACATTTACCTCATGTCTTAAGTTCTTCAGGGTGTACCTCGCCTTCGCCCAGATTCGGCTGAGTAATTAGCATACCCGCAACCCTCAGGGGCTTAAGGATTAAGAAACCTAGAAACTTTGGCAGCACGGTGGCGTAGTGGTTAGCACGCCCGCCTCACAGCAAGAAGGCCTGGGTTTGAATCCAAGCCTGGAGGTTTCTGTGTGGAGTTTGCATGTTCTTCCCGTGCTTGCGTGGGTTTCCTCCGGGTACTCCGGTTTCCTCCCACAGTCCAAAAACATGCACAGTAGGTTAATTGGCTAAATAATATGTGGAGAGGGCTTCACTAAGTTGGATAACTTGTGCCCAATCCCTTTCTTCAATGAATAAAATATGTTTCAATCAAAAAACCTAGAAAATAAATGAATGAATAAATGAACAGTGAATGCAGTTTTCTGGGAGATGGGAATAACTTTTTTTTTTTTTTTTTTCAAAATGTCAATCACAAAAATCTGAGCAATGTTTGCTCATGTACGATTTGCCAAATCTTTAGCCACAGTCTAACTTTTAACTCCATTTTGATCTCACTGTCAAGGTTGGGACATAGTAGGGTTTGGTTTTAAGCCCTTGTTCTCAATCGTAAAGAGTTTGCCTTAAAAGACAATCCAGTCTGATGCCATCATATGCCAATGCTCTCCATTTTTATTGCACAACAATTATTCATCTGTAAAGAATGCTTTTACAACATTGGTACTGAAGGAGCAGGTTACTGAAAATGACAAGCACAATGCTGAGTACCAGGAGCTTTAGCACATCACTACCATAGACATCACTCCAGAGCTTATCGTCATCGTCATCTTCAATATCATTGGTTATAAAAGAAAACCCAGTTTGAAATGAAGCACGTAAGTTGCTTTATCATTTATTGGTGTGCTAGTAGAGGAGGAGTGTGTAACTGAAACAGAATGAATTAGCATAAGGGTGCTTAAAGCAGGTGGGGCATGATGGTGAGGCCATCTTCAACTAGCGCACTTCAATCAAACACCACGGGCGATGGATGACTAATATCTGACTGGGTAAGTGTTCGCGCACACACATTGCTAATCATGACTCAATCACCAGGAGTACAGCGGCAAAGATAGAGGCTTCTCTTTCACCGCCACTGCACTGACACTTGGACATTCTCCGAGTACAAATCCAGACCACTGAAAGTGCTCATCACATTAAATTCACTCTTTCTACACTTGACAGCGTCTCCTTTGCCTGATTGGGGGCTTAGCTGGGCTCAAATTAGGGTAGACACAAATCTGAAGACATTTTGTCTGCAGCTCTTGTAGAAACATTTAATCTGGCACTTTTGAAAATTGCTTCTCTTCAGGCTGCACAGGGTTCCTGTCAGTTTAGGGTTTTCACTTTTGCAGTGGACAGCAGAAACTCAAGAACGTTCATCAATATGCTGAAACTATTATAGAATAAAGACTCTGATGAACTTAAGGATTACGTTACTATAACAACAGAGGTTCCAAGCTGGTCTGGCGAGCTGTTCGGGGTGTGCCCCTCCTTCGCCCATTGTTCCTTGGGCTGAGCTCCAGCTTCCCAGCAACCCTAGTAGATGTAAGCGATTTAGAAAATAAGTGACAGGAGTGAGAGAGAGAAATGTCAGACTGTTCTTACTGAGACAAAAACACCCAGAATTCCTTGTGTATCAATTTTTAATAGTTAATAAATAACCTGCAGCATGGTGGCGTAGTAGCTCGCACATCTGCCTCAAAGCAGGTCTGCATTTTGTCCCCATGCCTCTGTGGGTTTCCTCTGGGTCTTGTGGTTTCCTCTCACAGTCCAAAGGCATGCACGCTAGGCTAACTGTCTGTATCAAATTGCCCCTGTGGGTGAGTGTGAATGGTTGTGTGTGTTGCCCTGCGTTGGTCTTCAAAGTGTACCCTGCTTTTACCCGGGTCGGCTGACATAGGCACCAGCCTCCCCTAGTCCCTCGTAGGATTAAGCAGTTTGGAGAATAATGAGTAAGAGAGTAATACATTTCCCACAATGCTGTTCGACTGCACACTAATAGCAGTATCAATGGGATTCAGCCCTCAATCCAGCTCTACTTAAATGGATTGATGCGGCAGTGCTTTCATTATTTATTTTGCTCAGCAAGTCTTCCTCAGAACTCTGCTTGAACAGATTCCCAACCTTCACCCTCAGCTTGTAGTGTTGTTCATACCTTCACGCTCATTATTTCATTGGTTGATTACTTTCCGAGACGACTTCCTGCTAGGACTCAGTGCAACAGCGTCACACAGCTGGATCTCTTTTCAGCATTTGCTGTCTGCACCATCTACATTGAAATTTTCATTAACCGTTTAATGCCGAATTATTTTTTTTATAATATATAATAATATAAAATATATCTATTATAATAATAAAAATTATAATAACAGTAATAATAAGAATAAGCATAAGAAGAACATAATAATAACCCTCACAAATTTGTGAACAACACAATCCTGTGCACCCAAGGTAGTCTCACAGCTGATTGAGGCATGTGGGACCAAGCTGTGTCACATCAGGTGATGCCACAACAAGTATAGAACATTTGAGCAGCACTGAGTACAATGCTTCTAGTAGTTATTAGCATTTTTGAAAGAGGACCATATGGTCCTGTTGGCATTAAAGGGTTAAAATGACATTAAAATACCTTCTCTCAGTTATTTACTGAAACACTTAATCCTAAGGGATTAGGATTCATGACTAGGCGTTAGAATATCTCAGTAGACAAGGGGCGAAAGTGGGATACACCCCCAGACCAACTCGCCAGATTATTGCAGGGCAAGCACAACAGACACACTCACATGCACATCTTGGGGCAATTAGCTTAATGTGCAAGTCTTTGGACTATAGAAGGAAACCAGAAAATCCAGAGTAAACACATGCAAACGCAGGAAGAACCCAGGAGCTTCTGGCTGTAGCAGTCAGACACTGAAAGTAGATTGTTGTAATACTGTATTTCCTTCTATTAAACACCATCAGCTGTGCTAGCAAGAACCCCTGTGTCAGCACAGTACGTAACCGCTAACTTATCCACATTAAATTAGCACCAGATTTAAAATAGCTAATATACTTCACGGGACAGTTTTCAATGAATGGTTTACTTGATGAATTACAAAATGAATCACATGGATATCCAAATGCACATAAAAGCTGTGCTTAAATACACGCCATCTGGATTTTTACCAGCGTGAAAGAAAACTAGCAATCATTTTATAAGGTTTTGCTACTATACTCCATTGATGGATTTCAAAATAATTGACAGATGGGCAGTAAAGCCTGCATTTCTCACAGATCTGTCTTTGTTGTGTTGAACAGGTGGTCCGACTATTTTTCCCCCTTAAATTCTCACTCCCTCATTTTCCAAACTGCGTAATCCTATTAAGATCACAGAGAGGCTGAAGCCTATCTTAGCTGACACTGGGCAAAGATCGGGTCTCCCTGAACAGCTCAACACACCATCACAGGGCAACACACACACACACACACACACACATACACACATTCTGGACAATTTGGAACCGCCAGTTAGCTTAATGTGCATGTCTTTAGACTGTTGGAGGAAACCAGAGTACCCGGAGGAAACCCATACAGTTCATCAGTTCAGTTCATTTTCTGTACCCGCTTAATCCTAATTTGGGTCGCGGAGAGGCTGGTGCCCATCCCAGCCAACTTCGGGCGAGGGCAGAGTACACCCTGGACAAGTCGCCAGACCATCGCAGGGCGGAAACACACTGACGGCTTTGCAGCTACTCTTGTCGAAAGTCAGCAATGGTTCTTTTACATCCCTCACACCATAGACAGTCAGAGACGTGGCCGGCCTTTGATAACCCAGTTAGCTCCACTGGAGGGGACAGTGACAACCTTGTGCAGAGTGGGACTCGAACCCCCAGCCTTTGGATCAGCGATCCAGCGCCCTATACCACTAGACCACCACTGCCCATACAAGTAGAGGAAAACATGCACACACACCCACTTTCCCCACCTCCATTTTCCATCAACAAATCATCTGAGCAGAAACTTAACAAATATGTCAACAAGGGACAAGTGAATGCACTGCCTAGATCCATCCATCCAGATGTTTGTATATGTCATCTTGTTCTTTAGTTCTCAACCCAAAACTAATGATTATAGGTGAGGGTTGGAATGTAAATGAACTCATAAATACTATCTTAGATTTACAGGATTTAGTAGACACCCTTATCCAGAGTGACTTACATTTATCATTTTTTTATACAGCTGTGTGTTAAGGGCCTTGCTCAGGGGCCCAACAGTGGCAGGTTGATGAGACTGGGTCTTGAACCACCAACCATTGGAAGTCATCCAGAGCCTTAACCACTGAGTCACCACCGCCCAACTTCCATCCAGCCAATCAAAAAACCACAATTGTTCATTTTCTGTAACCATTTAATCCTAATTAGGGTCGCAGGGAGGCTGGCGCCCATCCCAGCCGACTCCAGCAAGGGCAAAATAGTCCAGGACCAACACACAAACAACCATTTACACCTAGCGACCATTTGAAACAGCCTAATTTGCATGTCTTTGGATAGTGGGAGGAAACCAGAGCCCCTGGAGGAAAGGGGGTAGTTGCAAAATGCCCAAGCCGAGCCCAGCAGCCGGACCCATAACCTCCTTTCTGTGAGGAGGACATGCTAACCACTTTTTGTATTGACTCACTAGTGTGAAGTTATAAATTTAAAATCCATAGCACAGGTTATACATAAAACAATTGAGTGCCTAAGACTTCTGCACAGTACGACACACACACACACACACACACACACACACACACACACACAAACATGTCAATTTATGTGTGTGTGTGTGTGTGTGTGTGTGTGTGTGTGTGTGTGTGTGTGTGTGTGTGTGTGTGTGTGTGCATGTGTTTAAAAATTTACTGTTATGTACTCGTTATAAAAAAAACATACATGCATTTCAATATAGGATTTCTATTTATTTATTTTTTTAATATTTAATGCTGTTTTCACCCCTGATGTATTTCACTTGATGTGTGTGTGTGTGTGTGTGTGTGTGTGTGTGCGTGCGTGCGTGTGTGTGTGTGTGTGTGTGCGCGTGCGTGCGCGTGTATGCGTGCGTGTGTGCGTGTGTGTGTGTGTGTGTGTGTGTGTGTGTGTGTGGTGTGCGTGCGTGCGTGTGCGTGCGTGCATGCGTGCGTGCGTGTGTGTGTGTGTGTGTGTGTGTGTGTGTGCTCAGCTGGCATCTACGCGTTTGATTTTTAAAAAGCCATCTGGCGTGATGTCTACGGATCGCAAAAGCAAAGCCTGTTCTGATGGCTTCAGTGAAAAGCAGCATTCCGGTGGAGCAGAGGTTTTGGTATGTACTCCATGATCCACTGCATTCAAAAGTCCAGACAAACATGAATGTGCAAGTTGTGTCTCCCAACATGGGGAAAGACAATGCTGGATTATTTGTTTTATGTTGCTAACAACTATTCTGCAGTTATATTATACATATATTGCAAGGTTACAAAAAATAAATAAATAAAAAAGAAAGAAATCAAAGAACAAAGTTTGCAGGTATTGTTTTTACAAGGTCAAGTACTACTAAAATAGACACTGTGGAAACTAGGTATTACTAGGCACTGGGTATGTTGGCCTACGTTAAATTGTGCATCGGGGCACATTGTAAAGACGAAAAAAACGAAAAGAAAAAACCCACTTATCATAACAAACAACATGAAGTACCCTGATTTACTAAGACATTTGATACCAAGGCATTCTGTACCGTTTGCATGCGGTACGGTGAAACAAGAGGTTTGGGTGACGGTCCTCTCAACATACTGTCCGTTATTCAGCCATGGTGAGGAAAACTGACGTCTGGCCTTTCTATTCCAGAAAGAAAGGTCAGGGGGTTTGTTTTGTTTTGTTTTTGTTGTTTTTTTTCTCAGGAAAGGTACAGAAAAACAGGAGATACATGATACCTCTACTGACAGTAATACTTCAGTCAGGATTGCTATTGTTACAGTGAAATGAAGCCAATCAATTCCATGCTGAAACTCAAAAATTAACTTTTTTTTTTTTTCTTCTTCTTCAAATATTCGCCAGATTAGCCGGCAATGTGAAGGATCTTGTGTTTTGCTACAGACTGTGACCATCTCATACACAATCCTCTGAAGACATTTCTTTCTCGCAGAGCCTAAAATAGCAGCGTAAATAGGGCCAGCATAAGTGCATGATTACAAAAATAAACAGTTTCAGTCATTTGAAGTAAAACTACAGCAATACATAGAATAATAGATATGCAATCAGTTCACTCAATTCACTCAGAACACATATATCAGTAAGCTGGGGACGTACGGCATACAGTTAAAACAAGGTAAACAAAAACAAAAGCAAGGGACTTGTTCATTTCTGAAAAAAAGACAGGTGCTGCCCAACAGGAAAAAAAAAAAAAAAAAAAAAAAGTACGGAAGCCCTGAGTGGACATACATTCATGTTGACATTTCTCCCCAAACAAATCATTTCATTTGTCTTCCTGTGCTCACACACTTACTCACTCGTTTGCTGAACTGCTTTAAAATAAATAAATAAATAAATACTGTATGAATGCATGTCCACTTTAGGCATCCGTCAAAAAATGGCAGTACAAGAAGTATAATTTGAGTGTAATTAAAGATACATAACACACTACAAATCAGATTTCTGAGGTTTCCTTACATTAAATACCCCATTAGTGCTAGAAAATGGCAATGTCGGTTCAGAAGGACGCCGAATAGTCCTTCAGATAAGTCATCTTGACTTGAATTGCATTGTCTTTCATTTAAATAGCTGATCTTAACGCCATTGGTAAAAGATGACAAGCGAAATCTACAACAGTGATAATAAAGATACGGGACTGAGCATGAATCAGTTTTCTTATGGAGCGTAAATGCTCACGCTGCTATTTCACTGCACTGATAAAACTGTATCTGTTTCAGTCAGTCATCAAAACCACCCTGAATCACCACATGGTGGCTATTATAAATATGGTGATTTGCCATCATATATGATCTTCACTCTCTAGAGGGCGCTCATGCTCAGGGGGATTCGTGTGTGCTTGTTTGTTTTACAATTATCCCCCCCCCCCCCCAACATTGTTTTATACTATATCTAACGTCCAGCTTCTAGCAAGTAATGGTGGGGGAAACACAAACGGTTCATTTCGAACAAAAGTATGACGTCACTAATTCGCATGATCAACAGTTTATCACAACAATAAACACTCAGCAAATAGACACGTTTTTCATTTTGCATTAGTCGATATGATACTATTTACATGGCAGTAAACGCCAGTCGGCATACATTCAGAACAAATACAGTACGCACCTATGGCCATCTGAGTTCAGCGTTCCTTTTTTCCTTTTTTTGTCAGCATTACTCACGTTACTAATCAGACTCATTTACAACTGATTTACAAGGTCGTATTTACAATGAAAAAAGAATAATGCAGCAATTAATTGGAAATTACAAACTGTTGTATAAGCTATATAACATATCTTTAAGTGAAGATGATTGTTTTGTTTCAACTAAAGAAAATTTGTGCAATTTTTTAAAAAATAAATCCATTAAAAATGGTCACATATCCGCCTGATTGTGAATCCGGCTATATCTTGACTGTTTAGGTAAAGTGCAGAATTTGAAGTTGACCAAAATAATAATGTGTTTTTCAAGATCGTATAATAAAACTCTGCAGGTTTTTTTGCTCTTCACACAAGATAAAATTTTTAAATTTTTTTGTTCAGGTACGTTATGCTGGTTTAAAGTATAAAAATGAACTAAGTGTTTAACGTATATCTTAAATAAAGTACAGCAACACTTTATTATTACAAATTCAACTACCAAGATTGGCTTTAAAAAATAAATAAGTAAATAAATAATTTCTATGTAAAGTCAATTCTAATTGGAGCATGCAAAGAAACGAAAATTTAGGAATTTAATAGATTAAGCTCAACGCTAGCCTCTAACTAAGCTTTATATATTCATTTCCTTCCTCGTTTCACTTTAATATGCTCCATAACACCCAGCCATAAAATATCCTTCAGATACCATACATCCAAATAAAGCATTCACACAAGACTACATTGCGAGATGAAAGACAGGGTATTGCGAAATCAGTATTATATTGCATTTTGGATCACAGTTCAGACAGAGATTCTTTTTCCTAGTCTTTCTGTTTTGGTGTCTCCTAACAGAGAGAAAGTGATGTTCAACAGTAAGAACTCTCAGTGCAGGTCAGAAGCTCTGGGCTGTTACATTTACCATTATAAACACATCTGTTAAAATGTCCAGTGAAATAAATAAAGGAAAGAATATATATATATATATATATATATATATATATATATATATATATATATATATATATATATATATATATATATATATATACACACACTAGTTGTTTCACTACAATGGTTTTACACTCTAATGAGAAAATAAATAAATAAGGACTTTACCCCCTCCCACCCCCCTTTATTCCCACATAGACTCGGATTTACGACATGTATGGCTTCTAAACTTGGAATAAAGGCAGTTAAACAAATGGTGCTTCTTTTGACTTTTTTCCCTCAGCTGACAGACACGAGCAAACTCAACCAAGCTCAACTTTGGTTTTCGGGTAGATATTTTGAGAACGAAGATATTCTGTGTATTTTTTTTTAATGTCCTCTATTTACATATCAATATAAGATCGACCAGCGGTCTGTAGAATACTATCTTTTTTGTTGATATTTTACACGAATATGAAGAACAGATAGGTTTTTTTTTGTTTGGTTTTTTTTTTTTGTTTTTGTTTTTTTTTGCTACAATTATATGGAACAAAGGACACTCAAAACACTTTTGTAAAGCTTAAAATTTCATCATTGTCATGTGATACAAGTCCCTGAATTGCTTGACGTCCCAGCTCTGGCCAGATTGCATTGGATGAACTCTACAGAAAATAACAACAGATTTTTTTTTTTTCTCGCTCTCTCTTTTCAGGTATTTCTTCATGGCAAAGATAGCAAATGGGAAATTGGTATCTGATTGAGAAGGGAGTAACTACATGAGTGGGCCAGGTACCCCATCCTGGTTTCAGTGGCGACTTTTAATCTATTAGTGAGAGACTGATCTGTTTACTTCCGCCACACAATACATGTTCTGCTTCCTTCAGGTACAGAAATCCTTGGGATACACATTCTTGCCATTATGTCAGCATACACCACAGCTTGGTCAGAGGTTCGAAGACAACCTGGATCTGATAGTTGAGTCTGTCTCAGGGAGGCTAACTATAGAATCTTTCTTGTGCACTATTGGCTCGAGATAGCTTGGCCCTGCTCCTCCAACAGGGGGTGGAGTGGAGGGCGACATGTGGTGAGGCTGTACCATTCTATGAGGGACAGCACTTCTGATTCCAGATGGCCCAGGTACCGCAGGATGAGGGCTCTGCTGTGGCCCGATGGATGTGGACGAGACGTGGGCTGAGGGTGGTGGGCTGGTACCCACACCTGTTAATCCATCCTGAGGCAGAGAGGGCTGGGAACTGGAGAGCGCCCGGGCGTCTTGGCTCAGGCTGTCTGCATGTTGCAGAGAGTGGACACTCTTGCGCGTCGGACTGGGCGCATGCTGCTGGACAAGAGATAGCTGAGATCCTGTACGCCCGCCCATTGGGCTGCAGCTGTACTGAAATGTCCTTGAGCCTGCTGGTGCCAGTGGGCTTTGTATAGGTGTACTGGATGTGGCACCTGAAGCACATGCACCCCCTGGCATTGGGCCTGGTGGCTGTGACTGCATGGGAGAGGCAGATGCAGGGCTGGAAAGGCTCTGAATTACCTGGAAGCGTCGGACCATTCGGGGAGACTGAAGAGTGCTCGGACCCACCAGAGGATTTGCCATCTGTGGGCAGAAACTCATGGCTACAGCCTGCTGTAGGGTGGCAATTGCTGAGGTGCCCTGCGACTGGCCTGGTGGGGCAAATATGCCACCAGGGATTGAGGCTGTCATAGACATTGCACGCGGACGCTGAAAGTCCACCAGTTTCACCATCTCTCGGTCGTACTTAACAATCTCCTGGATCATTTCATTCTCCGTGTTATTGAAGACGCCAGAGTTGAGGTCGTGTTGCACCTTGTGCATCAGGATAGAGTTCTTCTTACCTGTTCAGAAATGGATATAAGGTGATAATTTATGTTTGCACCACTAACTATAACTGCAATCGGTCAGTATGACAGTTTCCTCAGAACATTTGACACACCACCACTCTAGTTGAACATCGTAGAGAATCAAGTGGCTATTCCACTGTATTTTAGGTGAGGAGTCCGTATTTATTAGAGTACAACACTCTTACCCAGCCGATCGAGTCTGTCAATAGCCACGGTTTCAAAAGCCCTTCTCATCATAGGGTACTCCTCCAGAACCTCATTGAAGTTGTCCACGGAGAGGGAGTAAAGTCGACAGTATGTCTCCGCCTGAACGCTCGCCGTCCGACGTCCTCGTGTCAGTAAACAGATTTCTGAGAAGAAAAAAAAAAAAACACAGAACATACAAAGCATCATGATTTGACTCGGCTGTTTTGCATAGTGGAACATCACATGTGCTCTTTTCCCTTTCTCATCTACTGGGAGTGAAGATTCTGTCAGCCTTAAGCCTGAAACAGCAAAAAATAAATAAATAAACAGCGAGATATAACAGATATAGAAATTTGTGAGAACATAGATGACAATGATGTTTCGGCAATACTGTTCAGTTCGGTTTATTTTCTGTACCCGCTTAATCCTAATTTGGGTCACGGGGAGGCTGGTGCCCATCCCAGCCAACTTCGGGCGAGGGCAGAGTACACCCTGGACAGCTCGCCAGGCCATCGCAGGACAGAAACACGCTGATGGCTTTGCAGCTACTCTTGTCGAAAGTCAGCAATGGTTCCTTTACATCCCGCACACCATAGACAGTGAGAGACATGGCCGGCCTTTGATAACCCAGTTAGCTCCACTGGGGGGGGGGACAGTGACAACCTTGTGCAGAGTGGGACTCGAACCCCCAACCTTTGTATCAGCGATCCAGCGCCCTATACCACTAGACCACCACTGCCCCTTTGGCAATACTGCGTTCTCAGTATTTTTTGTGTGCGTTTCCTCTGGGTAGTCTAGTTTCCTCCAATGGTCCAAAATCATGCACATTAGGCTAATTGACTCTTGCAAGTTGTCCATAAGAGTGAATGGCTTTGTGTGTGTGTGTGTGTGTGTGTGTGTGTGTGTGTGTGTGTGTGTGTGTGTGTGTGTGTGTGTGTGTGTTGCCATGTGATGGTCTGCTGAGCTGTTCGGGGTCTCCCAGGCCTTTGCCCTGTATTAGCTGAGAGGAACTCCAGGGTTCCCTGTGACCCAAATGTGAGTGAGTGAGAGTGAGTGGTCAAATATTATCCATACCTAATTAACAGTACACTCTGTGACCGGACGCCATGTCTCTGTGTCCCATATCTATGTGACCTGCTGTTACAATGTCCTGCCAGTGTATCAAATGACATCAGTAAATGAGATGCACTTCACCATCTATCCCATTCTTTAATTATCTGCCAACAACTAAGGTGGCAGTATTGGCTGTCCTCTCATAGTAGAAGGGACAGCATATGCTCGTTACCCTGTAGGA
>CM045743.1:7411439-7471439 GCA_024760905.1 Plotosus lineatus
ATAGAACTATGACACAAAAACTGTACGATTCCCAATTACAGTGGCACTTCACCTTACGATAGTCCCAGAAAACGAAAAATCCAGGTCACGAAAAACATTGTCCAAATTTTTTTGTCTCTGTATACGAAACAAGTTCTCCTTACGAAACGCGCCATTCAAACATTAAAACTCACCATTCAAACATTCAAACAATGCACAAGCTGCTCTTCCATTGACTATCTTCCAACATCCCGCCCCGCTGGCCTCCCATTGGCTAGGAGGAATGACGAAGCTCCTTCCCATTGGATATCTCCCAACATCCCGGCCCGCTGGCCTCCCATTGGCTAGGAGGGATGACGCAGTCCCCTCCCATTGGCTATTATGGATCTGCATCTCCCATAATGCTTTTCGTGTAAAGGACAGAGTTACTGTTGTTTCATGAGTTTTTTGAGTGTGCTCATTGCTTTATTTTTTACTCAGGCTTTTAACCTTCCATAAACATTTGTAAGATTATAACTCTGCTAAGAAGACATGGTCAACACACGCGCGCATACACACACACACACACACACACACACACACACACACACACACACACACACACACACACACACACACACACACACACACACACAGACACGTGTGATTTCCGGTGCGAGTGAAAAGAAGAAGCGGGCTCGTGGCGTGCGGTTGAGTGATATCGCAAAGAACTATGGCCAAATCCGTGTACCATTGGTACGACATTGAAGCAGAAGGAGGTCTTAAAAGGTATATTTTTATAAATTTTAAAGGGTTTAGGGGTTAATATTGGGGCCTTGGAACGAATCACATGTTTTAAATGCAAAATGCAGTTCAATTTACGAAAAATCCAGGTTAAGAAAAAGGCTCGAGAACGGATTAATTTATCAGATCCAACAACATGAGAAATTCGTATATCTATCATAACATAGCCGTAGGATGTTGAAGGGCATCATACACCTGACCGAGGAAATGGACCTGACTTCACAAATGATGTTCTATGATGTTATTTTCTGTGGGGGTCACATGACACATATACAACTGTCCAAGGAATTTGGACAATTTTCCAATCCTAGGACAGAAAATTGTCCAAATTTCATGGACAGTTGTGTGTATGTCATATGACACTCACAGAAAACAACATCATAGGACAATATTTGTGAAGTTGTGAAGGCTTTGTCAGCCAACACTGGGCAAAAGTTGAGTACACCCTGTACAGCTAACCAGACTATTGCAGGGCAACACAGACAAAACCATTCACACTTACACCTAAAGAACATCTGGAACAACCCGCCGAATGTGCATGTCTTTGAACTGTGGGAGGAGACTGTAGTACTCAGAGATAACCCACACAAGCACAGGGAGAACATGCAGACTCCACACAGAAACATCCAAGCCTGGGATTCAAACTCAGAACTTTCTTTCTCTGAGCAAATGTGCTGACCATCATGCTACCGTGCTGCCTAGACTAAAACAAAACAAAAAAATTGGAATTAAAAAAAAAAGGATTTTACTGTGCACATCATGCACGTGTACATGGCGACACATTTAACCTTCAGCATTGAGTTGTTGTTTTGGAAAACAAGAAGACATCCAAAGTGACTGCATGGTCTTCTGGGATGTATTTTCCATAGATGTTTACACACAATGTACCCAGCACACAAAGTGATGCATTCTCTGTCTCACCTCTCTGAGCGGCTCATTCAACTCTTCCAGGATGCTCTCCTCATCGAACATCTTGCCCTGGTAACGGTGCTCATAGTAGTCATGGATTTTTTGCCGGAAGTCTGCTGGAAGCTTGTGGAAGGACATGTACTGCTCCACTTGCTTGTACTAAAAGAGGGAAAAGATACCAGAAGTCTTAGAGACAGCGTAGGTTAAAGGAATCATGTCCATCTTTCTTATGTACATATTGATATTCGCCCAGATGCGGCTCTTGCATTGCTGGATCTTAGTGAATGCATCACTAAGTATGGACTTTAGTTAATGAAGCAAATGGAATTTTGGTAGGAAGGCTGCAGTATATACACTGTACACTGGGCAAAGGTGGCGTACCGCCTGAAAAGCTTGCCAGACCATCACAGGGCCAACATACTCACAACCATTCACACTCACACCTAGAGGCAATTGTGGAACACCCAACATCTTCTGTTCACCTAATGTGCACATCTTTGGATTGTGGAAGGAAACAGGTTACCCAGAGGAAACCCATGCAACTACGGGGCAGACCACGCAAACTACACACAGTAATACTTTCGCTGAGCCTGGTAGTCGAACCCAAGACCTTCTTGCCTTTCGGCAGATGTGCTTGCCATTACACCTGCCACTATGCCGCCCCTCATATAACCAATGTAATCATCAAATTAACCTGTCATAGACTGTAAACGGATTTATTGGATAATGTCATAACATGTTGGAAATAATAATCTTATAAGGCTGCTGTCATCGCACAGTCTAAATCCAGCTGTAGCTGACATGTTTCACACTGTTGCCATGACAGCTTCTGTTCATGTTAGCATCACTGGTAAATGTGGTGACAATTGTCAGAGTGTTTCCTGGCATGGTAATTTAATTATTTAAAGTCTGAAATTTAAGTTACTGTTGCTGTCATGACATATGTTTAAATGAAAATTGTCATGATAACATACAATAGGTTTATAACCTTAATCATTACAATACAGTCATGCAGTCAAAAATCATTATATAATGCAAATGCATGTAAAGCTCCGACTGCTTGCTTTTTGGTCTTGGGACAAATGCCAGGTCTTGGTACATCCTCCTTCATTTTCATGAACATCATAATACTGACCTCAAACCTTATAAGAGCTGTCATAACAATCACTGTGGAGGCATAAACTGTTATAGTAACCCCAGGCGAGAGATGACATACTGCATATGAATCCAAAAGCCACACTGGAGCACAGAGTGTGAGATGCGAATATTGTACACCCCGGATGATATACCATTCTGTCACATGGCACCATACACACATATACATACATTCACACTCATTCACAGATGGGACGGTTAACAGTCACCAAGCCACCTATCTGCATGTTTTGTCAGAGATTAAAGGAATCCGAAAGAACGTGGAGGAAGCCAGTTGGAAGAACATGCAAAATCCTGCAAATCCTGTAAGTTCAAGATCAAAGCTACCCCTTTTCACCTGACTCTGGGCGACTCACTATTTCCACTGAACGGCCAATGCACATACAATTTACACTGACACTCACATCGGAGATAAGTCTGGAACAGTCAATCAGACACATGTGCGTGTTTTTCACGTGAAGGAGGAAACTGTCATACCCCGGGTATGCAAACTCCACATAGAAATTCCCTCTCTGAGCCCGGAAATTATACAAAAGCATATTGGTTAAAAGAACATCGCTTGTAATTAAGTATACTTTGGCTGCCAGAAACATAAAGTAATCCATATGGTGATACCAATCAATACTGGTTGTTACGGGGTTGATCAAAAAAAAAAAAAAAAAAAAAAAAAAAAAAAAAAAAAACAGGGGAGGCATGGTAGTGTAGTGACTAGCATACCCACCTCACAGCAAAAAGGTCATGGGTTTGGATTCCAGGTGCTTCTTTGTGGAGTTTGTATGCTCCCCCATGCATGTGTGGGATTTTTCCAGGTACTTCGGTTTCCTCAAATAGTCCAAAATAAATGCTTGTTATGCTAATTGGCTGTAATTGGCTAAGTGTGTGTGTGTGTGTGTGTGTGTGTGTGTGTGTGTGTGTGTGTGTGTTCAACCTCCCTAGCAACCCTAATCAGATTAAGCAATTTGGTGAGTGGGTGAGTGCGCATTTCAACTGTTTATACTGGTCTTTATTTATTTTTTTATTTTTATTTTTTTTTTTTTTTTAACCAATTTGGGTTTTTTTGCAGTGTCAGCTACTTTTGTATTACACTGTTCAATAAGCATTAAGTAGTAAAAAGAAATCTGGGCCATGATGGCTCAGTAGTTTGGTTTATTGGCTGAAAAAAACATAATTGTGTTTAAAGGGTTGACTGCAGAGAGAAAAATATAATATCTACTTAGAGACATTTTTCTGGATTAAAGCCGCCGCTATAGACTGTAGCGTGATATCCCTTTATGAGGCATAAACATTGTCTGCTGAACCTCAATAAAGCATTCAGATGGAACAGAAGTAACTGCATCATTTTTTATTAAAGGTGGAAAAGGTGCAATGGGTCATTTCCTGTCGGATGTCCATTTCTTTTGGGATTAGTAGCTTAGTGCATGAGTCAAGCATCTTATCACTGGTTTTGACAGGCCAAATGGGGATTATTATCTCTACAGTTTCCTCAGAAAGGGAGCAGCAATATCTTTCTAGAAATATAAGGATCTCGTGAGTAGTACAGTGTGTAGTACACATGTGTTAGATTACGACTGGAGGTGTGTTCCTATGCAGGGAATTAGTACAGAGCCCTGACAGCTGTGTGGCTGTTCTATCTGTGTTGTGTCGGGTGATTATTGCTGCGTATTTATAGCTGTGCCACAGGGTCCCATTGAGATGTGCAGTGGCGGTTAAGCTCAGGGACGGTCGGAGGTCTCAGTGTGCTGATTTGTCTTAGCCTCCTTCTTCCTGATTTACAATAGGTCTGCATATAACTACGCGGCTTCACCAGACATGAGTACAAGCGGTGGCACACACTGATTAAACTAAAAGCACACACACACACACACACACACACACACAAAACAGTTTTATCTTACATCTAAAGCCCAATACATCCCAAGGCAGAATTCCAAAATAAAAGGAACATCTATGAAATTGTAATATAAGTAGAGCCTAGAGGGCAGTGGTGGCCCCAGTGCTGGATTACTGATCTTAAGGTTGGGGGTTCGAGTCGCACTGTTAATGGTTGTCACACACCTCCACACCCACATGCCGCCAATTGGGCTATCAAAGGCCGGCCATGTCTCTCATTGTCTGTCATGTAATAGAAGCGTTGCTGACTTTCATCAAGAGTCGCTGCATCAGTGTGTTTCTGCCCTGCAATGGCCAGAGGAGCTGTCCAAGGTGTACTCTGCCCTCGCCCAGAGTCAGCGGAGATGGGTGCCAGCCTCCTCATGACCCTAATTAGGATTAAGCGGTTCAGAACATCAAAGTAGAGCCTTTTAATTTAGCGCTTGAGCCCCTGTTCTTTTCTCGGAACCCACCAGACATAGACATTAGTAATTATTCAGCCAATAAACAAATAAAAATTATGGGCACAGTTACCCTTCCTTCCATCAACCACTTGATTAAGAACTCCCCACGTACGCGTTCGCTCATTCCTATGATTAATCAATCAGCAAACCATGTGACACGGTGGTGCAGTAGGTAGAACTCTCGCCTGCTGAGGGAGTTTCCATGTGGACTGACTTAGCATACTCTGATTTCCTCCTATCGTCCAATAACCTGCACAGTGAGGCTAATTGGGTGTTCCAAATTGCCCCAGGTATGAATAGATGTTTGTTCAAGGGAACAGGTTAAGCGCGCGCGCGGGGGGGTTTGCAACACTCTCAGATGAAAACATTGATTGCAAAGAAAAACCACAAAAGCGCTCCAATGCCTCGTGGGTGCGGAATGAGATAATAATAACATTACATGACATTGTGGAAAATCTGTCAGATACAAATGACTGTCAGTGTCAGAAAGTAGCTCTGCATGAGTGTCTCACAAAGCCAGACATTAGCGATCGAAACTGCTGTATGACGTGTTTGATTTTATGGGCCGGCACGGTGGTGTTGGGGTTAGTACACCCATCTCACAGCAGCAAGGTCTTGGGTTCGAGTCTTAAGCCCAGCAAGGGCTTTTCTGTGTGGAGCTTGCATGTTATCTCTTTCCTTACATGAGTTTCCTCCAGGTGGTCCAGTTTCCTCCCACAGTCCAAAGATGTACACTTTGGTCTAATTGGTCACTATGCCCAATTAATCCTTATTAGGGTCACAGGGAGGCTGGCATCCACCTCAGTTGACTCCAGGGGAGGGTGGGGTACATCCTGGACAGCTTGCCAGGCAAACAAAGGGCCGCCACTCACACAAACATTCATACTCACTCATAAGTGATGACTTGGAACAGCCAATCAACTCACTGCGCATGTTTTTGGACTGTCGGAGGAAACTGGAGTAGCCACAGGAAACACACGCAACACACAAGTACGGGGAGAATATGCAAACTCCACAACAGAAACGCACAAGCTGGGAATCAAACCTAGGACCTTCTTGCTGTTAGGAGGTTAGGAGGACGTACTAATCACTACGCCACCATGCTGCCACCAGATTTTTTATTAATTTAATGTATTTTTTAATTCATTCATATTTTATCGATGAGCTCTAGGATGCACAAAAGGTTAACATACAATATAAAGGATCTGAAAGCAGTTCTTGGAAATAGAGAGCTCACTGCATTCGCATCTCACTGCGCTTTCACAAACGGAGTAACGAGAATTATTTAGAAAGAGCAGAGCGGCGATTCCGAATGCTGCAATTGTGGCCTTCGGTTCTACATATACTGATTGAAACATGGCGAAATGATAGAATTGAGACCGAGCAGGAGGGAAAAGGAAATGTCCCAGGAAGCTGAATGTCTAGGTGTGAATACAGGGATCCCTGACTCTCCGCAGTTAATTGGGACCAAGATCCCCCCGTGACCGCCAATTTCTGCGAAGTAGGATCAACACCCACCCACCCCCCCTCCCGACTGACGTATACGTACATGTATATGTGTAATATGTGTATATAATATCAATAAATACATATTCAACGCCATAAGTGCTTATAAAAACAATAAAACATTCAAAAATAATGCATAAGATGTAAATAAAATATAAATACACACACATACAGACGCGTGCGCACACAGATGTGCATTAGTTCTTTTGGGAGGTTTTAGGTTGTTTATGTTTCTGTTTGTTTGGGGTTGTTTTTGTTCTGGGTTTTTTTGCATAATGGGCCTTGTTTTGCAGCATTTTCCTTAACTTTTCTCCTATTCTTCCTGAATTTCCTTATTTCTTAATTCGTTCAATTTAAAAAAAAAAAAAAAAAAAAAAAGTGATGCACTAAAGCCGCATGAATGGAACCGCGAAGTAGCGCGGGATCCCTGTAATTGAAAGGAGGAACGATTTCCTACAGCTCCCAGCATCAAACTCTTTATTTATTTTTTTTCTTGACGAGTCACAATTACATATGATATGTTTGACATAGTGAAATAAGACTGACACTGATCAGCCATAGCATTGACAGGTGAAGTGAATAACATGGATGTCATTACAGTGGCACCTACCATTAACATATAAATAAATAATAATAAATAATAAATAAAATAAATAAATAAATAAATAAATAAGGCCAAATTGCTCTTTAAAATGCGTTTGTTCTCCCACTGAGGTAGACAGTTCTTTCTTTGCCAGATAAAGTGCGTCCTCCTGCAAGTAACTGGTATCATGAGATGTGAGAGGCAGGAAGAACGTGAACGGTCAGTTATGGAAGTTGAGGTGTTGGAAGCAGGAAAAATAAGCAAGTACAGGGATCCCTCACTTTCCGCTGTTAACTGGGACCGAGATCCCCCCGCGACCACCAAATTCTGCGAAGTAGGACCAACACCCCACCTCCCGACTGACATATACGTACATGTATATGTCTATATAATATCAAAAAATACATATTAAACGCCATAAATGCTTATAATAACAATTAAACATTCAGAAATAATGCATAAGTAAATAAAGTATAAATACACACACATACAGACACGCACACACACAGATGAAAAATGTAAGTAGTTTTGTTGGGAGGTTTTGGGTTGGGGGTTTTTTGTTTGTTTCTTGCATAATTGGCCTTGTTTTTGTGACATTTTGCTTAACCTTTTCCTCTATTACTTCCTTTAATTTCCTTATTTTTTAATTTGATGAATATTTTTAACAAAACACGATACACTAAAGCCGCATGAAATGAAGCACAAAGTAGCGAGGGATCCCTGTATACAGTATAATGAACGGAATGACTTTGACGAGGATTGTACTGTGATGGGTCTATTCGTCTCCGAAACGTCAGGTCTTGCAGGGTATTCCAGGCATGTAGTGGTAAGCACCAACTAAAGGTGGTGTCTCATGGGTGCCCAAGACTCATTGATACGTCATCACAGGTCTGATCTGATCCCGCAGAAGAGCTACTATAACACAAATTGCCGAAACTGTTAATGCTGGATGTGAGAAAACGATGTCAGAAACAAATAGTTCACAGCAGCTAGCTGTGTATGGGGCTGTCTGGCCACCGACCAGTCAGATGGTAATAATATTATGGCTGATTGGTGTACTGTATATCAGTTTTGCATGCCAAATATCATAAACAATATTCAAAGCTAAAGTGGGTGGGGCTAATTATTTTTAAGTGGCCTGGCTCATTTGTTCATTAATTCGTTTGCTGAACCACTTAATCGTACTAGGGTCCATGACAGGCTGAAGTCTGTCTCAGCTGACTCTGGACAAATTTGAGGTACAAATGCGCAACGATCATGCTCACATTTGTGATTGGCAATTTGGATTTTTTTTTTTTTTGTCAGATTGGAATTGAGCAGTGTGGAACAGCCAAATAGCCGAATGTGCAAGTTTTTGGAATGTAGAAGGAAAACTGGAGTATCTGGAGGAATCCCACAAATGTATGCAAATTACACACAGAAATGCCTTCGCTGAGCCTGGGACTCAAGGCGGACGTGATAACCACTATACTAAAGTTTTTCCCATATGTGACGCGCGCCACCGAAAGTAGGCGCTTGTCGCAAGTGACACACAGAGCTTGTGAGACGAAGCGCGGCTTATCCAAACTTCCGATCTTTCAAGTGAGCAAGTGCGCGTCGAATACTTGTTTAGTGCTCAACCATCACTTGCTCACTTGAAAGATCGGAAGTTTGGATAAGCCGCGCTTCATCTCACAAGCTCCGTGTGTCACTTGCAACAAGCGCCTACTTTTGGTGGAGCGCCTCACATATTATATAATCATTATGTACAAATCCTGCAGCACGATGGTGTAGTGGTTAGCCTCACAGCAAGAAGGTTCTGGGTTCAATTCCCAGCTCAGTTGTTTCTGTGTGGAGTTTGCGTGTTCTCCCCATGCTTGTGTGGGCTTCCTCCCACGGTCCAAAAACATGCACAGTAGGATAATCAGCTGTTCTAAATTGCCCCAGGTGTGAATGTACAGGTGAATGTCACCCCTACGATGGTCTGACGAGCTGTCCAGGGTGTACCTTGCCCTTGCCTAGAGTCATCTGAAATGGGCACCAGCCTCCTCGCAATCCTAAATTGGTTCAGAAGATGAATGACTGCATGAATTCTAGTTCTGGCTGTTGCTCCATCTTGGAAACATCATGCAAGTTGTACTTCATTTATTATGTTGTAGTTCATTTATTTGGCTATATCCCTCGCCCTATAGCGCCCAAATAACGCTAAAACATTACTCATTCTCTCACACATTTTCCAAACCACTTAATGAGGGAGGCTGAGGCCTATTTTAGCAAACACTGGGTGAAGGCAGAATATGCCCTGAACAACTCATCAGATCATTACAGGGCCAATATCTCTCACACACACACACACACACACACACACACACACACATACACACACACACACACACACACGGGGTCAATTTGAAACAGCCAATTATCCTAATGTGTATGTCTTTGGACTGAGGGAGAAAAAACAGAGCACCCAGAGGAAGCCCACTCAAGCACAGCGAGAACATGCAATCTCCACACAGGATTCCCCCCCCCGCTAAGCTCAAGAATCAAACCCAGGGCCTTCTTGCTGTGAAGCATTACTCATTATTCGCGTGACACATTACTGAGATGAAAAATACGAAGTGTGTCTCGGAAAGTGCTGTTACTCACAGAGTTTATAGAAAAGATGAAATAGTTAACGGTCATTTGTACTGTGAAAATCATCGTGTCTTCTTCAATCTAAACAGCAGCACTACACTGCTGAAAATAGATACGTGTCTGCTGGAAAAGGTCACAGAAGAGAAGAAATTATTCTGTTTGACAAGCTTTTGTCCTCTTCCTTTTTCTGTGTGAGACACTTTAAGAAGCCTAGGATTTTATTTATTTATTTATTTATTTATTTCTAAAAGCATTAAATGTGCAACCCTGTTCCCATTATGTGATCTGGATATGCCGCGCTGCTCGCTGTTTATCGAGTTTTATAATCTAAAACAAAACAATTCAACGATTACACAGCAAGTGGAAACTGCTCAGGAAATAAACCTTCAGCAGGGAATGTGTGTGTGTGTGTGTGTGTGTGTGTGTGTGTGTGTGTGTGTGTGTGTGTGTGTGTGTGTGTGTGTGTGTGTGTGTGTGTGTGTGTGTGTGTATTAGGTACATTGACCTTCCCGCAGCTCTGTCGCAGTGCCCTCCTGCTGCACGTGAGGTTTGACTAATTTGAGGTTAGGAACATTCGCTTCAGCACATGGTCAGCTGGGAGGAGCTTAATTTGTTCCTCTGATTTCGTCAGAAAAAGATGCATTAAATTAATGAGCAGCAACGGTGCTGCTGGCAGACAGCGCCATGCCAAAATCAGCCTGCCCCACAGCTATGTGCTGAACTATTCCTCACCTGTGCTTTGGGTCTGAAGTTCAAGTCGACAGGGTAACTGAAAACCTCCAAGCCGTGGCGTTTTTTGTTTTTTTTTAAGTTCTGTCTTTCGATAAAAACTTGAGGACAGCAGTTACTTAAAATAAGCTTATACATATATCATTAAAGATCTGTAACAATGTACTGAGAGATTATACTCGATTATAAGTATAGATTATGTGTCTCCTTGATAATATGTCTCACTCACTCATTTGCCGAACTGCTTAAACCTACTAACATGGTTGGGGGGACGCTGGACCTTGTCTTCGCCAACACTGGACGATGGCGGGGTACATTCTGAACAGCTAGTCAGACCATCACAGGGCGACACAGATAACCATTCACACTTACATCCACTCTGAGGGACAATGTAGAACAGCTAGTTAGCCTAATAGTGTGGCCAGTGGCGTAGTGGTTACAATGCTGGGCTCATGATTGGGAGGTTGTGTGTTCAAATCCCAGTTAGACCCCCACTGTGCTAAGACCCCTGGGCAAGGTCTCAACCACAAGTGTGCCTCTGTTCAAGCAGCAGTATAAATGGGTACCAGTAAAATATAGTAGGAAGGTAACCTGCGATGGACTAGCGTCCCATCCAGGAGGAGTTGAACTCCTGGTCGCTTCACACTATGGAAACCGAGGATAAGCACTGGTACGATGATCCACTATGGCTCGGGTGTAAAATGCCCAAAGGACTATACCTATCTAGTTAGCCTAATAAGCATATCTTTGGCCTGTGGGAGGTAACTGGAATACCTGGAGGGGAACCATGCAAGCACAGGAAGAACATGTCAACTTCACACAGAAAGAATCAAACCTAGGACCTCCTTGCTGTGAGGCAAACATGCTGACCACTGTGCCACCATCGCAGCCATGGTTGAAATATGTCCAACCAAGACATCGGTCTCCTCACATAGAGGACACTGGATGAAAGGTTGATGTGCTAAGTGCAATGCTACTGTGCAACCATAATATTACTCAATTAACCCTTATGTTCTGTTTGGGTTTAAAACACAACTCATGTAGATTTTTTTACTGTTAAGATATGTTTTCTAATACAGGGATCCCTCACTACTTCGCGCTTCAATTCAGTACATTTCGGTTTTTTTAAATATTCATTGAATTAAAAAATAATAATTAAAAAAATAATCCCCAGTGTGGCTAACTGGGTTATCAAAGGCGGGCCATGTCTCTCACTGTCTATGGTGAGAGGTTCATGTAAAAGAACCATTGCTGACATTCGTAAAGAGTAGCTGCAAAGCCGTCAGCGTGTTTCTGTCCCTTGCTAAAAAGGGTTGTGACAGGAAGGGCATCCGACGTAAAAACCTCTGCCAAATCAAAACATGCGAATCAGATGATTCACTGTGGCAACTCCCAAGTAAAAGGGAAAAAGCTGAAAGGAAGACAGACAGAAATTGAATTAAAAAATAACGAAATTAAGGAAAAATAGGGTAAAAAGTTCAGGAAAATTCCACAAAAACAAGGCCAATTATGCAAAAAAAAAAAAAAACCCAAACAAACAAAAACAAAAAGCAACCCAAAACCCCCCAACAAAACTACTTACATTTTTATGTGAGGCGGGCATCTGAGTGTGCACGCACCCGCGTCTATATGTGTGTGTGTATTTAAATTTTATTTACATCTTATGCATTATTTTTGAATGTTTACTTGCTATTGTAAACAGTTATAGCTTTGAATATGCATTTATTGATATTATATACACATGTACATGTACGTATGCATCAGTTGATCCTACTTCGCGGAATTTGGCAGTCATGGGGGGATCTCAGTCCCAATTAACCGCAGAAAGTGAGGGATGCCTGTACATACAAAAATATATATATTTCTATGCTATTAATATCACGTCAGCCTCAGAATAAGAAGGATTTGGGTTCGAGTTCGAGGTTCAGCCAGGGTGTTTCTGTGCGGAGTTTGCATGTTCTTCCTGTGCTTGTGTGGGTTTCCTCCTGGTACCCCAGCCTCCTCCTACAGTCCATAAACATGCACATTAGGCTGATTGGCTGTTCCAAATTTCCTCTATTTGTCAGTGTGAGTGGTAATGTGTGTTGGCTCTGCGATGGTCTGGCAGGCTGTATCAGGGTATACCCTGCATTCAACCAGTGTTGCCTGGGATTGTCATCAGACTGACCATGACCCTGGTAGGAACAATTTTAGCAGTTCTTATGAGATGTATACACATCATGACATCATCTTTAACCATGATCTCCATACAAACAGTCACACCATCAAGTTCAGCTGAGTACAGTATCCCCTTTCCAGTCCTGCATGGATACAGAACATGAGATCCATTACATCAGAAGACTACAGAAACATTCTGTAAGCTCACACCCGTTGCCTAGATCAGCACAATCAGCTGCTTGGAAACCATGTCCAGTCACTCATTCATTTACTGAACTGATTATTCCAAATAAGGGAGGCTGTGCCTATCTCAGCCAAGGAGGGGTGCACTACAAAGAGCTCACCAGAATGTCACAGCCAATGAGCCAAGAATGTGCATGTCTTGGGGACTGTAAGAGGAAACCAGAGTACCCGGAGGAAACCCATACAAGCACAGGGAGAACATCTAGACTCCACACAGAGCCGTCCGAATCCAGGATTCATACCGAGGACCTTCTTGCAGCGAGGCAGACGTGCGAACCAATCCACCACCATGCTGCTCACTCTGCACGTTGTCAGGAATAGATCACTTTCCCACATGGTGCAGACTCGAGATGAAGATGATCTCAAGCAGTCCAAAGATTGGTTTTCTGGTTTGCTTTAAAGAGAAAATTAATGAATGGCTTCACCCAATGTTGAACTTCTTTGGTCCATTTGTGTACTTCTATAAATAATGCTCTGCTTTACAGGGCTATTAAACTCTTAAAGGGCAGAAATGGAAGCGCTATAAATAGCAGTCTGACTCTAAAAGCTTCGTTAGAACCTTTCGATTGGATCATGAATGAAGAAACAGACCTGTTTTTAGCCCCAACAGACCTGTTTTACTTTTTGGGTTTTATTGCATGTGTCGGACGTTTCCGTGGCTGTGGCGGCTTACAGGTTGAGGCAATGCGTTACTGATCCGGATGTCAGCGGTTCGGTCGCCGCTTTCAGCTTTGTTGGGCCCTTGACCCACAGCTGTTTGGTTGTAGAATAAGAGCGTCTGCCAAATGCCGGAAATGTAAGTTTCCAAAATTTGTTCGGTTGAACATTAATGATTTAACAATGAAAAATTATTTCTCACTATAACCAACCAAACAAAGTCTCATAGCTGCTCTAACAAGTCCAGGCCATTCCAGAGGATGGAGATCAGTTGACTATAGGAAGCATATTTTTAGCTGTGTGCAGACATGAATAATGGCAAGGTGCCGTATTAGATAAACGGTCAGAGATGAGGGGGAGAATGGAGGCGATACGCGATAAGAAGCAGGAACAATGCAGCCCAAGACAAATGACTGCTGCGACCTGGTAGTACGGGGAGAAAAAGACACTCATTCTTCATTCTTGGATCTTTGGACTGAATTGCAGCTGCATCTGAAAAAAAGCCTGACGGAACTACAGATGGAGTTTGCAATGTGCTTCGCTTACTGTAGCAAACAGCCAGATGTGGCACGCTAAGCGGTTTGTAGTTTGGATGGGGGGGAGCCCTGTACCACAAACAAGTATATGTACCTGTTTCCAAAAAAAAAAAAAAAAGCATAATACACAGCAGTGGTGGCTTTAACTCCAGATTTATATATAAAGCTCGGGAGTCCATCACAGAACTAACGTGCACACACACACACACACACACACACACACACACACACACACAAAGAGAAACATTCAAGTTCACATCTAACAGGAATTTAAATCAGCTAATTAGTCTACTTTGCATATTTTTCAACCGTGGAAGGAAACTGAAGGAAAATCATCACAAAGAACACAAGCACAGGGAGAAACAGAAATGCCGTTGCTGAGCCCAGGACTCAAACCCAGGGCTCGAACTCAGAGCTCAAACTCAGAACCAAGGCATATTAGCATAGTGGTGAACACCTCCGTCTCACAGAAAAAGGGTCCTAAATTTGCGTCCCAGGCTTAGCGAAGACATGTCTGCGTAGAGTTTGGAGGTTCTCCCTGTGCTTGTGTAGCCTTCCTCTGGATCCTCTGGTTTCCTCCCACAGCCCAAAGACATGCACTCTAGGCTAACTGGCTGTTCCAAATTACCCCAGATGTGAATGTGTGTGTGTGTGAGATGGTCCTGCAATGGTCTTTGTCCAATGTCTGCAGAAATCCAGTCTGCAGCCCACTGGTTCGAGTGTGTGTGTTTATTTATTTATTTATTTATTTATTTAAGGGACAATGTACAGGAACATTAAGCTCATAGAGACAGAGACGTACTGTACCAGATTATAGCTTAATAGCTAGTTTCCATCTGTAGTCCCTAATTTAGAACGGCCAATTAACCTACAGTGCATGTCTTTGGATTGTGGGAGGAAACCGGAGCACCCGGAGGAAACCCACACAAGCACGGGGAGAACATGCAAACTCCACACAGAAACGCCCAGGCCGGGAATCGAACCCGGGCCTTCTTGCTGTGAGGCGGACGTGCTAACCACTACGCCACCGTGAAGTCCTACCGTCCTGCCGTGTGTGTGTGTGTGGGGGGGGGGGGGGGACTCCGGGTGAGGGCAGAATAGACCCTGGCCATTGCAGGGTGGAAACACACTGACAGCTATGCAGCTCCTCTTTACAAAAGTCAGCAATGCTTCTTTTACATGAACCTCTCACCATGGACAGTGAGAGACATGGCCCACCTTTGATAACCCAGTTAGTGCACTGGGGGGGGGGGAGACAGTGACAACCCGTTGAGAGTGGGGCTTGAACCCCCAACCTTGGGATCAGCAAGCTTGAGTCCAGCACCTTTACCACCAGGCCACTCCTGCCCTGGGATTAATACTGGACAGCAAAAATAAACGAGGGTATGAACGAGAGATATATCTTTGAACTAATTTAGAGTTTTCATTCATACTACAAAATAAATTAAGTTTTTTGGTTTTTATGGATTATTTTTTAAAATTTAAACAATGATAATCATGAATCCACCTGTTCCAAATGACTGTGACAAATCTGAGCGTCCTTCGCGTTCATTCTATCATTGTCCACTCATAATAATGTCTACTGACCAATCAGATTACGCCGTTGCCATGTGATATGTATTCATGGACTGAAGAATGTGATCAAGTGCAATGATTTCAACATATTTGTATTTTACACACTGTGCTCACACAACAGGAATAATTCACATTATGTATGCATCATAAACTCAGCGAGAGCTTAATCTGCCGACTGGAGAGTTTTAAAATGTCAGCATTAAAATAGTAGAAAATTTATGCTTTCGCCTATTTGCCTTGGCACAAGAAAGGAAGATAGAGGCTGTGAAGTAAATTGAGTGGTTTTAGTTCAGAGAAGGTGCAGTAAAGCTGCCACTGCTGCTGTATGTGCGTGTGTGTGTGTGTGTGTGTGTGTGTGTGTGTGTGTGTGCGTGTACACAGACAGATGAAGACTCATTAAGTAGTCTGGCTCACACACAATATTACTATCCAAACTGTTTCTCCATTTTTTAGATTTGCAGGGATCCAACCTACATCTTTAGAAGCTATTAAATTCCCAGTCATGTAAACACACACTCTCTCTCACACACACACACACACACACACACACACACACACACACACAAACACACACACACATACGTTCTCACTGACTCATTCATTTGTTTACTGAACCGCATAATCCTACTAGGGTCACGGAGCCTATTTTAAGCTAAACTGGATGAAGGCAGGGTACACCCTGAACAGTTCACCAGGCCATTGCAGGGCAACACACTCAATCATTCACACCCACATCTAGTGTCAATTTGGAACAGCCTTCTTCTTCTTGTCCTTTGGCTTTTCCCTTCAGGGGCCGCCACAGCGAATCATCTGCCTCCATCTCACCCTATCCTCTGCATCTTTTTCTCTTACACCAACTGCCTTCATGGCCTCCTTCACCACATCGATGAATCGTCTCTTTGGTCTTCCTCTAGGCCTTCTTCAGGGTAGTTCTAAATTGCCCGTAGGTTCGCATCGTGCAGAAGGCAATGGCAAAAAATTGCACGTGATGCAGGGCCCCTTGGCAGAGCAGTTCCGAGTGAGCTGAAAGGGCTACCCTGCTAAAAGAAAACTGAATAAATAAATAAATAAACATCCTATGACCAATATACTCACTATCCCTCCTTTGTACATGTCCAAACCATTTCAATCTAGCCTCTCTGACTTTGTCTCCAAAACGTCTTACATGTGCTGTCCCTCTGATGTGCTCATTCCTGATCCTATCCATCCTCGTTACTCCCAAAGAGAACCTCAACATTTTCATCTCTGCTACCTCCAGCTCTGCCTCCTGTCTTTTCCCCAGGGCCACTGTTTCTAAACCATACAACATCGCTGGCCTCAACACCATCTTGTACACTTTTCCTTTCATTTTTGCCGATACCTTCCTATCACACATCACACCGGACACTTTTCTCCAACCATTCCAACCAGCCTGCACACGCTTCTTCAACTCTTTTCCACACTCTCCATTGCTCTGGATTGTTGAGCCTAAGTACTTAAAATCCTCCACCTTTGTTATCTCTGCTCCCTGTAACCTCACCATTCCTGTTGGGTCCTTGGCATTCATACACATGTATTCTGTCTTACTGTGGCTAACCTTCATTCCGCTCCTTTCCAGGGCATACCTCCACCTCTCTAGGTTTTCCTGCATTTGTTTTCTGCTTTCACTGCAGATCACAATGTCATCTGCAAACATCATAGTCCATGGGGAATCTTGTCCAACCTCATCTGTCAGCCTGTACATCACCATAGCAAACAAGAAGCAGCTCAGAGCTGACCCTTGATGCAGTCCCACCTCCACCTTGAACTCTTCTGTCACACCGACAGCACACCTCACTGTCTTACATCTCTCATACATGTCCTGTACCACTCTAACATACTTCTCTGCCACTCCAGACTTTCTCATGCAATAACACAGTTCCTCTCTCGGCACCCTGTCATATGCTTTCTCCAGATCCACAAAGGCACAATGCAGCTCCTTCTGACCTTCTCTGTACTTCTCCATTAACATCCTCAAGGCAAACACTGCATCTGTGGTGCTCTTTCTTGGCATGAAACCAAACTGTTGTTCACAAATGCTCACCTCTGCCCTTAGTCTAGCTTCCACTATTCTTTCCCATAACTTCATCGTATGGCTCATCAACTTTATCCCTCTGTAGTTGCTGCAACTCTGCACATCTCCCTTGTTCTTAAAAATGGGCACCAGCACACTTCTCCTCCATTCCTCTGGCATCCTCTCACTCTCTAAGACCTTGTTGAATGTTCTTGTCAGGAAATCTACTGCTTTCTCTCCTAGAAACTTCCATACCTCCACCGGTATGTCATTAGGGCCAACTGCCTTTCCATTCTTCATCCTCTTCAATGCCCTCCTCACTTCACCCTTACTAATCTTTGCTATTTCCTGGTCCTCAACAGTCACCCCTTCTACTCTTTTTTCTCTCTCATTTTCCTAATTCATCAGCTCTTACATCTTCTCAGCACACTTCTGTCATCAGTCAGTACATTTCCCTCTCTGTCCTTAATCACTCTATCTTGCTGCACATCCTTCCCATTTCTATTTCTCTGCTGTGCCAACCTGTATGAATCATTTTCTCCCTCTTTACTTTCCAATCGAGCATACAAGTCATCATACACCCTCTGTTTGGCCTTTGACACCACGACCTTCGCCTTACGCTGTGTCTCCCTGTACTCCTGTTTACTCTCTTTGGTCCTCTCTATGTCCCACTTCTTCTTCGCTAACCTCTTCTTTTGTATACACTCCCGCACTTCCTCATTCCACCACTGTCTCCTTATCTCCTCTCTTTCCAGATGACATACGAAGTATTCTCCTACCTGTCTCCCTGATCACATTAACTGTAGTTGTCCAGTCATCTGGAAGCACTTCCTGACCACCCAAAGCCTGTTTCAACTCCTCCTTGAAGACAACACAACACTCCTCCTTTTTCAGCTTCCACCACTTTGTCTTCTGCTCTGCCTTTGCCTTCTTCACCTTCCTCACCATCAGCGTCATCCTGCACACCACCATCCTATGCTGTTTGGCAACACTCTCACCCGCTACTACTTTGCAGTCACTGACTTCCTTCAAATTACATCGCCTGCACAAGATGTAGTCTACCTGTGTGCTCCTACCTCCGCTTTTATAAGTCACTCTATGCTCCTCTCTCTTCTGGAGGAAAGTATTTACCACAGCCATTTCCATCCTTTTTGCAAAATCTACCAACATCTGTCCTTCTGCATTCCTGTCCTGGATACCAAATCTGCCAATCACTTCCCCGTTCCCTCTGTTTCCTGCACCAACATGTCCATTGAAGTCTGCCCCAATGACCACTCTTTCATCTTTGGGGGTACTCTGCATCACTTCATCTAACTCACTCCAGAATCTCTCCTTCTCTTCCAGCTCACATCCTGCCTGTGGGGCATAAGCACTAACATTGACCATCATGCCTTTCTAACTTGAGAGTCATCACTCTGTCTGACACTCTTTTCACTTCTAGAACATTCCTGACAAATTCCTCCTTCAAGATGACTCCTACTCCATTTCTCTTCCCATCCACACTATTAAAAAACAGCTTAAACTCTGCTCCTATGCTTCTAGCCTTGCTACCTTTCCACCTGGTCTCCTGAACACACAGTATGTTCACCTTCCTCCTCTGCATCATGTCAGCCAGCTCTCTACCTTTTCCTGTCATAGTTCCAACATTCAAAGTTCCTACTTTCAGTTCTAGACTCCTGCCTTTCCTCTTCTCTCTCTGCCTATGGACACGCCTCCCGCCTCTCCTTCTTCAACGTCTTCGACCAACAGTAGTCCAATTTCCACCAGCACCCTGTTGGTTAACAGCACTGATGGCGGTCGTTGTTAACCCGGGCCTCGACCGATCTGACATGAATTTTCTTGATATGACTTGCATGTTTTTATTTGGCATGTGTTTTATGCCGGATGCCCTTCCTGACGCAACCCTCTGCATTTATCCGGGCTTGTGAATGGCGTGAGGGAGAGACACTGGCTTGTGCCCCTCCCTCACGGCTGCATTCAATTTGGAACAGCCAGTTGGTCTAATTGTTTGTAGAACTGTCAGAGGGAACCGTAACTGGAGGAAAACCATAGTAATGGGGAGAACTTGCACAGTCCATATAGGAAACGCCCTCACCAAGCCTGGGATTCTTTGTTGAAGAAGGATATGCTAACTACTACATGGCCATGAACAACCCCCCCCCCCCCCCCCGGGTTGTCCAGGGTCTATTCTGCCCTCACCCGGAGTCACCCCCACACACACACACACACACACACACATACACACACACACACACACACACACACACACACACAACATCCATATCCACACATACCCATAATCGGAGACACTCATATCCCCACACAGACATGTACATAAATTGCAATCAGCATTAATTTGTGCACGCACACACACACACACACACACACACACACACACACACACTAAACAGGCAGACCTGAGTAGGTCAGACGCCTGAAGGGATCACAGACAGCAGACAGAACCATTTAGTGCACCATATGCAGAGAGATATGAGGCCCGTTCCTGGTGTCATGCGTCATCTCCAGGCACTGAGTACACCACAGCCATGTGTCATGCCTCAGTGCTATGACTTATTTGAAAAATACATACACTTTCCCTCAGTTGGTTTCATGCCAGCAGGACCATATGGTCCTCTTTAAAAAAAATTCTAATAACTACTAGACGCATTGTACTTAGTGCTGCTCAAGTGTTCTATACTTGTTGTGGTGTCGCCTGATGCAACACAGCTTGGTCCCAGGTACCTCAGTCAGCTGTGAGGCGACCTTGAATGCGCAGGATTGTGTTGTTTACGAATTTGTGAGACCGTTATTAATTATTATTATTATTATTATTATTATTATTATTATTATTATTATTATCATTATTATTAGTGATATTATAATTTTGTTGAAAGAAATGTGTTCGGGGAGTTTCCTTCCGGCTGTTAATTTGGAAAAACTAGTGATACATTTTTTTAGCTGCAAAAAATAATTTGGGTTTTAAAGGGTTAAAGAAAACAGTCTTTCTGCTCTCCCAGTATTCCCTTGAATATAATACGAGACCAGTCTTACAAACCCAAAAATCACAGGCTTCGGTTGTTTTGATTTACAAAACAAATTGTTTTTTCATACCGTACTGAACAAATGGGAAAACAACAGCCACACAACTGTATACAATGATCCCTCGCTACTTTGTGCTTCACTTTCTACAGCTTCAGTGCATGGCGGGTTTTTCAAAAATATGAATCGAAAAATAAAAAAACAAGGAGATTATTTTTAAAGTTAAGGAAAATTTTTCAAAAACAAAACCAATTATGCAAAAAAAACCAAACAAACAAATAAAACCAAAAAACAACCCAAAACCCCCCAACAAAACTACTTACATTTTCATGTGTGCATGCGCACGTCTGTATGTGTGTGTATTTATATTTTATTTACATTTTATACATTATTTTTGAATGGGTAATTGTTATTATAAGCATTTATGGTGTTGAATATGTATTTATTGATATTATATACACATATACATGTACATATATGCCAGTCAGGGGGGTCGATTCTACTTGGCGGAAATCAGCGGGGGGCGGTTTCTCAGTCCCCATTCACCGCGGAAAGTAAAGGATGCCTGTACATATGTAATACAGTATAATGTATGCTGCTTTTCTGGTTAGGAGAACAGATTACAAGAAGGCCAAGCATTTCCGGACTTGCCAAGAGTGTTTCGTGTGTGGAGTTTGCATGTTCCATCTCTGCTTGCATGGCTTTTCTCAGGGTACTCACATTTACTCCCCCAGTCCAAAGACATGCACATTGAGCCAACTAGCTGCTCCAAATTGCCCCTAGGTGTGATAGAGAATGCGAGTGGTTGTGCATGTGTGTGCTGTCCCTGCGACTCTCTGGCGGGATCTTCAGGGTGTCGACTGCCCAGTGTCAACTGAGAAACCAACTCCCCGCAAACAAAGGATGAAACGACTTAGGGAGTAAGTGAACAAATAACTGGGTGACATTCATCCTCCCACCTTTCCCTAAAAATATGAATTCTCACACACCCAGTGTAAAGATTCCATGTTCTATTGCGACACTTGCGTGTTGTTCGAGGTGTGCAACAGTGAAAACTGCGATGCACTTTCTGGAGCATTCATTCATTCATTCATTCATTCATTTGCTACTAAAGTTGCAGGAAGTCGACACTAGGTGACGGCTCTGAACAGCTCGCCAGTTCATCACAGGTCACGCACAAACACATGGACACACCAAGGGTGAATTTGAAACAGTGAGTTAGCATAGTGGTCAAACCAGATTACCTGAAGGAAACCCACACAAGCACAGAGAGAACATGCATGCTCCAAGCAGAAACATCCTTGCTGAGCCTGGGACTCGACCCAATATCTTTTTGCTGTGGTACAGATTATGCTTCTGTGTTACTTTTCCAGTGGAGCAGCCAGTGACAATAATTTTACCTCAAAACAGGTGTTCTTTTTAAAAGAAATCCTGCCTGTATTCTTGATGCACTAATGCCGCATGAAAGCATGTCCTACTGGAATAGTACACAGAGTGCAACTTGTGGACGTTATTTATTTATTTTAGTTATTTTATTTATTTATTCCTTCATTCAATCGTTTATTTTCTTATTTCTTACCATGTACACTGTTGCACTGTGTCTTATTTATGATTCCTTTGTTGTGCGGATGCTGGCGCCTATCTCAGTCAACACTGGGTGAAAGCAGGGTACACCTTGAATAGTCTACCAGACCATTGCAGGGCAAACACACCCACACAAACGTTCACACATGGGGCAATTAGGAACAGCCAATTAGCTTACTGTGCATTTCTTTGGACTGTGGGAAGACACTGGAGTAACTTTAGGGAAACCCACACAAACTCTACACAACACGCCCTCGCCGAGAATGGAACCCATTTCATTTTTACAGCATGGCCTAATGGTTAGCGAAGCGAGTTCGGGACCGAAGGCTCGCTGGTGCGAACCAGCAGGGGAAATGTGTGGCAGCAGGGGAGTGAGCAACAACTTCCTTTCCTGCACATTCATGGCTAAAGCGCCCCTTGGCAAGGCCCTTCATTCCAAACTGCTCTCGGGACGCCTCACGTTGTGTGGCAGCCCATCACCCCAAGTGTGTGTGTGTGTGTGTGTGTGTGTGTGTGTGTGTGTGTGTGTGTGTGTGTGTGCTCACTTTGGATGGGTTGAATGCAGAAGTTAAATTTCCAGCAAGGAAAACTAAGTGTGCTACTCGCGATGCCACTGTGTCTTCTCTGTTCACATGCATGTATCATGTATAACGCCGGAACATGTGATGCGCATACAATCTGATCTCTCGATTCCAGTGATGAGTCTTGCGGTGGCATGAAATTCCCCCCTCATTGTTGCCGTTTCTGCAGCTGTATTTAAAAACGTAATGTACTGTATTATTGCTGGAGGAGCGATATATAAAACGAGTCATTATCCGGCTCAGACTCTGCTTGGTAAATGCCAGGCCTGTCTCGACTTTCTCATTGAAAAAGACGTGATGGTGATCTGAGATGCTGCTACTGCGTTTTGTGAGTGTTTCAGTAATGAGAGGGGAGGGGGAGGGGTTTGGGTTTGAGCAGAGATCAAGTAAAAATGACAGAAATCAACTGATGAGCCACTCATCATCACTCTCTGCAGTGAGGTTCCTGCTGTCCTTAAAAACACATTCCTTCTGGCACAAGTGTCGAGTCCTCGAGCGCGAGAAGGTCAGACATTGTCCGCAATCAGTCTTTAAATGTACCTTCGGTATGATTTTACTTAACATGTCGTTTACTATATTTGCACCTTGTTATGAGTCAGTAATTGCTCGGTCAGTTATGCTGATATGATTGACAAGTGAGATGAGAGTAGCTCATAAGGAGTCTGAAGTGGATGTAAATTCATGCACTAAGACCAACAATAACTTTTAAGGTCCACAATTGAGGATTTAGTTGATTGCAACCAAATAAAACTCCAGTCCTTTCCCCAGCGGTCTCTTTTGCTCAGTAATAAGTAAGACATCCAACGCCACACCATTTTCAAAATTTGGGTTTTTAACATTGTCGGTCAGTGACAGCAACCACTGATTCCTCTCATTTCTTCTTCATCGTTGTTTGGATTCACACTAGCACTTGTACAAATGAGAAACAGGAAATGCGCTATCTAGTGGTTTGTCCATCAGGGCTGCTGAAGTGGCACAAAATGTGACGCGCTCCACCAAATGTAGGCGGTGTTGCAACTGACACCGGAACATTTGAGACAAAACACAGCTTATCCGGACTTCTGATCTTTTAAGTAAGCAAGTGAATGTTGAGTACTAAATAAGTATTCAAAGTGCACTTACTTACTTGACAGATCGGAAGTCCAGATAAGCCACGTTTTGTCTCAAAAGCTCCGGTGTCAGTTGCGACATCACCTACATTCGGTGGGGCGCGTCACATATGGTGATTCTGTGGAAAACGGCCTATCCCCTTATGTATACATTGATAAGATAATGCTGTTGTCCTATTGTTGTGTCGGTCTTATGTGTGTCAACAAAATATTTTGAACCCAACAAAACAAGACCCAGACCATAAAATGTGGTCTCAAGACTAGTTGGGAGATGATCTCCACATCAAAACCTTGATCATGAGACCAAGACCAGTCACAAGTGCAGTGATCCCGCGCTACTGCGAGCTTCAGGTTCTGCGGCTTCAGTGGATTGCGGGTTTTTCAAAAATATTCATCGAAAAATAAAAACTTAAGGAAATTAAGGAAAAATAGGGGAAAAGTTAACGGAAATTCCACAAAACAAGGCCAATTATGCAAAAAAAAACCTCCAAACAAACAAAACAAAAAACACCCCCCCCCCCAAGAAAACTACTTATATTTTTATATGAGGCGCGAATCTGTGTGTGTGTGTGTGTGTGTGTGTGTATACAGTCTGCCCCTGACTTACGAAACCCACTGGATACGAAAATACGAAAATCCCGGGTTATGAAAAACATTTTCCTAAGTTTTCGTCCCCAGGATATGAAAACAACCACCCTCTTAAGAAAAGAAATTCAAAATTCAAACGTGCCAATCAAAATTTCACAGGATGCGTGAATTGCTCTCTCATTGGCTGTCTGTCAACATCCCACCCCGCTGGCCTCCCATTGGCTAGGAGGGATGACGCAGAACCAGATGGAGACCTTAAAGGAAATACAGTGAGGACCTCTGATCTTTCAGACAGGTACTGTAATTCCACTTTAAATAAAACATCCCGTCCATGTGTGTGTGTGTGTGTGTGTGTGTGTGTGTGTGTGTGTGTGAGAGAGAGAGAGAGAGAGAGAGGGAAGCTTAACTCTTTAGTTTTTAGTTTAGTTTTTTAAGTTGTTTAATTCAGCAAAATGTTTGCATACACAAATGTGGCGCATTTGAGCTCATCTGGAATTCCGATCCCTCAAGGAATCAAGTTAAAGTTGAGTTTGGACCTCCAATCTGTCAAGCAGGGAATGCGCTTTGAATTCCATGTCTTGTGGGCATGGCCCGCAGCACTACAATAAACATTTAATGTGTATACAATACACATTTGTATTGTGTGTCTGTGTGTGTGTGTGTGTGTGTGTGTGTGTGTGTGTGTGTGTGTGTGTGAGAGAGAGAGAGAGAGAGTGAGAGAGAGAGAGAGAGAGAGAGAGACAAGGTGTGAGTGTGTGTGTGTGTGTGTGTGTGTGTGTGTGTGTGTGTGTGTGTGTGTGTTAATAAAAAATGTTGAATAATGGTTTAATTAATATGTTAATAAAATGTTTAAATGGTTTAATAAATCATTTTATTTTACTTTTAACACATATTTCCTACAAAATCAGTGTACTTTTGTCATTTTTAAAGGGTTTATGGGGTTGTTTTGGGAGCCTTGGAACGAATCAGGCGTTTAACATGTAAAATGCAACCCCTACTGACGAAACTCCCACGTTACGAAAAAGGCGCTGGAATGGATTAATTTTGAAAGTCGGGGGCCGACAGCATTTATATTTTATTTACATCTTATGCATTATTTTTCAATATTTGTTATTATAAGCATTTGTAGCGTTGAATATGTATTTATTGATATTATATACATATGTACATGTACGTATACGTCAGTCAGGGGGATCGATCTTACTTTGGGGAAATCGGTGGTCTCGGGGGGGGCTCGGTCCCCATTAACCTATTAACATTAAGTGATGGATCCCTGTACTACAAAACTGCCTCTAAGGACGAGCAGTTTGCAGCACATCCTGTAGTCTCTGTAAGTTGCAAGCTGCTGCCTCCATGGTTCGGACTTGTTTATCCTACATATCCTATTGTGTGCGGAATTTAGAAGCCAATTTTCCTTAAACCATTCCCGAACAGATTTTGCGGTATAAAAGCGGCTGCCATTGTTAGGAAACAAGGAAAATATGTGTATGTATTGGTCTACAACAATGTTTAGGCAGATTGCATTTGAAAGTAACATCATCGTGAATTCCAGGACCTACTGAAACCTAGCAGAACATTGGCACATTGCTTTCGGTGGCTGGTTTTCTTCACACACTTCATCCTCTGTTCCTTATGAAAGTGACTCACATTCGCCCAGCTGTCCATATGATGTAAAAGAAAATGTGATTCATCAGACCAGTCCATCTTCTACCACTGCTCTGTGGTCGAGTTTTGATGCTCACATGTCGATTGTTGGCATTTTCTGCGGTGGAAAAAAATCAAAGCATGTGCACTCGCACTTGATATGCAGCAAACTGTAATGCTCTGTGTTCTGATACCATTCTATCTTGGTCTTCCTTGTAGAACTTTTGTTAAGTGCTGATGACTGCATTCCAGGAACAAGACCTGTGGTTGTAGAGATGCTCTGTCTAGTTGTCTTCACATGCCAAAGTGGCTCAGGTCAAAGTCACTCAGATCATGATGCTTGCTCATTTTCCCCAATTCCTAGACCTGACTGTTTACTTGCTGCCTCATGCATCCTACCTCATCATGGATGCCATTAAAATGAGATTGTTATTCACATCACCTCTCCAGTACGGCTGCATACCATAAATGGCTTATTCTCAGCGAATGAAAGCAAAACATAACAAGTAATGGTTACACGTAATTTCGCACTAAGAAAAGTCCATTCATTTTCTGAACCGCTCAGTTCTAATTAGGGTCAAAAGGAGGCTGGTGCCCATCTCAATTTACTCTGAGCGAGGGCAGAATACAACCTGGACAGCTCACCAGGCCATTGCAGGGCAGAAACACACTGATGGCTATGCAGCTACTCTATATGAATGACAGCGATGGTTCTTTTACCTCACCATAGACAGTGAGAAACATGGCCGACGTTTGATAACCCAGTTAGCCGCACTGGGGGACCCCCTGACCTTGGGACTGGTAACCCACTGCCGGGCTATGCTCCAAACTGCCTGAAAATCCCATCTGGTTCAGTTCATTTTCTGTAACTGCTTAATCCTAATTAGGGTCACGGGGAGGCTGGTGCCCATCCCAGCTGACTTCGGGTGAGGGCAGAGTACATCCTGAACAGCTCAACAGGCCATCGCAGGGCGGAAACACACTGACGGCTTTGCAGCCTACTCTTATCGGAAGTCAGCAATGGTTCTTTTACATGAATCTCATAACATAGACAGTGAGAGACATGGCCAGCCTTTGATAACCCGGTTAGCTGCACTGAGGGTCCCCCTGCCCTTGGGATCAGTAATCCAACACCCACTGCCAGGCCATGCTCCAAACTGCCTGAAAAGCCCATTTATGAATGCTATATTTGATCCATCCATTCATTCATTTCATATCTATCACGGTTAAGCTGGCGCCAATCCCAACTGACTTCAGGTGAGAAGCAGGGTACACCCTGAACAGGGTGCCAGTCTATTGCAGGGTTAACGTAGACACAAACATCCATTCACAATCACCTTCACACCTAGGGGCAATGTCAAGTAGCCATTTGACCCAGTGTGCCTATATGTTGGACTGTGGGAGGAAACTGGAGTATCCTGAGCAAACCAACACAAGTAATACTCCACATCAAATCCCTTGACAAAGATTTAAACCCGGAACCCACTTGCTATATCACCTTTCTCTTAATCATGTTCCTCAATCCTACATAGTGGACCCTTAAGAACCTTTAAGAGAATCCCGACTAGATCATACATGTTCGCTTATTGAAACACATCCTAGAACATGAAAGGCTTGATTAATCTTGGAAGAAAAGCTTATCCCTCACTCATTTGTCAAACCGTTTAATCATACTAGGGTTGCGACAAGGCCAGAGTTTATCTCAGCCGACACCGGGCGAAGGCAGGGTACATCCTGAACATCTTGCTAGACGAATGCAGCGCTAACACGCTAACCATTCACATTCTTATCTTGGGGCAATTTAGAACAGCCAGTGAGCATGTCATTGGACTGTCTGAAGAAACCAAAGCACCTACAGGAAGGTCAGTACAGCACAGAGGGAACATGCAACCTCCACACAGAACCGTCCTCACAGAACCCAGGTCCGTTTTGCGGTGACGCACACATGCTAACCACGACACCAGCTTATTGTCCCAGGATTACCTAAGTAGGTGACGATTACAGACCCACTCAGAAGCCACTGTCGGATCCTTTTCACACGCTTTTAATTTCTAGAACTGAACTAACACGTCCGTGAAAAACATGATGTGCTATTAATTATGAACCCGGAAAGGAAGAACAATACATTTAGGGAAAAAATGCTGACTGCTTAGCTAGCAAGCTAGTATTTGCATTTTTAAATCGGTGGAAGTCATGCCTTCAGCGAGGAAGCGTAAATATATCTTCTCACATGGTGTCGCAATGGCACAAAAGATCTCGGATTACAGCTATAATCGCTGAAAGGAAGTATACGGTGGAAGATGTGTAGGACGGAGAGGGGTTTGATACACTATACTGTAATAGCTACCTGCACAATAAAACCGTGCTTTTAATGAAAATATTATTAAAAGCAGCTCAGGAAGGACGGCATATAATGTAAGCTGCCTCCCAAACATCATCTACACAGCGTTCTGTCCTCTTCTGTCTCTCACCAGTTTATTACTCCTGCCTCAAGGACATCGAAAACACACACACACACACACACACACACACACACACACACACACACACACACACACACACACACACACACACACATAGTGTATATAACCTTCAAAAAGGCACGGTCAGAGCACTGGTTTGCTGCCTCATCAAACTAAGTGTTTCGTGTGGGATGCTGTAATTTCTTAAAACACACACACACACACACACACACACACACACACACACACACACACACACACACACACACACACACACAATCCCATAGCAAGCCCCCACCAGAGTACACATGCTCATACAACGTAGCACAACCCCTACTTCTGATCTGAGGAGAATCGAATTGCAGACTGCGCATCAGTAAGTGGGTCATACACACTACATGCTGGAAGAGAAACAGAAATAGATGTAGCTCTCACACAGAGGTCAGAAAGCACGCATCCTTGCAATGTAGCGTTGTGATTGCAATGCTAGCATGAAATCAATAGTAGACAAAGACAAAAATCATAAAATGCTTCATAATTAATAGTCAAAAAAATACGATGGTGTACAGCAGTGGTCCCCAATCTACGGCCCGCGGGCCGGATACGGCCCACCTCCACATTTGGCCCGGCCCCCTGAATAATACCAGGGACGCATTATGATTACTTTTTTTTTGTCTGACCACGCAATTAATACTAATACACACCTAGAACATGACATTCTATTCCACCCTTCAGCCATCTGTGCCCCTATCTGAAACCCCTCCCCTCCACCCCCCGCACACACACATACACCAACACTATCACCACCACCACCACGAAACAAAAATCCTACACTCTCCCCTGTCAAATAGAACGGAATAATGGTGAAAAGGTTATGGAAGAGAAAATTGATTCAGAATGCAGGGTATTTAACTTGCAGTGGACAAACAATTATTTTTTGTTCAATGCAAAGAAAACGTTGTTAGTATCATCTGTCAAGAGGCAGTGTAGAGATTCAAAGAATATAACCTGCGCCGACACTCTGAATCCCGTCACGAAGATGAGTATGATCGCTTGCAAGGCCAAATGCAAGTAGACAAACTCTCAAAGCTAAAAAGTGGACCGTTAGCTCAGGAGAATACATTTGTACGCCAGGCTCGGCTGAACCAGCCGTCTGTTTGCACAGCTTTCGGGTTGCTCAACTGATAGCAAGCAGCGTTTATATATATATATATATATATATATCTTCTTCTTTCTTCTTTTCCTTTCGGCTGTTCCCTTCAGGGGTCGCCACAGCAAATGATCTGCCTCCATCTCTCCCTATCCTCTGCATCTTCTACTCTTACTCCAATGACCTTCATGTCCGCCTTCACCACATCCATAAATCTTCTCTTTGGTCTTCCTCTGGGCCTTTTGCCTGGTAGTTCCAACCTCAGCATCCTACGACCAATATACTCACTATCCCTCCTCTGTACATGTCCAAACCATCTCAATCTAGCCTCTCTGACTTTGTCTCCAAAACATCTAACATGTGCTGTCCCTCTGATGTACTCGTTTCTGATCCTATCCATCCTCGTTACTCCCAAAGAGAACCTCAACATTTTCATCTCTGCTACCTCCAACTCTGACTCCTGTCTTTTCCCCAGGGCCACTGTCTCTAAACCATACAACATCGCTGGCCTCAACACCGTCTTGTACACTTTTCCCTTCATTCTTGCCGATACTCTCCTATCACACATCACACCGGACACTTTCCTCCATCCATTCCAACCTGCCTGCACGCGCTTCTTCACCTCTTTTCCACACTCTCCATTGCTCTGGATTGTTGAGCCTAAGTACTTAAAATCCTCCACCTTCTTTATCTCTGTAACCCCCTGTAACCTCACCGTTCCTCTTGGGTCCTTGTCGTTCACACACATGTATTCTGTCTTACTGAGACTAACCTTCATTCCCCTCCTTTCCAGGGCATACCTCCACCTCTCTAGATTTTCCTCCACTTGTTCTCTGCTCTCACTACAAATCACGATGTCATCTGTAAACATCATAGTTCATGGAGATTCTTGTCTAACCTCGTCTGTCAGCCTGTCCATCACCATAGCAAACAAGAAGGGGCTCAGAGCTGACCCTTGATGCAGTCCCACCTCCACCTTGAACTCTTCTGTCACACCGACAGCACACCTCACCATAGTCTTACATCTCTCATACATGTCCTGCACCACTCGAACATACTTCTCTGCCACTCCAGACTTCCTCATACAATACCACAGTTCTTCTCTCGGCACCCTGTCATATGCTTTCTCCAGATCCACAAAGGCACAATGCAGCTCCTTCTGACCTTCTCTGTACTTCTCTATTAACATAACAAGGACAGCACAGCAGTGTAGTGGTTAGCATGTCTGTCTGATAGCAAGAATGTCTGGGGTTCGATTCCCAATCCTGGCGATGGCAGTTCTGTGTGGAATTGACATATTCTCATCATGATTGTGTATGTTTCATCCGGGTTCTCCGGTTTCCTCCTACAGTCCAAAGACAAGTTCAATCAGACAATTGGCTGTTCCAAACTGCCCCTAAGTGTGAGCTGGAATGTCTTTAGGTGTGTGTGTGTGTGTGTGTGTGTGTGTGTGTGTGTGTGTGTGTGTGTGTGTGTGTGTGTGTGTGTGTCTGTTGGCATGGCAATGGACTGTAAAGCTCTTCATGGTGTACCCTGTCCAGTGTGAGCCCACTATCTGCTGAGATAGACTCTATTTTCACCACAATGCTTGCAAAGCAGCGTGACAAGATTGAATCTTTCTTTCACTTTCTGTAATCGCTTAATCCTGATTAGGGTCGCAAGAAGGGTGGTGCCCATCCCAGCTGACTCCAGGTGAGGGCAGAGTACACCCTGAACAGCTCTCCAGGGCAAAAACACGCTGAGGGCTTTGCAGCTACTCTTATTGAAGTCAGCAATGGTTCTTTTAAATTAACCTCACATCATAGACAGTGAGAAACATGGCCGGCCTTTGATAACCCGGTTAGCTGCACTGGGTGACCCCCTGACCATGGGATCGGTAACCCACTGCCAGACCATGCTCCAAACGGCCTGAAAAGCAGATTTAGTTCAGTTCATTTTCTGTAACTGCTTAATCCTAATTAGGGTCACGGGGAGACTGGTGCCATTCCCAGCCGACTCCGGGTGAGGGCAGAGTACACCTTGAACAGCTCGCCAGGCCATCGCAGGGCGGAAACACGCTGACGGCTTTGCAGCCTACTCTTATTGAAAGTCAGCAATGGTCCTTTTATATGAACCTCACACCATAGACAGTGAGAGACATGGCCGGCCTTTGATAACCTGGTTAGTTGCACTCTGGGACCCCCTGACTTTGGGATCGGTAATCCAGCACCCACTGCCAGGCCATGCTCCAAACTGCCTGAAAATCCCATTTATAAATGTTATATTTTATCCATCCATTCATTCATTTCATATCTATCACGGTTATGGGGGAAGCTGGAGCAAATCCCAGCTGACTTCAGGTGAAAAACAAGGTACACCCTGAACAGGGTGCCAGTCTATTGCAGGTTTAAAACAGACACAAACATCCATTCACAATCACCTTCACACCTAGGGGCAATTTCAAGTAGCCATTTGACCCAGTGTACTTTGGACTGTGGGAGGAAACTTATTACTAATTACTTATTATATAATATATAAACTTATTATTAAACTAATTAGAGTCGCGGGGAGGCTGGCACCCATCCCAGCCAACTCCAGGCAAGGGCAGAGTACACCCTGGACAGCTCGCCAGGCTATCGCCAGTGAGAGACATGGCCGGCCTTTGATAACCCAGTTAGCTGTACTGGGGGGACAGTGACAACCCGTGGAGAGTGGGGCTTGAACCCCCAACCTTAGTGATCCAGCACCTTTTACCACCAGGCCATCAATGATCCAAATGATTGTATGAAATCATTATTAAAATAAATAAATAAATAAATAAATAAATAAATAAATAAGTCCCTTTTTGGTGTCACAGAACTCCTCCACTGTATATCTGGGTTCTGATCCCCTAAGTTCTGATTTATGTCGTTATAATCCCTTTTATACTCTCCGGTGAAAAGAGCGCAGACCTTCAAACCTTCTCCCAAGTCCATACAGTTTCTGTCCTTCACGCGACTTCACACACCATCGTACTTGTTTCCTTAAAAATTTAGCACTACCCATGCCCCCCATCATTATTTTCCATTGGGACTGGTACCAGAACAGGAAGTGAATCGGTGCTCAGGTGTGTTAACGGTTTCAGTGACGAGGGGTTTTATAGGACGCAGTACGGCTACAGCGCCTGATTCGATCAGCATTAGTAAGAGTGATACTGCCTCGGTGTTGAAACATTGATCACCGTGACAGCTGGAAGATGAAACAGAATAAAAGCTGTTTAAGGTGGGGAAAGGAAAATGACAGATGTGCTGTTAGTTTGAAGTACTCGGCGTGGACGTCTCAACATGGTGTGGACATCTGAGCAGCTTCTGGTTTAGAACAGCTGAAGGAGTAGCACACACAAATAATAAATAAATAAATACTTTTGAAAATTTTACAACTATGGAAATATTTACTCACTCATCTGTTGAACTGCTTAATGCTACTATTAGGGACACGGACGGGCTGAAGCTTTTCTCAGCCAAAATTGGGTGAACACCCTAAACAGCTCACCAGAACATTGTAAGGCACACATTCAGCCACATCTACAAGCAAGTTGAAACAGAACAGTCAGCTAATGTGCATCCTTCTGGTCTGTGGGTGGAGACCGCAGGAAACCAAAGCGAGGATGGGGAGAACATGACAATCCACAGAAACGCCTGAGGAGAGCTCAGGATTCGAACCCAGGACCTTCTTGCTTTGACCTGCTCACCACGACGCCACCTGGAAGAATTTATCTGACCAAATGTTTATTATTCAGGGTTATGATTATGATTGATTACAGACTGATTGGTTCTGTATTAGCCTGAAGAAAATGTCTGACTCCTCCTAGATATGAGACAGAGAGTAAGGAAGAGTGGATGTCTCAGAAAAGACAGAAAGAGACAAATTGACCTCATACAGGCACTTGAAAAAGAAAGCACAAGTGTGTTAGGAGACAAAAGGACAACAAAAAAAAAAGAACAATCGGAAAACCAACGGAAATAAAAACAGCCTGAGAACAATTAACACCAAACAAAGAAGAGACAAAGAGGCTAAATGTGTTAAAGTGTTAAAGTGATGTTTTTATTCCAAAATACCCTTTTTTTTTTATGTCCTGACCCGAGGGACCGTGAGTGAGAGGCTGATTGTCCGCCCACACACACACACCTCTTACTAATGTGAGTGTTTGTGCACCTGTATGTGTGCACACAGTAATGGACGGATGTGACTGGGAACAGTTTGTTCTTTTCAATACATCGGCCGTTTAATAAACTTTCAACAGACTTCCCAATGTTTACCTCCAAAGCTCCGCCGAAACCGACTGAAGTAAATCTCATCACAATTAAATCAAAATGAACTGCAAACACAACACATGCATGGACACACAGACAGACGGACGGACGGACGGACGGACATACATATAGATAGATAGATAGATAGATAGATAGTGTGTGTGTGTGTTGCCCCAGGAACCTTCTGGTGAGTTGTCCAGGGTCTTCGCCCAACGTCAGCTGCAACAGACACCAGCCTTCCCGAAACACTGATAGTAGGTTCAGCAAATGAGTGAGTGAGGCTTGGTGGATATCACTGAATCACCAAAATGACAACTGAGGAATAATTTAATAGATTTCAGTGGTGCCGAAATGCAGAGCTATCGATAGATATGTATCCGAAGGTGGTGTTATAACAATAGTATGAATTCTTTAAGGGGTAAATCAACTTCAGCCCCGGAGTAAATAAATAAATACATAAATAAATAAATAAATCTCCATAGCATTTTGCACTACAATCTGAAGCAAAAGAAGGAAATACTAACAATGAGTTTTCTTTTCATTCTGATTTCCACTTTTATTTATATTATCTGACTTGTTTAGTTTAAGCATCTGTTTAACGAGTTCATGTTCCGTGTTACCGTTAATGTTCCGAGCTGTCTGACTTGGCGAAAGTTTGTCTGCCTGCTGAGTTGGTCGGGTTTGATCTTCTTTCTTCTTTTCCTTTCACATTTTCCCTTTTTCTCAGGTGTTGCCACAGCGAATCATCACAGGTTTGATTTGGCATAGGTTTTTACATCGGATGCCCTTCCTGACACAACCCTTTTTTTAGCAAGGAGCGGAAACATGCCGACGGCTAAGCAGCTACTCTTTTTTACGAAACTCAGGAATGGTTCTTTTACATAAACCTCTCACCATAGACAGTGAGAGACATGGCCGGCCTTTGATAACCCAGTTCGCTGCACTGGGGGGACAGTGACAACCTTGTGGAGAGTGGGATTCGAACCCCCAACCTTAGGATCAGCCATCCAGCACCTTTTACCACCAGCCCACCACTGCCCAAGTGTTTGATATTCTGCACAAATCTGAGCAGTGACTCACACAGTATATAAAAATGATGTATAATTAAAGTATAAAAAGTACAATCATTTTCTTTTCTACACAGAGGGACTGAGCCAAGGAGCTTCGCTATACTGAATGAATAAATTATAATTAGTTCATCCAATCAGCACATCATATTTACAAACTTGATAAATTGATAAACTTTATGTTCCCATGTGATACACAGAGTAACACAAGTACTGTGATACTGACACCTTTACGATACAACTTACTGAACTATATAATGAATAAATAAATGACGTTGTCACTCTTTAAGTAATAAAAAGAGAACGGATCGCTGTAATCATGCAATTTCTGTTGTAGGAAGAAATAGAAAGTGTGCATTTCTATTGCTTGTGGACTGTAGTGGCGTCCAATGTGACTGAGAAACTGATTGATGGATTGATTTGTTGACAAGGCTGGAGTGTACAGTAGGCCCTTGACTATTCGCGGTTTTGCACTCGTGGTTTGAGTATTCATGGACTGCCGAGCAGCTCGCACTGTCCTCTTTCCTGCTGATTGGTCGAGGTGATGTAACGCCCCTTTTTCCTCATTCGCGCACAAGTTGGCATTGAGCCTTTTTTACTGTGTTTTAATTACCAGTTAAGTTCTATGATGTCACTCAAATGCCTTCTTAAGCACCAGAAAAATGTAATGAGGTTGGATGTCTCTTCTGAACAAATAAGACTTTCTCCGGAAGAAATGACAGTTTCCTCTGAAGTCACGTCATTGCTGAAGAGGAATACAGTAATCGTTTGAACTGTTGTAAAACACTCCACTATTAAAGTCTTTTTTAATTATTATTCCAGTACATGACCTAAGGTAATGTTTAAAATGGTTGTGTGTTATATTTTATTTACTGTGGTGTACCATGTTTCTCATTGTGTTTTGTTTATTACATTTATTGTTCTTTTCTTCTTCTTCTTCTTCTTCTTCTTCTTCTTGAAGAAGAAGAAGAAGAAGAAGAAGAAGAAGAAGAAGAAGACTTGTTCTTTTATGTCCTTTTTGTTATGGTCTGTGTTTTGAGGGACTTTGATTTTGGCGCAGTACCTCTAACTAACTGGGGCGTGGCTGAACTGCTCAGGAGCACACACCTGAATTCACTATTCTCATTTACTCCCAATAAACAAAAGCAAGCTCAGCTCTGCGCCAGAGGATTAACTCACATCATCATCACCGCTTCTTTGGTTTGTTACGCCTCTTACTCTATCACTCTAAAATTCAGTTTTGTACTCGTTCCGGCTGGGGGGCGTGGCCGAGCTGCTCGGACTTAATGCAGTTAATACCTGAATTCAGTCGTGTCATGCCTAATGCAATACAGTACGTTCCTCTAGTGGGCATTTTTGAAAACTACAGTGCTGTATGTTTATAAAGAGAATGCACTGAAAGGTGTTTTATGCGTATGCTGTATAATGTTTATATTTTAGCATCAATAAACATAACAGTAAAAATTGAAAAGTTTTTCTTAATCATTACTACATTTTACTACATTACTACTGTATCAATGAGTAAGACTGTCTATAGAATGTGTTTAAGAAGCATATTTTAGCACAGGTAATAGATACATAGTATTTTACTTACAGCTGCTCATTCGCGCATGTGATGTCATATATGGGGTTTTACTTCCGGGTACAGAACTCGCGGATTATCTCGATTCGCGGGACGGCCCGGAACCGAACCCCAACGAATTTCAAGGGCCTACTGTCCTTGAATGGTGTTACATATTCCGAATACAGAATTATCCGATCTACATTCAGTCTGAATTGCGTTAGTAAAGACTATATTCAGAATTCAGTGAGCTAGCGTTCGCATGTTTGCTGTGAGGTGGACGTACTGACCACTACGCCACCAGTGTCTCCCACTTTAGATAAAATACATACTCGATTGAAATAAAAAGTTATATTCCTGAAAATTATTGTTTCGCATGTATGCTGATGATGTCACTCCCAAAGCATACAATTTACAAGTAGGAAGTAAAATTATTCAAAATACACCAGCTGCAGATATTCAATCAAATTACTGAATGAGAACTAACCGAAGTATAATATAATAATCATGTAATACACTGCTGTGGCATGATTAGCTAGCTGTTTGTATAATTGAAGAAACAAGTGAGCAAACGTGTTCCTTATAAAGTGGCTGATGAGTGTATTATAATAATAATAATAATAATAATAATAATAATAATAATATTATTATATTATGCTAGCACTGTAATCTCAGAATCAATTATATTCACGAATAACAGGAGATATTTGATGTAGCATTTGTGTGCAAACTCATCACAATTGCTGGCAAGAAGTACGTACCTGCCTGCATCAAATAAATCTGTCCTCAGACCTCTGGAAAAGGCTTTAGTGAGACGTTAATGGACCCCCTGAGGCCAGTGAATTTTTCTTCCAAACAATAAGACAATTTTCCTGCTGTGGCTAAAGTTCCAACCAACTCCCTCAGCCCATACATCTTTCTCTGCTGTGATTGCAGGCGACTGTGGGTTTCTGTTATTGCCGCGCATTCCCTTACCCGAGCTCTAGTCTCTTGACAGGCTCTCAAAATAGTACATAACAAACGTTTTATTTTATTTTTCAAGACTTTGCACTGTTTCAGAAACATAACACTACACTATTTGCTTCATTTTTTAATTGCTCACATCGTGACATTCTTAGTTTAAGAAAATTTCATGTCAATTTTGCAGTAATTGTGCTTTGTACCAATCAAAATATTTTCAAATTTCTGGCATAAGCCTGTATAAAAACAACTACTCACTGAAGGGAATATTTAGAGACATACAACAAGCCTGGGGCGAATATTTGTTGTAGGATATACAGTAGGCCCTCGATATTCGCAGGGGTCAATAAGCCCAGACGGGAAGGGGTTGAACTATAACTCCGGCGCTTGGGATCGCAGGTGATGAAGGCCGTGTAGCTGGCTGGTGCAATTGCCTCGTTGGGCATACTCTCCTCGAGCCATGTTTCACAGAAACACAGCATGGATCGGTCCTGTAGATACCTCTGTACTGCAATCTGAGCATGAAGCTCGTCCATCTTGTTTCGCAGGGACTGAACATTTTCAAGCAGTATGACCGGAAGTGCTAACCAAGCGCCGGAGACTCTGAGAACTTCGCCTGGGCTTTTTGTTAGCAGGGGTGCAGCTAGCATTAAGCTACCATAGCATATTAGCTCAGGATAGGAAGGTGTTAAACTTCAAGAGACTCTGAGCTCATAGCTGTAGTAGGGTCGACCGGTCATAGACGAGCATAGTGTGAAAGATGAACAAACAAAACAAAAAATAAAACAAATTAAAACGAACAAAGAAACAATTTGACTCTGAGCACTCCATGACGTCGCCCTCTAGGCAGCGCCATCTTGGAGACGTCACTCCAAGACGTCACTCGAAGTTCAATGTAAAAGGACATGAAACGTAATAAGTTTATTCTTTTAGTATCGTCTGTTAAACATGCTACAGAACATAAAATCTCATGCACAAACATTCTAAACATTAACTTAGGTACTGTACTGGAATAATAATTGAAAAAGACTTTAATACAACAATTCAGAGAAAATAGTCATTTCTTCAGGAGAAAGTCTTATTTCTTCAGAAGAGACATCCAGCATTTTCTATCGCTTAGCCAGAGAAGACGTACAGCGTTTGAGTGGCATCATAGAGCTTAACTGGTAATTAAAACACAAAAAAAGAGGCTCATTGACAACTTGTGCGCGAATGAGGAAATAGGGGCGTTACATCATCTCAACCAATCAGCAGGAAGGAGGACAGCCATTGGCTGAATTTGAGTGACGTGTCAGTTACTTCGCAGTCTGCAAATACTCAAACCATGAGTGCAAAACCACGAATAGTCAAGGGTTTACTGTACTACATAAGAGAAGTAAACTAAAGCAAAAATGTTATGTTGCTCGGGAGTTTTTTGGGGTTTTTTTGGGGTTTTTTTGCATTTGAAAGTGGCCCTGTGACAGCCTGGCAAGCTGTCCAAGGCGTACTCTTCTCTTGCCCAGAGCTGGATGAGATGGGCACCAGCTCCCCGCCACCCTAATTAGCATTAAGTGGCTTAGAAAATGGCAGTGGTGGCCTGGAGGTGAAGGTGCTAGATCACTGAACCAAAGGTTGGGGGTTGAAGAACCCCCCACGACGGGTTGTCACTGCCCCCCCCTCCCCCCAGTGGTTCTAACTGGGTTATCAAAGGCTGGCCATGTCTCTCACTGTCTTTAGTGAGAGGTTCATGTTAAAGAACCATTGCTGACTTTCGTCATGAGTAGCTGCATAGCCGTCAGTGTGTTTTTGCCTTCCATGGCCTGGCGAGCTGTCCAGGGTGTACTTTGCCCTCACCCAGAGTCGGCTGATATTGGCACCAGCCTCCCCGCGACCCTAATTAGGATTAAGTGGTCATTCCGTGGTTTGTGTTTCATTATGACATTTTTAATAGTTTTAATATATAGTACACAGGAACATAAGAAAACAAATTTAAACTTACTGTTAAATTTTTAAATCAAGACAGTTGTCATGTGTGCATCATTATAACAATTAAGGTTTTAATTTGAATTTTGAAAAATGTAAAGGCCATATTGGATTGAATTTTTATTTATTTTTTATTTTTTTATAGCATTTTATTGGACCTCTTGGATTCTCCCACAGTGCAAAGACTTTATGCTAACTGGCTGTTTCAAATTTTCCCTGGGTGTGAATGTTAGTGTGAATGGTTGTGGGCATTACCCTGCGATGGTCTGGCGAGCTGATCAAGGAGTACCCTGCCTTCACTCAGTGTCGGCTGAGATAGGTTGAGATAGGCTCTAGCCTCTCAGTAGTAGCATTAAGTAGTTCAGCAAATGGGTCACTGAGAGAGGGTGTAATAAAGCAATGACACTGAAGGCTTCTTCCCATAAATTCTTATCTGAGACATTGCATTTGGCCGGACAAATTTAAGACTGAAAAAAAAAAAGTTTGAATTTTTAAAGCTGACATTTTTAGTCCTGAATTTGTCAACATTGACAAAAAAAGTGAAAATGAGTGATTAAAAATACAGTGATACCTCATCTAGCGAGTGTCTTTTAGAACGAATTTTCCATGATATGAGCTTCAATCCCACCAAAAACCTGATCCATCCAACAAGCAATAATTCACTTTACAAGCTCTCCTCAAAATTAGTTTTTCGATAATCCTTGTATTCTTCCGCGTGTATTCCTCCCCACTCTGAGGATGCCTTGTGCAGTGCTTCCCAATTATTTTCTGTGATGCCCCCTCCAGGAAGAAAAAAAAAACATTTCACACCCCTCAGCGCCCCGCACTCAACTATGAATAGTGTTGACTGCACTTCATATGGTCTGCTCGGTGCTTTTTTCCTACACCATAGCATGACAATGAGAGCACTACTGCCAACTACTGTAGTGGACACACAATTACACTTAATTCTAGTACAGTATGGTAAAAAAGCATGTTCCCCAGGGTCATAGCCACCACCACCACCCCCCACCCCCCCAGCATCACACCAGGGTTAGTTGACTTATTGTTTATTCTTGTTTTATTATTATTTATTAATTATTATTAATGTTAATGTACATGAATTATTATTATTATTATTATTATTATTATTATTGTTATTATTATTATTATTATTATTATTATTATCATTATTATTATTATTATTATTATTATTATTATTATTATTATTATTAAGTATTTATTGTTTTATGTTCATCTTTAATATATTAAGTAAAATACACGTGTTTGTGGCAGGTTCTATGAGTTTGGGAGGGGGTTGGAATGGATTAATTGGTTTTCTGCTATTTCTTATGGGAATGATTGTTTCATCTAACAAACTTTTCATCTTACGAGCTTGTCCTCCGAGCAGATTAAATTCATTAGACAAGGTACCACTGTATGTGGTTCTGAATTCATGAGCAAAAAATTTCTGATCCTTAATTTTGGTGCAAAAAAATTCAGCGCAAGAAATTCAGAGGCTTTTCAATTTCAAAATCTGATGAGACTGATTTTCTTCCATACAGTTGCTTTATGGTCCAACACGACCTTTTATAATTAATGCAGTCTCACCGATCAGAATTGATCACTTATTCTGCTTTGTAATACATTCTCCTTTAATAATTATATTCTGACCAATCAAAATCCAGCAGTCAGTTTCCCTGTGGTTGAATACATCTTCCTTTAATTATTACAGTCTGACTAATCAGAATTGAGTTATCAGTTGCTCTGTGGTTGAGTGCATTGCGTTCTCCTTTAATCAATACATTCTGACCAATCAGAGTCACGCAATCCATTGTTTACTATCGAATATATCAATACATTCTAACCAGTCAGAATTGAGCTAGCAGTTTCTTTGTACTTAACGTGTACTTGCTGTGCAGTCAAACATATCTTCTGTTCAGTTCATGATAGAAAGGTTGTGAGTTCAAGTCTCTGTCAGACCTCCAGTATGCTAAGATCCCTGGACAAGGTCGCTACCATACGCGTGTGTCTGACCAGCCAGCAGTAGAAACAGGTACCACTAAAAGCTGGGAAGGTAACCTGTGACATCTCATATCATCCCCAGATGAACGTCTAGATGCGTCACGCTACAGAACCTGAGATACGCTCCGACCTATAAGACTCGAGCGTTAAGAGTCCAGCAGACTTTTCTTTTACCTTAAGTGTCTTTTTTTAACTAATCTGCCATTGAAACTCATTCTGTGACATGCCACATGACTGGTTTTCTTACCTTTTCCTGGTACTGTCGTCGAGAGGAGTCTAGCGATTGGATGAGAGCGGTGGCGTGACCGATGAAGACGGCATAACAGGTGGCTCCTACAATCATACTGAGCATGGTCAGCCAGATGTCAGACAGGCTCTCCGGAGCCTGACGGCCATAACCTATACAGAGCATGTGACTCATGGCTTTAAACACAGCGAAGGAATACAGCTCACTCCATGTATCATTCTAAAGAGAGCGAGAGAGCGAGAGAGAGAGAGAGAGAGAGAGAGAGAGGAATAGGAAATCAAAGACAGAAAGAAAAAGACTTAATAGAATCCACTCACAGCCCATGCAGCTGTTCCAACAGCAACAGAACCCGGTGATAAATCTTAAAAGAAGAATGAATAATGAATCTGTGAGAATTTGCACAACTGAGAGTTTTGTCTTTGGCTGACTGGCTCAAATAAACCAGCATTAACCTTTAAATTTACCCTCCATTTTGGAAAAGGTGCGTGCGATGATTAAATGGTTTCGGGAGAGACGCACCTGGAAGCACAGGCTGGATGCACTGTCGCATCATTTCCAAAAAAACAACAACAGTTGAGCATCACAGGAACTGTGAACTGATCAGTTCTCCGATCGAGTCTCAGGCTCGGTGAGGGCATTTCTGTGTGGAGTTTGCATGCTCACCCTGTGCTTGTGTGGGTTTCAGCCCGATATTCCGGTTTCCTCCCACAGTCTCCACTAACAGAGACATGCCCATTAGGCTAACTGACTATTCCAACCTTGCCCTAAATGCGAATGTGAATGTGAATGTGAATGCTTGGGTGCACAATGGTCTGGAGAGCCGTTAATGGGGTAGCTTACCTTTACCCAATGTTGGCTAAACTAGGCTAGAGCCTGCCTGTGACCTTAGTAAGATGTGACATAAATATATTTTCTTCCTCAAAGAAACCATCCACTTGACTTTTCATAGCTGGTATGTCTGTCGGTATGTCTGCACGCTTCGCGATGCTGATTGGCTGTTCACCCGTTGTTCGGGACTGGATGAGATTGACTCTTCATTCTGGTGGACATGAAGTTGATACATCATTTAGAACATTAACTGTTCTAAATATCCCTTAGGTGTGTGTGTGTGTGTGTGTGTGTGTGTGTGTGTGTGTGTGTGTGTGTGTGGGCATGGTCCGAGTTTAGTGTGTGTGTGTGTGTGTGTGTGTGTGTGTGTGTGTGTGTGTGTGTGTGTGTGTGTGTGTGTGTGCGTGCGTGTGGGCATGTGAGTGTGTGTGTGTGTGTGTGTGTGTGTGTGTGTGTGTGCGTGTGTGTGTGTGCATATGGGTGTGTGTGTGTGTGTGTGTGTGTGTGTGTGTGTGTGTGTGTGTGTGTGTGTGTGTGTGTGTGCATATGGGAGTGTGAGTGTGAGTTCAGTGTGTGTGTGTGTGTGTGTGTGTGTGTGAGCTCAGTGTGCACACTGAGATAGGTTCCAGTCTCCCCACGACCCTAATAGAACTAATCTGGTTCAAAAAATAAATGAATGAGTGAAAGAATGAAAGTGTTTCTATTTTATTTTGTATTTATTAGTGGATTCATCTGATTTTTTTCAAGAGTCCAAACGGGCCTTGTGTTGTGTTGCACTACAAAGGATGACCGGGAGGAGAGAAATCTATGAATTTGGCAAAATGATAATAATTGAACTCCATTTTGATCACATAACTGTAGTGCCTGGCTGAATGCCCCAAACATTGATTTGAGTGTTTCTCTGTTAATTTGAAACTTTCTTGTACTGCAGCTCGACTGGAACTCATCGTCTATTTCTACACCTGCAGCTCCTGCGTGATGTTGTCGATATCAGTTCAGGGTCCTGACACATATCCTCTGCTCTGTCTCATCTCACCCTCCAGACCTGCCTGATTCATCTGGATGCTCTGCTTCTTCTCCTTATGACTCATTTTCTGTTGCTCTCCACGGTTTCACATGCATACTCAAAATATTGCACACACACACACACACACACACACACACACACACACACACACACACACTGACCATCACTCCCGACACAGTTTATGCCAAATCTCACTCTTGCTTTTACTCCTTGATCCTGTAGATTTACATGTACAGCATTTGACAGACGCTGTTACCCAGAGTGACTTGCAATTATCATTTTTTGTACAACTGAGCAATTGAGGCTCAATGGCCCAAAAGTGGTGACAGTAAGGATTGGACCACTGTAACCCGTCACCTTCACCACTAATCCACCAATATGCTCATTTTGTACCTGACACCTGCTAAAGATCATCCTGTGTTCTTCTCAGAGCATGGTATTAGTATATTTATATAAATTGTTGATTTTTACTCTGGGTAGCACAACGGTATGCATGTGTACCTCACAGCAAGATGGTCTTGGGTTCAAATCCCAGACTCAAGTATTAGCTCTATTAGGGTCGTGGGCAGGCTGAAGCTCGGCTAAGTCACAACCAACAGTAAACGAAGGCGAGATATGCCCTAGACAGGTCATTAGATCATCACACACACACACACACACACACACACACACACACACACACACACAGCTAGGTGCGATTTAGAACAGCTATTTAGCCTAAAATGGATGTCTTTCGACTGCGGGAGGAATCTAGAGTACCTGGGTGTCAAACCCAAAACCATCTTGCTATGAGGCAGATTTTCATCCATTAATGCCAGTCGCAGCCTTGATGGTACGACTGCAGCAACAGGGAAAAGTTCGCATATATTTGTGCAACTGAAACTTTTCTCTGGTCAAGGCAACTCCACGGTGACTTAAATGCTCAAATCAATATTAAACGCCGTGCTATATAACCTCGGTATGGCGAGTTAGAGCGGCTATGTCGTCATTAGTGTGAGTTTTGCTTCCATTCAGCAAATCTTGAGACGTTCCATTGCTTTAAGTGAAACTTAACAGGAAGTCTCAGCGAGCACTCAGTGAAAGTCATAAAACGGGAACTGATGTTAAAAAAGAGACACAGAGAGCTGGAAGTCATTAGGGTGAGTGAAAGCAAACTGGATGAGGGTTAGCGAGGGTGAGAGAGAGTGAAGTGGTGAAGGGGGGAGGGGGAGGAAGAGCCGCCCTGTGATGCAGATATGAAAACAGTGGAATGAGTGCAGTTGAATAATAGATGCAAAGTGAGCACTTAGGCTTGAAAATAGAAATTTCAGAGTGTAGCTTCACACACACACACACACACACACACACACACACACACACACACACACACACACACACACACACACACACACACATTTATGCATTTGGATGCAGGATGGCCAAACAAGCGTGTGTGCCCAGAAGCTGATAAGCTCCACAAACATGATCCAGTGCCACCAAGCACACAGGGCTGCAGTCCTGCCCTCCCCATCCTCTCTGTTCACTTCAGCTTATCTGAACCCCCAGTGTTCTGCCTGCTATTAGCTCCTGCTGCCAGAACCCACTTTAAAGCACCGGATGAGCCATAATATATAGATTTAATCCCTGAGAAGAAATCCAGACGACCTGTCCCAAAACAGCTTCATTTCAACGCCCGTCAAACCCAAGTGTGAGTCAACATGTTAGCATATTTCTAGACTTTTGTGTTATTTTCATATCATTGTTTTTTACCTTCAGGTGTGCAGAAGGCTGGGACAGTATGAACTGTAGTTAAACATATAATCATCCCCCTCAGCATCTCAACAGGAGCAAAATGGGAAGAAGTCAAGGTTGGAAATTGAAATCAATGCCACTGTCAGGGTTGATAATGATAACAGAATTAAGTGGTTTTATTCTCTAATGAAGAGCCGGGTGCATGATGCTGAACAGAGGAAGCTATAGTATTTCCTATGGGGGTAATTTACAAACAACTGGAAGATTTTATTAGGCAACTATCCACATATCAGTATCTCAGGACCTTTGCCCCCAAATCTCCATTTCAGTGATCTGTATATACAGTGGTACCTCAGAACTCGACCATAATTCGTTCCCGACGGCTGATAGAATTCTGATATGGTCGAATTCCAAATTAGTTTTTCTCATTACAAATAATGTAAATGTTCTTAATCCCAGTCATCTCGTTACCTTTGCGTCCGGCGTCCTAGACGCACGATTTTTCCTCCAGACGCACAGTTTCAAACAATGTGCGTTTTTGGGACGCAAGCAATTTTCTCCCGATGGCAAAAAAAATTACACGGCAGACAAATTATTAATAACATAAACATCGCCGTTCGCTGCGCTTGACAATCGTCGCCATCTTTGTTTTGATCTCGCGACTAAACCTCGCGTGACGAGACCGGCTGATAGCAGACGAAATTTTTCTCGCGAGACGAGAGCGACCTTCACCTCGTGGTAAGCAGACGATTTAATAAGTATTAATTAAATAAGTATAAAAAAAGTATTACATTTAATAAGTATAATAAGCCCGAATATTCCAAAGTTATGTCTCAACAAAACCTGGATAGTTTTTTCTCTGTCAAAAGCAGTGTAAATAACAAGCGAAAGGCTTCGGATAAAACGGACGAACCTGAAGTGAAACGTAGTAAAGTTCGGACATTTCAGAAGCATTGGCTGGGATTGTTCGCGTGGTTGCGATATGACGAGGAAGGAGATTTTATGTATTGTTCGGCATGCACGGACAACAAACAAGTTAATGGTATGATTCAAGCAGCAAAATGCACAAATTTCCAAAAAAGCACCCTGGATAGACACGTGCAGATCCCAGGACATAAACTCGCGCTGGAAATTCCTACATTACACAATAACAAGAGAAAAATCGAGTACAAGGCGTCGGAAACGAAAGATAAAGTCGTTACTGCGTTGTTAAAAATTATTCACTGGATGTCTGTGGAGGATTTGCCATTCAGTAAATTCAGCAGCATGATTCACTTAATGCATGAACTTGGCGTTTCTGACCTGGATGTTTTGAAGAAATACAAACTGAACTACGACTCTTATTTCACTGCCCATGATTTGTTGGATAGCACAGCTAAAGTAATCGAGGGTGAAAAACAAATGCTATTACAAAATTCCCCTGTGATGACTATTCTAGCAGATGAATCTACAGACTCATCAAATACCAAACGTCTCGTTCTGTATGCACAAATCCTCGACGATGCCATGCAACCTTCCACTCACTACATCTCAAATGTGGAATGTACAGATTCAACTGGAAAAGGAATTGCCACATCCATAAAGAAAGAACTCGAGGCAAGAAATGTTCCAATGGATAAGATTATGAGCTTTGGGAGCGATGGTGCATCAGTCATGACTGGCCACAAAAATGGCGTTGCTGCAATCCTGAAGAGAGATAGCCCCCACATGATCAACGTACACTGCATCGCACATAAAATTGCTCTCTGCACCTCTCAAGCGGCTGAAAATATCCCGGCATTAAAAAAAACACCAAGAAACACTGACAGATCTCTTCTACTCTTTCAAAGGAAGCAGTAAAAGACAATCATCCTTGCAGGTCATCCAAATGATCATTGATGATCCTGTGCTCAAGATCAAGGAAGTACATTCTGTTAGATGGTTGAGCTACTTTAATGCTCTCACATCAGTCTATAGGACTCTTGAGAGTTTGCTGATTTATTTCAGGGATATTGACTACACAAAGGATCCAAAGGCTGAAGGACTTAGAAGAAAAATTGCAACAGAGAAATTTGTTGCACTGACTTATGTTATGATGGATGCTATGGCACCCATTACTGCTCTTTCTCAGTTTTTCCAGACGGAGAACATAGATGTAGCGCTAGTTGGGGTGAAACTGGAACAGTGCATCAGTGACCTGGAACAAATCAAGGAGATGGAAAGTCCACACCTAATGAAGCTGAAAGAAGATATGGTGGATGGTGTGTTCAAAGAATATCACAATCTCTCCAAATCACCATTCACACTGAACAAAACCATCAATGACTTTATTGACGAAGTGATTGGAAACATTAAAAAGCGCTTCCCTCAAGATAGTATCCTCCATGCCTTCTCTGTTCTGGGGATGAGTCTTTCTTCCAAACCAAAGATGTTGAAGAGTATGGCAAAGATGAAATTGAAATGCTGTGCACACATTTTGGCTCTTCAAAGACTTCATCATGGGTGGAGGATGATGACAGCAGTAAGTCAAAGACATCTGAAGCAATCATCTCACCAGCAGCAACAAAGAAAGAGTGGAGACTATTGAAGAAGGTGGTTCTTGCAGAAAGATACCCAAGAGACAAGCTGAGCCATCTATGGGGCCTGATCAACCAGTATCATAAGGCAGAGTTTCCAAATCTGATCAGATTAGCACAACTTGCCTTGACATCAGCAGTGCACACAGCAGGATGTGAGAGGGGATTCTCAACACAAAACAAAATCCTCACAAAAAAAAAGAAACAGGCTGCAAGTCCAAACACAACACAAACTTATGACTGTGCAGTTGGCAGCAAGTGTAGATTTTGAAAAAGCACTGAATGTTTGGAAGGAAACCAAACAGAGGAGACTGTATGAATTCAAAGATTAACTTACCTTCATATTTTATATGTGTATCTATGAACTTTTCATATTTTTTTTTTCAATTTAATACATACAACTGTCAACATACATGGAGAACACTTTGTCAATTGTGAAATAAAGGCGTTAAATGTAAATTATGGTTATTGTTGTCATATGCACTTTCAGTTTTGATAAAGAATTTTTTCAGATTATGTTTCACGACATATTGCATGCATCATGGGACTCACACTTTTTTGACAAGGGAGTCCCATGGACTTGCAGAGTATGAATTGTAAAATTATCACTGTAATCTGCTCCGTCGTCTTTTGAACAGAAGTTAACAGTACCGTAACTTATACCATAGGTCTGCAAATTAAGTGAAAAAACTATTGAATACAGTACACTATGTTATGGTCTGTGTTGTGAGAGACTCTGGTTTTGGCATCTCTCTCTCTCTCTCGCTCTCTCTCTCTCTCTCTCTCTCTCTCTCTCGCTCTCTCTCTCTCTCTCTCTCTGCATGCTGGAGAGGGGCGTGGCTGTCACACGTAGGGTGGAGCGCTAAACCCACACACACCTGATTCCACTTAATCACGGGCTATAAAGACACAGTTCTTCTAGCCCTTCTATAATGCCAGGAACATTCAGCTAGACCCAAAAATGCAGGACACTGAGTGGAGATATAAACGGATGCACTTTATTGTTCACCGGGAACACACTAGAGCACGGGGAAATCGTAGTTAGAGATGCGGAGAAACACGGAAGTCAAACTAAAGTGAGAACTGGTGGAGCACGGAACTGAGAGCCAGAGAGATCACGGGGAAGAGGGACAATCTTCTAGCACCGGGTGGAGCGTGCTGCTAATCTTTATAGCCCGTGATTAAGTGGAATCAGGTGTGTGTGTTTAGCGCTCCACCTGCGTGTGACAGCCACGCCCCTCTCCAGCACGCAGAGAGACAGAGAGCTGCCAAAACCACAGTCTCTCACAAAAGAGACCATAACACACTAAAATAAAAGCCACAGTACAGTTAAAGCATAACAACAATAAAGGTAAGAATTTTAACCTTTGTGGTGGTGAGCAGTTGGCATACGTAAATGTTGGAGAGGGAGAGAGGCAGAGGATCCCCTTCCATAACAGAGAGGGAGAAAGGAGGAGGATCCCCTTCCATAACAGCTTCAGGTGAATCAGCCAAAGGTGTTTTTTTTCTCTTGATACTTGCTTTGGCATGGATGACTCTTCTTCAGCATGTCCCTTTCTTTTCTTGAAGAACATTTCTAAAGTGGTTTGTTTCTACCTTTCTTTTCAAAACCTTGCGGAAGTGGCTCATGATCTCATCATTAGAGGTGTTCACAGCGATACATAGTATCAACATCTTTCGGACTTCCCGAGAACAGCGCTAGCTTTATCAGAGTGATACATAGTATCAATAACTTCAGGACTTCCGGAAAGCGTGCATTTCCCCTCCCTCTTGGGCTCGTTTTTTCTCGCGCTTTTTTAGCATTCAATTTCCGGATTTTGGTCAACTTCTGGGACAAAAAATCCCAGATTTTTTGGTCGAATTCCGATTTCATCAACTTCTAAAGCATTCAAGTACCGAGGTACCACTGTACACTTTACAGTTACATCATTTGGCAGACATTGTTATCTGGACAACTTACATTTCTATGTCAATCATACAACTGAGCAACTGAGGGTGAAGAGCCCAGTTCAAGTACCCAATAGTGGTTACTTCAGGTCAGGTCAGGTATGAGGGCATGTGCCAGGATGGCACTTCGCTGCGTCCACCAGCCGCCTCTACTCATCCGGCCGTCTCCTGGTGATCAACCAGGCCTGCGCAGGGCCCATACCCCCCAGCAGGGCAGCCCTCAGCTGCGACAACCACGTCGCCCGCGGTCGTCCCCGCGATCGGCTCCAGCCCCTAGGATCCCGAACGGACAGGATCCGGTGTGCTGGGTCCAAAGGCGGGAAACGTGCCAAGTGCCGATAGTAGCGCAGCTGACGGACGCGGATCAAGCAGGTTACTCTTAACATTCCCGCATCCCCAAGCACCTTCTGGTTGGTAACAAAGTCCCACCAGCGATATCCGAAGATGCAGCGAAGGGATGCCGTAACAAAGGAGTCCAGTCGTGTGTCCATGTCTCGCTTGAGTAGAGCAAGACAAGGAGCACAAGGGAGCGAAAGACTCGGGCTTTCGTCTGCCTGCTCAGATACCTCGACCGCCACACGGTCCTGTCCAGCGAGTTCATCGCCCCATAGGCAAGACCAAGTCGACGATTGATCTCGGCCCTGCAATCAGTGGAACGATGGACCACGCTGCCAAGGTAAGTGAAAGACTCCACGATCTCTACTCTTTCGAGTCAACAGCGGCTACACTTGACTTTGCTCATTTAAACAACTGATCTGAGTCTGCAGGCAGTTGATTGGTCAGTCTCCATACTGACACACAGATTAACCAATCAACTTCCTGAAGACTCAAGTTGTTTGTTTAAATGAGCGAGTCAGGTGTGCTGCTGCTTGGTTGAAACAAAAACCTGCAGCCACCTGACCCTTTGTGGCATGAGTTTGACACCCCTGGGTTACTTGGAGGTACTGGAGCTTGAACCACCGGCCTTTTGATCACCAACCCAGAACATTACCCACTGAGCCACTTCTGTGTACACACCATGCACAACCATAGATGAGTGTGATTCATTAATTTATTAATTTTACAAGCCATTGAAGACCCCCACTGTAATAGGAAACCCTCTGCCCACCAAGCAGTAGAAATGGGTACCACAGTTGATACTGGGAAGGTTACCTGTCTTGTGGTACACATCCCATCCATAGCTTCACTGGCTCAGATTAGCCACTAGGCTCAGGTAGGTGTAAAATAAGCCCAACAGACTTATCTTACCATATCACTCAATGTAGCTAACTAGCATCCTAATCTAAACATACTACACTATCCTGTATATGATTCAGTGAGCATGCATCCACCAATTACAAGCATCTTACTGTCATGGCAATGTAATAATATCTATTGTCCAGGGATAGCTGTAATAAACAGATATCCTTTCGCTATGACTGTAGAATTAATTGCATTACACCACCTACAACATGAACAAACATTCTGAAACGGTTCATCCATTGATTTAATGTAGCCCTATAGTCTCCCACGGCCAAGTTAACAGGAGATGGATCCCAATAGTGTTTGGTGTGTGTGTGTGTGTGTGTGTGTGTGTGTGTGTGTGTGTGTGTGTGTGTGTGTGAGATATTAGCCAGAAGAGAACATAGCACTATCTCCAGAGTTTACCTCGAGCAGCTGGTCCACTGTAACTCAAGGCAATATGTTTGATATTCATTCCCTTTCTTGTTTCGTCAGTGATTCTGCGAAGTGTGTTTCTTCATGTCATGTGTAATGGTAGATAAACTTGTGTATGCTGTGTGTGTGTGTGTGTGTGTGTGTGTGTGTGTGTGTGTGTGTGTGTGTGTGTGTGTGTGTGTGTGTGTGTGTGTGTACATGTTCTCTGTCATGGAGTTTCTCTTTCTCTGGAGCTTTAACACTATTTAATAGTCAATATTACAGATGTTGTCCGTGAAGATGTTCGCTCCATGCAGGCCACTGACTCTCCAGATGTGGCAGTTCAAGACATCTGTACTTGTGTTATAAGCTTGAGGATGTTCTTGTACCCATCCATAGAGACCTGTCTGTTTCCCATGTCTTCCAGAAGTGCACAAACATCTGTAAGATTATAAGTAGACACTCTAGGTGTGTGTTCTTGGTCTTTCTTTAAGATTAAAGTTGTGGCTGAATTTAAGATGGAGACACCTGTGAAAGTGTAGCTTGTTAGAAATCAGTACTACTGTCTCCACTTACTATTGGAAATTGCACTGAAGTTCCCTCATAAAGTTCCCAAGTGGGATGTCCTTCATTCATTCACCGCACTATTTTATTCTTTATAAAGACAATGATTGCCTGGTGGTAGGATGCTGGCTTACTGATCTAAAGGTTGAGGTTCAAGCCCTATTCTCACCAAGTGTCACCGCTGCCCCCCCAGTGCAGCTAACCGGGTTATCAAAGGCCGGCCATGTCTCTCACTGTCTGTGGTGAGAGATTCATGTTAAAGAACCACTGCTGTTCGTAAAGCGTAGCTCATTGGGTTGCTATCAGTGTGTTTCTGCCCTATGATGGCCTGGCAAGCTGTCCAAGGTGTACTCTGCCTTCGCCCAGAGTCGAATGAGATGGGCGCCAGCTTTTTGGCGACCCTAATTAAGATTTTATCCTTTATTAGAGTTTCGGTATATGGTATATCATGTATAACCCACCAGTCCATCGCAAGATAAAAAACACACAACTGTTCACACTCACATTCATTCAACGAACAGCTTAATCCTAATTGGGCGACACATTCCCAAGTTGTAATCATTTAATGTACAGATGACTGAAATTGATCTTTGTGATTAGAGACACTGTTTATTGGTAATAAATAACAGAACAGCACATTGGAGCATTGCAAGCATAAACTTAAGTTAAGTTATTGTGAAGTGTGAGCCCAGTCAGTAGACAATTGTAATGAAAGTTAGCAGACGTATAAGTGCCGTGGATTAGAGCTGAAGCTCCAGATGAAACCAGATTGAAGTCAAATCCTGAGGTGAAATCTGTTATGATTTCAGAATACCCTTTGACCTCCCTGAGATTTATGTAACACATAGATTGCCCTGATTGATTGTTCACTGAATAATCCAGCAAATAGATGAGAATTACACAGAAAATTAATAACACTGATCAAAATCTGATGCCAGGGGCAGGAAGTGCTTTATGTCTAATTATACAACATTACTAGGAATTTGTGTTATTTCCACTGAGAAGGTTTTATTTTGGTCTGTGTGCTTTGGTTTTCCAGGCGGTACGGTAGTGCACTGGTTACAGTTCTGAAGCAGAAGGAGGCCTTAAAAGGTATACTTTTATCATTTTTAAAGGGTTTAGGGGGTAGTATTGGGGGCCTTGGAACGAATTAGGCCTTTTACATGTAAAATGTGGTTCAATTTATGAAAAGATCAGGTTACGAAACCACTTCTGGAATGGATTAATTTGGTAAGGTGATGTACCACTGCGCATGTACGTATACAGGGATCCCTCACTACTTCGCGCTTCAATTCATGCGGCTTCGGTACATCGCGTTTTTTTCCTTTTTTTTTTTTTTTTAATATTCATCAAATTAAAAAATAAGTAAATTAAGGAAAAATAGGGGGGAAAGTTAAGGAAAATGCCACACAAACAAGGCCAATTATGCAACAACAACAAAAAAAAAAACCCAAACAAACAAAAACAAAAAACAACCCAAAACCCCCTAACAAAACTATTTACATTTTTATGTGAGGTGCGCATCTGAGTGTGTACACTCGCATCTGTGTTTATTTATATCTTATTTACATCTTATGCATTATTTTTGAATGTTTAATTGTTATTATAAGCATATAAATTATATATGAGATTGAGATGGTTTGGACATGTACAGAGGAGGGATAGTGAGTATATTGGCAGTAGGATGCTGAGGTTGGAACTACCAGGCAGAAGGCCTCGAGGAAGACCAAAGAAGATATTTATGGATGTGGTGAAGGAAGACATGAAGGTCGTTGGAGTCAGAAAAGAAGATGCGGAGGACAGGGTGAGGTGGAGGCGGATGATTTGCTGTGGCGACCCCTGAAGGGAGCAGCCGAAAGTAAAAGAAGAATTGTTATTATAAGCATTTACAGCGTTGAATAGGTATTTATTGATATTATATACACATATACATGTACGTTTATGTTAGTCGAGGGGGTTGATCCTACTTCTCGGAATTTGGCGGTCGTGGGGGGGGGTGGTTCTTGGTCCCAATTAACCGTGGAAAGTGAGGGATCCCTGTACGTCAGTCAGGGAGTCAATCCTACTTCATGGAAATTCGGCGTTTGCGGAGAGTCTCGTTCTCCATTAACTGTGAAAAGTGAGGGATCCCTGTACTAACTGGCAGCTCCAAAATGCCCCGAGGTGTGAATGGTTCTCTGTGTTGTCGCTATTGCCTTGTGTGCTGTTTACAGTGTACCTATCCCAACCCATAGTGGGGAAAAGCAGTGTTACACCTTGGACAGCTAGTCAGAGTACGGTTGGGTCATCACACAAACATTCACACCTAGGTGCAATTTGGAAAGTAGGAGGAAGCCAGAGAACCTGGAGAGAGCCAATGCAAGCAAGGGAGAACATGCAGACTCTACACACAAACCTCCAAACCCAGGACTCGAATCTAGGACTTTATGCTGTGACATGGACACGATGACCTCTACTCCACTGTGTCAAGCTCTTTGTATAATGCTGCGAGAAAAAAATCTAACAGGGAAGTATTTTTCTAATTATTTCATGAGCATGCGGAAAGACATATCATATCCTAAAACACATATGGAATTTGTAATTGATTCCTGTTTGTGTGTGTGTGGGGGGGGGGGGGTGGACAGATTGGCTTCACACTGTGAGAAGCTGTGAGGACGTCTAACAGGTCCAGGCATCCTAATACAGTACAGAAATAAAGACAGATGCCCCACCTGTGTTGGTGTCAGCGCTGATGTAACAAATTACCAACCGCTCACTCAGCACATCAGGAACTCGAAAACACAACTCTGAACCACTTTACACTTCGTTCTCCCTGAGTAACCTTTTCTCTGTAACCTGTAGCTTCCTGTCCCTCTGAACATTCCCTCTGAAGTTTTTTTTTTTTTTTTTTTTTAGATAAAGCACTTTCTGCCTAGCATTCAGAGGATTCATTTCATGGCTCCGTGTGAGGCTGCTGCACGATTTCCACCTGGTATCACAAATTTTTGCAGAGGAATAGCAATTCACGTGGAATTGAAATGAACTGATAAGAAAAGTGTATTATGGCTAATTCCACTAATATCCTGATCTGTAATTAATAAGGGACACGGGGTGCTGGAGGTGCTTGTTTAAAGGGTTTTTTGTTATGATATACAGGAATCCCTCACTTTCTGCGGTTAAGCGGGACCGAGATCCCCCCACGACCGCCAAATTCTCCGAAGTCGGATCAACCAATGACTGACGTATATATGTACATGTATGTCTGTCTTCCTTTCGGCTTTTTCCCTTTTACTCGGGAGTCGCCACAGCGAATCATCTGATTCGCACGTTTTGATTTGGCAAAGGTTTTTACGTCGGATGCCCTTCCTGTCACAACCCTTTTTAGCAAGGGACAGAAACACGCTGACGGCTTTGCAGCTCCTCTTTACGAAAGTCAGCAATGGTTCTTTTACATGCCTCTCACCATAGACAGTGACAGACATGGCCTGCCTTTGATAACCCAGTTAGCTGCACTGGGGGGGGACAGTGACAACCTTGTGGAGAGTGGGACTCGAACCACCAACCTTTGGATCAGCAATCCAGCACCCTGTACCACTAGACCACCACTGCCTCCATGTATATGTACATGTATATGTGTATATAATATCAATAAATACATATTCAACGCTATAAATGCTTATAATAACAATTAAAGATTCAAAAATAATGCATAAGATGTAAATAAAAAATAAATACACACACACACATACAGACGAGGGCAGTGGTGGTCTAGTGGTATAAGGCGCCGGATCGCTGATCCAAAGGTTGGGGGTTCGAGTCCCACTCTCCACAAGGTTGTCACTGTCCTCCCAGTGCGGCTAACTGGGTTATCAAAGGCCGGCCATGTCTCTCACTGTCTATGGTGTGAGGCATGTAAAAGAACCATTGCTGACTTTCGACAAGAGTAGCTGCAAAGCCGTCAGCGTGTTTCTGCCCTGCGATGGCCTGGCGAGCTGTCCAGGGTGTACTCTGCCCTCGCCCTGAGTTGGCTGGGATGGGCACCAGCCTCCCCGTGACCCTAATTAGGATGAAGCGGTTACAGAAAATTAACTGAACACATACAGACGGCCGCGCGCACAGATGTGCACCTCACATAAACATGTAAATAGTTTTGTTGGGGGGGTGTTGGGGGGGAGGGTGTTGGGTTGGGTTTTTTTTTTTTAATTTTAGGTAAATGCGTTTCGTAACCTGGAAACCCTTTTTGTTTGTTGGAACTTTTGTAAGGTGAGGTATCACTGTATATGTGTATATAATATCAATAAATACATACCAGTACTAATTGGCCTTGTTTTGCTGCATTTTCCCCTCTATTCTTCCTTAATTTCCTTATTTTTTAATTCGATTAATATTTTTTTTTTAAAATGCGATGCACTGAAGCCACATGAATTGAAGCGCGAAGTAGCGAGGGATCCCTGTACTGTCTTACTCAGTTCAGTTCAGTTCATTTTCTGTACCCGCTTAATCCTAATTTGGGTCGCGGGGAGGCTGGTGCCCATCCCAGCCAACTTCGGGCGAGGGCAGAGTACACCCTGGACAGCTCGCCAGGCCATCGCAGGGCGGAAACACGCTGACGCTACTCTTGTCGAAAGTCAGCAATGGTTCTTTTACATGCCTCACACCATAGACGGTGAGAGGCATGGCCCGCCTTTGGTAACCCAGTTAGCCCCACTGGGGGGGGGGGAGGAAGGGGGGGGGACGACACAGTGACAACCTTGTGCAGAGTGGGACTCGAACCCCCAACCTTTGGATCAGCGATCCAGCGCCCTTTACCACTAGACCACCACTGCCCACTGTCTTACTCCTGTAAAGGAAATTACTGCCACTGCATTTAACCCAACCAAAGTAAGAACACACGCACATGATCAGTGATCATACACACACTCTCCGAACAGTGGGCTGCCACACACACATTGGGAGCGACCAGAGACCAGAGTTTTGGGTGCCTTGCTCAAGGGCACTTCAGCCATTCATGTGGAGAAGGGGAAGGAACTGCTCATTCCCCAACCACACGTATTTTCCTGCTGCTTTGGGAATTGAACCAGCAACCTTTCAGTTCCAAAACCGCTTGTCTAAGCATCTGGCTCCAGCTGCCCAGCGCTCTGGGCTCTGCGAGGTTGTGTCTGTGTGTGGGGTTTGTATGCTTTACCATGCTTGCAATGGTTTCCTCTGGGTACTCCAGTTTCCTCCCACAGTCTAAAGACATGCAGTTGGATGTTCCATATTGCCCTGAGATGTGAGTGAGTGTGTGTGTGTGTGTGTGTGTGTGTGTGTGTGTGTGTGTGTGTGTGTGTGTGTGTGTGTGTGTGTGTGTGTGTTGGCCCTAGGATGGACTGGCAAGCTGTTGAGGGTGTAGCCCGCCTTCTTTCACTGTTGACTGAGATAGCTCCAGCCTTCTTGCAACCATAAATGAAATAAGCCGTTCAGCAGATGAGTGAGTAAGCGTATAATCTTTTTTTTAATTGTAAGAAGCCCTTGTGGGCTACGTCTGCACGAGTACGCTGCTTTATTCTCATTTCCTCGCAAGAGCCACTCAAATCTTTTAATGGCTACGTTTTCTCCTCTCAGTCACTCTCTCATTCGCCAAACTGCTTATTCCTATTAAGGTCGCATCGAGGCTGGAACCTGTCTCAGCTGACACTGGACAAAGGCGAGGTGCACCCTTAACAGTTCGCCAGACCATCACAGCACAACATACACACAACCATCCATGCTCACGCCTCGCACCTTGGGATAATTTGGAACAGCCACTGTGTAGGTGTTTGGGCTGTGCGAGGAAATTAAAGTACCCAGAGGAACCTCATGGAGGTACGAGGGGGACATGCGTACTCCACACACACACACCCACACACACACACACACACACACACACACACACACACACACACACACACACACACAAAAAAAAAAAAAAAAAATCGATCCCAGGACCTTCTTGCTGTGAGGCCCACTATGCTACTCGGCCACGTTTTGAAATCAAAGTAAATAATCATGTGTGTGTGTGTGTGTGTGTGTGTGTGTGTGTGTGTGTGTGTGTGTGTGTGTGAGACCCTCTAAACAGCTTCTTTCATGTGTGTTAAAAGGAGGAACAAAAACAGCAGCTGTGTTATGGCACGTCCAATGTCTCTCTCTCTCTCTCTCTCTCTCTCTCTCTCTCTCTCTCTCACACACACACACACACACACACACACACACACACACCCTTTTATCTCCACTGTCATCACCCTGCATCGCTCCGCCCCTGCACGAAAAAAGCGCGAGGTGCATCACACCTCACACAATCCTGTGTTCTTCATCTCTCTGTTCATTATCATGAAAAGGTTGACAAGTCGGAATAAAAATTCTTTCCTCAACAGGCCGTTCTCCAATCAAGCATCTGTCACTTATTCTTGCAGATGTTGCACCTTCGCCTCTTCCAAACACTTCAAACTACACTCAAATGTAAATTGCTCAATCTTATGCATGTGTATTGTCTCTGCTAGCATCGATGCATCCTAGCGTACGTAGCTAACCACGGTACAGTATACTGTACGCCACTTTCGTGAATGTTAGCAACCAAATGTGACATCGTATGAGAACATTCAATAACCTAAATCCTATAAGATACAACAATTCAGCTATTTACACCAAACAAACTGTCCTCCCTGGTTCAGGAAGTATTTATCTGATGGATATAGATGCCAAGGGAACAAAATACATTGAAATTAATTCAATTACATTATACAGTACCACTCCTGTATTACGGCCAGGCTGCTGAGCTGATTAGCATATTCAGCATCATTGTGCTGGTGTTAATGCATGCTGAGCAGGATTGCCAGCGGTCTCTCAGTGAACCTGGACCTATTGTTATTGACGTGCTCTACACAGCATGTGGCAGGATGTGGCCTTGAATATTAAAATGCTTAAAAGACTATAGACGAAATGAATGAAAAGCAAGAAGATGACGAAAGCAAATGACAATGTAGAATAGAAAGACAGGATGGATGGATGGATGGATGGATGGATGGATGGATGGGTGGATGGAAGCCAGCTGGGAAAAGTTAGTAAGCTCAAACCAGCCATAAATCCGCTGGTTCTGATTGTTAATGCTTTACGTACCACCATTTTGTTCAGTGAGACCCAACAGTCTGAGGGGAAGTCCTGCAGCATGGGCACGAGGAACTGGAGACAGCCGTCCCAGTGGCACAGCAGAAGCATCATAGCGATCAGGTTGAAGATGCGCATCACGGCACTCGCCAGATCATAGGTCATGTGGAAAATCTACAAGAAGCACAACACAGCGGCTCTGTGAGTGTATGGAAGGACACATTCATTCGTTTTCTTAGTCGCTTAATCCTAATTAGGGTCACGGGGAGGATGGCGCCCATCTCAGTCGACTCTGAGCGAGGACAGAGTACATCCTGGACAGTTTGCCAGGCCATCACCGGGGCAGAAACACACTGACGGCTATGCAGCTCCTCTTGATGTAAGTCAACAATGGATCTTTTACATGAACCGCCCACCATAGACAGTGAGCGACGTGACCGGCCTTCGATAACCCAATTAGCTGCACTGGGGGGACTGCAGTGACAACCCGGTGATAGTAGGGCTTGAACCCCTGACCTTCAGATTAGTACTTATGTTATTAGAGCTTCTTATTCCTGAGCAAATGAATTCTGACTTTTGTGAAGAGGAGC
>CM045743.1:7476439-7498939 GCA_024760905.1 Plotosus lineatus
CAATGAACCGGCCAGCTGTTCAGGTTGTACCATGCCCTCACCCAGTGTCGATTGAGATAGGCTTCAGATTTCCCACAACCCTAGTAGGATTAAGCGGTTAGCAAAGTGAGTGAGTTTCGCTAGCCAGGATACTGTTGGGTGCTGAAAGAAAAACGTCTGAATCATTGCAATGACTTGTATTACTGTTGATGGAAAAAAATACACATTTTCTGTATTCAAATTATATATATTTATTTTTGCATTGATGGAAGGAGTCGCTCTTTATCGCTCTTTATCTGGGATTTAATGTAATGTGACAATGTTATTAGTACTACTAGTAGTAGTAGTAGAGGTGCTGGTGGTGGTGGTGGTGGTAGTATCCCATTCCGCACCCATAATGCATTGTGCCACTTTTGTGGTTTCCTTTACAATGCATGTTTTTACCTGAGAGGGTTGCAAATCCCCTGCAGAACCGGTTCTCTCGTACAATCATCCATTCACAACTGAATTTGGACCTGAGCTGATCTACAGAGGCCAAATTGCTCAATGTGAATGTATCCGAACTGTAAGAGAAAACCCAGAGAACCCAGATGAAACCTAAACCCTCAGAGGAAAAACGTGCAAACTCCATGCAGAAACACCCTCATGGATGATGGGGTTCGAAATAGGTCATTCTTGCTATGAGGCGGGAGTCCTAACCATGACTCGGCTGTGGACATCACCCCATCTTCATTAAAAAAAAAAGCCAATGACAAATTGTGATTGGTGAAGCATGGTGGTGTTAGCGCAAATAAAAACGGCTCAGTAACTTAAATTAGTTTGTGCGACTGGATCGGTGATGGATTAGGGTCAAGTGTTCTTCCTTATTCTTTTTTAATTCTCTTTTTGGTCTCTCGTGCTGTGCTACATTTGTGTGCGTTGATGGATGCACCGAGAACACAGAGTGATTAGTGCTCATTAACCAGTGCACTGTCCATCATCAATCAGACACAGAACATTTGTTAGTACACAGCAGCACTTATCAATCAATGAAGACCTACATTTCCTCACACCTCCCTGAAGTAGTAGAACACTACACACACACACACACACACACACACACACAAACACACACACACACACACATACACACACACACACACACAAACACACACACACACACACACACAAACACACACAAACACACACACACACACACACACACACACACACACACACACACACACACACACACACACACACACACACACACACACACACAAACACACACACACACACACACACACACATTCATGCATTCATTCATTTTCTCAATCACTTAATCCTAATTAAGGCTTAAGGGTGGCTGGCTGGTGTCCATCTTAGCCAACTCTGGGCAAGGGCAGAATGCACCCTGGACAGCTCATTCGGCCAACGCAGGGCTATATATACACCTATATATTAAAATAACTGCAGTGTTTGCAAACTATTTCTACACATTACTGAAATGAAAGTGAGCAGGTCAGGAGGGAGTTGATGAATCCACTGCAAAGGTATAATCAGCCTTCAGTAGGTTGCCTCGGCTGACTCAGAATACAAATAAGTCTATACTTCAGCATAAAAATTCTACAGGTCAACTTGTTATAAAGGGGAGGATTTAATTGCTTGCGCTCAGGTTTCAAAACAATGTGATGAATTGTGTAATTTGTAGAATGAATCAGCACTGAAGCAAAAGTTTGTCATCAGTAAACTTCACTGGAGACAAAGAAAGATCTGAACTGGGCAAAGGCAGGGTACACCCTGAACAGCTGGTCAGACCATCACAGTGCCAACATATATGCACAACCACTCACACTCACATTTATGGGTGATTTTGGAAAAAGTAACCAGCCAAATGTGTACGTCTTTGCGCTGTCGGCGGAATACGGTGTACCCCGAGGTGATCCACACAAGCATGAGAAGAACATGCAAACTCCACTCAGAAAGCACCAGGACTCCGGTTCTGATTTGTGTATTATATAAATATAAGGCTTGTTCCTTTGTCAGTCCAATTAAGTTATACTTGGTAAAAATAAAGAATAAATTATTATTTAAAAAAATGTTTAATGTTTTATTATTGTTATTGTTATTATTATTTTCAAATACTTTAATTCTATATTTTATTGCTTTTCATGGAATTGATCCAGACTAAAGAAAGCAGCATTAGCGGCGCTTTGCCAGGTTGCTAGCAGAAGTAGCTTCAGGTTTGTGGAAACCGGGTACGATATGCACTTCTGCAGACATTAGCTTCAGGCCATACTCAAGACTGAAGGCCTGTTTGTTTGTACAAAGCTGATAAAGTTGCATTTGGAAGGAAAAAAATTCTTGAAACTAGAAAATACTTTCATTCCATATTGTTCAGCATTAGCATTTAGCTTAGCATGAATCAGGATCACAGGGCAGCACGGTGGCACATGCTTTGAATGTCTGCCTCACAGCAAGAGGGTCCTGGGTTTGAGTCTCAGGCTCTTCCATGCAAAGTTTGCTCATTCTCCCCATTCCTGTATGGAGTTCATCCTGGTGCTACACCCACCCCCACCCCCCCCCACCCCCCCACCCCCCCCACACACACACACACACACACCCCTGCACTCCAAAAACATGCACAGTAGGCTAATTGGCTGTTCCAAATTGCCCATAGATATGAATGTGAGTATGATTGTTTGTATGACTGTCACCCCTGCGATGGCCTGGCGAGCTGTCCAGGGTGTTCCCCCGCCCTAGTCTGGAGTCGGCTGACATGGCCACCAGCCTCCCTGTGACCCTAATTAGGATTAAGCGGTTCAGAAAATGAATGAATAAATGAATGAGTCCAACGACATGCATGTTAGGCTAACCTGCTATTTCAAATTGCCCTAGGTATGAATGTGTGTGAATGCTTGTGTGTGTTTCCCTGAGATGAGTTATTCAAGGTGTATCGCGCCTTCCTCTGGTGTCGGCTGAGATAGGATTAAGCCTCCCCGCAACCTTAGTTGGATTAATGCTTCAGCAAATGAGTGATTGGGAGGTTAAGACATGAACACTTCCGGGTGTGCATTTTTTTTCTTTGTATTGACATTTCAGATCATATATAAGCTGATATCCTGGGAGTAGATGAACCAATTGGAGTGATTGCTAATATTTAGTGATACGTAGAGAATAGATTAAATACCTGTATACATATGTATAGCTTACGTCCTGTACTGTTGTTCTCTGTGATTTATCACCCAGTTTTAATAAGTGTATTATTCCATGAAATTAAGTACAGTGGTACTTCACCTTACGATAGTCTCAGTAACACGAAAAATCCAGGTTATGAAAAAACATATTCCAAATTTTTTTGTCTCTGTATACGAAACAAGTTGTCCTTACGAAACACGCCAAACGCGCCATTCAAACATTAAAACAATGCACAAGCTGATCTCCCATTGACTATCTTCCAACATCCCGCCCCGCTGGCCACCCATTGGCTACGAGGCATGACGCAGCTCCCTCCCATTGGCTATTTCCCAACATTCCGCTCCGCTGGCCTCCCATTGGCTAGGAGGGATGATGCAGCTCCCTCTCATTGGCTATTATGGAGCTGCATCTCCCATAATGTTTTTTGTGTAAAGGACAGAGTTACTGTTGTTTCATGAGTTTTTGAGTGTGCTCGTTGCTTTTAACCTTGCAAAAACATTTGTAAGATTATAACTCTGCTAAGAAGACGTGGTCAACACTCACGCGCGCACACACACACACACACACACACACACACACACACACACACACACACACACACACACACACACACACACACACACACAAACGTGTGTGACTAACACATGTAAAGGACAGAGTTACTGTTGTTTCGTGAGTTTTTTGAGTGTGCTCATTGCAAATTTACTCTTCGTTATTCATCATGGGCCCCAAGAAAGTGATTTCCGGTGCGAGTGAAAAGTGGGCTCATGGCATGCGGTTGAGTGATATCGCAAAGGAATATGGCCAAACCAGTCTACCATCGGTACGATATTGAAGCAGAAGGAGGTGTTAAAAGGTATACTTTTATAATTTTTAAAGGGTTCATGGGGTAGTATTGGGAGCCTTGGAATGAATCACATGTTTTACATGTAAAATGCAGTTCAATTTACGAAAAATCCAGGTTAAGAAAAAGGCTCTGGAACAGATTAATTTTGTAAGGTGAGGTACCGCTGTACAGTATATTTCCTTTCTGAATATAATTCAGGCACAATTTAAGTCCTAGAATTTTAACTACTGGCATATTTTTCCCACGTTTTAACTGAAAAAGAAAAAACATTGAAGTAACTGCAGACAGCTTTGGCTCAGAGCCAAGACAGCAGCATTAGCCATGGAATGTAATGCACTCTCTCAGGGGTGAGAGACGTACTCAGACTATTTACTCAAGTAATAAACCACACTATAAATACTCCCCTACAAGTAAAAGTCCTGAATCTATAAGTAGAATCAACAAAAATGTACTTAAAGTATAAAGGGGTGTGTGTGTGTGTGTGTGTGTGTGTGTGTGAGTGTGTGTGTGTGTGTGTGTGTGTGTGCAGTGAACCAGTCTGTGCCTGTGTTTTATTTTTTATTTACCATGTTTTTGGATGGATATTACTGCTGCATTAAGTTATATGTTGTATTTTATTGCTGTAGTAGTTTACAGTTGAGCTTGTTTTACTTATTTGATATAATCTTGCCAAACAACTCAATCATGCTACGGTCGCAGCCTATCTCACTCATTTCTAGGTGAAAAGCAAGGTACACCCTAAATAGCTTGTCAGTACATCACAGGGCAACACACACACACACACACACACACACACACACACACACAAAACAATCATCATCATCATTTTCTGTAACCGCTTAATCCTAATTTGGGTCGCGGGGAGGCTGGCGCCCATCCCAGCCAACTTCGGGCGAGGGCAGAGTACACCCTGGAGAGCTCGCCAGGCCATCGCAGGGCGGAAACATGCCGACGACTTTGCAGCCTACTCTTTATGAAAGTCAGCAATGGTCCTTTTACATGAATCTCATAACATAGACAGTGAGAGACATGGCCAGCCTTTGATAACCCGGTTAGCTGCACTGAGGGCCCCCTGACCTTTTGATTTGGCATAGGTTTTTACGTCGGATGCCCTTCCTGTCACGACCCTTTTTAGCAAGGGACAGAAACACGCTGACGACTTTGCAGCTACTCTTTACGAAAGTCAGCAATTTTACATGCCTCACACCATAGATAGTGGGAGACATGGCCGGCCTTTGATAACCCAGTTAGCTGCACTGGGGGGGGGGGGGGGGGGGGCAGGGACAACCTTGTGGAGAGTGGGACTCGAACCCCCAACCTTTGGATCAGCGATCCAGCACCCTATAGCACTAGACCACCACTGCACCCCACACACAACCTTTCACACTCCAATCCGCACCTCAGGGGAAATAAGGAACAGTCAATTAACTTAATCTTTTGACTGTGGGAGGAAACCGGAGTACCCAGATGAAACCCATGGGAACAGGGAGAAATGCTTCAGCTGAGCCAGGACTCATCCCCCAGGGCATTCTTGCTGTGAAACAAATATGTTATCATATCTGCTACTGTGATCCCTGAGGGTGGCACACTAGTCCCATTTTTAAGAGAAATTTCGAACCGTTAGTATTGTGGTGTATATGTTTTGAACAAAACTCACATAATTCAAATATGTGATGGTGAATGTTACTGACGCTGGAAAATTTTAAACCAGTCTATATAATCAAATATAAGGACCAGCAATGCTCATGCTCCAGCTGGTCTCATCTGGGATTTCAGTCAGTCAACTGTATCTATGCGTTTGTACTTTAGAATACATAGAATAATGTTTTAAAAAATTATTTCCGAGCGGGACACTGGGGAAAAGGTGGAGTACATCCTGAACAATTCGCTAGATCATCACCACACCGACACACAACCATTCACACCGAAGGGCAATTTAAAACGGTCAGTTGTTTTTTTGGATTGTGAGAGGAAATCAGAGTACTCCAGCGAAACGTAAGCATGTGGAAAACATGCACACACCTCGGAAATGGCTGAAGTGGGACTCAAACATGAAACCACTATGCCACGATGCCGGCTTCAATGAAATAACTACAATGGTGCCTCTACTTACGAAATTAATCCGTTCCGAGGGCGAGCTCGTAAGTGGAAACATTTGTTAGATGAAGCAAAAATTCCCATCAGAAACAATAGAAAACCAATTAATCCGTTCCGAGTCTCTCCCAGACTCATAAAACATTTTTGATGTAATATGTTTAAGAAAATCATGTAACAATAAACATTTCACAACAATAACACATGTACAGTAACATTAATAATACTGTAATTAACAAGAAATAATAATAAAACAAGAATAAACAAAAAGTCAATAAACTGATGGACCTAGTGTACAGGATGGCAGTGAGAGCGCCACTGCCATCTAGAGTAGAGGATGCGCAATCACACTTATAAAACTGGCAGTAGCGCTCTCACTGTGTTTTCTACGGTGTAGGGAAAAAGCACAGAGTAAACGATAGTGCAGTAAACCCTATTTATAGTCACATGCAGGGCGCTGGGGAGGGGGAATGGTTTTTTTCTCTTCCTATAGGGGGTGTCACAGAAAATAATTGAGAAGCACTGCACAAGGCGTTCTCTGGACACAGAGGAATACACGCGGAAGAATACAAAGCTAATCAACCCGGAAAAGCCATTTCCCCGGCAGAGCTTGTAAGTTGAAAATTTGCTCGTTGGCTGGGGCAGATTCTTGGTGGGATCGAAGCTTATATCATGGAAAATTCGTTATTCGGGACACTCGTAAGTCGGGGTACCACTGTACTAATACTAATGCATGGTACAGTGAAATGGCAGTGCTTACACCATCTCATTGTATTCGGAAAGGGAATAAGGGTGACAGAGAAATATACCAGCAGATGGCTGTTGTCGGTAAGAATGCACAGATAGGTGTGAGTATGCCTGATAATATGATAACACCATATTGTATTCCATATAAACTGCATCCTTCATCCATTTTCTAATATTCAGATTTCTGCCTTTTCTGCACAATCCTGTGTTCTGACTCACCAACCTGAATCAGCTCATCAGCTATTTGTATTTATTGTTATCTTTGTGTAACTCCATATGTTACAACCAACTTCATTACATCCACATGTCCTTGGTGTCCCCACCATCCTGTTTCCAGCTGGACTTCCTGCACCGTTTGCTGGCTCGAGTGGCCAATCAAAGGTTCTCAGAGGTCAGAGCTGCGTGTCTGAGCAGGAAGGAGGAGGAACGGAAGCCTCTGGGTGGCGGGACACAGGATTATACAGTTAAAGTAATTACAGTGCACAACCTCGACACTACGTTCAGAATAATAATCACTGATGCCCCTCGATGAGTCCAGCATGTCATTTACCAATTTACAGGTCCATGCTGGCAGAGAGAGAGAGAGAGAGAGAGAGAGAGAGAGAGAGAGAGAGAGAGAGAGAGAGAGAGACATCAGTGTTCACAGGCATATCAGAAATACCTCATTTGTTGTTCAGGTCACTCACTGTCACTCATTTGCCATACCACTTAATCCTACTAGGGTCACACGGAGGCTGAAGCCTATCTCAGCCAACACTGGTGGAAGGTGGCATTCACCCTGAACAATTCACTAGACCATCACTTGGCAAACACACACAGCCATTCACAGCTCGGGACAATATCATCATTCATTCATTTTTTGAACTGCTTAATCATAATTAGGGTTGCAGGGAGGCTGGTGCCCATCTCAGCCGACTCCGAGCGAGGGCAGAGTACGCACTTGACAGCTCTCCAGGCCATCACAGGGCAGAAGCACGACTATGCAGCTACTGGTTCTTTTACATGAACGTCTCACAACACATGGCCGGCCTTTGATAACGTAGTTATCTGAACTGGGCGGAGCTATAAGAACAGCCACTTAGCCTCTGTGCATGTCTTTGGACTGTGGGAGGAGCCAGAGTACTCATGGGAAGCTCATGGAAGCACACGCAAACTCCACACCGATACCCTAGATTCAAATCCAGGACCTTCTTACCCTGAGGCGGACGTCACTGTGTCTGCCTTGTTGTCCAACTATTAAGATTAAATCCGTGTCGGAAATATCTGAGCAAATTTAAAATGCACACAGCTATGTAGCTGGGTTATATTCTGTCAGGCTGAACTGTTCGATCATGTCTCGTTAAAATGCCGTCCTAATTCTGGGTTTTCCTCGCCGCGGTTACGCGCTGTAAACACCTGCTTGCTTTAATTAACCTCGCCGTGTTTTGTTTACATGTATGTTAATGTTATTCCAATTCTGCTGTCTGTTTTCAGATGTAATCCTGAAAGAGACATGGCCAAAAATGAAAGGGATTTTTCTTCTTTTGTCCGTTTGTTTATTTGTCTCACCCACTCATTTTCCCAGCCGCTTAATCCTATTAAGGTCATGGAGAGGCTGGGGCCTATCTTAGCCAACACTGAGCAAAAGCAGGATATACCCTGGACAGCTCACCAGACCACCACATAGCATTCACATATACATTTTACAGCTGCGGGCAATTGGAACAGCCAGTTCGCCTACAGTGAATATTTTTGAACTGTGCGAGGAAACCAGAATCCCCAGAGGAAACCCACGGGGAGAACATGCAAACTCCACACAGAAATGACCTTGCTGAGCCCAGGCCTCAAACCCAGGACCTTCTTGCTGTCCACTATGCTACTATGCTGCTGCTTTTTTTGTTGTTGTTGGTTTGTTTATTTATTCTGAACCCTGTGTTTTTGGAAACAGAAAAACATGGAGACAAAACAAAGATACAGTTGATATGCCAGGCCTGTTAGCATGTGAGTGTGAATTTAGCCCTGTTAGCATGTGAGTGTGAATTGCGGTCCTGACAGTTCTCTCGCCCTTATCTACTCTCAATTCAACTATTTTTAACCCTGTTCACAGCTCTTAGCAGAGCATCATACTTAAAACCCATCGACTTGGCTTTGCATAACGCATTAATTCATTCATTCATAAATTAATGCGTCACAGTCTGATTTTTGAGTGTGTGTGTGTGTGTGTGTTATAGGTCTGTATAAAGTATTGTATTATACAATGTGTTGTAATGATGTAATCTATTATAAAGGTGGCAGCCAATTGGCTGTAATGGATCGCTGTTCCCTATGGGCTGTATTGTATCACAATGCTGACTGGCTGTCATGCATCACGAGGCTGATTGGCTGTTCGCTGTTTTGCACGGACTTGATACGTGGTGACATCTGGAAATGTATATACTAAGACTTTTTTTTTTTTACTTTTTTTTTTTTTCCTGAAACAAAATCAATAAATTTAAATTAATTTATGGAGTATTTTTAGCAGTGGTTCTACTGATTTTTTTTCAGAGACCATGGATTTTCAAAACATTGATAGAATAATGAATTAATTATGGTCAGAAAAATCCCACAAAAATTTCATGGGATCTTTGCTTTTACAGAGAGTACAAATTATTTTGGTGGGATTTTTTTTGTTTGTTTGTTTGTTTGTTTGTTTGTTTATTTGTTCAGATTTTTTTATTTTTTAGAAATTAATTTAGTTTCATGCAAAAGGTTGTGGCCAACTGATCATCACATCCATGTGCTTATTGGCTTATTGCTCATTCCACCTTTTTTATAATAATAATAATAATAATAATAATAATAGTAGTAGTAGTAATATCCAACTTTTCTGGGAAGACTTGGTCAATGTCTCAGCTATTTCAAAGATGTTCACCAGGGATGACATCAGGTCTCCTTGCAAGTCGCCATTTCGTTATGATACACCAACTCTCCTGGTGCTCAGGAACTTTGTCAGGATGTGCCAGGTTTGACCGACCCATTTAGTCCCAGTGAAAGAAAGGCATCATTCTAAAGCAGAGAAAGCCAGCCTGGACAATCGTGGGGAATAAGGGAAGAACAATGTATGGGTGAAATGAGGATGTCCACATATTTTTGACTATCTATTGTATTTGTCAACATAAAAAAAAAATAGTAGCCCAATTTGAGGAGCAGTGGTGACCTGGTGGTAAAGGTGCTTCATCACTGATCCCAAGGTTGGGGGTTCAAGCACCACTCTCAACAGGTCATCACTGGCACACACACACACACACACACACACACACACACACACCATGCCGCTAACTGGGTTATCAAAGGCTGGCCATGTCTCTCACTGTCTATGGTGAGAGGTTCATGTAAAAGAACTGTTGCTGACTTTCGACCAGAGGAGCTGCATAGCCATCAGCGTTAGCATGGATGAAGGAATGCAGCAAATACATTGAGTATCATTACACGTCCATGTGAAAAACCAGGAAGACTATTCCCTAGGGAACACTGCACCTCCTAAAATATCTTAATTCTTATCGATTTAAGACACATCATTTGTTCATTCGAAAGAATGTATTTATATTTGTATAGCTTCCCGGGTATAAAAACTCAGTACTTATTTGCATTCTGATTCTGTAATAAAGTTTTGATTTATTGATTGACATGAGTTGCTGATTTATTCAATTACTGTATTTCAATCAATGGCTTCACTAACCGTTAAATCAATCATATAGGTACTATATACATATATACAGCACTGTAAAACATGTCAATTTCACTCATTTCCTGAGCTGCTTAAGCCTTCCAGGGTCATAGGGAGGTTGGAGCCTATGTCAGTCAACACTTGGGTGCAACACTGGGGGTGCAAAGGTGGGGTACACTCTGAACAGCTTTGGCCAACACACATGACCATCCACACACGTGTGACTAGCTTAAGAGGCATGGTGACGGAGTTGGCCTGCCGAGCCGTTTAGGGTGTGCCCCACCCTTGCCCACAGTGGAGATGGGTGCCAGCTTAATGTGCATGATTTTGGACTATGGAAGCAAACCAGAGTACTCTCCACAAGCCTGGGTAGAACATCAAGATTGCTTCAAGACTGCTTCTGTAGTGCCAGTGCCGAAATACTCCTCTCCGACGTGCCTGAATGACTACCACCTATTGCACTAACACCCACTGTGATGAAGTACTTTGAATAACTGGTCCTGGCACACCTCAAGCAATGTCTGCCTCCCACAGTACACCCACACCAATTTGCATATAAAAGAAACAGGAATACAGAGGATGCTGTATCCACAGAGCTGCACTGTGTACTCACACCTGGACAAAAGAATACGTGTGGAAGAATGCTGTTTGTTGACTTCAGCTCAGCATTCAACACAGTCATTTCCTCCAAGTTAACCACAAAACTTGAGGATCTTGGAATCAATACATCCCTCTACAAATGGATCATGGACTTTCTAACCAACAGACCCTAGTATGTCAGCTTAGGTCACAACTGTTCCTCCACCATCACACTCAACACTGGCATACCTCAGAGCTTTGTGCTGAGCCCGTTCCTCTACTCTGTCTTCCCCCATGACTGTAGGCCTATGTATAGATCCAACTCCATCATAAAGTTTGTATCCATGTCCATCAATATCAATGGCATGGTTGTTCAACATGTCTCCAGTTTCAAATTCCTGGGAACCCACATCTCAGAGAACTTCTCCTGGTCAACCAAACACCTCCAGCCTGATAAAGAACGCCTATCAGTGGCTGTTCTTCTTGAAGCACCTGTCTGCTGACATCTTGGGTAACTTCTACCACTGCACTATAGAAAACATCCTGACCAATTGCGTTACGGTCTGATATGGGAATTGCTTTATCGTTGACCACAAGGCACTGCAGCAGGTAGTAAAAACCAACCAGCGCATCACAGGGAATCAACTTTCTGCTAATGAGGATCTTCACAAGAAGAGAATGCCGGTGCACCGCATTCTCAGGGAGTCCTCTCATTCTGCCAACAGACTCATTCAGCTCCTCCCCTCCAGAAGGCACTTCAGAATTCTTCAGACAAAAACCAGCAAGTTTAGGAACAGCTTCTTCCCAGCAGCTTTGAACTCAGTCCCCTGCAGAACCTTCCCTTCCAATCCGTACTACACTACACCAGCACCATTCGTACCATCTACCTCACTAATTCACATGTACATGCTTCCACTGTTATAGTCTGTCCACAGTGCTTTTCTTCCACGACTGTATATACATTCATAGCACACTGTATATCTGTACAGTGGTGCCTTGTCTAACAAATTTAATCTGTTCCGAGGGCGAGCTCGTAAGCCGATAAGTTGGTTAGATGAAACATTTATTCTTACAAGAAATAACAAAAAAACAATTAACCTGTTCCAACCCCTCCCAAACTCATATAATCTGCCACAAATACATATATTTGAAATAATATATTAAAAGATAAACTTGTAAAAACAAAAAATATTTCATAATAATAATTATACATTAACATTAATAATAATTAATACGTAATAAATAATAATAAAGCAAGAATAAACTTGTCAAGTCAAGTAACCCTTCCGATTATCGACTGCAGTGAAGATGTCACATGAGCAGGCAGGAGGTGGTGCGTAACAGAGTAGGAGGAGGAGGAAGAGGAGGAGGAGGAGGAGGAGGAGAATTTTGTGCGTGTGCACCTTACGAATGCCAGCGAGAAAAGGCTCGTAGTGAACATCCACAAGGCCACTGCTTAATAGTGGGGAGTGGGCAGCACCCAGTGTGATGCCTGGGGGGCTGCGTATGACCCTGGGGAACATGTTTTATTGCCATACTGTATTAGAATTAAGTGTGATTGCGCATACACTACAGTAGTTTGCAGTGGCGCTCTCATTGTCGTGCTATGGTGTAGGGAAAAAAGCACAGAGCAATGATATGAAGTGCAGTAAACACTATTTATAGTTGCTTGTGGGGCGCTGGGGGCCATGAAATGTTTTTTTTTTCTGCTTAGAAGGGGTGTCACAGAAAATAATTGAGAAGCACATAAGGCATTCTCGGAGCGTGGAGAAATACATGTGGAAGAATACGATGCTAATCGACCCGGAAACGCCATTTTATGGAGAGCTCGTAAAGTGAATTTTTGCTTGTTGCATGGAGCACATTTTTGGTGGATTCGAAGCTTGTATCATGGAAGAATCATTATAAGGGAAGAGGTACCACAGTACTAGTATATATATCTATTTATACAAAATAGAACATCAGTATATTGTTCATACTACATCTGTTCCCTTTCAGGGGTCGCCACAGCGAATAATCTGCCTCCATCTTCATGGAAGTCATATTATGATTCACATGTTTGATTTGGCATACGTTTTTACCTCGGATAGTGACAACCCTGTGAAGAGTAGGACTCGAACTCCTAATCCGAGGATCAGCGATCCAGCACCTTTTACCACCAGGCCACCACTGCCCTATATTACATCTGTATATATATATATATATATATATATATATACCCCAAAACATATGTACACTTGTAGCATCCTGTAGTTTGTTTTAAAATTGGCGAGATAGAGTTGCTCTCCCATTGGCTATCTCCCAACATCTCGCCCCGCTGGCCTCCCATTGGCTAGGAGGCAGCTGCATCTCCATGATACCCATGATGCATTTTGTGGATACCCATGATGCATTTCGTGTATACCCATGATGCTTTTCGTGGATATCCATGATGCTTTCGTGTGCTTTTGACTCTCGTTCGTCACGGCGTTCTAACACACGTAAAGGACAGAGTTACAGAGTTTTTTGAGTGTGCTCATTGCAAATTTACTCTTCATTATTCATCATGGGCCCCAAGAAAGTGATTCCCGGTGTGAGTGAAAAGAAGAAGTGTGCCTGTGGCATGCGGTTGAGTGATATCGCAAAGGAATATGGCCGAAAGCCGTCTACCAAAGGTACGATATTGAAACAGACAGAGGCCTTAAAAGGTATACTTTTATCATTTTTAAAGGGTTTAGGGGGTAGTATTGGGGGCCTTGGAACGAATCAGGCATTTTACATGTTAAATGCGACTCAACTTATGAAAAAAATCAGGTTACGAAACCACTTCTGGAACGGATTAATTTTGTAAGGTGAGGTATGACTGTTTATATATATATATATATATATATATATATATATATATATAAAACATGGGTATATTGCTCCTATGTAAATTAATGCTAATTTATTCTCACGTTTACTGCCCTTATCTGTACTTAGCTGTTCACATAACTTATTTATACATAATCTGTACATGACTATTCTCACCTTACACGCTGCCCTGATCTGTACATAAGTGCTTCTAACTGTACATATTGCACTTGCTGCTCTCTTCACTTCTGTATTTTGTTAATCTGTATTTATGCATGCATTATTGCAATAAAGTTGAATATAATCTAACCTGCAAATTCCATGCAGAAACAACCTTGCTGTACCCAGGCTTTGAACCTATGACCTTCTTGCTGTGAGAAGGATATGCTAACCATTACACTGCCATACAAGCCCAATATTACTGTTGAAATACCAACATCTGTGTATATCTATACATTACCCTGGATAGAAGTGAAAGCTATTCCTGCTATGAAACCCTTATCATTTTTTTAATTATACATTTATACCATATCAACATATCAGTGACATATTTGGAACATAGAGATGGATTTGTCAATGGGTGGGTTTTATTTTAGCCACGAATCTTGGATTATACTCAAAAGCTGATTATCATCACTGGGTTGTTCTAGCTGCGGGCTCGGAAACATGATTGATGATCATCAGTGGCTTGCCAGAACCATTTCTAATACAAAATGTTGTTGTTGTTGTTGTTTTTAAGATCAGCATAATGTCTGGTTTAACAGTGAAAGAGGTTTTACAGTTTTACAGATATCACAGTTGAGGAACAAAAGCATTTGCATAATTATTTATAGAACTATGTTGTATATAACAGACAACAACGTTGACACACTGAATTAGATGACATATAATTGCTTTACTTTTTACAGTGGAAATGTACAGTCATGCCCCATATTATGTGTAATAAATGACAGTAATATTGTGCGGTCTGGGATATTAAAGCCATTTCCTGCGTATTACTGGATGTTCAGAAAAAATGTCAGAAATGTTCATCGTTCATTTTCTGGAACTACTTAATCCTAATTAGGGTCACGGGGAGGTTGGCACCCATCGCAGCCGACTCTGGGTGAGGGCAGAGTACACCCAAGACGACTCGCCAGGCCATCAGAGGGTGGAAACACGCTGACGGCTATGCAGCTCCTCTTCTCGAAAGTCAGCAATGGTTCTTTTACATGAACCTCCCATAATAGACAGTGAGAGACATGTCCGGCCTTTGATAACCCGGTTAGCTGCACTGGGGTGACAGTGACAACCATTAAGAGTGGGGCTTGAACCCCTGACCTTAGGAGCAGCGATCCAGCCCCTTTACCACCAGGCACCACTGCCCCAATGTTGGAAATGGTTGACTGATATTTGCCTTGTTCATATTTGATGCGTATTTGGACATTAGCCGCCCTATACAAGCAAAATTATAGGAAAATGAAACCCAAACTTAAAATATTGCATACATCATATCATAACATGCTATTGTTATTGAAGTCGTCTTTGTGAAGAAAAAGATTAATAAATCCTCTCACAGAGGAGAACCAGTGTAATGTGAAAAGCAGGACATGGTTCTCAAAGAAAAGGTTTCGGGCATGGAAGAGTTTTGCATTGAAATGCACTGCGGTATATACAGGGATCCCTCACTTTCCGTGGATAATTGGGACCGAGATCCCCCTGTGACCGCCGAATTCGATGAAGTAGGATCAACCCCCCTGACTGGCGTATACGTACATGTATATGTGTACTAGTATATAATGTAAATAAATACATATTCAAGGTTATAAATGCTTATAATAACAATTAAACATTCAAAAATAATGCAAAAGATGTAAATAAAATATAAATACACACATACAGATGCACGCACACACACTGATGCACGCCTTACAAAAAAATATAAGTAGTTTTGTTGGGGGGTTTTGGGTTGTTGTTTTTATTTTGTTTTTGTTTTTTGGGTTTTTTTTTTGTATAATTCACCTTATTTTGCAGCATTTTCCTTAACTTTTCCCCTATTCTTCCTTAATTTCCTTATTTTTTAAATTTTTCGAAGTTTTTTTTTGTTTTTTTTTAAACCGTGATGCACTGAAGCCGCATGAATTGAAGCGTGAAGTAGCGAGGGATCCCTGTAATTAAAAATCTACTGGGCGCACCTGGCTCTTTAAAGCTGAGGTCCCCAACCACTGGGCCACGGACCGGATCATTTGGTACCGACCCCCTTAGAAAAGCTGAATTAAACACATTTTATTCATGATTGGCATCTGTCAGATATTTTATTTTGAAAAGCAGATTGACTCCGCTACCTAATGCGGCATATCAAAGAATATACCACGAGCTTGCAAAAATAAGTAAAAAAAACAAATGTCTGGAGAACTTTCCATGAATTCAGAAGGATGGTGAGTTGTATTTTTACACATTTTGTTTTTAGTTGTTTCTATACCAGTCCTTGAAAATATTGTTTTACATGAATCCAGTCCAAGGGCAGTGGTGGCTAAGATCAGGGGTACAAGCCCCACTCTCCACAGATTATCACTGTCCCCCCAGTGCACTAACTGGGTTATTAAAGACCGGCCATGTCTCTCACTGTCTATGGTGTGAGGTTCTTGTGAAGGAACCATTGCTGACTTTCGACAAGAGGAGCTGCATAGCCGTCAGCGTGTTTCTGCCCTACGATGGCCTGGCGACCTGTCCAGGGTGTATTCTGCCGTCGCCCGGAGTCGGCTGGGATGGGCGCCAGCCTCCCCGTCACCCTAATTGGAATTAAACGGTTACAGAAAATGAAGAGATGATGATGGATGAAACCAGTCCATGGCGCAAGTAGGGTTGGGGACGGCTGCTTTAGAGACGCGGGAGAAAAAAAAGTATTTCAGTGTGAGCCACGCAACACTGTTACAGCCAGTCAGCAACAGAGGACGTCCCTGCTCATGCACTGCACAAAGCCATGCTGTTGCTGATCAGCTGGGGGAGAGATGGGGGGTGTTATTGTTAATGTTGTTGCCTTGGCAATGCACGTCCAACAATTTGTGGAAGTGGAGTTTCTGAAGTCAGAGAAGTGTTGACAGTGACAGAGCGTGTTACGGACATTAGGAACGCTGTAAACATTGCTAGGAGGTGTACGTCTTATTATTAGAAAGTGTCACCAAGATGTTTACACAGTAGCTGAGTCCTATGTATGTTATTCTTTTAAAAAAAAAAAAAAAAAAAAAAAAAAAAGGCCATGGAGAAGAAGGGAAAGCATCCTGTCTCTGTGCTATCACATGGCCTATTGCAGGCAAATGGCCAGTTACCGGATCATTATCATTGGTGCTCTCCCATTATTGCATTACTGGTGCCTGCTTGATCTGCCCCTGGTGCTTTAATTGATCCAAACATGTTGACTTGTGTGTTTTGCTGCCTAGGAGTAGCACTCAAGTGTATCAAGGGATTAGAATAATGTTGGAGAGGAATAACCAGCAATGACAGCAGCATCGCAGGATCTGGGTTGTTGGAATACAATCGGCGGAAACGAGCATCTGACTGTGGATCTACACAAATGGCACAGTGTACCGGGCACACAGCCCAGTTACACATTCAGACCAAACGGCCAGTAGGACAGCTAGTACAAATCTCAAGGCGGTGCTGAGGACACTATTCCATCATGCCTGTGATCATTTCCTCACCTCTGAAAACGTTGTGAACCTTCTTCCTGACCGTTCGTGAGGCAGTACGTTCGTCTGCGCTCTTTGCTCTCACTGCCTGACGGTGGTCCTTTGAAATAAATTAAATTAAGTAATTCTATGCTCTCCTTAGGGAATATCATAGAAATGTTATGGGGCACCATTATTGTTATGGGATTTACAGTATCGGTCCATACAAAATACAACATGTATTTATTTATCCAAAATGTCAACAGTGTAGTCCACTTCTTCCACAGCCATGACAGCACTACAGCAAGAATGTATTCGTGCTATTTTCCTGCTGTTTGGTTGATTGTATTGATGTTGGATGCATTGTCCCTTGTGGCTAAACCATAATTACTCAAGTGTAAACACTGGTTCAATTGAGCAGATATCTGAATGGACGAGGCATCCCTGGTTTATTATAGTGGGGTGTCCTATGTAATCGCAAACCGCTCTGCAATGCTCTATAGGGGGTTGGACTGCAAAGTCTCTCTGTCCTTCTGTCCTCATGTCACAATGTGCCGTCAGTGTGTCACTTGATTTACACACTCAGATAGTGATGAAGTCAGGGTGTCCTAGAGTAGTAACAGCACCCTCTGCTTAGCTTATCAGTGACTGACTGACCGACGTACTCAGTATTGATGTCACAGAGAGGAGTAATACAATGCTGGGACATCCCACCCTTTTCAGGGAGTTATACTCTGTGGCGACTCTCGAGAACGGGAAAAAGCCGAAAAGAAAAGAAGAAGAAGATACTTTCACCTGTGTAATAAGTTTATCCGTTTGTTTGTGTGCAAGATAACTCGCAAAATTACGCACCAATTTCAATTAAGGTTTTTTTCTATAGTAGGGCGCGGTACTATTTTTAAAAACATTAAAGCTTCAAGGGGATCTGTGCATGGAAACATGATGAAAAATAAATAAGTCAACATCACCAAAAATGCCCATTTTATAATATGGCACAAACAATTGGACTTCACATGCCCAGTAGGGAGAGACATTTCATTATAAGTGTGCCAAATTATAATACAGTGGTACCCCACCTTACGAAATTAATCCTTCCAGAGCCGTTTTCGTAACCTGGATTTTTCTTAAGTGGAACCGCATTTTACATGGAAAACGCGTGATTCGTTCCAACGCCCCTAATACTACCCTTTAAAAATGATAAAAGCAAACCTTTTAAGGTACTTACTTCATGTTGACCATGTCTTCTTAGCAGAGTTATAATCTTACAAACGTTTATGCACAGTTAAAAGCCTGAGCCAAAAAATAAAGTTGCAGTGAGCACACTCGAAAAACTCATGAAACAAGCTGCTGCTCGAGGGAGCTGCATCATCCCTCCTAGCCAATGGGAGGCCAGCGGGACGGGATGTTGGGAGATAGCCAATGGGAGGGAGCTGCGTCATCCATCCTAGCCAATGGGAGGCCAGCGGGACGGGATGTTGGGAGATAGCCAATGGGAGGGAGCTACGTCATTCCTCCTAGCCAATGGGAGGCCAGCGGGGTGAGATGTTGGAAGATAGTCTATGAGAGAGCAGCTCGTGCTTTGTTTGAATGTTTGAATGGCACGCTTGAATGTTTGAATGGTGCGTTTGGCGCATTTCGTAAGGAGAACTTGTTTTGTATCCAGAGATAAAAAAATTTTGAAAATGTTTTTCGTAACCTGGATTTTTCGTTTGCTGGGACTATCGTAAGGTGAAGTATCACTGGAGTCCAACTTGTGTCAGGTGAAGGTCCATTCCCTATAGTTACTAGTATCAGTATTGGCGGGGTGCGGGTTTGTGAATCACATTTTCTAAATTGTTGGATTACTAAAAGTGAGTGTGTTACTGTATCAAAGCTGAGCATGTGATACAAAATGTAGGTCGTGTGTGTCACCTCCAGCACACATGTGCTAAAAATCTTACATGCTACAGTCCAGCAACATGGACTGAGTGCCAGCCACTGAAGCTTATGGACAACAACACAAATAAATTCATGAAATCCAAATTCAGCTTTCTGAACAATCAGGTATTGTATAACCACCAAAGGAGTAAGTATTCAAAGTTTGATGATGATTGGCAAAAATTTTCTTGAGATATTGTCTGGAACTGGTAGAGATAAAGTTTCCCTGCTCATTGCCCAGGATGAAAAATTCCACACACAAATAAACACTCATGGAGGCCAGTAAAATGTGGGCTTCTAAGTTATATTGTGGATATTTTAATTAATAGAAACAAACGATTTAAAATGTTAAAGGTCGCTACCACATTTGCCAAACTGCTTGATCCTATTAGGGTCACGTGGAGGCTCGAGCCTATTTAAGCCGACACTTGGCAAAGATTCAGGCACCCCGAACAGCTTCCCAGACCATCACAGATCCAACACACACACAACCATTTCTACTAACATTCACACCTAGGAGGAAGTTGGAACAGCCAGTTAGCATAATCAGCATGGTTTTGGACTGTGGGAGGAAGCCAGTCAACCCAGAGGAAACACACACAAGCACAGACAGACCATGCAAACGCAACTCAAAAAACAGGGCCTGGACCTAGAACCCAGTAGCTGCTGTGCTAAGTAATATGCCACCGTGCCACCAATATATAAATTAACTTGCTAAAAATAAATCAATAAAGTCAGTAACACTCAGCATACATTAGTGACAGCAAATGAGAATGATTTCATTCAAGGCCGTCTTCATTGTGCATCAAAAGGCAGTGATGATCTAATGGGGATGTGATGCAAACAACAACCATTCGACAACATAAAGAAATACAGGGATCCCTCACTTTCCGTGGTTAATTGGGACCGAGATCCCCTGCGACCGCCGAATTCCGCAAAATAGGATCAACCCCCCTGACTGGCGTATATGTACATGTATATGTGTATATAATATCAATAAATACATATTCAACACTATAAATGCTTATAATAACAATTAAACATTCAAAAATAATTCATAAGATGTAAATAAAATATAAATACACACACACATACATATGCGTACACACACTCAGATGCGTACCTCACATAAAACTGTAAGTACAGTGGTACCTCACCTTACGAAAGAACCAACAAACGAAAAATCCAGGTTATAAAACGCATTTACCTAAAATTTCCATCTCTGGATACGAAACAAATTCACGTTACGAAACGCGCCATCTCAAAAATTCAAACAATGCGTGAGTTGCTCTCCCATTGGCTATCTCCCAACATCCCACCCCGCTAGCCTCCCATTGGCTATCTCCCAGCATCCCGCCCCCTGGCCTCCCATTGGCAAGGAGGGAGCTGCATCTCCATAATACCCATTAAACAGCTCCCTCCTATTGGTTATTATGGAGCTGCATCTCCATAATACCCATGATGCAGCTCCCTCCCATAGGCTATTATGGAGCTGTATCTCCATAATACCCATGATGTTTTGCGTGTGCCTTCGACCCATTGTTCGTCACGGAGTTCTAACACACGTAAAGGACAGAGTTACTGTTGTTTCGTGAGTTTTTCGAGTGTGTTCATTGCAACTTTATTTTTTGGCTCAGGCTTTTAACCTTGCATAAACATTTGTAAGATTATAACTCTGCTAAGACGACATGGTCAACACACGTGTGCGTACGCGCACGCACACGCGCGCACACACACACACACACACACACACACACACACACACATACAAACACACGTACACGCACGCGCGTGTAATTCCCGGTGAAAGTGATTCCCGGTGCGAGTGAAAAGAAGAAGTGGGCTCATGGCATGCGGTTGAGTGATATCGCAAAGGAATATGGCCAAAACCCGTCTACCATCGGTACGATATTGACGCAGGAGGCCTCAAAAGGTATACTTTTATAATTTTTAAAGGGTTTAGGGAGTAATATTGGGGGCCTAGGAACGAATCATGCGTTTTACATGTAAAATGCGGCTCAACTTACGAAAAAAATCAGGTTACGAAACCACGTCTGGGACGGATTAATTTCGTAAGGTGACGTACCACTGTAGTTTTATTGGGAGGTTTTGGGTTGTTTTTTGTTTTTGTTTTTGTTTCGGGTACCTTACCTTTTCCCCTATTCTTCCTTAATTGCCTTATTTTTAATTCAATTAATATTAAAAAAAAAAAAAACGCGACGCACTGAAGCCACATGAATTGAAGCGCAAAGTAGCGCGGGATCCCTGTATTACTGCTTAGTTCAGAGAACTCAATTGCTGATTCAATGTAAATGTAAAACTGGGTCATATTCTTAACTTGATGCAAAGCAACCCAAACATAAGACTAACAGATTCAGTTGGGATAAAAGTACCTTGATATGAGTTCATATCAGTTCATTTACTGGTTGCCTGTGGTAGTGATGTGCTGCAGGGGCTGCGCTGCATTACTATAAGATTAACTGCATGCCTTAGTTGAATGTCATGCTTTTATGTAGCTATATATAGAGTGTGTGTATATGCGTGGTGTAGTGGTTACTGCCCCTGCCTCACAGCAAGAAGGTCTTGTGTTTGAAACCTGGGTTCAGGTGTTCCAGTGTGGAGTTTGAGTTATCCCCGTGCTTCCATGGGTTTCCCCCAGGTACTCCAGTTGCTCCCCACATTCCAAAGATATGTACATTGTATTTGTTGACTGTCCCAACCTGCTCCTATTTGTGAGTGTGAATAGTTCTATGTGTATTGGCCTTGCAACTGACTGGTCTACTGTTCAGGGAGTGACCATCACCAAGAGTCAAATGAGCTCAGCACCAGCCATCTCACAACCCTTAGCAGGTAGTACAGTATTAAGTCATTCGGCAAATGAATGAATGAATTTGAACTTCAAATAAGAGCGTTGTGTATATTTTGGCTTCCAGAACAGTGGTTCTAAACCTTGTTGGAGGTACCGAACCCCACCAGTTTCATATTCACATTCACTG
>CM045743.1:7506439-7538939 GCA_024760905.1 Plotosus lineatus
GTGTGTGTTGGCTCTGAGACGGTCCAGATGAAATGTTTGGGTATGTACTCTACCTACATCCAGTGTCAGCTGAGACAGGCTCCACACCAGCTTTATCATACGCCCTTTTTTTTTTTTAATCATTTATAATTCTGCTTATGTTTCTGTCATACGAAATACCACCATCACCAGGGCAGTCCAAGTTTAAAACTCTGGACACGCCACTGAGTTAAAATGAATACATCGTCAGCCCAATCTTGCAACCCTTGCATGGATCCTTCAGGTATTAGTACACAATATTAAACTCAAACTGCAACACAGTGGGTCAGTATGCAAATTATCATCAATGCTTTAGGAGGAGACGAAACTTAAGCAGCCAATGAACACCAAAATTTGGAAGTTGGGAGTAAAAAGAGAAATGTTGAGTATTAATAATTATGGGAAATGATATTGAAAGATAATTGATATACTGGAGCTGGTCAGTGAGGGCGTTTGTTTTTGTCGCTGTCCGCCTTTGTGGTGCTGAAAACCAGCCTCTTACTTCGCCATATAAACCTGCGGCACCATCTCTCCACCTGCTCTCATTCAACTTCCAGTTTTTTGTTTACTGTCTAGACATGCCACGTCTCTCCTATGATTCTAGTATTTAAAGGAAGAGTAAACAGTTCGGAGCTCCAAAAAAATTGCATTTACATTCACACTATAACTTTTTTTTTTTTTTTTTTTTTTGAATATCTTACCTGAAGTCACTATACGGGTGAATGATCCACTTTCCAGCCGACTTGACGCGCTCCTGCTCTCTCTCCACCGCTTTCTGGCTGCCGTACATTCGTAAGGAGAATTTGTTGACTCCCGGCTGCAGCATGCTCCCGAACTGGCGCTGCATGAAGCTCGCCTGGCTCCCGCGCGTATCAGAATCCTCGGGCATGATCTGCGGTCCGTCGTCGGACTTGAGGAACGTCACGGAGTTCCTGGGCTGCTGACTCTGCGTGGAAGCGGACGCTTTCCTACTCGGCGCGTTGGAAAACGACACCTTGGAGTCCTTCTTTTCCGGGACGGCGGCCGGACTGGAGGAGTCTCCAGGGCCCGGGGGGACGGCGGACGCATCCGTGCCTGACGTGCTTGAGGTGCTCGTGGCGCGTTTATTCGCATCCTGCTTGTCCTGTTTGGACATAATGGAGCGCAAGCTCCCTGTGCCCGAGCCTCTCCTGCACTCGCCGTTTTTGTTGCACTTCATTGCGGAAACCGGAGCTGCGCCGTGGGCACCTCCTTCTCCGGGAACATTGCAGGCGTCCACCGTGAGCGCTACTGGAGACGCTTTCCCGGGGTCGGGATCGTCGCGTGCCGCCGCATCACTCAGACGCGCAGGCGCGAATGTCCGAACTGCTGTGTCCGTGGACGCGACTGTTTGCACTTGCTCGAGATCAGGAGTGTCGTGGACCGCCGGGATCTCGTCGTTGGAGGAGCTTTTGTGCGATGCTCCCCCTCCCGACGTGGAGTTTTGCATCTTAGTGTTACCGCCTCCTCCTCCTCCTCCTCCTCCTCCGGTGGCACCAGCTCGCCTGAATCGAGGCTGTTGAAACTTGTGCTCTTCTTCACTGTCCTCCGCCTCGTCCATCGTGTCGGGCTTGATCGGGCCGCACTGGTTGGGCAGTTTGGTGTCGCAGCGGCTTGTGCAACGTGACGGCGGAGCGCCACAACCGCTCACCACAGCAGGCTTCTGTGCGACAACTCCAGAGCCGGGATGAAGCTCATTCCGGTCCATTGCGTTTCGGTAATCAAATTTGACCTCCGGTGATCTTGAGAAGAAACCAATCACGAGCGAGAAAGAGAGAGAGAGAGAGGGAGAGAGAGAGAGAGAGAGAGAGGGAGGGGGGGAGGGGGGGGGGGTGGGGGTCTTCTTTTATTTCTTTATACGTAATCACATTCATTCATTCATCTGTTTATTATTAATTTATGTTTTATTTTGTTAATTACAAAGGTTAGTGCTTCCTAGTGCAAAGCTGTTATTTTCTCATTTGAATGAATTTATAGCATGAAGTGACTCATCTGTCCATCCATTATTTATCACTTGTACAATAAAGTCATAGTCCAGGTAATGATGGAAATCACACAGTTTCGCCATCACCCAAACACCATGGATCAGATCTCTACTTCCTGTCTAGCAAGTGAACCTGCGAAGAAGCCCAGCTTAGCCTGACCAACCACCAATATGTTCAATTTAGAAGATGATCTTCATTCGGTTTAATGCTGTTTTTCCAGCTTCCACCAATACAGTAAATAAACATCAAGAAATTTTAATTCCCGCCCTGTTGGCGTGTAATCTATAAAAGAATAAATAAAATAAGATTAAAATTTCTATAGGTGGCATGATGGTGTAGTGGTTAGCACGTCCTGGGTTCGATTCCCAGCCCTGGCATGTCTGTGTGGCGTTTGCATGTTCTCCCCGTGCTTGTGTGGGTTTCCTCCGGGGATGCAGGTTTCCTCCCACAGTCCAAAAACATGCACGGTGGGTTAATTAGCTGTTACAAATTGCCCATGAGTGTGAATGGTTGTGGGAACGTGTTGACCCTGCGATGGCCCGGTAGAGCCTTCCAGGGTGTCCCTCGCCCAGAGTCGGCTGAGATGGGCACCAGCCTCCCTGTGACTCTAATTAGAATTAAGCAGTTCAGAAAATGAATGAATGAATAAAATTCCTATACAGGATGGAATTCACGACTCATTGGCTGGTATCATCTACCAGTTTCCTCAAGTCAGCTTCAGCTTTTATGGACCAAGATGACTATTTTTGGCAGAGAATGGGACCCAGAATGGAAGAAAATAAAATAAGAATTGAACATCAAATATGTGTTGAACTACAAAAACCTTAATCTTCCACTTTTAGGATTAAATATATAAAGATAACCTAATCAGTGTTATTGTTTTCTTACCTGTACAGTATTTCCATAGCAGGGATGCCCAACCTTGTTCCTCAATACCTTCTAATTACCGAGTTATGTCTTAAGACTTTGAAATGAAGATTTTAAAGTGAAGATTAAATCTGTTAGGTCAGCCCCGTTGGGGTTGGAAGCAAAGTATTCCCTCCAGGAAGGCAGTTCTTCTTTTCCTTTCGACTATCCCTTCAGGGGTCGCCACAGTGAATCATCTGACTCCATCCATAAATCTCTTCTTTGGTCTTCCTCTGGGTCTTCTGCCTGGCAGTTCCAACCTCAGCATCCTACTACCAATATACTCACTATCCCTCCTCTGTACATGTCCAAACCATCTCAATCTAGCCTCTCTGACTTTGTCTCCAAAACCTCTATGTTCTGTCCCTCTGATGGACTCATTCCTGATCCTATCCATCCTCATTACTCCCAAAGAGAACCTCAACATTTTCATCTCTGCTACCTCCAGCTCTGACTCCTGTCTTTTCCCCAGCGCCACTGTTTCTAAACCATACAACATCGCTGGCCTCAACACCGTCTTGTACACTTTTCCTTTCATTTAGTTTATTTGGGTCTTTTTTATTTATTTAGTTCATTTAGTTTCATTACTAGTTATGATCTACATATTCAGTAATATGTGCAATATCAGGGACACTGTATAATACACTCCCTGAAAAATCACAACAATAACAACTGAAGGATAAAACAGGGTACCTGTGCCAGGCACAAATGGGTTGTTGTCACTTGGCATAGTTATAAAGAAATGTCTCCCCCTGCAGGTGTCAGATTTTTTCAGAATTTCAAGATTTTTTTTTTTAAACCTATTTCAGCATGAACCACATTTATCATCAATGGTTTTTGTTGCAGGCCCCTCCCTAAACCACGTTTATCAAAATCACATCAGTTGTTTTTGTGTAATCATTCTAACAGAAATATAATCTTTAATAAATACTTATTAAACTCTTGGATTGGATCACAAGCCAGATCTGCTTCAAAATGTGATGGGTTTCTGGTAGACCATGTGCCATCTCTCCACTAAGTTTTGGTGAATATAGGTTCAGTAGTTTTTGTGCAATCCTGCTAGGAGACAATAAACAAACAAGCAGATGCTGAGCAGCAGAGGTGACAACAATAAACAACTGTGTGCAATCTTTACCCAGGCGGGGGGATTTTAGTGGAGGGTGGTAGTGGGCTTTTCCTCCTGAGGGGTTTTCACTTGAATAAATGTTCTCATGATAAGCAAATCAAACAACTCTTGAGGTATGGACTGTACTTTATATGAACATTTGGAAATGATATCTATAAAGTACAGCGGTACCTCACCTTACGATAGTCCCAGCAAACGAAAAATCCAGGTTACGAAAAACATTTTCCAAAATCTTTTGTCTCTGTATATGAAACAAGTTCTCCCTTTACGAAACGTACCAAACGCGCCATTCAAACATTCAAACAATGCACGAGCTGCTTTCCCATCGACTATCTTCCAACATCCCATCCTGTTGGCCTCCCATTGGCTAGGAGGGATGACGCAGCTCCGTCCCATTGGCTATCTCTCAACATCCTGTCCCACTGGCCTCCCATTGGCTAGGAGGGATGACGCGGCTCCCTCCCATTGGCTATTATGGAGCAGCATCTCTCATAATGCTTTTTGTGTAAAGGACAGAGTTACTGTTGTTTCATGAGTTTTTTGACTCAGGCTTTTAACCTTCCATAAACATTTGTAAGATTATAACTCTGTTAAGAAGACATGGTCAACACACGTGCACACACACACACACACACACACACACACACACACACACACACACACACACACACACACACACGCATGCGCGCGGGTGTGATTTCCATTGCGAGTGAAAAGAAGAAGCGGGCTCGTGGCATGCGGTTGAGTGATATCGCAAAGGAATATGGCCAAATCCGTCTACCATCGGTACAATATTGAAACAGAAGGAAGTCCTAAAAGATATACTTTTATAATTTTTAAAGGGTTTAGGGGGTAGTATTGGGGGCCTTGGAACGAATTACACGTTTTACATATAAAATGCGGTTCAACTTACGAAAAATCCAGGTTAAGAAAAAGTGTCTGGAACGGATTAATTTCGTAAGGTGAGGTACCGCTGTACTTCCTCGGCTCCATTTGATTTTCCATTAAAAAATAATAAAATGTGATATTGTATCGCCGACTGCTGAGGTAACCTGCGAGGAGTATAACTCATCCCAACAACCGATACCTTTCTTACTCTGTCTTTTTAAGAAAACAAAACCAAAGCGCTAATTACGCCGGCTATTCCAGCCGGACCCATTGTGCTGCAATATCTGCAACTGCCAAATGAAATTACTTCCACAGGCTTATTACATTTCATTCTTTTGTTTGTTTGTTTTGTTTTGTTCCTTTCCTTCACATCAACTGTAGAGTTGCTGAAGGCTTGAATAAATTCACCGTCCTAATAACCTGGGTTTATTGTAATGCCATTGCAGTAGCAAAGTACAGTTCTGAGTAATCAGCATAAAACAAATTGCAGGGACGTTGTGAGGTCGTTGTCATAGAGGATGTCCTCAATGACAGTTTTCCCTCAGTGGCATCAGCCTACTGCCCCCTGGTGACAGAAATCAGAGGCTCTCGTACATCCTAAGACAAGATAAGAGGAGAGCAGTGTGGTCAGACTAAAACCTTTTTTTTAATTTTTTTTTTTTATGTCAGTCACAGTGCATCTAAAGCTAGGAGCTGGGAAAAACCCTCATATATTTACAGTGAGAGAGGGGGCGGGGTTAAACTGCACATTGGTTCGAAACCCTTTTCTCATGGTGATCTCCTGATAATGTTGCATAGAGTATCTGCCCTTGGTCAGTATTTCATTTTGGTGTTGCTGTGTAATGCGAATGCGAGTGATCAAAAAAAAAAAAAGACCATTTCTTTGGAATACTTCAGTGCCAATGAAAGATACATTGCTATGGACACCATCCAGATACAGGACTCATTAAAGAATTTAAAATCATCAGCAGCAGCACCACCACCACCACCACCACCAAAGCATCTAATAGATAGTACAGTACTCGCGATAAATATTCCTCAAACAATTTTTCGTGGAGGTCATCGAGCTCATCAGGAGCCCCTATGCATTCCTTTGCATACTTCTACAGAGTGGTCTCTTCACATGGGAGAGTAAAGCTATGCGCTGAACTTACACCAACTCGCAACAACTCAACAATAAAGCGTATTTCTTTGATGTCACATCCCATTGATTATCTCAAAGGCTGCAGGACAGATCCTTCCCAATGTTGCCTTGATCTAAAATAGATTTGTCCCCAACAGGGAGACAGACTTACCTTGAGAGAGCCGGTGTGTGCCAATGTCATTGAAAGGTTGTCTGAGCTCATTGGACCAGAGTGTGGTTTCCATGTGCGGAGAACATGCATCATGCAGTGTCTATAAAAAGGTCAGTGAGCCGTCACGGCATCCTGTTTTACCCGGGCTGCTTCTTTTTACCTTCAACTGCTTGCTCCTGACTGATTGATGGCAAGCTGCATAACACTGAATCACAGTTTCTCTGTGTCTGCAGCGTCACGCACTTCCTGGTTGGACACACTGGAGTGTGATGCTCCTGGCTTCATTTGCATAAAAGGCAGAGTTCTGAGAAAAGGAGACCAGACTGGGATCGATCTTGGAGGAAAGCCAGATGGACGAGATCACAGGAGCTGAGACATGCTATTGAGAAGTACGGTGGTGCTTGATGTTTTCCAGACACACAGCAATACTGAACTTAAAAAGCATCTACAAGGATTACGAGCCAGAGAAGCCTCAGGATTGACAGCAGCCAGCATATTTGAAATAAAATCACAAACGCTTTGTGCATGTGATCGGTATTTCAGTGCAGTGGCTCCCGGGTGTAGGATCTCCTGGGCTTTGCATTGTTAGGGGTTTCGATCAAGTCTGGATGATAAAACTCTGTATAATATTTATAAAATATAAAGTACACAAGTCCAATACAAGGGTAGCATGATGGCGTCGTGGCTAGTAATGTTCCATCATAGCAAGAAGCTTCTGGGTCTGAGTTCAAGGTTCAGGGGTTTCTATGTAGAGTATGATCTCCCCATGCATGTGCGTGTTTACTCTGGGCACTCTGGTTTCCTCCTGTAAGCCAAAGACATGCATATTAGGTTACTTCGGGAAGGCTTTTTACACCCGGGCCGTAGCGGCTCATCAGGCCGGTGCTTATCCGCGAGTTCCGTAGCGTGAAGCGACTCGGAGTTCAACTTCCTCCTGGATGGGACGCTAGTCCATCGCAGGTTACCTTCCCAGTATATTTTTACTGGTACCCATTTATACTGCTGGGTGAACAGAGGCACACTTGTGGTTGAGATCTTGCCCAGGGGTCTTAGCACAGTGGGGGTCTAACTGGGATTCGAACACACAACCTCCCGATCACGAACCCAACACCCTAACCACGATGCCACCGGCCCCACTGCATTAGGTTACTTGGCTGGTCCAAATTGCTCCTAGGAGTCTGTGTGTGTGTGTGTGTGTGTGTGTGTGTGTGTGTGTGTGTGTGTGTGTGTGTGTGTGTGTGTGTGTGTGTGTGTGTGTGTGTGTATTTTGGTCCTGCAATGGATGGACAAATTGTTCAAGGTGTACCCCAGCTTTCCTTAGGGTTGGATGAAATAGGCTCCCTACGATGCTAGTTGGATGAAGTGGTTTGGCGAATGAGTGAATGAATGAATGAATGAAATATTCACGTTAATCATGAAATATGTTGAATTTTGGATGGCCACACATATATTGCGAAGTGAAACCAAATATTTCTGAAGACTTTCGAGAAAAAAAGTTAATATCTCTATGACATCACTCAGTTTTGTATTGGGTGACATAACAATTGATCAATCTTTCCTCCATTCGTCCGTCTGTACTCATCCTTTTGGGTTGGGAGGGAAGATGGCACTCAGTCAATCAAATAATTTTGGGTGGGAGACAGCGTGCACCCTGAAAAGAGGTGGGTCGTCTATTTCTGGGCGAACACAAATATAATCAACAATTTACACCCATATTCACGCCTAGGGGCAAGTTGGCGGCACGGTGGCGTAGAGGTTAGCACGTCCACCTCACAGCAAGAAGGTCCTGGGTTCGATTCCATTCCAGGCCTGAGTGTTTCTGTGTGGAGTTTGCATGTTCTTCCCGTGTTTGTGTAGGTTTCCTCCAGGTACTCCGGTTTCCTCCCACGGTCCAAAAACATGCACAGTACGTTAATTGGCGGTTCCAGATTGCCTGTAGGTGTGAGTGAGTCCGTACGTGGCCTGGCGAACCATACGGTAGATCATTGTGATCACAGCCATGACAATCCCTGTATGAGCATCATTCAAGCTTCAGGGATCGACGTCCATTCCTCGTGATTGGATGTAGACGTAGATAGCTAGAGGAACCCACACAGGTGTAGGAAGAACCTACAAACTCCACACTGACAGACCTTTGGCTGGGACTCCAACGATGAACTTTCTTGCTGCAAAGTGCTAACAATTGCACAACTGTGAGTCCCCTCCCCCTGACTCCACCCCCTGCCACTGACTCCACCCCCCACCCACACACGCAGACAGATATATTACAATCCATCATAATTTTTTTTTTTCCTAGGAAGTCATGCACTGTTGCGTTCTACTCACTCACTCTCTCGCCAAACTGCGTATTCCTACTAGAGTTGCGAGAAGATTGATGCCTATCTCAGCTGATGCTGGACAAAGGTGCACCCTGAACAGTTTCCCAGACTATCACAGGGTAACCTACACACCTAGGGAGAATTTACACAGCCAGGTAAGCTAAAGTGCATGTCTTTTGGACTAAGGGAGAAAACTGGAGTACCCTGAGGAAACCCAGACAACCACTGGCAGAACATGAAACCTCAACACGCCAACACCTGAGCCCCTGGAATCGGACCCGGGACCGTGTTACTCTGAGGATGACGTGCCAGCCAGGATGCCGCAGGGCCGTCCTGTTGTGTTTTACTCTGTAATTATCCTGCATGAATAATGCACAGTCGAGCTGGTCTGCGGCTGAAAAAAGCAGCACATCAGTTCCACAGCTGTCATGATAAGCTGAGAAAGCAGCGCCACCGAGCCTGAAGTATCAGTGCCGAGCACCCCGTTATCACACGTTACAAACATGTAATGGGATAATGAGTGAGATAATCGCCTGTAGCTGCTCACCACAAGCTACGTTTGACCTTCGAATCTCCCAGACTGCAGAAGAGGAGTGAGTCATGGTGTACTCCGGGGGTTTCAGGACACAGGGGGGCTCATTAGTACAGTGCCAACATTTGCGATGTGTGTGTGTGTGGGGGGGGGGGCAGCAAAAAATTCAAGCCTACACCAGGAACTGGTATTATCTCATTAATATTCAGGAATATGGTAAATGTTTTTGTAAATCTTTGCACAGACATCCAGCTCACACACCATCTACATCAGGGGTCGGGAACCTTTTTGACTAAGAGAGCCAAAAAAAAATACATATTTCAAAATCTAATCCTCTGAGAGCCATATATATATATATATATATATATATATATATATATATATATATATATATATATATATATATGCTGAATACAACTAAATTAAAAAAGAAGACCAACAATTTGAGAGTATAATAAGACTCTGAATTTATTTGAAACAACATTGTTATAACGAAGTTATTTATTAATAAGAAAAGTACTTCTTACTATTAATGCAACTTCTGGTGCTGCATGGTTTTGCTGCTGGCTGTGTAGTCTGGTTGACACGTGCTGAGGTTCAGCTTCGTGCAGGCGTTTAGGCTTCCATCTGTTAAACGTGACCGCAGGTTGGTCTTGATGTTTTTCAGGTGAGAAGAACTGCTTGCATGCGCATGTAGAGCCAAACATGGTTAATATGGCAAGACTCACACGCTGCAGTGTTTATGTGACAGGATGCGCGTCCCAAGTTTTGGCAATCAGCTGGTCTGCGGATTGAAGTTTTCCCATGTCTGTCCATTTGTGTTTGCTTGCCAGCTGTGCTTGGCTTTGTGGAAATGAGATGATCAAAAACAAGGGACATTTACTTCTTTACTCAAAAACAACTCGCGCAGTCTGTGGCTGTTGTCATAATCCAATAAAATTATAGTTTCAAGGTATCGGACCCGCCCGCATACTGGTGTACAGAAATGATTGGCTCTCCACTGCGCGCCATGTTGACGTGGCATTGAAAATAGATGAATAGATTTAAATGCATGAGATTTATTCATGTTTTTGTTTTATTTGATGGCTTTTTTGTATTTTTATTTAATGACAGTAAAATTAAGTATTCGTTATTCTGCTAAGAAAAGCCACTTGATTTATCTGACAGCCAGATACAGTCATCAAAAGAGCCACATCTGGCTCACGAGCCATAGGATTCCGACCCCTGGTCTACATTATGGATGGATGATCCGGTTAAAAAATTCATTCATCTTTGTTGCATTTATCTCGTGTTGCTTGCTGGTGGTGGCAGAGCCTTCACAGTATGAAGGTGTTTCTGTGTGGAGTTTGCAGGTTCCTCCTGAGCATGCTTGCGTGGGTTTTCTCTGGTTACTCTGGTTTCCTTCCACTGTTTAAACATGTGCACACTGGCTGTTCCAAATTGGCCAAATTGTGTGTGTGTGTGTGTGTGTGTGTGTGTGTGTGTGTGTGTGTGTGTGTGTGTGTGTGTGTGGATGTGTTTTGCCCTGTACTGGTCTGGTGAGCTGTTACGGGTGCACCCCACCTTACACACGATCTTCAATAGACTTGCTAATTAAACACATTCACTCATTCAGTCAGGCTTTACCGAACCGCTTCATCCTACTGAGATCACGGGGAGGCTGGAGCCTATCCCAGCCGACACTGGACAGCGCCTGGGTACACTTTGAGGAGCTTACCAGACCATCATAGGCGCAACACACTCAACCGCTCAAACTCACACCTAGAAGTGATCTGGAACAGGTAATTAGCCGAATGTGCATGTCTTTGGACTATGTGGAGGAAACCGGAGTACCGGTGATAACATGCAAACTCTACACGGAAACAGATCCGATACTAAGCTTCTGTGTTCTGGTGAATTCGGATTCGTGTGTGTGGTGAAGGAGGTGATGTCACACACAGAGATATGAGAGCTAAAAATGGGCCACTAGAAGCAGCAGCTTGAGGAGAGCTGATAATACTGACGGTTTCCCACACGGCTCTGTAGCCGGCACCATGCATGTCTGTGCGTGTACGGGAGGGGGGCGGGCCTAACGGGTTTTTGTGTAAGTGCAAATAATGTGATATTCAGTAGAAACAATTCAAAAACACACTCTCATAGACATGCAGTTAAAAGAAAATGTTCAGATAATTTAGCTATTTGTTTCGATTGAGCACAGTGGTGTAGTTTTTACTGTCTGTCTCACAGCTGGAAGGTCCTGGGTTCGGGTCCCGGGCTCAACGAGGATATTTCTGTGTGGAGTTATGCTGTCCCTGTGCGTTTCCTCTAACAGTCCAAACAGATGTACTTTAGGCTAACTGGTTGTTCCAAATTGGCCCCAGTTGGAAGTGTAAATGCTGACATGTGTTCAGGGTGGACTTCACCTTCGCCCAGAGACTGCCGTGATGGATTCCATCCTTCCTGTGACCCGAGTAGCATTAAGTGGTTTGTCGAATGAATGAATGAAAAGGGCGTCGTGTACTCCTTGTTGCATCCTTGTTGCCATTTCCAAAATGAGCTGTACCACAGTACGCTGCGGGTTTTCGCGACACCTGCTTCCTCCAACGGCTTCAGGAAAGAGCCTCAGCCTGATGCAGCATGAAATCATCTTTTTTTTTTTTGATATGCTGTATGCCACAGGGGAATTTATTTCCTCTGCATTCAACCCATCCACCAAAGAGCAAACGCACACACTCGGGGCGGAGGGTCTGTCACATGCATCGGGGGCACCCGGAGAGCAGCTGAGGTTAGGTGGCTTGCTCATGGGCACTTCAGCCATGAAGCGGTGTCATACCTAATACCCCATTTCACTGGAACACGGCAGACTTACGGAAGCAAAAATGTTGTCATCCGCAAACGTTCTGCAAATATTCCCTCATCTTCCGTGTCATTCCGTGTCATTCCGTGTGATTCCGTACCTATTCCTCAAGTTTTCCTCAACTTCCGTATGCTTCCGGCAGGCCAAAATATTCCGTGAACGTGCTTTTGAACATGGGAAAAAATTCCATGAGTGTTCTGTGGAGTCACTTTGGCGTACTTTGCCGTACCTGTTCCGCACATGCTGTGAACGTTCCGAGTGTACGAATTTCCACTTTTCCGTAGGATTTTCACCCATTTTCCGTGTAAAAATGCCGAAGCTCTTCCGTAGACTGTGTTCTGCGCCTTTCCGCTACAGTCCTTGCATGCTGTAGTCCAGTGAAATGGGGGTGTACGAATTTCCACTTTTCCGTAGGATTTTCACCCATTTTCTGTGTAAAAATGCGGAAGCTCTTCCGTAGACTGTTCCGCGCCTTTCCGCTACGGTCCTTGCATGCCGTAGTCCAGTGAAATGGGGCTGTAAGAATTTCCACTTTTCCGTAGGATTTTCACCCATTTTCTGTGTAAAAATGCCGAAGCTCTTCCGTAGACTGTTTCTGCGCCTTTCCGCTACAGTCCTTGCATGCCGTAGTCCAGTGAAATGGGGGTGTACGAATTTTCACTTTTCCGTAGGATTTTCACCCATTTTCTGTGTAAAAATGCGGAAGCTCTTCCGTAGACTGTTCCGCGCCTTTCCGCTACGGTCCTTGCATGCCGTAGTCCAGTGAAATGGGAGTATTAGGGACTTTGCATTAGTGTGTTGAGCTCATGTTTGTGTATCTGTGTACATGTACGGAAATATATCAAAGGTACACAGACACCATGAAAGCTTTACACACATATACATGACAGACAAGGTGAGGAAGAGAACTTGGAGCAGTATTCTTACTCACGTGAACTTTCTCACCAGCATCACCTGCATTACAACAGAGATTATATTCAACAGTCCACGTGACAGTGTGAAGACACCTGTCAGAGAGCCCAGGTCGACCTTGGGGAAGGGGGGTGTCCTGTTGATTCCTTGCCTTTGCTGGTAAATAGTACAGTATGTGGTGACAGGAATCCTAAGGTTTCATGGCAAAGTCCGTCCTCAGACCGACCCACAGTACACCCTTTTTGAAAATCAGGCATCTCACAGAATAGCTAGTTGCTATGAGGAAGTTAGTTACTTTTTAATCTAAAAAATATATTAACAGGGCTAATCAAATGAGTTTCACAGTCAATACTTTGTCATAGGGGGCGTCTATTTACTTTTGATGTCACTTATGTAGATACTTTACATATTTAATTGACATCCACTGCTTTGTGTGACTTACACTTTGCTGGCAGCTCCTTAATTAATGCAAAATATAATGTGCGTTCTGTGAAGTCCATTTTCACTCCCTCGCTCAAACACTTACTCTTATTAGGATCACGGGAAAGCTGGAGCCAGACCGTTGCAGGACCAACACACACACAGACTATTCCCACTCACACCAAGGGACGAGACTGTTGGGAGGAAACTGGAGCAAGCACAGCGAGACCATGCAAACCCCACCCATGAACACATCAATCCCCGAGCTCGAACCCAGGACCTACTTGTTCTGAGGCACATGTGCCAACCACAACACTATACACTGAAATAAGAGAATCAAATAGTGAGCGGTCTCCTTTTAAAGGATTTTACCCTGAATATTTCTGGTGGTTCACTACTACTGTTCAGTTCAGTTCATTTTCTGTAACCGCTTAATCCGAATTAGGGTCGCAGAGAACCTGGCACCCATCCCAACCAACTCTGAGCGATGATGGCAGAGTACACCCTGGACAGCTCGCCAGGTCATCGCAGTGCGAAAACATGCTGATGGCTTTGTAGCTCCTCTTGTTGAAAGTCAGCAATGGTTCTTTTAGATGAACCTCACACCATAGACAGTGAGAGACATGGCCGGCCTTTGATAACCTAGTTAGTGCACTGGGGGGGGTTGTCAGTGACAACCTTGTGAAAAATGGGACTCGAACCCCCAACGTTAGGGTCAGCAATCCAGCACCCTATACCACTAGGCCACCACTGCCCTTCACTACTACTGTGTAAAGTTTAATCAAAACCCATGATGCACCTTAAAGCTTCCCTGGACAGACGGACCAATGGGCTGGCAGGATGATTCCTGATCCCTGTGCACTAACGACAGAGCACTTACTCATTCACTTGTCAAACCGCTTAATCCTACTTGCTTGTTGGAAGGCCTATCTCAGCCGACACTGGGCAAAGGCTGGTTACACCTTGGAAAGCTTGCCAAACCATTGTTCTGCCATCTTACTCACTCACTCACACACACACACACACACACACACACACACACACTTATACCTGGGGTCAAATTAAAGTCAACACTGGACTGCAAAGGCAGGCTACACCCTGAACAGCTTTGGCCAACACACAATCATCCACACTCGCACTTACAGGCAATTTGGAACAGCTGATTACCTTAATGTGCATGTCTTTGGACTGTGGGAGGAAACCGGAGCACACGGAGGAAATTGACACAAGCACAGGAAGAACTGCACACAGAAATGCCTGTGAGACAGACGTGCTAACCGCTACGCCACCCTGCTGCCCAAAAAAACAGATGAGTTCAAATTTTAAAAATTGTGTAATTTTACACTCGGAGAAGATAAATTGATGTATACTGTGTGTATGCAGGGCAATTCTATCTGTCAACCCATACATACAGTAATACAGTGATATCTCACCTTACGATGGTCCCAGCAAATGAAAAATCCAGTTTATGAAAAACATTTTCCTAATCTTTTTTGTCTCTGTATACAAAACAAGTTCTCCTTACGAAACACGCCAAACATTCAAACGATGCACGAGTTGCTCTCCCATTGACTACATGTCCCAACATCTTGCCCCGCTGGCCTCCCATTGGCTAGTAGGGATGACGCAGCTCCCTCCTATTGGCTATCTCCCAACATCCCGCCCCGCTGACCTCCCATTGGCTAAGAGGGATGACCCAGCTCCCTTGAGCTGCAGCTTGTTTCAGGAGTTTTTTGAGTGTGCTCATTGCAACTTTATTTTTTTGGCTCAGGCTTTTAACATTTTTTTAACAACTTGCATAAACATTTGTAAGAGTATAACTCTGCTAAGAAGACATGGTCAACACAAAGTACCTTAAAAGGTTTGCTTTCATCATTTTTAAAGGGTTTAAGGGGTAGTATTGGGGGGGGGCGCTTGGAACGAATCACGCGTTTTACATGTAAAATGCGGTTCTACTTACGAAAAATCCAGGTTACAAAAAAGCCTCTGGAATGGATTCATTTTGTAAGGTGAGGTACCACTGTGTGTGTGTCTATATACATATATATATATATATATATATATATATATATGAACGGAGTATTGATCATTTCTCCAAACAATTTAAGTGCCATTTCATTTTTTTTATTCAATACAAACATTTTTTTAGTAAAAATTCTCACCTGTGTTGTTTTGTGTAACCCAGAACTGTATTATTATTTACACATCACTGCACATCTCCGTGTTAATTGCTCTGAAACTGTGTGTTTTTGTCCTTGACACACTTGCTGTTAGGACTCACGTGATGTATTTCACATGTTGTTTTCAAAAAAAAAAAAAAACACAGGTTGCTCTTCTGTGACTTTATTCTGATTTCCAAAACATAATTTAATTTATTCTAACTTTTTATTCAAAATGCACTGAACTCACTCACTGCATATGTGGATGTGAGATTGACCCGGGTATTTAAAAAAAAAAAAAAAAAAAAAAAAAGTGAAATAATATAGGGAGTATCAGTCAGATGAAGGATTGGGAGATGACAGCGGTTATATGAATGTTAATTAAAACCCATAAACACTACAAACACCCTTAAAAACAGAATCCTTTAAAAATGGCCTGTATCATATGATCCCTCTAGCAACTGCATTCAAAATCATGAAGAAACCTAAATATTGTACAAATAAATACTTCACACAAACGTGAAACCAATGAGCTGCGTCTGCTATTCGTTCGCTCATCTCAGGGTTTGTTTTCCTCTCAATAAATACCACTTGATGCACCTCTTTGCCGTCGACGCCCCTTCTTCAGGTTCCATCTTCTCTTCAAAGGTCGCAGCTGTCCCTTTCATTTGTTCTTCTCACACACTGGTTCCAGAGCAGTTCAGGTCAGGCTGAAATGTTGCCCACCCACTGCAACCTAGATCTTCCGCAACCCAAACCTTGCCACCGATTACCACTAATTCTGCCTCTCGGCCCGTCTCTCCACCCTCAGATATCGTTCGATTCCCTCGAGAGTTCACTTTCAGACCCTGTGATCAGAGGCAGCATTTTTTTTTTCGCTTTTCATAACCACGACGGACCCTTTTCTGTTCTTCTCAATTGTTAAAAGTTTCTCATTGGTCTTTCTTTCAGTCCATGAAATTTTCAGAACTTTTGTGTTGCTTCAATTTTGCTTGTTCCTGTTTTGTAAAGATTATACACATGAATTTTATAATTGTTGGTTTTAAAAACAAAACAATTGGTTCTAGTAAAGGTTTGCCCTGTATGGGAACGCGAGATGTAACAGCCTCTAGTAAAATGACATTCAAATTCCATAATTCGCGATGAGAATGTGAACACGTGTGTGTGTGTGTGTGTGTGCGCGCGCTTTGTCCATCCCTTTGCCCCTCAGTCATTTCTTGAATTAATATCCTTGTTTGTAGAGGACTGCTCGATGTGTTTAAAAAAATTTCAATAAATCACATTCCTACACACACATTTTACATATACTGTACTGATATAAAGATAAAGGGGAGGGTGAGTGGGTGTGGTTTGTCTACTCTAGTCTATACACTTGTCCTTTGGCATTTACTCCAGGAAGTCAGATGATGATGATGATGAGAATGGAGGAAAATGGTGTTGGCTTTAAAGGGACCATTACAGACAATCAGGTTTCAGCTCAGCCCTCACTTCATTTGCAATGACTGCAGTGCCACGTGTGAAGCGGTGTGATAGAACATTCACGGGGATTGGCATCATTCAGTTGGCATGCTGCAGCATTAACATCGGCACACTGGCAAAATCAGTGCCTTTTCAGAGGTATATAAAATCCCATGTTATCCATGTGACATGCTTTATGGTGTAGCCCATGTCTTTAAATTGGACCGACACGCTCCCCTCCCGCTCACATTGTCTACAGCACTGTGCATCCGCTGTACTCCCACAAAGGCTGATGGTGACGATGGAGTGACGGTGGCTACGCTGCTAGCTACGGAAGCTAAAGTTAAGCTGTTTCAGGGCTTACAGACAGAAGAGTTTGGGTTTGTTTTTCAAAAGGGACCATGTACATTTCATGCTTTGAAAACATGTTAAATTCCATTTTAGTGCATCACATTGATGGGGGGGGGAAACAAAAAAATAATCTCTCTCAGTCACACCAGTGCCACACTGGTGTGTTAGAATCTATTCTTTCAAAAGAAGTCCGTAGTAACCCAAGTCAACAAAATCAATTAACCACGTATATCTCACAATACAACTACACTTCTAGACTAAATATATATATGTACAGGGTTTAATTAGACAGCATTTGGGACACTAAACAGACTACAATGGGTTGCTGGTAAAATTAATCTTTATTTAAATAAATGAATTAAAACAACTAGTGAACCGTGAACCCCCATGCCGAGTCTTACAGCAAGGACATCACCAGAGCGCCCGAGTTGTGCCCAAACATCACTCTTCGATAAAAATAGCCACTTATGGAGACAGGCTGCGGCCAATGTCTGTGATAAAATAGATGCCAAAAACTCATCACAAGTTTAAAAAAAAATTTTATTCGCCAAAACTGGCAGCCATATTGAATTTAAGGTAACACCACCAAGTTCATCATGTCAGAAAACATACATTTCAATGTCTACGCCACTAGTATTCACTCATTCGTTCAAGGTCTGCAATGAAAAGTTTTCATAATTGATTAAAAGGCAAGTCTTAAAAATGGCAACCAATCCGAATTCTTCACTGGCGAAACATGATTTTCTTAAAAAGTACATCCTGGGCATCATTGGGTTGAAAGTTGGTGCTTGTATAAAGTGAAAGATTCTTAAATTAATCTGCTTCACTAATTTGAGGCAAAGCACAAGACTTTCACAGATCAAGCAATTTATTAAAAAAAAAAAAGTACCTGGTCCAGGGATGAAAAACAAGCCAGCTTACCCAAAATCTTTGGCAACACCACTGGCTGTCGCATCGCTAAGCATGGAAAGCTTTTCACCAACGGCAAGTATGCTAGGAGGCTTTTCTAAATTACTGAAACGCCCTTTTTTGAAAGCTGGCCAAGCAAAAAAAGACAAATTGAGTTAAAAGGCCATTCCCATGTTAGGTAAACCGCTGAATTAATTTAAAACAAAAAAAAAAAAAAAAAAAACCCACCACACACTACGGTACTAACGTTGCATTTTATGAAAGCGTGGATGTAAATAACATGCTGGGTTGATCAGTCATGGTAAGGTACCGGGATTGAACTGAAAGATCGGGACTGTGCTGCTGAAGCCAATGCCTTACACAAGACGAGAATATTTTAAGAAATGGGGGTTTAACCTTGGGGAAAGTGTGCACACCGACACAGACGGCTCCCCCACCATGGTCAGGAGACAAGAGCAGTCGGATTAATCGGAGAAAAAGTCGACCACCCTATCATGAAAGTCCGCTACAGAATTCACTAAGGAAACAAATGAGCGAAAAAAACCCCCCGATTTTAAAGAATTTATGGCTGCAATGCTGACTGCTGATAACGTCATTGTTAAGTGATCTTGCGCCGAGCACCGAGTTCCCGTCCCTGCTAGTGGAGGAAACGGCTCCACGCAGAGCTCCGTCTACACTCAGCAGTGAGATGGCTCAGCTGCAGGGAAAGTTTGGAGTGTTTTGTCAGCCGCGTTTATGCCATCAAGGATTTTCTAACGGAAAATGGCCTTCATTATGAGGAACTGGAGGACAAGATGAAGAGTGAAAGTTCTGGTTCTCTTGGACTCAGCAATCAGGTGGAATTTTGGACCAGCCTTCGTGACAGTATCACACAGAGCACAGTACATTAAATAACACCCTTATGACCCAACAATTCAAATTTAGCTAAAACTTCACAAAGGCCTAAAACCAGCTTCATAAAAGATAAAAGTATAAAAGTAGTTGGATGGTCCTGATCCGACGTGCATATGTGAGGGAGAGGGAAGGTAGCGTGTTTCGCCTTGGTTAGCACTCCGTGTTAGTTCTGCGTTCAGAACTTGGAAATCATTCATTACTTCAGCTTAATGTCTGGAATTGCCACCCCGCTCAGGCTTCGGAGCCCAACGAGTTATTTCAACATATACTGAATGAAGTAAGCAGTTAAGTCACGGCCAATGTCATACCGCAAAACGGTGCACCTACCGATTGACCCACCCACTCAGGGAAAGCATACAAGATGTCACAGAATAGGTGGGTCAGTCAGAAGGTACAATGCTGTAGTGTGTTGAACATCTCAGAGAGGCAGATCCCAGACTGACCTATACAAGACACTTATTCTGAGATATTAAACACTCTACGGCGAGCTTTACGCGCGGCATTTAATTAGCAGCTACGCTGAAAGGATTTCATGCGGAGCAATAATCACCATTGGACTATTGATGCGGAGCTACTTGACCCCATGTGATTTGGAGGACTCTAATGTAACCTCTGCTGGTCAGATGGCTCTCACTTGAGCAGCTGTGGCAATCATGGTAGCCTGCCATAGATCATTGCGCTGTGCCAGTTGGAATGCTTGGTACGATTTGGGTCCTACCCTTCTTCGATGTCTGAGTGCCATGCTCTGCACGGTCTTCCTCTTCCTCATGCACCTTCAACCTTGCCTTGGTGATTATTTTTATCCAGGCTGTCAAGTCACATGCGTGACCAATATAAATTGTACGAAGTTAATGGTGACACATGTAGGACACCATGCATGAAAAGGGGAAGGATGGAAGTGAGAGGCTTGAGCTTTGACAGGATTGCCCATGACTCCTCTGACTGAATTTTTAGGATTTTTTTTTTTTTTAATTGTATGGTTTGTGTGTGTGTGCACGCGTAAGAGAGAGGAAGGATTGTGAGTTTTAGTTGTTGGCAGCATTCTCATTACTGGGAGAATTAGAGGAGGAGGAGGAAGGAGAGTAGTTCATTCCTGATAAGCCAGGAGGATCCCTGGCTGTGTTCTGGCCGCTCAAGCTCTTTCTGCAGACTGGACATGTGTCATGCTATAAAAAATAAAGAAAGAAAAAGACAGACACACACACAGTGAAATGCAACCAACATCCATTATAGTCATACTGCCCATGTAAACTCAAACTACTGGTACATTTTTTTAATAATCATTAAAACTTAATTTTAAAATAATGAATAAATAACTTGTGGCCAAATTTCTGCCAAATGCACAATGGAAAAATTCAGTTAAAACACTATAAATTATTTATATTCAAAAAATATGTTCGCCCTCCACACGGCAAGAAGGTTCTGGCTTCTAGTCTTACGCTCAGCAAGGGCGTTTCTATGTTATCCCCATGTTTCCTTCCACAGTCCAAAGACATTCACATTAGGCTAACTGGCTGTGCTAACTGCCCCAAGGTGCAAGTGTGAATGGTGTGCGTGTACACACACGCATGCATGTCAGTACAACAATAGTTAGATGAGATAGTGACGGTGTACCTGTCTTTTTCCCCTCTGTTGGCCGAGATAGGCTCATGCCTCCCTGCAACCCTAGTAGGAATAAGCGGTTTGGCAAGTGAGTGAAATGAGCGAGTATTAATAAGAGTTATTATAGTAGGACCGTAATTTCCGGACTATTGAGTGCACCTGAATATAAAAGTTGCATCAACGAAATTTATAAAATAAAAAAAAAATTTTAAAAAACCCATAGGCCACACCTCTTTATAAGCCGCAGGTGTCTGTCTCGCTCTTGTGCGTCCTGCTACAGCACTCCCAGAGACCGTTAGCCCGTTAAAAAAAAAAAAAATCTAGATTTGCCGCATTGTTATTTAAACTTCAGGGTTCAAATCATTGGGGGGGGGGGGGGGAGTGGCTTATAGTCCGGAAATTATGTTTTTTTTTTAAATAAATGCTCGAGTGTAGTGATGATAAACATTGAATTACATCTAATTGCCTTAAAGCTGCCTGGCTATGACCGTCTTTGGTTGGGACATGTGGTGCCTCAGTCATTAAAAGCTGTCCTATGTAAGATTATACACCAAGGTAAGAATGGACACTGTCCGCCTGATATGGGCACAATAATTAATTAAAAAGGTACACACTGTTGGGGGCTTAAAAAAAAAAAAAAACCCAACGCAAGAGAGCTACCTGTTCGAGCCAGGGAACTATACAGTCATTGTGAAAGAGATGACTGCATGGTAGTTGTCTAACTTTCTCCCCGACACTGTAGTCTTCTTTACACACGGGACATTCTAAACCAGTTCCTGCACAGAAGGGGGGGAGGGGGAGGGGGTGAAGCGCTCATTAGGAAATGATGCATTGAAAATCAAGCTGTTGCTACTGGTTGGAGGTTAAAGGCAAATTATTTAATCAAGTCAACAAATGTTCAAATGCTCTTAGCGTTATAGATATCCACAGATATTCAGTGTCTGTATCAGACTGACATCAAAGTATAAATGCTGGATCAGATATCGGAGAGAAATGGTGGGAAAATCCGATCTGTTTCTCGAACAAGCTAACATACCATAAAACAGGATGTTCTTCTATAATACAATAACCGATACCAGGACGACGTGACGTAGACTTATGGTGGCTTGCAAAAGAATTCATACACATTTTACTTTACTACAGTGGTACCTTGACTGGTGAAATTAATCCGTTCCAAGGGTGAGCTCGTAAGTCAAAATGTTCGTGAGATAAAACAAAAATTCCCTTAGGAAATAATAGAAAACCAATTAATCTGTTCCAACCCCCTCCCAAACTCATAACCTGACCCAAACATATATTCTACCTAATGTATTATTAAATATTTATTGTTGCATGTTTATCTTCTAATATATGTTATGTTAACATTAATGATAAAACAAGAACAAACAATAAGTCGACTAACCATTCCGATCATCAACTGCAGCAAAGAGGTCACGTGGGCAGGCATGAGGTGGTGCGTAACAGAAGGAGGAAGAGGAGAATTTTGTGAATGTGCTCGCTATGAATGCCAGTGAGGAAAGCCTCATGGTGAGCTTCCACAAGGCCAGTGCTTATCAAATAGTTGGCCCCGCCCTTGGAAGGGGGGGGGGGGGCACAGTGTGATGCCAAGAGGGGGATGGGTAAGCATCACCCTGGGGAATACACTTTTTTTGCCATACCATACTAGAATTAAGTGTAATTGCACATCCTCTACAGTAGGTGGCAGTGGCCTTCTCACCGTGTTCCCTAAAGTGTGGGGGGGGGGATAAAAAAAAAAAAAAAAAAAAAAGCACTGAGCAAACAATATGAAGTGCAGTAAACACTACTAGTCCTACATGGAGTGCTGTGAGATGCCCCCCCTCCCTTTTCGTCCTATAGGGGTGATCGCAGAAATAATTGAGAAGCACTGCACAAGCCGTTCTTGGAGCACTGAGGAATACACATGGAAGAATACAGGGCTAATCGGCCTGGAAAATCCATTTCCCCATCAGAGCTCGTAAATCAAAATTTTGCTTGTTGGATGGAGCAGATGTTTGGTGGATCGAAGCTTGGATCATGGAAAATTCATTATAAAAGACACTCGTAAGTCAAGGTACCACTTTTTGACACTATCAGGACTGATTTGCTGCTTCAATACATTCTACGCACAATCTATGTATTCTAGGATATTGACTATAACCTTTCACGGTGAATTCAGGTAAAAAGCAGACCCATTTATTTTTTTCCTTTCCTTAAACACCAACCTCGGACACCCATCAAGAGAGATATTGATCATGAATGCGACTTTTAGACAGTGCCCAATACTCATTGACGAAATGGTTACCCAGATATCCGCAGTACTTCGGGGATGCACCTCCCTAGGGTAGATGCTGAAAAGTGTTTTTTTTTGCCCCTCAATCTATTCTCCTCGATGGCATGATTCACCAAAAATAGCTGAAGATTCGCAAGGCTTTTACATCATGGAGGGGGACTCTTATGATCATTGAATGGTACCAGTGGTTCTTGGCGATGGTCACAAATGATATGTTTTCGATCTTTCTGCAGAAATGTGATTGGGGGGGGGGGATTAGAATTTCTTACGAGTAGCTGCAGAAGGCTGCAGCTGGTACGACACACGACAATCATATGTTGCTATGCGGTGTGCTGCAGAACCATTTCCGCAGGCTTCAGCGAGTCAAATTGTGCCACTTTTATAAAATGCTAAATAATTATATTACGCGGTACATGGAATAGCACTGTGTCCAGTGAGACGACACAAGCAGTGTAATATTAGAATGACATCAGGAGCCAAGACCTCGCTATTTTAATCTGGAAGCATCAACTCCTTTTTGCAGCGCTCACAAAACCAGAGAGACCGGTTTCCTCACTGAATCCTGTGGCAATCGTCCAATCGGATTTGGAGATCATTTGTTTGGAATATGATTACGATTGGGCTTTTCCAGACTCCACTATGGAGCTTGGTGTTTATAAATAGATGGATAATCTGAATTCACCAAAAGGGAAGCATGTTTTTGTACTGGGTGGGTTCACAGAGTGTCTGGAACAGCTGCACCTAAAACCAAATACTTTATCTCGGGGTATTGCAGGCAAATCTCATGTAAATAGGATCTGTGGTTACCAACCAAACCAGCTTTTATCACGTTCACAGTTTATGTCACACAATCACTAATGCTAAATGAGTAGCATGATGTTTCTCCACCTCCATGCTCTGCTGGCGGAGACTCACCCACATGCTCCTCTGTGATGGGAATTGTAGGGAGGTTTTTGATCTTTTCTCTGTCTGCAGGAGGTGGACCCGTATTTTCAAACTGATTTAAAAGCTGGAGGAGAGAAAAGGAAATAAAAATGAACAAATATTCACAGTAAATATTCATAAACAGAGCAGACTATGACGTGCCGAGTTCTGGAAATTTTGACCATCACACTTGCTTCGTATATTTAATGGAAAACTTCAGCAGCCTTAATTATGGCTTGCTTTGAAAGCTGATTAAGATACATGTCTTTCTCATCTTCATTGGTTCTGGTTACTGTAATCAGCTCTTTTTCACAGGATTGGGTGATCAGCCTACTGCCAATCCCCCAACTCAGGACACTTCATTAACTGGCCGAGCCTGGGTGTCCTTCCAGGAGTAAATACTCCAGCCAGCATAGATAAAAAGGAGGAGTTCCCAATTGATAGGTGTGTCTATGGCTGGAATTAGAAGAGTAACATGGCTTCTGGAGGATATAAATACATTTCCTTTGCATTTCCCGACTATGGTCTGAAGCCAACGGGGTAAATAGGTTAACCCTGGTTTTCTTTTTACTGCCTATTTTTAATCATTTATTTATCCATTTAACAAGTTCATGTTTTGTGCTCATGTTAATGTGTGATGGTGTTTTGTTTGGCAAAAGTGTGTCTGCATACCTGGGGAAGTCTGTATTTTCTCTTCAACATAAGCATCAACTCAAGTCAAGGTACAACTACCAAAGTCATGTTGCGTGCCTATCCTCATTCTCTGCTAGAATATACTTGATGGGACCAATGAAATATGATTGGTTCACCAGCTCATCACTTTATATTAAAAAAAAAAAAAAAAAAAAAAAAACAGAATTTACCTACGTCTATCATGATACAGTGTACTTCTATATTTAGTATACTTCAGTATACAGTGTACGTCTATCATGATACAGTGTACTAGCATGTACTTGCAGTACATGCTAAAACAATTATGCGCCTCAGGCTCTGTGGAAGTTGCTAATGAATATTCCCCTCAAATGTTCCCGCTCAGAGATTATTCAATGACATCCACATCACCGTCAGTGCATAACTTAATTAGGCAGCTTTTATGATACAATTATTTCTCTAAAATCTAATTGAGTGATGGAAAAATTGTTTGAAAACCTAATATGGTTTCAGAGAAACTGAATTGTTTTTTTTTTTTTTTAAATAAAGCAGGTTATACACTGGTACCTCACTTTACGAAAATCAATTCCAGAGCCTTTTTCATAACCTGCATTTTTCGTAATTTGAACCACATTTTACATGTTAAAACGAGTGATTCGTTCCAAGGCTCCCAATACTACCCCCTAAACCCTTTAAAAACTATAAAAGTACACACATTTTGTATGAAATGTGTTAAAAGAAAAAAAACGTACCTTTTTTTTAAAAATCTCTCGAACCACCCATGCAATGCTTTAAAGTCCGGGGGTTGCTGGTCCGAAGAACCCTCACTCCCACCCCCCTTCACGAGGTCCTTAAATATGGCGGTTGCTTTTTCCGAAATAATCGCCTCGGTCATTGTATCTCCGCTTTTAATGCCTCCTTCTGTTTCAATATCGTCCCGATTGTAGAGAGGTTTCAGCCATACTCCTTTGCAATTTCACTAACCGAATCTCACTTTCATATTTTTTAATCATCATCATCTCCTGTTTTACTTTTATTGATAACGGAGCCTGCTTCTTCTTTTCAGTCTCACCGGGAATCACTTTCTTGGGGCTCATGATTAATAACGAAAAATAACGCTGCAATAAGCACACTCCAAAAAAAAAAAAAAACCTCAAAACTCACAAACCAACAGTCCTTCATGCGTGGGTCAAAGGCACACGAAAAGCATTATGGGTACAGTACTGTATTATGGAGATTCAGCTCCCTCCTAGCCAATGGGAGGCCAGCAGGGTGAGGTGTTAGGAGACAACCAATGGGAAAGCAACTCGCGCATTCTTTGAATTTTTAAGATGGCACTTTCATAACATGAACTTGTTTCGTATCCTGAGACCAAAATTTTAGGAAAATGCTTTTCATAACCTGAATTTTTCGTTTGGTGAGACTTTCATAAAGTGAGGTACCGCTGTACTTAAAATTAAATATTACACTACATTTTATATAAAATTTAAATTCGTTTTTGCTCAAGTTTTTAGTAGCATTTGTGACTAAATAGCTTTGCTACTAATTTCAGAGGGGGAAAAATTATTTGCAAAAGAATTGTAATAGATCCAATACCTGTGTTATAATTGCGTCTAAGCCGTTGGCACCCCAGGCATAATCCATTGGATTTGAATGTAGTATTCCCCTAAAAACAAACATGTAGTCCACGCGAGTTCAAATACTGCAAAATATTGTTAACGTTAAAATAAAATGTTAATTTGGTACCAACATACCATGGTCCCATTCCCATGTTTGGCATAGCTGCTGGCGCAATGATTCCATTGACTAACTGCTGGATTATTCTGTTGGAAGACACACACACACAAAAGGAGGGGGGGGGGGGGGGGGAAGAAAGAAAAAAAAAAAAAACCTTTACACTGGGCCTGTCACAACAGATTTTAATTACTAGCATAATATACATTATATCTCAGGGCTCTGGATGTTTTAGGACTGTCCTGGTTGACATGCGTCTGCAACGTCGCCTGGTCATCAGGGCCCGTACCTCTGGGTTGGCAAACCAGGGTGGTGGCTCCCCTGTTTTTTCTCAAAAAAGACCAGGGACTGGTGTTCCAACTATCATGGAATCACACGCCTCAGCCTACCTGGGAAAAAGTCTATGCAGGGGTACTATAGAGGAGAATCAAACAAATAGTTGGACCTCGGATTCAGGATTAAGCGGTTCAGAAAATGAATGGCGTTGAGGGGCTCTGGTTCAGTGGCCATAGAATCAAATCTCTGCTTTTTGCAAACGTTGTCCTTTTGGCTTCATCGAGTCAAGACCTCCAGCTCTCATTGGACCGATTTGTAGCCAAGTACGAAGCGGCTGGGATGAGAATCAGCACCTCCAAGTCTGAGGCCATGGTTCGCAGTCTGTAAAGGAATGTGGAATGCACCCTCCATGTCTGAAATGAGGTCCTGCCCCAAGTGGAGGAGTTAAAGTATCTCGGGGTCTTGTTCAGGAGTGAGGGAAGGATGGAGCGGGAGATCCACAGACAGATTGTTGCAGCCTCTGTTGTAAAGTGGAGCTTGTAACTGTTCATCATGGTGAAGAGGGACCTGAGCCACAAGGCAAGGCTCTCAATTTACCAGTCGATCTACGTTCCCACCCTCATCTAGGGTCACGAGCTTTGGGTAGTGACCGAAAGAACAAGGTCATGGCTACAAGCAGCTAAAATGAGCTTCACCTTAGAGATAAGGTGAGAAACTCGGCAATCCAGGAGGAGGTTGGAGTAGAACCGCTGCTCCTCCATGTTGAGAAGAGCCAGTTGAGGTGGCTCGGGATTATGGTCAAAATGCCTCCTTGGTGTGATGTTTCGGGCATGTCCATCCAGGAAAATACTAAGGAGTTCATCTAGAACACGCTGGAGGGATTATGTATCTCGGATGCCATGGGAACACCTCGCCATGTTTCCCCAGAAAAGCTGGAGGAAGTGGCTGGGAGGAGGGACGTCTGAACCTCAATGGAACCCGAGCTCGGATCAAACAGAAGATGAGATGGTTATCATTTTAAGCAGCACGGTAAGCACATCTGGCTCAAAGCAAGAAGGTCTTGGGTTCCAGTCCTGGGCTCGAGCTTTTCTGTGTGGAGTTTACATGTTCTTCTCTTGCCTGTGTGGGTTCCTCCAGACATTCCAGTTTTCTCCCACAGTCCAAAGACATGAACCTTAGGCTAATTCAGGGTGCTCAATCCTGCTCCTGGAGATCTACCTTCGAAATGACTTTATCGCCAACCCTAAATGTGGCCCATGTGACATGCAAGATCCAGTCAGGTCTTGATTAGGTGGGCATGATTAGGGTTGGAGCGAATGTCTTCTGGAAAGTAGATCTCCAGGAGCAAGTTTGAACACCTCTGGGCTAATTGGTCGATTCAAATTGCCCCCATGTGTGGATGAGAGTGAACGGTTCTGCATGTTTTTCGCTGCGATGGTCTAGCAAGCTGTTCTGCATGTACCCCAGCTTCACCCGGTGTTGGCTCCAGCCTTCCCATGACCATATTGGTAGGATTAAGTGGTACAGCCAAGATAAGAATTTTTAATTTTGCTTTAGAGATTTATTGATTTTAGCTAATTGAGCTTAATGAATGCATAACAAAAAATGTTCTACAAAAGTGATTTTCTTTTTAGAAATCTTGTAAAACCAGTCAATTTATAGTCAACAAATAGAAGAAACAACTCCAGGTAGCAGTTAAATCTCACTGAAAGTGAAACGCTTTAGCACTATAGGTCATCTTTTCCATCACCGCTCTAAAGCTGGCCCTACTTGACGATAGATGCCTGTCCGGTCTTGTTCTCACCCCTCTAAAGTAGGCACGCCTTCTTGCCGTGTCCCATGTCTCCGGGGATTGTGGCGCCCTTGAGGTTGGCTTGCCCCATAGCGTTGGCGTGATCCCATGTCTCGTTCTCGCCGGTTCTCGGTGTCACGGTTGTCTTCAGAGGTCACGCCTGTCCGGAAATCAAAACCCTCTCCAAAGATGCCCAGAGCCAGCTGGCCGTACGGGTGTGGGAAGGTAAACAGAGTTGGGTCCACATTCTGAGAAAAAGCAAATAAACTATTACATTAAGCCCAGGATTAACCAACCCAAATATCACATTCATGGTGGGATGCTTTCGGCTTGTCTAACTGTCCTACGGTGCGTGGTAAAGGGCTTTCATATCGATAGTTTATTATTGATTACATATTGTACTGCTGCCATGGGCTGGATGAGCTGTCTATAGTGTAACCCCGCCCTTACCCAGAGTTGATCGAGATGAATGCCAGCCTCATCACAGCCATAATTAGGATTATGACTGACCATATTGTACTGTTATTGTTCCACAATGAATATAGAAGGAAAAGCTTAATTAAAATTTTGTTTGGTCATTTTTCATTTAAGAATCAAAACAACAGACAATTAATGAAAGCTGAAGGGAGATAAGACACTAGACTGAAGGACGTCCACTCACTCACCTCAAACGAATGCTGGTTCTGTTCAGCAGAGGACGATGTGGACGTTGATGTCGATGTGGGTGTTGATGTGGATGTGCAGCTGGGCTTATCCCTAACAATGCAGGCAAATTCAATCCATTCACAAACGAATGTAAAACAGAAAATTTCAGTGAGCAGAATAGGTCAAACTATGCAGGAACGGACACGACTGGTCAAACTCTCGGTTTCAAGTTCAAGAATGAATTGAATAAGTCAAATCCTCCCTCTGGTTTGCTGGGATTCATCAAACTCAGTTGACTTGATTGGTGAAACTTTCAGAGTGGTTGGAAGATCAGACCTTCTGCAGGAGTAAGGTGTATTTGTCAAAATCTTTGCAGACACAGGTAGAACTTAATGAAACTTTCCGCAGGAATGGGTAAAATCAGTCCAACTTTGTGGAAATGGATTGGACTGGTGAAATGTTGTTTGAGAGGATGGCATTTGTTCACATATAGTGGGATGAATTTTTATTTTTTTTTTGATTGCAACATGTACAATTAATACTCATATTATAGATAGTGAAATATAGGGTGGCAGTTGTGGTCTCGTGGATAGGGAACAGGATCGCTGATCCTAAGGTTGGGGGTTCAAGTCCCCACAAGGTGGTCACTGTCCCCCCAGTGCAGCTAACTGGGTTATCAAAGGCAGGCCATGTCTCTCACTGTCTATGGTGAGAGGCATGTAAAAGAACCATTGCCGACTTTCGTAAAGAGTAGACTGCAAAGCCATCAGCGAATTTCTGTCCCTTGCTCAAAGGTTGTGACAGGAAGGGCATCCGACGTAAAAACCCATGCCATCATCATCAGATGATTCACTGTGGCGACTCTCGAGAATGGGTAAAAGCCGAAAAGAAAAGATGATAATGAAATCTAGATAGATTGGTAAAATATTCTGTGGGAAAGTTGTGGGATCAGTCAGAGACCTTCTACAGGAAGAGGTGGGATTGATCAAAGATTCCACAGAAGTGACTTAAATCTAGCATTCATTTGGTAAACATAAAAGAGACATTGAAAAATAAATCAAGAGTTTGTTCATGAAAACCAGTCGAACGTACCTCGTCTCCTCCAGTAACTCCTCAATAAAGCCAGAGAAGCACTGTGGACAGGTGTAATCCTTTAAAAAAAAAAAAAAGTTATAAACCCATTTCAGAAACCTTGCAAAACAGGGTTACTCTGGTCAAAAAGCATTGTTAGTGAGGTTTTTGGTGATCAGCTACAGACAACAGAAACCTGCTGAGACCATCCAAAGTGTAAGTTGTACAGACACCTGTTTGGGCAAAAAACGACTCCCATAGAGACCAAACAAAACCCTGCATTCCTTTAATAAATACTTAAATAACCAAGTTACCATAACAAGGTGAAGGTGGCGAGATATATATATATATCTGCAGATGGATGGATGGCATGGAGATTAATTTTGTATACAGATTACTGTTGAAATATAAATTAACTTTAGACCACCACCATCACCACAATTAGCTATTGTAGTCCAATAGTAGACCCATCCATACAGTGAGAGTTCTGGACAAGCTTTACAACAGGTCACGTGACATTCTCACTCTTCATAAATGGCAATCGAGTAAATGGACACAACCCCCCCACACACTCATAGTACTTCACTTAGATCCCTTTAAAAGACAAATACCTAGGTTCTCCCTGCATGTCTGTCATGAAGTAAATGCCAGTCGGGATGATAACAGTTAGGAACTTTCTAGTTAACCGTTTGGATCAGGTGGCATATTAAACAAAAGCTAAACAGCACATTAACGCAGTACTGTAGTCCTGATAACAGAAAACGGTCACGCATGCCAGATGGACAGAGACAAATGTCACAGCAGTGTTATCAGACACACCAGAACTGGAAAAATCACCAACTAGAATTTAGATCCATAGATTATAGACCCCGAGATTATAGGCATTAGTTGCCTGAACTGGTTTCATCAAACCAAACGAGGAAAATGAATAATAAAATGTTAATAAAAATGAAAGGTTTCACTACAAAAAAAATTAAATAAATAATGCTCATCAGCCAATTAAACTACATTTTAAATTCGAAATAAACTATAACATTACTGTTTATACTGATGACAAGCCAAACCGTTGCACGATTTCTGAGGTCTGTCAGTGTTAGACTGCTAAGGTCGTTAATATATAATAAAAAACAAACATAACCGGTGATGAAACGTTGTTGAAATGCTTTAAACGAATATAAACAGTGTACAATATTTATCAACTACTTAACAAGATGGATATTTTAAAATAAATACGACGGTTATCGTCAGTCCTAGTCCAAGCTAGCTAACATTAGCTGGGAGCTATGCTAACTACTAGCGGACCGTCGAGGATAAACCAGTGATTTTTCACACATAGCAATATTTTAATGAACAGTCAGACTGGTATTTACGGTCATACTCGGCGTGAATACGCGTGGGACTTACCGGGAGGCGAGGTCTAATCTCTTCAGAGCATCGGTGACAGAAATACCGGCTGGACCGTAAAGAAGCTTCCGCCATCTTTACACTCACTGTGGAAACACTGCGTGTACGGATCCCCGACAGGGACAGAAAGCGAGCACACGAGATAATCGCGCAAGCACTCGCTATTAATAGTTTCCGCAGATCTGTGTGCCGTTTAGGTAAACACGAACCAAAACAATCACATCAACAAAAATGTACATTTATTACTACACTGTATACATATTTTTGTTATATCCATTGGGGTTTTTTGTTTGTTTTTTAAAGCGATTGCGGACTGTCCCAGCGCATGATTGTCTCTTTTTGGTCTCGGGTATATATGGTCTGGGACAGCGATATACGTGCCCTTTTACAACTGTGTCATCATCACTTATTTTTTTATTATTTTTATTATTTTATTTTTCTATGTGTGTGTGTGTGTGTGTGACATCTTCCCTTAGTGACATTGTCACTTCCCCTCTGTGACATGGCAGAACACTATACTAGCCATAATAAAATTAACGATATTATAATCCCTAACAGGTGAATTGAATAATACTAATTAGCATATAGTACACAGAAGCGGTGCAGTCTGATTGGTCCACTATTTTTTAATTCACCTGTTAGGGATTATAATTGCCACCCGGCCAACGTGCACGTGAAGGAGCGGCTATGCACGCCGGACCTGGAGCCGCTCGCGGTGAGCGCGCGGCCATATTATCTATCGAGGGAGTTTTCACACGTGATTGTGTTTTGCGTGGACATTCCGCCCTCGGCTGATGCGGCGGCCGCGTGTGAGCGTCTCCACAGCGCTGTCAGCCAGACACAGACTCGTCACCCCCGCGCCATGATTCTGCATGATTCAGCGGGGACTTTAACCACGCCCCTCTCTCCGCCTCTCTCCCGACTTTCACGCAATACGTGAAGTGCGCCACAAGAGACAATAAAATTTTGGACTTGCTGTATGCTAATGTGAAGGACGCTTACAGCTCCTCCCCCTCCCCCCACTGGGACGCTCAGACCACAACCTGGTCTACCTGCTCCCCCAATACACACCCAGGGTGCGAAAGG
>CM045743.1:7543939-7583939 GCA_024760905.1 Plotosus lineatus
CCACCGGCCTCACATAACTGGGACTAAGCGGCTTATAAAATGGATGAATGATCACAGAAAAGATAATGAGTTTTGAAATTAATTCTGATAAATCGCCATCTTGAGTGCCGTTTGACGTGAGGCGGGACTTGCTCACCACTACATCACCGTACGGCCCTTTTTCTCTAAATAATTAATCGAAAGCAATGTGTTGTTTTGACAGCCCTAATAACAACAACAACAACAATAATAATAATAATGATAATAATAATAACAAATAGTACTTGTGTATGTTTTTTCCCACCGATATTCAGTTCTGCCGGAGTTGTATAGAAATAAATGCTCTTAACGTCACAACGGACACAGAACACACCCTGGACGGCTCGCCTGGCCATCACAGGGCAGGAACACACGGCTATGCAGCTCCTCTTGTCGAAAGTCAGCAATGGTTCTTTTACATGAACCTTTCATCATAGGCAGTGAGAGACATGGCCGGCCTTTGATGACCTAGTTAGTGCACTGAAGGGACAGTGACAACCTGTTGAGAGTGGGGCTTGAACCCCCAACCTTGGAATCAGTGATCCAGCAACAAGGTGACCTAACATCCCCAATCAGTAAGCACTGTTTCTTCTCCACAGATTCAATAAACCATTCCATACTCATCCCAAAAAAATCATGAACTGAAGATGGATTTTTTTTCCTCTGATGGTGATGGTGATTTTTATGCAGTCACGTGGAAGATAATAAATTATAACGCTGTGCTATGACCTGTGATAGCTACCTGAGCACTGAGTGAATTGATCTAAATGTGTTTTCCGAAAAAGAACTGAACAGTATTTGGTCCGGTACCAGAACAGAAACAGGCTATGTTTACGAAATTGATTTTGGTGATTCCAAATTTGAAGTCAGGTTCGTCCGGGTAGGTTTCTGAATAATTGTTCCTAATTAGGGTCACGGGAAGGCTGGCGCCCATCTCAGCCGACTCTGGGCGAGAAGGCGGGGTGGACCCTGGACAGCTCCTGAATGATTTTTATACCTGTTTACGCACTTTTGATGTTCATACATTTATTAATTTGCCGGATCACTTAATTCGAATAAGGTCACAGTGAGGCTGGAGCTGAGCCCTATCTCAGCCGACACTGGACCGAGGTGGGTACACCCTGAACAGCTCGCCATCACAGTGCAACGCACCATCACATCCACACCTAGTGCAACTCAAAACAGCCACTGCACTGTACATGTCTTTGGACTGTGGATTTAAATGCATTTTATTTCTTTTTTGGGATATACAGTATATATATATATACATGGAGATGATTTCATATATATATATATATATATATATATATATATATATATATATATATATGTACAAAAATAAAAGGACAGGACAAAGACTTTCTATTGAAACTCCATTTATCACTACAGATCTGTTTCGAGGGGTGGTGAAACCATCCTCTCTCTTCAGGTGATTATAGAAGAATGATTACAAAGTGCTGGGGGCGATACTATGTCAATGAACCTGTGACGTGAACCCATGACGATGAATATATGTATATATATATGTGTGTATATATATATATATATAAATAACAAAAATAAAAGGACAGGACAAAGACTTTCTATTGAAACTCCATTTATCACTACAGATCTGTTTCAAGGGGTGGTGAAACCATCCTCTCTCTTCTATAATCACCTGAAGAGAGAGGATGGTTTCACCACCCCTCGAAACAGATCTGTAGTGATAAATGGAGTTTCAATAGAAAGTCTTTGTCCTGTCCTTTTATTTTTGTTATTTGCTCTACCAAAAAGTATTGAGCACTCTCCTACGGAAGGATCTACTCAGAAAATCATATATATATATATATATATATATATATATATATGGATATAAATATATATATATATATATATATATATATATATATATATATATATATATATATATATATATATATATATATATATATATATATATATATATATGAAATCATCTCCAAGTAGTGATATCACGGTTCTGTAGAGCGGATATATCACTGACTTTTGTTTAAAACCACACATGCACGAACCACTGACAGGTACAGGTTGTAGTGCGTGTGGGTGTGGCCTCTGGATGAATTTGCACCTGGCTGTATTGAGGGTTTGAATAGCTTTAAAACGACAAACAGGTCCTTTTCTTCTTTTCATTCATGACCGATGTTCTCTACAGCTGAACCTGTTCTCAAATCTGGCATTTCCAATGCAAAATTTTAAGCAAATGAATCATTACCGATGTTGGGTAAAGTATATAAAGTACTGTACCCTGAATTGAGAACTGGGCGTGGTTTAATAGCAAATGCTTTGTCCAAGTTAGAAAAAATATCTACCAGTTTGTATTGTCTTTAATTTTCTGAAATGGTTCATCCTATTAGGGTCACAGGAAGGCTGGAGCCTATCTCAGCCAACTCTAAGCATAGCCAGGGTATCATTCCATTGATGTTTAAATATTATGTATTAATTCTGTTCAAGAAATTATTTTCTCTGCATTTAACCCATTCAAGGTGAGCACACACTTCGAACAGTGGGCTACCACACACACTGTGGGCACCCAGAGAGCAGTTGGGGGTTAGGTGCCTTGCTCAAGGGCACTTCAACCATTTATGTGAAGGTGCGTTATCAGATTGACAGCACATTAATCAACTCATGACCAATCAGATTTGCGTTGTCAGATATAATATAAAATCAATTGGTTTCAAACTATCTGATGCCTGAGTGAATGTTAATGAAATAAATCATCATCATCATCTTCTTTTTCCGCTTCTTCCAGGGTCAGGTTGCAGGGGCAGCAACATAAGCAACAAGGTCCAGACCTCCCTCTCCACCAGGCACTTCCTCCAGCTCTTCCGGGATAACATCGAGGCATTCCCAAACAAGCCGAGAGACATAGTCCCTCCAGCATGTTCTAGGTCGACCCCGGGGTCTCTTCCCGGTTGGACATGCCCGAAACACCACATCAGGGAGGCATTCAGGAGGCATTCTGACCAGATGCCCGAGCCATCTCAACTGACTCCACTCAATGCGGAGGAGCAGTGGTTCTACTCCAAGCTCTCCCTGGATGGTAGAGCTTCTCACCTTATCTCTAAGGGAGAGCCCCGCCACTCGGCGAAGGCTTATTTCAGTCGCTTGTATCCGTGATATTGTTCTTTTGGTCACTTACCAAAGATTGTGACCATAGATCATAGATCGACTGGTAAATTAAGAGATTTGCCTTGCGGTTCAGCATCCTCACCACAACAGACCAATACAGGCTCTGCTTTACAGCAGAGGCTGCAGCGATCTGTCTGTCCATCTCCCGCTCCATACTTCCCTCACTCGTAAACAAGACCCCGAGATACTTGAACCCCTCCACTTAAGGCAGGACCTCACTCCTGACCTAGAGCGTGCATTCCACCATCATCTGACTGAGAACCATGGCCTCAGGTTTGGATGGTGCCGATTTTCATCCTGGCTGCTTCACACTCAACTGCGAATTGCTCCAATGAGAGCTGGAGGTCCCAGCTTGATGAAACCAAAAGGAAAACGTCATCCGCAAAAAGCAGAGCTGAGATTTTCTGGCCACCAAACCAGAACCTCTCAACGCCTCGGCTGCACCTAGAAATTCTGTCCATAAAAATTATGAACAGAATTGGTGACAAAGGACAGCCTTGGTGGACTACAACCCTCACCGGAAACAAATTGGACCAGTTGTTACCAATACGGACTAAAAACTCTGGCTCTAGTGATACAGCAATCGATTGGCCTGTAGCAACAGGTCCGGAATGCTGTACTCCGGGTAGCACGCCCCACAAGATTGCCCGAGGGACATGGTCAAAAGCCTTCTCCAAGTCCACAAAACACATGGAGACAGATTGGGCAAACTCCCATGCCCATCTCCAAGATCCTGTGGAGCGTATAGAGTTGGTCAAGAGTGCTACGGCCAGGACGAAAACCCCATTGTTCCTCCTGAATCCGAGGTTGGACTATCGGTCGGATCCTCCTCTCCAGTACCCCTGCATAAACTTTCCCACAAAGACTGAGGAGTGTGATTCCCCGATAATTGGAACACACCCTCCAGTCCCCCTTTTTAAAAAGAGGGACTACTACCCCAGTTTGCCAAGCCAGAGGTACAGCCCCCGATGACCACGTGATGTTGCAGAGACATGTCAACCAAGATAGTCGTACAGCATCCAGAGCCCTGAGATATTCAGGGCGGATCTCATCCACCCCCGGAGCCCGACCACTGAACTTTCTGACTACCATAGTGACCTAAATTCCAGTGATGGGCAGACCCCTGCCCAAATCCCCAGGGTCTTCCTCCTCCACAGAGGGCATGTTGGTGGGATTGAGATCCTCAATGTATTCCTTCCATGACCCAATGACACCCATATTCAAGGTAAGCAGCTCCCCACCTCCACCTGTAAACAGTGTTTGTGGAGAACTGCTTCCCTCTCCTGAGGCGTCGGATGGTGGTCCAGAACCTTTTTGAGACCAATTGATAATCACTCTCCAGGGCCTCTGAACTCCTCTCATGCCTGAGTATTTGCATCTGCGACTGCTTCGGCTGCAGCATGCTTGGCCTGCCGGTACCTATCTGCTGCCTCTGGCGTCCCACAGGCCAATAAGACCCAATAGGCCTTTTTTAGCTGGATGATCATCGAACTGCAATCTAGGGTGTCCTGGTGCCAAGTGCACTTATGGACACCCTTATGTTCGAACATGGTGTTCGTGATACACAAACTGTGACGAACACAGAAGTCCAACAACGAAACACCATTCGGGTTCAGACTGGAGAGGTCGTACCTACCGATCACATCCTTCCAGGTCACACGATCATTGCCCACATGGCTATTTAAGTCTCCCAGGACAACGAGTGAGTCTACCAAGGCAGGGAGTGTATGAAATTAATCAGTATTAAGAAATGTGTCAGCCTGTCAAGCCATGAATGAAACTAAACCCACAAATTAAATGATGTTACACCGGGTTACATTGTAAAATAAGAGAACCCATAGAGCGCAAACTCCCACCAAGTCAGCAAAATGTTAAAAATCATCTCATATTGTTAAATAATTCTTTAAAGAATTCTTTAAAATTTTCCTGGTTCCAAAATTGAATCCAGGGCCTCACCAAAATCAAGCAGTTTTCCTTGTTTCAATCTCCACCTGATAGAAATTTCATAAAAATCCACACTAAACATTTTTATAATGATAACAATCTACTGTAATTTCCTCGGAGGAGGAAAAAAAACTTTGTACATTTTAATATATTGGGGCCGGTGGTGTAGTGGTTAGGGTGCTGCACTCATGATCGGGAGGTTGTGAGTTCAAATCCCACTGAGACCCTCACTGTGCTAAGACCCCTAGACAAGGTCTCAACCACAAGTGTGCCTGTTCACCCAGCAGTATAAATGGGTACCAGTAAAAATATACTGGGAAGGTAACCTGCGATCCCATCCAGGAGGAGATGAACTCCTGGTCGCTTCACGCGATGGAAACCGGGGATAAGCACCGGCCTGATGAGTCACTTGGCTCGGATGTAAAAAACCCAACAGACTTGACCTATCCTACCTACATTCTAATATATGAATTTTTTTTAAATATATATATATATATATATATATATATATATATATGTATGTTTGTGTGTGTGTGTGTGTGTATATATATATATATATATATATATATATATAGGGGCCAGTATGTAGTACTGGATGTGCAATAGACTACATGAAAAAAGATCAATTTAGGATAAAAATAACACTACAGTATTCATTCATTTTCTGAGCTGGGTCGCAGGGAGGTTGGCACCCATCTCAGCCGACTCCGGGTGAGGGCGGGGTACATTGTGGACAGCTCGCCAGGCCATCACAGGGCCAACACTCACACAACCATTCATACCTAGGGGTTATTTGGAAAAGCCAATTGACCTACTGTGCATGTTTTTGGAATGTGGGAGGAAACCGGAGTACCCAGAGGAAACCCACGCAAGCACGGGGATAACATGAAAACTCCACACAGAAATGCTTGAGCTGGGAATTGAGCCCAGGCGTTCTTGTTGTGAGGCCGACAGACTAACCACTACACCACCATGCCACCCCACAATAAAGTATATGATAGATATCATTTCAAACCGGGGCAGTGGTGGTGTGATAATAAGGTGCTGGATTTCCAATCCTGAGGTTGGGGGTTCAAGCCCCACTCTGAGCAGGTTGTCACTGCTGTCCTCCAGTGCAGCTAACTGGGTTATCAAAGGCTGGCCATGGCTCTCACTGTCTATGGTGGGAGGTTTATGTAAAAGAACCATTGCTGACTTTTGTCAAGAGAAGCGTAGCCGTCAGCTTGTTTCCGCCCTGAAATGGCCTGGCGAGCTGTCCAGGATGTACTCTGGCCTCACCCAGAGTCAGCTGTGATGGGCACCAGCCTCCCAGCTACCCTAATTAGGATTAAGTGGTGCAGAAAACAAATATAATATATACACTTGCCATATTATGGACTCCAGTTAAAAAAATGTTTTGGTTTATTCCAGTCCATGTTACAATTAATGTTATTTATAGAGCACTAACACCAGAGTTTATTATTCACTCATATTAAGTAATGTATTAAATATCAACATTTAGGGGAACCATGATGTAGAGAAAATGAAAAGAAAAGAGAAAATAACAGATAAAGAGAAAAGATGGTCCATCCTGAATTTATTTACAAAATTTAATGAGTGGAATAAGAACATTTAATATATTGATGGCACCGGAGAATTAGCGTGATCCCGTGTCTCGTTCCCGCTGGCTGTTGGAGTCATTGTGAGTCTCAGAGGTCACTCCAATCTGGGAAATATTTAAGAAAATCAGTTGGGAATACGGGCGTAGGAGTGTAAAAAAATGTCGGACCAGATTCTGAGAAGAAAAAAAAAAAAAAAAAAAAAAATTATTACATGGTACACTTGGTCACTTTCGAACATTTTTTTTTAAATTAAAAAAACAATTGAGATCCTACAGAAGTTCCTTTTTCATTTTAAACAAAACATCTGGATACCAGCACTGAATTAAGTGATCAAAACCTTAACCAACTTCACTGATCCATGCTGCTTGATGTTTCTCTCTATAATTTATTAATGATTGGGATTTGTTTTACTGTTAGTGTTCAGACAGATTCGGTACATAATATATATAAAAAAATAGCCCATTTGCCCACAGATCAGATGCCGCCCCTTTAAAACAGATATTAGAGGAAAGTATATGTATCTTGGCTGTACATCTTCATCATCATCATTGTCGACTAGCCATGCGCACCACAATGAAAACAGAATGAAAAGCTTAAAGGCATGTTCTGCGAAAGACATAAATTATTTCCAACATTTTATATGTAAAAATCACCTAAATAGATGTATTTCTGACCATTATTACTGATCAAAACACTTTCAAGTGCGAGATATTATAATTTTTTTTCTCTCCGAATAAGAGCATAGCGCTGTCATCAAACCTTGAATTAAAATTTAATTTGGTCATTTTCCATTTTACCAGCAAACAGACAATCGATGTACAGTAAGCCAAAGGGAGACCAGACAGTAGGCTGAAGGTCATTTGCTCACTCACCAAAAATGAATGCCAATTCCGATCAATGGAGGACATCACGGATGTTGCTGTCCACATGGGTATTGATGACAATATGGAGGTTGATAATGGGGGTGTTGATGTTGATGTGGTTATTGATGTTGATGTGGGTGTTGAGATGGGCTCATCCGCTATACTGCAGGCAGAAAGAGCCAAATTAATAAAAATAAAACAAAAAATAAGGTTGCAGAATAGGAAATTTTTTCTGCAGAAGTGAAGTGGATGAGTCGTATTTTCTGCAGGAGAGGATGGGATTAGTTAAACCTTTTTTAGTTTTGAGTGGGTAAACCCTTTCTTTGTGAGCTGGTGGAATTGGAGGAGTGGGAAGCACTGGACAAACTTTGAGCAAGAGTGTGTTGGATTGGTCAAAATGTTTATCAGCATTCAAGAATGGTTGGATATGTCAACGCTTCCATATGGTCTGGCTGGGGTGGTGAAACTTTCTTTTCTGGACTGGATGGATTGCTAAAACTTTACTGGGCAGTATATGGGATTGGTCAGAATGTCTGCAGGAGGGCATGGGATCAGTTGAATTGGTCAGATTTTGTGTGAGTGGGTGGGATTGGCCAAATTTAGTTTTTAAAAAGAAATGTAATTATGTTGGGATTGGTCAAGTCTTTTGTAAAAATGGCTGGGAATGGACAAACATTCAAATGGAATGGATCAAAGGGGATCGGTCAAACTTTGCTGAGTGGGTGGGACGGGTCAACGATTCTACAGAAGTGAAATGAGATGGTAGAAAATATCTGGCAGGGTTTTTTATTGTATGGCATTGCCTTGTAAAAATTTGATCATTTGCATAACAGATAATAAAGAAGAGTTCAAGGTGGAGGTGAGATTGTATCAAGGGTCAGCTCTGAGCCCCTTCTTGTTTGCTATGGTGATGGACAGGCTTACAGACAAGGTGAGACAAGATTCCTCATGGACTTTGATGTTTGCAGATGACATTGTGATCTGTAGTGAGAGCAGAGAACAAGTGGAGGGAAATCTAGAGAGGTGGAGGTATGCCCTGGAAAGGAGGGGAATGAAGGTTAGTCCCAGTAAGACAGAATACATGTGTGTGAACGACAAGGACCCAGCAGGAACGATGAGGTTATAGGGAGCAGAGATAAGGAAGGTGGACAATTTTAAGTACTTGGGCTCAACAATCCAGAGCAATGGAGAGTGTGGAAAAGAGGTGAAGAAGCGCGTGCAGGCAGGTTGGAATGGATGGAGAAAAGTGTCCGGTGTGATGTGTGATAGGAGAGTATCGGCAAGAATGGAAGGAAAAGTGTACAAGACGGTGGTGAGGCCAGCGATGTTGTATGGTGTAGAAACAGTGGCCCTGGGGAAAAGACAGGAGGCAGAGCTGGAGGTAGCAGAGATGAAAATGTTGAGGTTCTCTTTGGGAGTAACGAGGATGGATAGGATCAGGAATGAGCACATCAGAGGGACAGCACATGTAAGACGTTTTAGAAACAAAGTCAGAGAGGCTAGATTGAGATGGTTTGGACATGTACAGAAGAGGGATAGTGAGTATATTGGTCGTAGGATGCTGAGGTTGGAACTACCAGGCAGAAGGCCCAGAGGAAGACCAAAGAGAAGATGTATGGATGTGGTGAAGGCGGACATGAAGGTTGTTGGAGTAAGAGTAGAAGATGCAGAGGATAGGGTGAAATGGAGGCAGATCATTTGCTGTGGTGACCCCTGAAGGGAACAGCCGAAAGGAAAAGAAGATTGCCTTATAAAAATTTAGCAGTGTCTTAGTAAATATGATAAAATAAGCAATAAAATAAACTAACTGCTCATTCATGAAAAACAGAAGGAAACATACCTCGCCATCTCCTCAATAAAGCCAGACTCACATCTCGGACAGGTGTAATCCTAAACAAATTATAAACAGACTTCAACAAGCTTGCAAAGTATGGTTACTCAGGTCAAACTGCACTGTTAATGGCGTTATGTCAGCTGTAAAAACAAGACGTAACTCCCACCTACAGACCAATCTTCTGCATCCCGTTGACTAATGCTTCTCTCTCTACGTCTACATCCAATCACAAGGAATGGACGTCGATCCCGGAAGCTTGAATGATGCTCATACAGGGATTGCCATGGCTGTGGACACAATGCTCGACCGTACGGTTCGCCAGGCCACATACGGACTCTCTCACGCCTACAGGCAATTTGGAATAGCCAATTAACCTACAGTGCATTTTTTGGACTGTGGGAGGAAACCGGAGTACGCGGAGGAAACCCACACAAGCACGAGGAGAACATGTAAACTCCAACACAGAAACGCCCTTTTTCTACGATTACTGTAGAACACCGAGTCACTTCGAGACCATCACCACAAGTAGCTAATGCACTGTAACCGTAGATCCACACAGTGAGAGTTCTGGACAATCTTTCAGTGACTGGTCACTGTATTCCAAGTGACATTCTCACTCTTTAGTGGTCAAGCATGCCAAGTGACAGTCGAATCTCACAGCAGTGTTCAGATACACAAGAACTGAAACTCACTAACTAGGTTATTATATGCACTAAATATCAATACTATGAATTGAATCAATCAGACTGACAGTATAATAAATTCAATATTTACATTCATGGTATTTGGGAGAGGGCATTATCCACGAGGTGCATTTTTATCTCCTTCATACAACTGAGCAGCTGAGGGTTAAGGGCCCTGCTCAAGGGCCCAACAATGGCAGCCTAACCACTGAGCCAATGTAAAACTTCCCAAAATCCAAATAAGGTTTAACTACTTAAAATAAGCTCATTTGAAAACATTTATTTAAAACAGAAAGAAACACTTTATGAGCTGCAACGTTCATGTTTATACTGATAACAACACCGCTAATTCATTTCTGAGGTCTGTCAGGGCTTGACTGCTTGATTCTACAAATAGTTTTAATCTTCTTTTCCTTTCGGCTTTTTCCCTTTTTTCAGGGATCGTCATGGTGAATAATCTGATTCGCATGTTTGATTTGGCGTAGGTTTTTACGTCGGATGCCCTTCCTGACACAACCCATAGCAAGGGACAGAAACACGCTGACGGATATGCAGCTCCTCTTTACGAAAGTCAGCAAAAGTCAGTTCTTTTACATGAACCTCTCACTATAGACAGTGAGAGACATGGCCAGCCTTCGATGACCAAGTTAGCAGCACTGGGGGGGACAGTGACAACCTTGTGGAGACTGGGACTCGAACCCCCAACCTTAGGATCAGTGATCTAGCACCCTTTATCACCAGGCCACCACTGCCATGATGCACATAGTTTTAATAACCAATAAAAATCCACCTAGCAATTGTCTAACGTTGCTTAAATACTCTAAATGAGTACAAACAGTGCACAATACTTATTAACGAATAAGCTGCGCATGTATAAAATAAATAAACACAAATACAGTATGCCCTTGACGACTCGCGGTTTTGCACTCGTGCCCCTGCATATTCACAGATTGCTGAGCAACTGTCACATGATTCAAATTTAGCCAATGGCTGTCCTCCTTCCTGCTGATTGGTTGAGATGATGTATACACCCCTTTTCCTCATTCGCACTCAAGTTGTTAATGAGCTTTTTTTAGTGTGTTTTAATTACCAGTTAAGCTCTATGATGTCACTCAAATGCCGGCTAAGCGCCAGAAAAAGGTAATGACGTTGGATGTCTCTTCTGAAGAAATAAGACTTTCTCCTGAAGAAACGACAGTTTCCTCTGAAGTGCCTGAAGAGAAATAATCATCTGAACTGTAGTAAAGCACTGTAGTATTAAAGTCTTTTTCAATTATTATTCCAGTACAGAACCTAAATTAATGTTTAGAATGTTTGTGTGTGTGATTTTATGTACTGTGTTGTACAATAGCTTGTTTATCCAATTTATTACACTTCAAGTTCTTTTATGTTCTTTTTGTTATGGTCTGTTTTTCGGGGACTTTGATTTTGGCGGCTGTGCCTCTAACTGTTTTCTCTCCTCTCTGGCTGAGGGGCGTGGCTGAGCTGCTTGGTGTCTCACTCCTGAATTCACTCTTCTCATCTACTCCCAATAAACACAAGCACACCTAGAGCGCTGCTTAAGTGCTTCCCCTTTGAATAATAAATCTGCCATCTCACGCTGCCTCCTGCATTCTGGGTCTGGCTGAAACCTCATTACGTCATTACGTCACACTTTTAAGTTCTTTATGTACAGTACAATGCAATTCCTCCCTCTAGTAGGCATCTGATAAGCATTTTTAACCATTAATGTGTTGTTCCTGTATGTCTTTTATATATACACAACACTACAAATATATTATATATATATATATATATATATATATATATATATATATATATATATCCACAGACGCTCCCCAACTTACAAACGAGTTAGGTTCCAGACGGCCGTTCGTTAGATGAATTTGTTCGTAAGTTGTTACAGGGCGTTCTTTAGAGGGGAACGTTTGTTTAAACCTTGTATAAGGAACCTATATGAGTTTGTACTGTATACAATCTCTCTCTCTCGCTCTCTCACACACACACACACACACACACACACACACACACACACACACACACACACACAGGCAATACTACAACTGGACATTGAACTGATCAGCTTCCGTGTTTAAACTCCTGGTTCCTCTCAAGCACAGCACAATGGATCTGATCATATTTACAGAGAATTTAACTCTTATCCAGTTCATTATAATACTGGAGTCAATTCATTTCTTCTTTGAAACTTTCGGCAAGAGTTCAGAAAAGTATCGGTTCTGCTTCTCTTCCCAGACCTCTGCTTGGTGTAAAGCACGTCTCAGCCACGCCCCTCTGCCGAAGCCTAGTGTTAAGTGTACCTCAGGATAATATTTAATCATATTTCATACTTATATTTATGATATAGCTTTCTATATATTTTATTTCATTTCTATTTCTACTTGTTCTTCAATTTCATTTCACTCTCACTTTCGACCTCAGACAGCTCTGTTCGTATCACCGGAAGTTCGTAAAACGAATGTTCGTAAGTTGGGGAGCTGTATAATGTTTATATATTTTATTAATAAATATCAGTACAAAATTAAAAGGTTTTTCTTAATGATTACTATATTTTACTGCATTAATACTGTATTAATGAGTAAGACTGACTATAGAATGTGTTTAAGAAGCATATTTTAGCGCATGTAATAGATACATAGTATTTTACTTACAGCTGCTCATTCGCGCATGTGACGTCATACATGGGGCTTTACTTCTGCGTCTAGAACTCGCAGATTATCTTGATTCGTGGGAGTTGCCGGAACTGAACCCCCGCAAATGAGGGCCTACTGTACATAAAAACGATAATACGGCTATTTGTCATCAGTCCTATTAGTCACTGCTAAATATTTTGGCCGTGGTGCAAATTTTGTGTATTTGCAAATTTTGTTGCTTCACTTTTGAGGTGGTGATTCACGGTGTTTCGAAACTATTATGCAGAAAATTACAAGCATTTTAAATTAATTATAAAGAGCTTCTTGGGCATAAAAAAATGACTTTATCACAAAAATCCCATTTTCACTGGAACTGGTGCAAAATTGATTAGTGAACATTATTTCAGAATCATATAAGCACAGAAATTATAACAGGAAGTGTGAGTGAGGACAAGTCAGTTGAAGTCACATTACCATTTTCATTTCGTTTTAGGAGCAGATTAACTGCTATAAAAGTCAGAGACATATTTGAAATCATTATCTTCATTATCTATCTTTATGTTAGCGATGGCTACCTCCAAAGAAACCCATGCAGTAATCATCGCATTGCATCAAAATGACCTCACATGCAAGGAAACTGCTGCTAAGTATATCGCACCTGAAAGAACCATTTACCGAATCATAAAAAACGTCAAGGAGACAGGTTCATCTGAGGCAAAGAAGGCTTCAGGACGTCTCAGAGTGTCCTGCATGCAGCAGCACAGTCTCCTCTTCAGGAGTCAGCTACGGGATCGTGCTCACAATTGGCAGCAGGCAGGTGTGACTGCATCTGCATGCACAGTCAGGCGAAGACTTTCGAACAAAGACCTGGTATCAAGAAGGGCAGCAAAGCAGCCACTTCTCTCCAAGAAAAACATCACGGACAGACAGAAGTTCTGCAGGAAGTATAGTGAGTGGCAGGCAGAAGACTGGGGAGAAGTTATTTTCTCTGATGAAACCCCTTTTCGAATATTTGGGACATCTGGAAAAGCAGCTGTCAGGAGAAGAAAAGGTGAACCTTACCATGAGTCCTGTGTCATGCCAACAGTGAAACATCCTGAGACCATCCGTGTTTGGGGTTGCTTCTCATACAAGGGACTGGGCTCACTCACAATCCTGCCCAAAAACACTGCCATGAATAAAGAATGGGATCAAAACACCTTCCAAGAGCGACTCCTCCCAATAATCCAGGAGCACTTTGGTGAGGATTAGTGCATTTTTCAGCGTGATGGAGCACCATATCATGAGGCAAAAGTGATGACGAAGTGGCTCAAAGATCATAACATTGATGTTTCGGCTCCATGGCCAGGAAACTGCCCAGATCTTAATATAATCAAGAACCTGTGGTCCATCCTCAAAAAAAAACAGGTGAACAAGCCGAAGCCCACAAATTGTGAGCAGCTTCAAGCACTGATAATGCAACAGTGGGCCGCAATAAGTCAGGGTGTAGTCCAGAATCTGATATCCAGCATGCCAAAGCAAATTGCTGAAGTTTTGAAGGGTCAGCACTATAAATATTGACTGCAAAAAAATAAAAAAAAATAGATGTATTTGCCAATAAAAGTCTAAAACATGTAAAATGTATGTAATTGTTCCTGGGCATAGTATAAAATATGTGTGTGTGTGTTGTGTACTCACAAAACCAACCAACAAAATTTGTAAAAAAAAAAAAAAATTTGCATCACTGCCAAAACATTTGGCCATAACTGTCCATTCTAAGTAGTTATCTTAGCTCAATGCTTTTCAAATAATGGTGCACGTGTTATGATGCCGGCGGGGTCACAGGGTGATGATGGGGGGTGGGGGGGCATGTATGACCTGGGAAACATGCTATTTAGGAATACAGTAGGCCTCCGTTTTTCGCGATGGTTCGATTCTGGCTCTTCCTGCGGATCATGAAAATCCGCAAGTTATTGATGCGGTTTTAAAACCCTATGTATATTACATTCACTAAAATAAGCTTCTTAAAACCCATTCTATCGCCAGTCTTACTCATTAATACATTAATAATGCAGCAAATGTAGTAATGATTAGTACCAGATTAGTATCTGGTAAGCGCTTAGGCTCCTTACCAGAAGCTAGAGAAGATGCAGGGTGTTTGAGTGACATCAGAGGGCTTCAATAATAATTAAAAACACACGAAAAAAACGTGAATTCACAATTCAAGCAATCACGTTGATGACATGTGTGTAAAGAAAAAAAAAGAGGCGGACACATCATCTGCAACCAATCAGCAGAAGGGAGGAACAAAAGCTCTCAGCAATTGGCAAATTTGATTCACGTGCCAGTAACTTCCAGGTTTACAGCTAATCCATGAGTATGCGGGGGCGGAGGCGCTGATTGGACAAGGGCATACTGTACTGTACTCGAATTAAGTGTAATTGCACATATGCTCCAGTAGTTAGTAGTGGCTGTGAAATTACTAGAATTAAGTGTAATTGTACATCCACTCCAGTAGTTGGCAGTGGCGCTCTCATTGTTGCGCTAGCAACAGGTTTTCCATCGAGCAAACGATATGAAGTGTAGTAAACAACATGGGAAATTTTGTAACAGGAATGAGGAGAAAGGTGGAGAGAGACAGACATATTAAGACATAAATAAGTTGAATGAGTTTAAATAAGGATTTTTATTATTATTGTTATTATTATTAGTTGTAGTAGTATTATTATTTGTTTGTTTGTTTGTTTTAAATGTTAATAAAGATATAATGTTATGCAGAGGTGTATTAATAATTTTATAGACAGATATTGTTTATAGTCGCTCGCGGGGCGATGGGGGCGTGAAATGTTTTTTGTTTTTTCTTCCTAGAGGGGGCGTCACAGAAAATACAATAATTGAGAAGCACTGTTTTAGATTAACTGGGAGCTATGCTGCGTGTTTACGCGTAGGACTTACCGGGAGATGAGGTCTAATCTCGTCAGAGCATCGGTGACAGAAATACCGGCTGGTCCGTAAAGAAGCTTCCGCCATCTTTGTAGTTACTGTGGAAACACTGCGTGTACGGATCCCCGACAGGGACAAAAAAGCGAACACGTGAGATCAGTAGATGCAGTCAGTAGTATGTTAGTTTATGTAGAACTGTGTATCATTTCGTCAGACAATAGGAACCAGTACAATCACATCACAACAAAAATATAAATATTATGTTTGCCTGCAAGTAATCATTATTATCCTGAACAATTATTTTTTTCTTGTTTTAAGTGATTGCGGACAGTACTAAATCATTATCACCCCTCATTTACAGCATTTACAGCAGACACTCTTGTCCAGGGTGCCTACCAACTATCATTTTAGACAACTGAGCAATTCAGGGTTAAGGGCCTTGCTCAAGGGCCCAACAGTGGTGATGGTGGGGATTGAACCACTGACATTTGGATCAGTAACTCATTGCCTTCTCCACTTAGCTGGCCTGAGGTTCTCTACTTTGGCTTACAGACGAATTTAGACACACAGTGTACTCAGCCTGGTAGCACATGTAAGACGTTTTGGAGACAAAGTCAGAGAGGCTAGATTGAGATGGTTTGGACATGTACAGAGGAGGGATAGTGAGTATATTGGTAGTAGGATGCTGAGGTTGGAACTACCAGGCAGAAGGCCTAGAGGAAGACCAAAGAGAAGATTCATGGATGTGCTGAAGGAGGACATGAAGGTCGTTGGTGTAAGAGAAGATGCAGAGGACAGGGTGAAATGGAGGCAGATGATTCGCTGTGGCGACCCCTGAAGGGAAAAGCCGAAAGGAAAAGAAGAAGAGTGTACTCAGCCTGGTCCGGTGGTAAGGTGCTGGATCGTCCGATCTTTAGGTGGGGGGTTCAAGCCCCACTATCACTGTGGATGTGTTGTCACTGCTGTCCCGCCAAGTGCAGCTAAGTGGGTTATCAATGGCCGGCCATGTCTTGTCACTGTCCGTGGTGTGAGGTTCATGTAAAAGAACCATGGCTGACTTTCGACAAGAGTAGCTGCATAGCCGTCAGCATGTTTCTGCCCTGTGGTAGCCTGGCGAGCTGTCCAGGGTGTACTCTGCCCTCGACCCAAAGTCAGCTGAGATGGGCACCAGTCTCCCCGCGACCCTAATTAGGATGAAGCGGTTCTGAAAATGATTGAATGGATGAGTTTACTCAGCCTCCGGCGTCTTTCTTTCTGGAACACAGACACAAAAAGCCGCATTCTGAGACATCATCTCAGATTCCAACCCCTCTGTAACATCATGTGCTCTTCATCACCATTGCTCCCCTTCATCACTTATCCCTCATTCCTTGGTCCTTGGTCCAAAAAAATAAAAAATCCATGTGGCATCTCCAGAGATTCCTGGATTCCATTCCATTTCTGGAGCATTTTGTCCTCTTCATCACTATTACTTCCCTTCATCATCACTCCTCCCTCATTCCTCATTCCTGTCCTTCCAAAAAAAAAAAAAAATCTGTATGTGACATCTCCAGAGATTCCATTCCATCTCTGGAACATCTTGTGGTTTTCATTACCATCACTGCTCTTCATCACTGCTCATCATCATCATCACTTGTTCCTCACTCCTTGCCTCAAAAAAAATCCCTTTCTGTGATATTGGGCAGTGGTGGCTTGGTGGATAAGGCGATTGGTTATTGACCTGAAGGTCAGCGGTTTAACACCCCCCCCCCCCCCCCAATTGGGCCATTGTGGAAGGCTTTTTGACCCTCAATTGCTGATGTATATTAAAAAAAAAATGATGACTGTAAGCCACACCGGATAAGAGCGTCCACCAAATGCTGTAAATATATTTCACATCTTCAAAAATTCCATCCCATCTCTGGGCTATCATGTCCCCTTCATTACAATCATTCCTCATCCCTTCTCCATCGCTACAGGTTCCAACCCATCGATGTGAAAACATCTAAATACCACAAGTATTCACACCTGTAGTCATTTAATTAGTAAAGACATCAGTCCCTTCCAATATCTGCACTGTCCAGTGCTGGTGATATTAACCCTTGTACAGTATCTGTACTTACATTGTTTAGGACTACAGGCACCATTTCAATTACAGGATAATCAGCTGGATTCCATGTTAAACTGTGGTGGAGTTTCTGCTACATGGTTTTTATTTTATCTGGTGTGTTAAGAAGCCGCCAAAGCAGAAAACCCCAGAATGGCGATAATGCGCTAATACAGTCCGCAATCGGCAATAAAAACAAAACAAACAAAGCATTCCCCTACCATGCAGTGCTGCCTTATAGCCTCGAGAAACATCATGAACTCGCACCAAGCTGTAGGCAACAATCCAAAATTTTGCAGGAATTCTCTAGTCACTGGTTATTCTGTTTATTATTTTAAAGCAAAGTACACTTTTCACACTTTCACTCATTTGCTGCACTACTTCATACTCTATTCGGTTTGCTGGCTGGATTTCAGCCAACATTCGGCGAAGGTGGGGTACACCCTGAACAGCTTGCGCCCAGTCCCATTGTAGAGCAACACGCACGCCCACACACACACACACACACACATTCACACTCACATCCAGGGTAAAAGTGGAACAGCTTCTAATGTTCAGTTCAGTTCATTTTCTGTAACCGCTTAATCCTAATTAGGGTCGCGGGGAGGCTGGCGCCCATCCCAGCCAACTTCGGGCGAGGGCAGAGTACACCCTGGACAGCTCGCCAGGCCATCGCAGGGCGGAAACACGCCGACGGCTTTGCAGCCTACTCTTGTCGAAAGTCAGCAATGGTTCTTTTACATGCCTCACACCATAGACAGTGAGAGACATGGCCGGCCTTTGATAACCCAGTTAGCGCCACTGGGGAAGCTTCTAATGTGTAACTGGAAACTCTCTGGTAACAATGGATTGAGAGGCCCTGCCCCAAGTGGAGGAGATCAAGTATGTCAGGGTCTTGTTCACAAGTGAGGGAAGGATGGAGCGGGAGATCAATAGGCGGATGCTGCAGCCTCTGCTGTAAAGTGCAGCCTGTCCCGGTCCGTCTTGGTGAAGATGGCTCTGAGCCACAAGGCAAGGCTCTCAATTTACGATCTACGTTCCAACCCTTACATATGGTCACGATCTTTGGGTAGTGAATGAAAGAATAAGATCACGGCTACAAATGGCTGAAATGAGCTTCTTTCGCTGGGTCACGGGGCTCTTCCTTAGAGATAAGGTGAGAAGCTCAGCCATTCGGGGGTGAGCTCAGAGAACCGCTGCTCCTGTGTTGCGAGACACCTGTTGAGGTCGCTCGAGGATCTGGTTAGAATGCCCCCCGAACGCCTTCCTGGTGTGGTGTTTCGGGCATGTCCAACTGAGGAGAGACCCCAGCCGGGGTTGACTTACAGCACGCTGGAGGGATCATGTCTCTCGGCTGGTCTGGGAATGCCTCGTTGTTGTTCCCCTGGAAGAGTTGAAGGAATTGGCTAGGGAGAGGGAAGTCTAGACCTCATTGCTTAAGGGCTGCTGCCCCCACCGTGGCCTGGCCCCAGGATTAAGCAGATGATTTATTTATTAATTTTCTGAACCGCTTAATACTAATTAGGGTCGCTGGACAACTGGCGCCCATCTCAGCCTACTCCAGGCAAGGGTGGGGGTACACTCTGGACAGCATGCCTGGCCATCACAGGACCAACAATCATACGATTCACAATCACACCTTGGGGAGATTTGGAACAGCCAATTAACCTGTGGGAGGAAACCGGAGTACCAGGAGGAAACCCACACAAGGACGGGGAGAAAGTCCACACAGAACTCAGGCCTATTATTATTATGATTATTATGATTATTATTATTATTATTATTATATCAAAGCTCACAGTGTATGCTGATGAATGCTGTTAGAATTCCACCACTGATCTTTTTCATTTTCACCTGGGATAAACTCTATTGCCCTTCTCCGGCCAGTTGGGGTCTAGTGTCAGACTATTGCCCTGATCAACCCTTACTGCAGAAATGCAGCTGTCGTGAGCTTTCACATCTGGAAGGGCACGTGCATATCCAAAGGAGTATTGATATCAGACCAGATGCTGGCTGGGCACGACAGGAAGGAGGAGTCTGGACACAGTGCATACACAGTGCATTTCCTGAACGGAGCCTGAAGGTGGCGCTGATTGGCTGTTCTGAGAAATGATGGAGTCAAGTTCAACTTCACTGTTCTTTGTGACTGGAGTGAAAACAGTTCGTTTGATGCGATGGGTTTTAAATCAAAGGAGCGTTCTGTACCATCTGTGAATTCATCAGTTTTTTCTTCTTTTTTCACGAAATGTGGACATGTGGACATTATGTGGACATAATTTATATCAATCGAAACACGGAAAGAATCCAAAGATCAATTTAACTAAAACTAGTTCAGGCAACTGGGATTGATCCCCCTTCCTACCCAACCCTTATAAATACACTGTATATATAAATATATATATATATATAGACTGTATAGAGAAAAGGGGGGGAGTGGTGGTGGGACAGAGAGAGAGAGCGAGAGAGAGCGACTTGTTGTATTTCCTGTATTTTACCTGCAGTTCTGCCTGTTCATCTATTTCTTCAATTTTTGGTCCACTTATAAATATTCAGTTGTGTCTTGGTTGTGCGATAAAAACGTCACAGTGAAAATGCTTGAACATATCTGTGACGTTTCAGGGTCAGCTGACAGTAGAAACACCTCATTTTTTTTAATTAGACAGACTAAATAAAATAACCATTCCAACACAATCCTGAACTAGAGACCTGGGAAACCTTCAGTATGAATGGATTTTCTCTTGCACGATGATGATGATGATGATGATGATGATGATGATGATTATTTATTTATTTATTTATAATGCAGTGAGGTGGAGCTTATAAAATCTAAAAAGTGATTTGTTTATACCCTAACACTCCCATCATGCCTCTTGTTTGCTGTTTGAATCTCAGCCTATCAGCAAATAGGTTGCGTGGGTCTCATCCGGGTACACTGGGTTTTCCTTCCACAATCCACACACATACTACTAGTATACACATTAGTTTGATTTAACTGCTCAGAGGTGTGAGTGTGAATGGTTGTTGTTTCTGTGTTGGCCCTGGGATGGCATGTTGAGCTGTTTAACATCTGGATCTTCTCGGTGTCCAGCTGTGACAGGCTCCACCCTGCTCCACCATCCCTGCCTGCAACCTGAGTGAAGATGAAGCGGTTTCGTAGATGAATGAATGAATCTGCCTGCACATCTTTACTGAATTCTTCAATCTCTCTGGATGTGTATAAGGACATTTTGACTTTTAAGTAACAGCTGCAGGTTGGAGTGCGGGTGGGTGTGGCCTCTTGGTGAATTTGCACCTGGCTGTATTGAGGTCTGAATAGCTTTAAAACGACAAACAGGCCTTTTCTTCCTTCCATTGATGACTGTAATAACACACCTGTGTGGCTCAGACATGCTCTCTTCAGCCGAACCTGTTCTTAAATTCTGGCAAAATTTGATTAAAATGGTTTTATGCAATTTCATCCATTTCATTTTCTGAGCCGCAGGGGGACTCGAGGAGGCTGGCGCCCATCTCAGCTGATTCCGGGCGAGAGCGGGGTACACCCTGGACAGCTCGGCAGGCCATCGAAGTGCTGACACTCACACAACTATTCATATTCTCATTCACACCTAGGGGGGTGATTTGGAACAGCCAGTCAACCTAATATGCCTGTTTTGGACTGTGGGAGGAAACTGGAGTACCCAGAGGAAACCCAACATGCAGGGAACATACAAACTCCACACAGAAGCACCCGAGCTGGGATTAGAGCCCAGGAACTTCTTGCAGTGAGGCAGATGTGCTAACCACTACGCCACCGCACTGCCTTTATTAAATTAAAAAATGTTAAATGAATCATTAATCATGGCAGGTAAAGTTCATAGAGTGCATCGAAATGAGTACTTGGCCTGCAATGGCCTGGTGAGCTGTCTACAATATACCCTCCCCTCGCACAAAGTCGGCTGAGATGAGCACCAGCCTTCCCGCGACCCTAATTAGGATTAAGCAGTTCAGAAAAATGAATAAATGAATAAAATGAGAACAGGGCATGGTTTATTAACGAATGCTTTCTAGTCCAATTCAGAAAAAAATAGCCGGGCCCTCCCAGTTTCTTTGTCATTCTTTAATTTTCCGAAGCGCTGAACCGTACCAAAGTCACAACCAAACACAACATCCATTGTCTTAACAGACTTGCATGTGACAAGCAGGAAAGACAGGCGCAGCATCTTCCACACTGTCTTGTCCAGATTCACCCGAATCTAGTGGCAGGACATAGTCGAGTTGGCTTGAGATATGTCTGGAGGCAGTAGTTGTGGTAGCAGTAGTAGTAGTAGTAGTGGTAGCAGTAGCAGCAGTAGCAGTAGTAGTAGTAGTGGTGGTAGTAGTGGTAGCAGTAGCAGTGGTAGTGGTAGTAGGAGTAGTAGTAGTGGTAGTAGCAGTAGTAGTGGTAGCGGTAGTGGTGGTGGTGGTAGTGGTAGAGTGGTGGTGGTAATGGCGGTGGTGGTAGTGGTAGTGGTGGTGGTAATAGCAGTGGTAGTGGTAGTAGTAGTGGTGGCAGTGGCAGCAGTGGTGGTAGTGGTGGCAGTAGTAGGTAGCAGTGGTGGTAGTGGTAGTAGTAGTGGTAGTAGTGGTAGTAGTAGTGGTGGTAGTAGTGGTAGTGGTGGTAGCAGTGGTAGCGGTGGTGGTGGTGGTGGTGGTGGTGGTGGTAGCGGTGGTGGCAGTGGTAGCAGTGGTAGCAGTGGTGGTGGTGGCGGTGGTGAGTGGTAGAGTAGTAGTGAGCAGTGGTGGCAGCCGGTGGTGGTGGTGGTGGCAGTGGCGGTGGTAGTGAGTAGTGGTGGTGGCAGTGGTGTAGTGGTGGTGGTGGAGTGGTGGTGGTGGAGCGGTAGAGTGGTGGTGGCGGTAGTAGTAGTCAGTGGTGGTGGTAGTGGTGGTGGCAGTGGCGAGTGGTGGTGGTGGTGGTGGGAGTGGTACGTGGTGGTGGTGTGGGGTAGTGGTGGCAGTGGTAGTGGTGGTGGTGGTGGTGGTGGCAGTGGTGGTGGTGGCAGTGGTAGTGGCGGTGGTGGTGGTGGCGGTGGAGTGGTGGGAGTGGTGGTGGCGGTGGCGGTGGTGGTGGTGGTGGTGGTGGTGGCGGTGGTGGTGGTGGTGGTGGCGGTGGTGGTGGTGTAGTAGTAGGTGGTAGCGGTGGTGGTGGTGGTAGTGGTGGTGGCGGTGGTGGTAGTGTAGTGGTGGTGGCAGTGGGGTGGTAGCGAGTGGTGGCAGTGGTGGTGGTAAGTGGTGGCGGTGGTGGTAGTGGTGGTAGTGGTGGTGGTGGTGGTGGTGGCGGTGGTGAGGTGGTGATGGTGGTGGCAGTGGCGGTGGTGATGGGTGGTAGTAGTGGTAGGTGGTGGTAGTGGTGTGGTAGCGGTGGCAGTGGTGGTGGTGCAGTGGTGGTGGTGGTGGTGGCAGTGGTGGTGGTGGCAGTGGTAGCAGCAGTGGCAGTGGTGGTGGTGGGTAGTGGTAGTGGTGAGTGAGTGGTGGTGGTAGTGGCAGTGGGTATTGGTAGTGGTGGTGGCAGTGGCGGTGGTGAGTGGTGGTGGCAGTAGTAGTAGTGGTGGTAGCAGTGGTGGTGGTGGTGGTGGTAGCAGTAGTGGTGGTAGTAGTGGTAGCGGTGGCAGTGGTAATTGGTGGTAGTAGTGGTGAGTAGTGGTGGTGGTGGTAGTAGTAGTGGTGGTAGCAGTGGTAGTAGTGGTGGTGGTGGTGGTGGTAGTAGTGGTGGCAGTAGTAGCGGTGGTAGTAGTGGTGGTAGTGGTGGTGGTGGTGGTAGCGGTAGTGGTGGTGGTAGTAGTGGTAGTAGTGGCGGTGGTAGGTGGTGGTAGTAGTGGTAGTAGTAGTGGTAGTGGTGGTGGCAGTGGTGGTAGTAGTGGTAGTGGTGGTGGTGGTGGTGGTGGTGGCAGTGGTGGTGGCAGTGGTGGTAGTGGCAGTGGTAGTGGTGGTGGCAGGTGGTGGTGGTGGGTGGTAGTGAGTCGGTAGCGATTGGTGGTGCGAGATGGTTGTAGTGGTGGTGGTGGTAATTGGTGGTGGTAGCGGTGTTGGTGGTGGCAGTGGTAGTAGTGGTGGTGGCAGTGGTAGCGGTGGTGAGTAGTGTGTGGTGGGGTGAGTGGTAGTGAATTAGTGGCGGTGGTGGTAGCGTAATGCGGTGGTGGCAGTAGTAGCAGTGAGTGGTAGTAGTGGTGGTAGGCGAATTAGTGGTGGTGGCAGTAGTGGTGGTAGTGGTGGTAGTGGTAACCCGGTGGTGGTAGGTGGTGGTAGTGATGTGGTAGTGGTGGTGGTGGCAGTAGTGACAGTGGTGGTTATAATGGTGGTGGCGGTGGTAGTAGTGGGAGGTGGTGGTGGTAGTAGTGGTGGGATGCAGTGGTGCAGTGTGGTGGTGGTATGAGTGGTGGTGGCGGTGGTGGTGGTGGCGGTGGTGGTGGTGGTGGTGGTAGTGGTGGTGGCGGTGGTGAGTCGGTGGTGGTGGTAGTGGTAGTAGTAGATGGTGGTGGCGGTAGTAGTGGTAGGTGGTGGTGGTGGTGGTGGTGGCAGTGGTGGTGGTGGCGGAATTGGTAGTGGTGGCGGTGGTAGTGGTGGTGGTGAGTGGTGGTAGTGGTGGTGGGTGGTAGTGGCAGTGGTGGTGGTGGTGGCGGTAGTGGTGAGTAGTGGTAGTAGTGGTAGGGTGGTGGTGTGGTGGTAGTAGTGAGTGGTAGTGGTGAGTGGCGGTAGTGGTGGTGGTGGTGGTGGTGGTAGTAGTGGTAGTGGCAGTGGTGGTAGCGGTGGTGGTGGTGGCAGTAGTGGTGGTGGTAGTGGTAGGTGGCAGTGGCAGTGGTGGTGGTGGCAGTGGTGGTGGTGGTGGTGGTGGTGGTGGCAGTGGTAGTGGTAGTGGTGGTGGTGGTGGCAGTGGTGGTAGTGGTGGTGGTAGTGGTAGCAGTGGTGGTGGTGGTGGTGGTGGCAGTAGTGGTGGTAGTGGTGGTGGGTGGTGGCGGTGGTGGCAGTGGTGGTGGTGGTGGTGTGCGGTGGCGGTGGTGGTGGTAGTGTGGTAGTGGCGGTAGTAGTGGTGGTAGTGCGGTGGTGGTAGTTAGTGCGGTGGCGGTGGGTGGTGGTAGTGGTGGTGGTAGTGGTGGAGTGGTGGTGGTAGCGGTGGTGGTGGTGGCAGTGGTGGTAGTAGTGGTGGTGGTGGTGGTGGTGGCGGTGGTAGTGGTGATGGTGGCGGTGGTGGTGGTAGTGGTGGCGGTGGTGGTGGTGGTAGTAATGGTGGTCGGTAGTAGTGGTACGGTATTGGTGGTGGTGGTGGTGGTGGCGCGGTGGTGGTGGCGGTGGTGGTATTGGTGGTAGGTAGTGTGTGGTGGTGGTGGTGGCAGTGGTGGTGGTGGTGGTGGGTGTGGTGGCGGTGGTGGTGGTGGTGGCCGTGGTGGCGGTGGTGGTGGTGGTGGTCGTGGTGGCGGTGGTGGTGGTGGCGGTGGTGGTGGTGGTGGTGGTGGCGGTGGTGGCGGTGGTGGTAGTAGTGGTGGTGAGTGGTAGCGGTGGTGGTAGTGGTGGTGGTGGTGGCAGTGGTGGTGGTGGTGGTAGTAGTAGCAGTAGCAGTGGTGGTGGTGGTAGCGGTGGTGGTGGTGGTGGTGGTGGTGGCAGTGGTGGTGGTGGTAGCAGTGGTGGTGGTGAGATTGGTGGTGGTGGTGGCAGGTGGTGGTGGTGGTGGTGGTGGCAGTGGTGGTGGTGGTGGTGGTAGCAGTGGTGGTGGTAGTAGTAGTAGTAGTGGTGGTGGTAGCAGTGGTGGTGGTAGTGGTGGTAGTGGTGGCAGTAGTGGCAGTGGTAGTGGTGGTGGTGGTGGCAGTGGTAGTGGTGGTGGTGGCAGTGGTGGTAGGATGAGTGGTGGTGGCAGTGGTGGTAGTGGTGGTGGTAGCGGTGGTGGTGGTGGTGGTGGTGGTGGCAGTGGTAGTGGTGGTGGTAGTAGTAGTGGTAGTAGTGGTGGTGGTAGTGGTGGTGGTGGTGGTGGTGGCAGTGGTGTAGTGGTAGTAGTGGTGGTAGTAGTGGTAGTAGTGGTGGTAGTGGTGGTGGTGGTAGTGGTAGTGGTGGTGGTGGTAGTGGCAGTGGTAGTGGTGGTGGTGGCGGTGGTGGTGGTAGTGGTGGCGGAGTGGTGGTGGTGGTGGTAGTAGTGGTAGTAGTGGCAGTGGTAGTGGTAGTGGTAGTGGTGGTGGTGGTGGTGGTGGCAGTGGTGGTGGTAGTGGTAGTAGTGGTAGCAGTAGTAGTAGTAGTAGTAGTAGTAGTAGCAGTAGTAGTGGTAGTGGTGGTAGCAGTAGTAGTGGTAGTAGTAGTAGCAGTAGCAGTGGTAGTGGTAGTAGCAGTAGTAGTAGTGGTAGTGGTAGTGGTAGCAGTAGTAGTGGTAGTAGCAGTAGTAGTAGTGGTAGTGGTAGTCGTAGTAGTAGTAGTAGTAGTGGTGGTAGCAGTAGTAATGGTAGTAGTAGTAGTGATCGTAAATAACTTTTTTTAATCTAATCAATATGAAGTGTAACTATTGCTAGAATTTTGATAAACAGATTAGCAGAAAATTAATCAACTCCTTGTGAACTCTCATTTTTTGAGAGTTGTGGTACTGTATACGTATAAAATAAAATAAACCGGATTTTAAACTGATGCCTGTTTGAATGTTATTATTAAAAATCCATATTAAGAAATGTGTGTAAATAATTTTACACTCAGAGAGGACAAACCTCCACCAAGACCAGCAATCAAATCAAAATGTTAAAAATCATTAACCTTGAAAATCATCTCACATTGTTAAAGAATCCTTTAAAAAATTCCAGGTTCCAAAATTGAACCCAGATCCTCACCAAAATCATTTTTCTTTGTTTCAAAGTCCATATGATAGAAATTTGATAAAAATCCAGAGAACATTTTTATAATACTAATAATAAAGTAAAGAGTAAAACGTAACCTCCTTGGTGGAGGTAATCAGAACTCCATACCCTCCGTTACCCCAGTTTGAAAGAATGGAAACTTGAACTTGCATGTTATATAATAATAATAATAATAATAATAGTAATAATAGTAATAACAGTAATAACAATAATAATAATAATGATAATTATTATTATTATTATTATTATTACTATTATTACTATTATTATTATTATTATATATATATATATATATATATGAAGTTCATATTATATTCATTGCACTGATGGTATGGACTCCAGTTAATACAAGATTTTGGTTTATTTGGTTTATTACACTCCATGTTACACTTTATGTTATTTATAGAGCTCTAATGTCAGAGTTTATTATTCAATCATTTTAACTAATGTATTAAATAATAACATTTAGGGGAACCATGATGTAATGCATTATCTGTACATGTCTATAAAAGCCTGTAGTTATACTGCATGTGCGACAGACTACATGAAAAAGATTGATTCAGTATAAAAATAACAATACAATATACGATAGATATAATTTCAAACCAGCAGCAGTGGTTGCCCGGTGGTAAGGGGCTGGATTTCCGATATCAAGGTTGGGGGTTCAAGCCCCACTGTCACCGTGTTGTCACTGCTGTCCCCCAGTGCAGCTAACTGGGTTATCAAAGGCCGGCCACGTCTCCCACTGTCTGTGGTGACAGTTTCATGTAAAAGAACCATTTTGCTGACTTTAAACAAGAGTAGGCTGCACAGCCGTCAACGTGTTTCTGCCCTGCGATGGCCTGGGGAGCTGTCCAGGGTGTACTCTGCCATCACTCAAAGTGGGCTGAGCTATTCACCAGCCTCCCCGCAACCCTAATTTCGATTAAGTGCTTCAGAAAATGAATGAATGAGTGACTTTCAAACCACTGCAACCTTTGCATTAATGGTTTATGATATATATACATGTATACCTCACCCAATGTCGTTAATTGATTCCAAGAGAGACAACTTAAGTCGAAAAATTACTTAAATCGAATTAGATTGTCTCTAGGCTAGGCTAGGCTAGGCTATGCCAAATTTACTTGTCTAGGCTAAACCGAAAATAACCATTCCATGTTCTGTACTTTATTCATGAATGCAGTTTTCAATAATATACGCTTTATAAGAATCTATTTTAAGCTTGAATGAGAATGAGAGTAGCCGATAAACAGACGTACAGCATACCGTGTATAAACTAATTAATTCAAAACAATAGCGGTTTCGCGGGAATGACGAGTGACGACGTCTAACGGTAGATATTGGAATAACTGTACGTATTTTTAATAAGGTTTTATGCTTTTATTCTTATTTACTGTACAGTAAGATGATTTCATGTGATTTTGATGGTTTTCTAGTGATATTATGACTCCAATACATGTATTTGGAGCGGACAGACGTAAAGTTGATTGTAATGACGTAAACTTTATTTTTTCATATATTTTTTGAAAATCCGACGTATAATTGAGAATGACTTAACTCGAAACGACTTAAGCCGAGGTACACCTGTACATTTTATTCTGACTATGTGTTCAGATAGGAAGCTGTATTTTTAAAAGAGTGACACCTAGTGACACACACCATACAAATAGGAAAGAGGTAAATTAATTCGTGCTCGAGATCATCAGCAAAAATAAAAAAAAAAATCATATTCTGCAACATCACCAACAAAAGATGGAATATAATATTAATACAACAGAAGAAACTGAAACACAATTCAGTGTGTGTGTGTGTGTGTGTGTGTGTGTGTGTGTGTGTGTGTGTGGTCTTAGAACAGACAGTTCATGCATTTGACCGCTTTGCTGCCGTAGTCCACACATTCAGGCCCGACACACTCACAGCACGCATTGTGGAACCAGCGGTACTTCGATGCTCCCATTGACTCACAGTACTGCTTACACTGGCGTATAGACAAACACTCGTCAAAATACACCACTGTGCACAGGTTATCTGTTCGACAGAAGAGCAGAGCAAGAGGAAGTCATAAATAAAGAGACGACCACGAGATGAGAAGAGAGGAAAAAGAAATAAGAAAAAAAGAAAAAAAATCATAATAAAAAATAAAGACCATAAAATAAATAAATAAATATTAAGAGAAGAAACTTTTGCTAAGCAAAAGCTCACCGATGTGAAACTAGCCAGCTAGCAATGTGTAACATGACTGTGTACTTTTTAAAAAGTTGAATAAATAATAACACTTATACCGGGCAGCAGTGGCCTGGTGGTAATGGTGCTGGATCAAGGATGCTAAGGTTGGGGGTCCAAGCCCCACTCTCCGTGAGTTGTCACTGTCCCCCCAGTGCACTAACTAAGTTATTAAAGGCCGGCCATGTCTCTCACTGTCTATGGTGTGAGGTTCATGTAAAAGAACCATTACTGACTTTCGACAAGAGGAGCTGCATAGCCGTCAGCGTGTTTCCGCCCTGCGATGGCCTGGCGAGCTGTCTAGGATGTACTCTGCCCTCGCCTCTAGTCGACTGGAATGGGCCCAGCCTTCTCGTGACCCTAATTAGGATTAAGCGGTTACAGAAAATGAATGAATGAATGCTAATGTGTATATAAGATTTGCATAACTGTGATGGGATGTCATATGGTTTGTGTACAGAGAAAAAAGCCATGGTGAGAGGACGCAGCCCTGGGGGACACCTGTGCTGAGGGTCAGAGGTCGAGATGAGAGGTTAACCATCTTAACCCTTTGTTGCCTTTTCCATAGGAAGCTCCATAACCAATGGCGTAGACAGGGGTCAATGTTCATGTCCGTCAGTTTATTGAAGAGGTTGACCAGGTTTATTGTGTTAAAAGCAGAACTGAAGTCAATGAAAAGGATACGGGCGTAGCTGTTAGGAGACTCAAGGTGCTGTAAGATGTGGTTGAGGGCCAGGTTGACGGCATCCTCAACAGACCTGTTGTCACGGTAAGCAAATTGATGAGGGTCGAGCAGGGGGGTAGTGGATGCCTTCACATGATTAAGGATGATGCGTTCAGACGACTTCATGACCACGGATGTTAGGGCGATTGGTCTGTAGTCGTTGAGACATGAGATCTTTGATGATTTTGGGACAGGGATTATGGATGAAACCTTGAAACACAGTGGAACTGTACAGTGGCGGAGGGACGTATTAAAGATGGAGGTGAATATTGGGGCCAGTTGAGCTGCGCAGTACTTAAGAACAGCAGGGGGTGATCCCGTCTGGGCCAGCTGCTTTCCTCTTGTTATTTTTCTTAAAGACGTTCCTGACCGTTTCCTCCTGGATGTGAAATGAGGGGTGTGGGAGGGGGTGAGGGAGGGGATAGGGGGGGGACTGGGGACTGTTCAAACCTCCCATAGAACTCATTGAGTGTGTTTGGAAGGTCCATATCAACGTCAGATGAAATGGAGGTTTTTTTTTTTTGTAATCAGTCATGTCCTTTAGTTTTTTCCATACATATCGGGTATTGTTTGATGTGATCTGATGTTCCAGCTTTATTGCATAGTTTGATTTAGCTTTCCTGATTGCAGACCTCAATTGATATTTGGCAGTGGTGTATGACTCCTTGTCTCCGCTGAGGAAAGCAGAGTTCTTTTCCTTGCGTATGAGTGAGATATCTTTTGTAAACCAAGGTTTGTTATTACTGTATGCCTCCACAGTTTTTGTTGGGATACACAGATCCACGCAGAAGTTGATGTATGACGTCACCACGTCCGTGAGCACGTCGAGGCAGTTCTCACCTGCACTGAATACATCCCAATCAGTGCATTCAAAGCAGCCTCTCAAAGTCTCAACGGCTGCCTTGGACCAGGACTTAACTGTTTTGGATGTGGAGTTTGTGGATTTAAGTTTTTGTTTGTACTTCGGGATGAGGAGCAGCATGGCGTGGTCGGACGTGGGATAGCTCGGTAAGCATCGCTGATGGTGACGTAGCAATGGTCCAGTGTGTTCGTGCCTCTGCTAGGACATGTGACCTGTTGAATATAGTTGGGGAGTTCGGTGGACAAGTTGGTATGATTAAAGTCACCGAGCACAGTGACTACTACAAGGTTGCAAGCTCCGTGATGGCGAAGTTGGCGTTAGCCGATGGCGGGATGTAAACGCCAATCAGTATAACGGAGGCAAATTCTCTCGGGAGGTAGGCGGGTCTGCATTTCACGCTGATGTATTCCAATTGTGGTGAACAAGTAGTGTTTAATACAGTCATGTTGCTACACCAGCGTTGGTTGATCAAGAAACAAATTCCACCACCTTTAGTTTTTGTAGATAGCTTGACTGACCTGTCAGCACGGTCGAGTGAGAAGCCGGGCAGGGTTACCGCCTGGTCTGGCACGGTGTGGTCGAGCCAGGTCTCGGTCAGGCAGATGGCAGAACAGTCTTTGTAATCCTTCTTATTTTGGAGAAGAAGCAAGAGTTCGTCAATTTTATTTCTGATAGATCTCACGTTTGTCAGCAGCAGAGCCGGTAAAGGTGGCCGGTACGGCCGCTTCCTGAACCTGGAAAGGACGCCGGCTCGTCACTTCCTCCTGTCTCGCTTGCGTCTCCAGGAGGTCGGATATCCAGATGAGTTGTTCATTTCTAGAATTTCCACAGGTAGCGATGAGATCATGGATGAAACAGTCGCTGCTGAGTTAGCTCTAAGGGATAGTAACTCCCAACGAGTGTATGTGAGAAGACATTCCGACTTTTTAACATAAAACCTTGACAAAAGTGCAAGACATAGAAGCAGAGCTTGTGCCGGGGCGAGCCTCACGGCCGCCATCTTGTGTTGACACTTTTCAAGGTGTTCATTTGTTATGGTCTGTGTTTTGGGGGGACTTTGATTTTGGCGGCTGGATTCTCCAACTTTATTTTCTTCCCACTCTGGCTGAGAAGTGTAGCTGACCTGTGCGGGCTGATTGCAGTAGCTCACAGCTGAATTCAGTCCTCTCTGTGTTCTCTAACTGTTTTCTCCCCGATCCGACTGAGGGGTGTGGCTGAGCTGCTTGGGCTGATTGCAGCAGGGCACACCTGAATTCACTCCTGTCATCTACTCCCTTTAAACACAAGCCGTGCGCTCACCTCTGCACCAGAAGATGGTCTCACATCACATCCCTGCCTCCTTGTGTTTTCTCTGGCTCCTGGTTCCAGTGTTTAATGTTGTTGTTTGTGTTTTTCTTCATCATCAGTACAGTATTTAAAGTGTGTGCACTCTGCTTATGTGCTTCCCCTTTGAATAATAAATCCACTCTGTGCCATCTCACACTGCCTCCTGCATTCTGGGTCCAACTGAAAGTTCATTATGTTATTACGTCACACTTTTATGTTCTTTATATATATCATATATATAATGTAGTAATGATTAAGTAAAAACTTTAATTTTGTACTGCGATATTTATTGATTTTTTAATTTATATATATATATATATATATATATATATATATATATATATAGGATTTTCTGAGTAGATCCTTCCGTAGGAGAGTGCTCAATACTTTTTGGTAGAGCAAATAAACAAAAATAAAAGGACAGGACAAAGACTTTCTAATGAAACTCTATTTATCACTACAGATCTGTTTCGAGGGGTGGTGAAACCATCCTCTCTTTTCAGGTGATTATAGAAGAAGATAGAAGATATATAGATTCTTCTATAATCACCTGAAGAGAGAGGATGGTTTCACCACCCCTCGAAACAGATCTGTAGTAATAAATGGAGTTTCAATAGAAAGTCTTTGTCCTGTCCTTTTGTTTTTGTATATATATATATGTGTGTGTGTGTGTGTGTGTGTGTGTGTGTGTGTGTGTGGGTGGGGCCGGTGGCGTAGTGGTTAGAGTGCTGAGCTCATGAGCTCATGATCGGGAGGTTGTGTGTTTGAATCCCAGTTAGACCCCCACTGTGCTAAGACCCCTGGGCAAGGTCTTAAGGGAGCCTGCGATGGACTAGCGTCCCATCCAGGAGGACTTGAACTCCTGGTTGCTGCACGCTATGGAAACCGGGGATAAGCACCGGTCCGATGAGCCACTAGGCTCAGGTGTAAAAAGCCCAACGGACTTCACTTTACATTATATATATAATTTTATCAATAAATATCACAGTAAAAAATTAAAAAGTTTTTATGTGATTACTACATTTTACTACATTAATACTGAATTAATCAGTAAGACTGTCTATAGAATTTGTTTAAGACGCATGTAATAAATACATAGTATTTTACTTCAGGTCGCTCATTCGCACATGTAATACGATACATAGGGTTTTACTTCCGAGTACAGAACTCACGGATTATCTTGACTTGCGGGCGGGGCCGGAACCAAACCGCCGAGAATAATGGGGGCCTACTGTATCGTAATTTGCCTTGTTCAATAAGTACTTAGTATCCTGTATCTCAGTCATCTCAGTCATCTCAGTCATCTCTAGGCGGCACGGTGGCGTAGTGGTTAGCACGTCCGCCTCACAGCAAGAAGGCCCAGGTTCGATTCCCGGCCTGGGCGTTTCTGTGTGGAGTTTGCATGTTCTCCCCGTGCTTGTGCGGGTTTCCTCCGGGTGCTCCGGTTTCCCCTGCAATCCAAAGACGTGCACTGTAGGTTAATTGGCCGTTCTAAATTGACCGTAGTTTCTCTCCTGCAGCGGCACTGGAACCCAGTCGTATCGTATTTCCATTGGATCCTTCCGGTGGCGCCGAGACAGGGGGGGACTTGCTGCTTGGGTAACAGCCTGTCCCTCATTACTCCCTACCCAGGCTCTGTGCACTGGGGAGTATCACCAGTCGGGATACCAGCCAGAGCGCAGCCATAGTCCTTCGGGACTGACGGAGGCCTACTATAGTCATCTCTATAAAACCACTCTAACCTTGGGTCACTGGGAGGCTTGCCTATCTCAGCTGAAACTGGGTGAAAGCAGGGTACACCCTTGAACAGCTCATCAGGCCATCACAGAGCAAACCGCACACAAACATTTACAGTCAGACTCACACCTGGAGTGATTTGGAACAGACAATTAGCCTACTATGCATATTTTTGGACTGTGAAAGGAAACTGGAGTACCAGTAGAAAACCCACGCAAGCATGGTGAGAACATGCAAACTCCAAACAGAACTGCCCAAGCCCAGGCCTTCTTGCTGTGACGCGGACGTGCTACCCGCTTCGCCACCATGCCGCCTCACATCACAATGTCACTCTTTATTCTATAATATCTATAAGGAATATGAAAAGGAGAAAAACATCATGTCATCAGATGTTATATCGTATCTATACATTAAAAAAAGCACCTTTATCGTAGGTGTCATGAATGCTTGGCTCAGGCAGCGAGACATTTTGATGTTCTTGCTCCAACGACTCCAGAAAGGAGACAAGGTTCTCGTGGTGTGAGAGCTCCTCAGCCACAGGGAACGACACCACCATCATGTTAATGGGAGTGTCTCCATCAGTGAGAGCCCTGAAGAGTGACGGAATTGGTGCATGGAGGTCCTCAACCGTGCTCTTGGAAGTGGGCGGGGTCTCACTGTAGTTCCTCGGGTTACACATGCCTACGACAAAATATGACAGATTGATAATGAATTAGTAAAAACACGGTTTATGGGCAATCATAGAAAAATGAACTGAACAGATGTAGTGGATATTTAGAAATGCGTCTGAAATAGAAATCAAGTTTTCAAAAGTTTCGAAATTAATTATTAGTTTATTTAATATGCCATGAAATTGCAACAGGCAGTGGTGGCCTGGTGATAAGGTGCTGGATTACTGATCCTAAGGTTGGTGGTTCAAGCCCCACTCTCAATGGATTGTCTCTGTCCCCACCCAGTGCAGTTAACTGGGTTATCAAAGGCCGGCCATGTCTCTCACTGTCTATGGTGTGAGGTTCATGTAAAAGAACCATTGCCGACTTTCAACAAGAGCAGCTGCATAGCCGTCAGCCTGTTTCCGCCCTGTGATGGCCTGGCAAGCTGTCTAGGATGTACTCTGCCCTCGCCTGTAGTCGACTGGAATGGGCCATTCCATATGTACATTCCAATGTACATTCACACTGAGTGTACAGGCTGGACTAGAAAGAAATCAGCCTAACCAGGCATCTTTATATTTCAAATTTATAATCATAATATTTTGTGTAATTTTCGTTAGTGTTTAGTGTTGTTGCACTTAGTTTCTCAAAAAGTCCAAAATAATTTGTTTCAAGACATTTATTTACAACAGACGATCTGATATGGATAAGAAATAAAACCTTTCCCTGAAGGTTTTTATCGGGGAAGCTTATTCATAATATGAGAAATCACGTCCTGTCCACATCTGCCACGTCTCCAACTGTTCCAGAGAATGGATTTAATTTTCCCCCAGTGTTTGTGTTTTTCCGTGATAGTAATCCCTTCTGTCATTGACTCCTGCGTTTGCGTCATCTCCGACACCTGACACAATTACACTGGGTCATCTATGGACTTACTTCAAAAAGGTTCTTTGGCTCATCCTGAAACAAGGTGTGTAGCTCCATTTTTTTGGGCACCACCGTATATTATAAAGTCTCAGAGCACTGTCCACCAAACCTCATACAACACGATCCAAAAAAATGAAAGATTCGACGTGAAGTGCTGCTGATCCAGGATGACACACACAATGTCCACACAATGCAGGTGCCGGTGGTAGACGCAGACAAAAATGCTGCCCTAAGCACCTTAATCACCTGACCTAGCACCACCTGACTTCTGTCTGTTTCCAAAACTGAAATCCCACTGGCATGGTCACTGATTTTTAGTGGGAGGATGAAACCCTCCATGATGTTGAGGAGTATATGGAAGGTCAAGATGTGACCCTCTTGTGCAAAGGGATGGTGAAGCTTGAACATCGGTTGACCAAGTGCACCGTCATTAAAGGAGACAACGTTGAACAGTATCTTTCTCCTGTTCCATTTTCCGGGTGAGGACGAGAACTTTATGAAGTGACCTCGTGAGGCATCCCTGTTTACTTGTATTCGTTTTTTTAGCTGCCCGAGGAAAACCCAAAAGAAGAGTCTGCTTCATTTTCATTCATCTTGAGTTTATATTTCCGAACAGTTTTGTTTGTATATTGTATTCTCGTCTGCAGTAATGTGTTGCATGGACACCCAATGTTTCATACTGCTATAACCTGCAAACTGAGTGTTAACGACTTGGAAGAAGACGCTTCATCTGGCTAAATGGAAGTGAGAGAATTACAAAACTCTCCATGAGAAGCCTGAATCATCCTCTATATTTACTTGTATTGTCTATATTGCGTATCACTTACAAGTTTTTCGACACTTCGTTTTTACTTCGCCCCAATACCACAAGAATCCTCTCAAACCTGGAACTGATAAAACAATCTTTTTTTTTTTTTTTCCTTGAACAAAATGTTAGGAGGACATTTTGTGTCTGGTTCATTTCAGCTCACACCCTCTTTCATGTCAAAGTCTAAGCCAGCCGTCATCTAAATCAGCTAACGCTCTCTCCGCTAGCACACGAAGCACGCAGAATGATTGAATGTGCTAGAACTATTCCAGTGTTTTATACATATTGCAGAAGGTTTGGGTTGTTTTCATTTTGTATCTCAGAACACTGGACGCACAAAGAAATAGCAACGCTGTATTTAACCGATACTTAAGTACTACGGAGTACCAGAGTCGGAAACAGCTAGTGAAAATACTTCTATTTTGAGTTCAATTCTAATTTCAAACAACAATTTTCATAAGAAATTCTAGGATTACTAATACATAAGCAGTACTAGAGTGGCGCAGAGGTTAGCACGCATGTCTTACAGCAAGAGAGTCTTGGGATTGATTCCCAAGCTTGGAGCATTTTTGTGTGGGGTTTGCATTTTCTCCTCGTGCCTGCGAGGGTTTCTTCCTGGTACTCTAGTTTCCTCCCACAGTCCAAAGACATGCACATTAGGCTAATTGATGAATCCATATCACCCTTTGGTGTCAGTACGAATGTGAATGGCTGGCCCTGCGATGACCAGGCGAGCTGTTCAGGGTGTACCAGAGTCAGCTCTAAGTTAGCCTCCCTGTGACTCTAACTTAGAAAATGTATGGATGAATACTATTACTAACCACTGCTAACACCATACAAACACTCCCCATTTTACGTATTTTTCGATATTACGTTTTTGTTTTTTTTTAATTTTAAATTATGTCAAATTTTGAGTTTAGCGTGCTCTCTGTAGTACGAGACATACCTACGTAGTACGCTGATGTAATACGCTACTGCCGCATGATACTGCATTCATTGTTTACAAACAACAGACTGAACGTGCCCCTCCTTCTTCCCAGTTCACTGCATGTTACCCTTGTGTTAAGACGTCGTCTCTGTGATCTTTGTATTTACACTGTTTTTCGGACTTTTGTAACCCTAAGCAAATATGGGTGGTCAGAAGCGTTAGCCCACTAGTGATAGTGGTAATCAGAAAAAGTGGCAAGCCGTCTCGTTAGAAACGAAGATGGCTATTATCAAGAAAATCGATGCTGGTGAAAAACATGTCAATGTTGCACGTTTCTTCCAAATGGCTCCGTCGACCATCGGAACCATTTACAAGCAGAAAGATCGCATCATAGAGAATGTTAAAGGTTATATTTGATACTGTATTTAATATTTGATGAGTGAATTTGATTAAAATGTATCTATTTGAAATTATTTTGCTTGAATTTAATTTATTTGAAATTAATGTTGATATTATTTGATATATTTGATATTATTTTACAATGTTATGTTTATAATAATTGATTTAGGGGTTTTATGAGATACTGTAATGGTATTTATGGATGTATAGTACAGTATGAACGTCATACATCACTGGAACATAAAGTAAAAAGTTACGGGTTTTTTTTCACCTTACATTTGGCCGTCCAGAACCGAACTAAAACGTAAGTCAGAGAGCGTCTGTATTTGTTTATTACTTTTTGGCTCTCATGATAGCGGGCATCCTGGTTAGCATGGACACCAACCATTTTAGATCAAATTCAATCAGCCTGTTGTCCTCCAAAGAGAATAAATATTAAAACTTTTTTTTGTACAAAGCGGTTAGCATGGCTAACCATGCTTCTATCAGCTAGTTTGACACGTACCAAGCTGCAGACACAGGCTCATTGTCATCATCATCATCATCATCTTAACTCCAATGAATCTGGGGTCAGGTCGCGGGGGCAGCAGCCTAAGCAATGAGGTCAAGACATCCATCTCCTCAGCCACTTCCTCCAGTTCTTCTGGAGAGACACCAAGGCATTCCCAGACCAGCTAAGAGACATGATCCTTCCAACATGTTCTAGCTTGACCCTGGTGGTCTCTTCCTGGTTGGACATGCCTGAAACACCACACCAGGGAAATGTATGGGAGGCATTCTAGCCAGATATCCGAACCACCTCAACTGGCTCTTCTCAATGCAGAGTTCTACTCCATCCTTCCCTCACTCGTGAACAAGACCACGAGGTACTTGAACTCCTCCACTTGGGGCAGGACCTCATTCCACACCCGGAGGGTGCATTCCACCATTTTGTGGCTGAGAACTATGGCCTCGGACTTGGAGGTGCTGATTCTTATCCCGGCCGCTTCGCACTCGACTGCGAATCGCTCCAATGAGACCTGGAGGTCTCGGATTGATGACGCCAACAGGACAATGTCATCCACAAAAAGCAGAGACGAGATCCAATGGCCACCAAACCAGAACCCCTCAACGCCATGGCTGCGCCTAGAAATTCTGTCCATAAAAATTATGAAAAGAATCGGTGATAAATGACAGCCTTGGTGGACTCCAACTTTCACTGGAAACGAATTCGACCTGTTATTACCAATGCGGACCAAACTCTGGCTCCGGTGATACAGAGACTGAATTGCCTGTAGCAACAGGTCCAGTACACAGTACTCCCGGCGCACACCCCACAAGATAGCTCAAGGGGCACGGTCGAAGGCCTTCTCCAAATCCACAAAACACGTGTGGACAGATTGGTCAAACTCCCGGGCACTCCCTTCAGGATCCTTTAGAGCAGTGGTCTCCAACCTTCTTTGCACCAGGGACCGGTTTTATGTATGAAAATTTTCCATGGACCGGTTAGAGTCTACTCCGTAATCTTGTTTTGGTGGCTGTCACCGCAGAAAACCCCGCCTCACAAAGATATATGGTTGGAAACGAAAGAAGGGCTTTCAGTGCTTCTGAGGCAATGTCAAAAACAGTCGTTTTTCAAAATAAGATCCGGACGCTCTAATAAAAAAACTAATTTGTACCATGAAAGATTTTGTTTGCAGACCGGTATCAAATGATCCTCGGACTGGTACGGGTTCATGGAACAGAGGTTGGGGACCCCTGCTGTACAGTGTACAGAGTTGGTTGAGAGTGCCGTGGCCAGGACAAAAACCACATTGTTCCTCCTGAATCCAAGGTTCAACCCTCGGTCGGATCCTTCTCTCCAGCACCACTGCGTAGACTTTACCGGGTAGGCTTTAAAATGTGGGACTACCACCCCGATTTGCCAATTCAGAGGTACGACCCCCGATGACCACGCGATGTTGCAGAGACATGTCAACCAAGACAGTCCTACAACATCCAGAGCCCTGAGATATTCAGGGTGGATCTCATCCACCCTCATCGCCCAACCAGCGAGGATCTTTTCAGACTACCTCAGTGACCTCAGTTCCAGTGATGAATGAACCCCCACCGAAACCCCCAGGGTCTTCCTCCTCCACAGAGTGTTGGTGAGATTGAGGAGATCCTCGAAGTAATCCTTCCAGGCTCATTGTCCACAACAAAACTGTGTGTTCAGTATTATGTGAAGACCTATACTAGTCCTTCTCAAAAAATTAGCATAGTGTGATAAAGTTAATTATTTTCTGTAATGAACTGATAAAAATTAAACTTTCATATATTTTAGATTCATTGCACACCAACTGAAATATTTCAGGTCTTTTATTGTTTTAATACTGATGATTTTGGCATACAGCTCATGAAAACCCAAAATTCCTATCTCAAAAAATTAGCATATCATGTTCAGGTAGTTTAAACGAGCTATTAACCTAATCATCTGAATCAACCAATTAACTCTAAACACCTGCAAAAGATTCCTGAGGCTTTTAAAAACTCCCAGCCTGGTTCATTACTCAAAACTGCAATCATGGGGAAGACTGCCGACCCGACTGCTGTCCAGAAGGCCATCATTGACACCCTCAAGCAAGAGGGTAAGACACAGAAAGAAATCTCTGAGCGAATAGGCTGTTCCCAGAGTGCTGTATCAAGCCACCTCAGTGGGACGTCTGTGGGAAGGAAAAAGTGTGGCAGAAAACGCTGCACAACCAGAAGAGGTGACCGGACCCTGAGGAAGATTGTGGAGAAGGGCCGATTCCGGACCTTGGGGGACCTGTGGAAGCAGTGGACTGGGCTACAGGTGCCACATTCC
>CM045743.1:7586439-7686439 GCA_024760905.1 Plotosus lineatus
CTCCCGAGTGGAACATTCACAAGGTCTGTAACTATTAACACGGAGATCACAAGTTCGAATCCGAGTTAATGTCACAGCCATCAAGAGTCCTCTTCTTCTTCTTTTACTTTCGGCTGCTCCCTTCAGGGGTCGCCACAGCAAATCATCCGCCTCCACCTCACCCTGTCCTCCGCATCTTCTTTTCTGACTCCAACAACCTTCACAGCCATCAAGAGTCCATGGGAGATAATTGCTGAGCTATCACGGGAGGGGGGTATATGCTCACTTCCCTGTCACTCACTGCGATCACCAGAAAAACACGAGCATCTGTGAGCTCATTCGTATGAGAGGGCAGATAGCGCTTTTCCTCAGAGTGTGTTAGACCGCCCCCAAATATGCATGGTGCCGCATTTCAAAAAGAGGCAGGTGGATAGCATGACATGTCGTGGACGGGGTTTGTGCAAGCCCCCCCCCCGATTCATAGTGGCTGTGTGGTAGGGAAGGCAATACAGTGGTACCTCACCTTACAAAATTAATCCATACCAGAGCCTTTTTTGTAACCTGGATTTTTTGTAAGTAGAACCACATTTTACATATAAAACGCGTGATTCGTTCCAAGGCCCCCAATACTACCCTTTAAAACTTATAAAAGCATACCTTTTAAGGTACTTACTTCGTGTTGACCATGTCTTCTTAGCAGAGTTATAATCTTACAAATGTTTATGCAAGGTTAAAAGCCTGAGCCAAAAAATAAAGTTGCAATGAGCACACTCTAAAAACTCATAAACAAGCTGCTGCTCAAGGGAGCTGCGTCATCCCTCCTAGCTAATGAGAGGCCAGTGGGGTGGGATGTTGGGAGATAGCCAATGGGAGGGAGCTGCGTCAGCCCTCCTAGCCAATGGGAGACCAGTGGGGTGGGATGTTGGAAGATAGTTAATGGGAAAGCAGCTTGTGCATTGTTTGAATGTTGCGTTTGAATGTGAATGAAACGTTTAGTGCGTTTTGAAAACTAGAACTAGTTTCGTATACGGAGACAAAAAATTTTGGAAAATGTTTTTAGTAACCTGGATTTTTCGTTTGCTGGGACGATCATAAGGCGAGGTACCACTGTACTTGATGGGTAGGAATTGTGTGAGAAAATGGGGGAAAATAAATAAATATATTCCAAAAAAATTGCACAGTACTCTCTCTCACTCACTCTATCACTCACACTCTTTCTCACTCACACACACTCTCTCTTTCTCACTCTCATACTGTCTCACTCTTTTTGTGTTTCTGCCTTGTGATGGCCTGGCGAGCTGTCCAGGGCATACTCTGCCCTCACCCGGAGTCAGCTGGGATGGGCGCCAGCCTCCCCGCGACCCTAATTAGCATTAAGCGGTTACAGAAAATGAACTGAACTGAACTAGTGCCATTCAAACTTTTAAACAATGCACGAGCTGCTCTCCCATTGACTGCCCCACTGGCCTCCCATTGGCTAGGAGGATGAGGCAGCTCCCTTGAGCAGCAGCTTGTTTCATGAGTTTTTTGAGTGTTCTCATTGCAACTTTATTTTTTGGCTCAGGCTTTTAACCTTGCATAAACATTTGTAAGATTCTGCTAAGAAGACATGGTCAATTAAAAAAAAAAAATTCAAACAATGCAGGAGTTGCTCTCCCATTGACTGCTGTATCTCCCAACATCCCGCCCCGCTGGCCTCCCATTGGCTAGCTCCCAACATCCCGCCCCGCTGGCCTCCCATTGGCTAGGAGGGATGACGCAGCTCCCTTGAGCAGCTTGTTTCATGAGTTTTTTGAGTGTGCTCATTGCAACTTTATTTTTTGGCTCAGGCTTTTAACCTTGCAAAAATATTTGTAAGATTATAACTCTGCTAAGAAGACATGGTTAACTCACGCGTGCACACACACACACACACACACACTCGTGTGTGATTCCCGGTGCGAGTGAAAAGAAGAAGCCGGCTTGTAGCATACGGTTGAGCGATACCGCAAAGGAATATGGCTAAACCCGTCTACCATCGGTACGATATTGAAGCAGAAAGAGGCCTTAAAAGGTATACTTTTCTAATTTTTAAAGGGTTTTGGGGGTAGTATTGGGGGCCTTGGAATGAATCACACATTTTACATGTAAAATGCGGTTCAACTTACGAAAAATCCAGGTCACGAAACCACTTCCGGAACGGATTAATTTCGTAAATTGAGGTACACTCTCTCTCTCTCTCTCTCTCTCTCTCTATATATATATATATATATATATATATATATATATATATATATATACATATGTCTGTCTTCCTTTCGGCTTTTTCCCTTTTTACTCAGGAGTCGCCACAGCGAATCATCTGATTCGCACGTTTGATTTGGCAGAGGTTTTTATGTCGGATGCCCTTCCTGTCACAACCCTTTTTAGCAAGGGATAGAAACACGCTGACGACTTTGCAGCTCCTCTTTACGAAAGTCAGCAATGGTTCTTTTACATACACCATAGACAGTGAGAGACATGGCCCGCCTTTGATAACCCAGTTGGCTGCACTGGGATATATATATTATATATATGTACACTATACACTTTATATACTAGTGTAGTGGTTATATTGTGGTGTAGCGGTTACATATAGTGTGGTAGTGGATATATATATATATATATATATATTGGTGTAGTGGTTATATGTAGTGGTGTAATGTTTACATTGTGGTGTAGTGGTGATGTATACTGGTATAATGGTTATGTTTCGTGGTATAGTGGAAATATTTGGTTGTACACTGGTTATGTATTGTGGTAATATATACACTAGTACAATGGTGATATTGTGGTGTAGTGGTTAGCATGAGGAATTGTTGATTCCAATTTCATGTTCTAATGCTTCACTCAGCACACAGGAAGATTAAAGAGAACATTAGAGACAGATCTGATCTTGAACAAATATGAAGGGGTAAAGAGAGAGAGCGAGAGCGAGAGCGAGAGAGGCACATTCCTTAAAGGGGTACGTCACAACCCTGTGCTGGAAAGGGACAAGAGAAATAAACCCCTGCATTACAAAAGCCCCGGCCTTTTATTTCCCTCCGCACCGTTTTTTTCTTTCCAGTTTAACGTCTTGGTTTCACCTTTCCATTCCTTTTCTGCTTCTACTTTCTCTTTGTTCTGCTGTTCATTTTTCGCCCCTCTCTTTTATCCGTCTCTCACATTTCCCTCGGTTGAGCTCTTGCTCTTTTTTCCTTCATTTTCTTTTTCTCTTTCTTCTTTTCTGTCACCCACCCACCCCCACTTTCTCTCCCTGGACTTTAGGAGAAACACATGCTCACTATAAACATAACATCCCGACTGAGATCTGACTCACAAAGCTTTCACAGTATGACCACACACATACATACTTGAGTGTGCTCACACACACACACACACACACACACACACACACACACACACACACACAGCTGATCCTGACTCATGTCCTCCGTGTGAATGAAGGATCATAGATTCTTGACTACAAAACAAATGTTAGACATGCAGTTAAACAGTAGACATGAATAAGCGTAATGATATTCCACGGTGAAAATAAAAACGCACCAAAATGCTACACTATATAATTTCAGCTTTTCTCACACAACCCTGGCGTCTGACTCATTTTCAAACACTTACTCTTCATCATTCTAAACACTGACATAGAACGTCCAAAGTAGCAGCACAGATAAAGACGGCCCACAGTTATAATAGCTGAGCGCAGCGTTCTGACCCTGTGTTATAAACCTTGCACTTCTCACTCGGTCATTTGCCAGCCTTTTAATGCTGGTATGGTGTCGGGAAAGCTGGTGCCTATCTCAGCCAACACAGGGCAAATGCGGGGTATCCACTGAACCATCGCAGAGTAACGCACTCACAACGACTCACCAAGGCGCAATTTGGAACAGCCAATTAGCCTAATGTGAATATTCTTCGACTATAGGAGGAAACCAGAGTACCTGGAGGAAACCCACGCAAGCACAGTGAGATCACAGAGAAATGCATACAATCCAAGACTCGAACCCAGGACCTTGCTGTAAGGCGGAACTGCTAACCACTAGCCCAGTGTTTCCCAACCCCTGTTCCGCGGCGCATTAGTGTGCCGTGAGAAATTATCAGGTGTGCCGCGGAAGATTAACCAATTTCACTTAACGTGTAGTAACAGTGCTGTTCTGCTAGAGGGCAGTATCATTTTTGTTCCGCGGTCTGCCTCGTGATTTTTCTAATGTAAAAGGTGTGCCTTGGCTCAAAAAAGGTTGGGAAACACTGCACTAGCCCACCATGGTGCCCTCAATTCATTCATTCATCCGCATTTTCTGAACAGCTTAATCCTAATTATGGTCATGGAGAGGTTGGCGCCCATCTCTTGGCGAGGGCGAAGTACATCCTGGACAGCGTGCCAAGCCATTGCAGGGCTAAGACTTACACAACCATTCACACTCACATCTAGGGGAGATTTGGAACAGCCAGTTAGCCTACTGTGCATGCTTTGGGAGTGTCGGAGGAAACCAGAGTACCTGGAGGAAACCCACACAAGCACAGGGATAAACATGCAAACTTCACACAGAAACACCCGGGCTGGGAATTGAACCCATCATCTTTGCTGCCATCAATTCAGCTATTTTAATTAATTGTTGATTTTAAACTAAAATTCTGTGCGATGTGTACACTAATGAGATTTTATGGAAGGAGTCTCTAGTGCCAGTACTTTGCAAAAAAGGTTTTCCTCTATAGGAAAGTTGAAGGATTGACAATGTTGTGATCTCTACCCACTGGACAGGTTCTCATTTTCTAGCCAAAAATGCTGACTCATACTATGAGGGCTCCTGGAGAGGCTGGAGCCTATTTTAGCCAATGGCAGAATACACCCTGAACAGCTGACCAGACCATCGCATGGCAACACACACACACAAACAGAGACAGCCATTGACGAACATCAACTTTCTTCCTTTCAGCTTTTTCCCTTTTACTCGGGAGTCGCCACAGTGAATCATCTGATTCGCACGTTTGATTTGGCAGAGGTTTTTACGTCGGATGCCCTTCCTGTCACAACCCTTTTTAGCAAGGGATAGAAACACGCTGACGACTTTGCAGCTACTCTTTACGAAAGTCAGCAATGGTTCTTTTACATGAACCTCTCACCATAGACAGTGACAGACATGGCCCGCCTTTGATAACCCAGTTAGCCGCACTGTGGGGGGACAGTGACAACCTTGTGGAGAGTGGGACTCGAACCCCCAACCTTTGGATCAGCGATCCCGCGCCCTATACCACTAGACCACCACTGCCCCACATCCATTGACGAACATCAACATCTGGGGTAATTTAAAACAGCAAATTAGCCTAAAATGCATGTCTTTGGACTTTCAGACTTTTTTTTTTAAACTGTGCTGGACCGAACAGTCGGCCTGTGTTGAAACAGCACAGCAGCACGAAATTGATTGTCAAGGTTACATGAAAGCAGGTGGATTTAAAGAGAGGAAATGACTCTGGGTCTCGGCTCACCTGTAGGAGGCACTTGCTCACATCACTGGCGCACAGAGCTTTATTACAGGCCAAGATGATTGGGAAGTGGGAGAGCAGGAGGAGAGAGCAGAGTACGGAGAGGAGGAGGAGGAGGAGAGCCGACCTCATCCTCAGCACGCCGGTATATATACATACATACACACCTACAAGGTAAACACAGAGCGGGGTTAAACATTCACAGTGGAAAAAGTGAGAAATGAAGGGGCTGCTGTACAACTACACTTTATTTTTTTATTTATTTATTTTTACTTTTTTTGTTTGCTTATTTGATGTTGTTTTAAATTCTAGATATTTCCTTACCGATGTCCTCATACAAATATCCAAAATTCTAAATTAGGTTTTTATACCTTTGAAACAAATTCTTGTCCTGTTCTCCAACCGCTGTGTTTCTGAGGCCAATGTTTTTTTGTTTTTTTTCCTCGGTGTTGCCATACAGGCAGCATGGTGGCGTAGTGGTTAGCACACCTGCCTCACAGTCAGAAGGTCCTGGGTTCGATTCCTGGCCTGGGTGTTAGTGTGCGAGAGTGTACATGTTCTCCCCGTGCTTGTGTGGGTTTCCTTCAGACTCCCACAGTTCAAAGATCAGGAGAACTGGCTGTTCCAAATTGCCCCTTGGTGTGAGAGTGGCAGCTGATGGTCTGGTGAGCTGTTCAGGGTGTACACTGTGTTTGCTCAAAGTCAGCTCAAATTTCACTTCAGACTTCACAGTGCTGACACCTATTTTACATTAACCTAATAATAATAATAATAATAATCAGTGCAGTTCATTTTCTGTATCCGCTTAATCCTAATTAGGGTCACGGGGAGGCTGGTGCCCATCCCAGCCAACTCCAGGCGATGGCAGAGTACACCCTGGACAGCTCGCCATGCCATCACAGGGCAATAATAATAATAATAAAAATAATAATAATAATCATAATAGGCACATCCACCCCACAGCAAGAAGGTCCTGAGTTCAAGTCCCATCTCGTGTATTTCTGTTCACAGTTTACACGTTCTCCATGTGCTTGTGTGAGTTTCATCCGGTACGTACTCTAGTTTCCTCCAAGTCCAAAAACATGCACAGTAAGCTAATTGGCTGTTCCAAATCTCCTCTAGGTGTGAATGGTGGTGTGAGTGTTGGCCCTGTAATGGCCTGGCAAGCTGTCCAGGGTGTCCCTCGCCCTTGCTCGGAGTTGGTTGAGATGGGTGCCAGCCTCCCTGTGACCCTAGTTGGGATTATGCGGTTCAGAAAATGAAAGAATTGCTGCAATGGTGTTTTTTTTTGTTTGTTTGTTTAATTGTTTGCGTATTCAGTTTATGACTTATTTATTTCAACAAGTTCTCCAGAGGTCTTCATGCTCAAGCACACAATTCAAACAGAACCAAAACTATCGCGATGATGATGATGATGATAACGTCTTGCTTAAATATTTTTTTTTGTAATTCATATCATAGGCTTGCTCTCCTCATCTGTACAAGTCGGATATTGCTTATTGATCGAGAACAAGTCGGAAGTCGGAAATTTGACCGCATGTTATGGAGTTAAATATAAAGTTCTACATTAACTATAAACCTAAAAACACATCTGCCTCCCATGTTTAATGTTCCACAAAGTTTTAAAATCTCGTTTTTTATTCCTACATTCTCACACTTTTATGCATTACTGTACTTTTAAAACAAAAGAGAGAAGAAGAGTCGGGTCTTACCGTGTGGATCAGAAGGCAGCTGTCGATGTTACCCAAGTCGAGAGCACGGGGGCGCGCGCGCGCACACACACACACACACACCACTTTCCGCCCCACCCGACTGAAGGACTGACCGCCATCAGGCTTCTTAAAGAGACCGCGATTCTCCATAAACACACCAAATCAATCAGCCATAATATTAACACCACCTGACTGGTCTGCTGCTGGCCACTCCCATAGAGTGCACACCCTGAACCGTTTGCCAGACTATTGCAGAGCCAAACCGAAGGAAACTGGAGCACCCAAAGGGAACCCAAGCAAAGCACGAGGAGAACACGCAAAGTCCTCAGAGATACAGCAGGGTGGAGATCCAGCAGACCTCAGGAGCACACACGTCATTGTTTTTTTTTTTTGTTTTTTTTTTTTTTTTGGTGACTTTATTACATCATCCAGGTCTTGGAAGTTCTGTACAATAAATCTCGCGAAACCTCTCAGCGTGATCACGCCACTTGCACCCGTTACAGGAGAACCATTTCATGTAAACACAACGAAGGATCATGATGGAGTTAGAAGCCTGTTTTGAGAGATGTGTGGAAGGCGCGCCTCCGAGCTCTACCCGATCCCACACACCACACACTTAATTACTACACGTTTACATTCACTGGTTTTCAAAAACAGCAGGAGTGCATGCATTCAACGGCTTTGTAGGATATCCTGAACAGAAGATGACAATAACATGAGTAATACGATACCACTCAGTCAGACAAACAACACAGAAACACACATTTTCTTTCATTCAACATCATCATCATCATCGTCATCACGGTCCAGAGCCATCCGACCGTAGGTGAACTTTGCTCGTCTTCCACCAGACATTTCCACTTTCCTCTGTTGGCGGCATACTTTGTCGCATCATTCGCTGATAAGTTTGTCCGTTCCTTGATGTTAACCTTCCAGTTCTTCCTTGGCCTTCCCTTGCCGCTTGTTCCGAGTACTCCGCCCTGCAATATGGTGTTTGCGAAGCCAGGTTGATCCATATTGCGAGTGACATGGCCGAACCATTGCATTTTTGTCCTTCTGATAATTGACAGCAACGTTGCTTGGTTTCCGCTTTTTTGAACAATTTCATCTTTCATACTTGCATTGCTTTTTGGAGACAAAGTCAGAGAGGCTAGATTGAGATGGTTTGGACATGTACAGAGGAGGGATAGTGAGTATATTGGTAGTAGGATGCTGAGGCTGGAACTACCAGGCAGAAGGCCTAGAGGAAGACCAAAGAGACAATTCATGGATGTGGTGAAGGAGGACACGAAGGTCGTTGGTGTAAGAGAAGAAGATGCAAAGGATAGGGTGAGATGGAGGCAGATGATTCGCTGTGGCGACCCCTGAAGGGAAAAGCCGAAAGGAAAAGAAGAAAGAAGATACTTGCATTGCTTCTTTGAGTTGTATGCGGTACAGTGGAACCTCACCTTACGATGGTCCCAGCAAACAAAAAATCCAGGTTACGAAAAACATTTTCCAAAATTTTTTGTCTCTGTATACGAAACAAGTTCTTCATTACGAAACGCACCATTCAAACATTAAAACGCGACATTCAAACATTCAAACAATGCACGAGCTGCTCTCCCATTGACTATCTTCCAACATCCCACCCCGCTGGTCTCCCATTGGCTAGGAGAGAATGGCACAGCTCCCTTGAGCAGCAGCTTGTCCATGAGTTTTTTGAGTGTGTTCATTGCAACTATTTTTTGGCTCAGGCTTTAAACATTTGTAAGATTATAACTCTGCTCAGAAGACATGGTCAACACGAGGGAAGTACCTTAAAATTATAAAAGCATACCTTTTAAAGGGTAGTTTTGGGGGCCTTGGAACAAGTCATGCATTTTACAAGTAAAATGCGGTTCTACTTACGAAAAATCCAGGTTACGAAAAAGGCTCTGGAATGGATTGATTTCGTAAGGTGAAGTACCACTGTATTTGTAAAAATTTTCAATAGCATTTCATCTCAAATGCATTGATTGTTTGTTCTGAGTCAACACACAATGTCCATGATTCACATCCTTCAGTCACTGTAGCCAGTACTATACTATTCATGAACCGTAACCTTTTACTAATTATGATGCCTCTATTGTTCCAGATGGTAAAGGTGCTGAATCACTGATCCTAAGGTTGCGCGTTCAAGCCCCACTCTCAACGGGTTGTCACTGTCCCCCCCCCAGTGCACTAATTTGGTTTTCAAAGGCCAGCCACCATAGACAGCGAGAGGTTGATGTGAAATAACCATTGCTGACTCTCAACAAGACGAGCTGCTCAGCTGTCAGGGAGTTTCCACCCTGCGATGGCCTGGTGAGCTGTCCAGGGTGTAGTCTGCCCTCGCCCAGAGTCGGCTGAGATGGGTGCCAGCCGCCCCGCGAACCTAATTAGGATTAAGCGGTTCAGAAAAAGAATGGACAATAAGATTTATATACCGTATACATTTTCTGAGATATTACAACATGTATTACATATTACTGTACTGTATTCTTCTTTCCACTTTTATTCACGGTTTCCGATATTATCCACATTTCGGGGCAGTGGTGGCCTGGTGGTAAAGGTGTTGTTGGCTCACTAATCCCAAGGTTTAGGGTTCAAGTCCCACTCTCAACATGTCATCAATACCCAGTGCACTAACTGGATTATCAAAGGCCGGCCATGTTGCTCACTATCTATGGTGAGAGGTTCATGTGAAAGAACTTTCGTTGACTTTTCACAAGAGGAGCTGCAAAGCCGTCAGTGTGTTTCTGACCTGTGATGGCCGGTGAGCTGTCCAGGAGGGATTCTGCCCTCGCTAAAGAGAGAGCAGATACATGCAAGGGGCAGTGATGCCAGAATCATGTCAACACACCAGTAACCAGTAATAAATAGACCGTCAGCGAGAAAACAGGATGTTGGTGAAGTGGTACAGTTTTCAGTTCAAATCCTGCAGTTTGCACGTTCTCCTTGTGCTTTTATGTTTCCACCCACCACTCAAGGTATCATGAGGCTGTGTCTACAACCCACAGAAGTTGCCTAGGTAGTGCAGGTCATTCAGGATGGCATATCAATGCACTCTGTGGTAGGAAGGTTTGCCGTGCTCCCCAACACAGTGTCAAGAGCATAGAGGAGATACCAGGAGACACACCAGTATGTACATCAGTAGACGTGGAGGGGGCTGAAGGAGGACAACAACCTAGCAGCAGGACCGTTATCTGCTCATTTGTACACTGAGGAACAGAAGGAGCACTGCCAGGGTCCTACAATGTGACTTCCAACAGGCCCCTAATATGTACGTTCCTGCTCAAACGCTCAGAAACTGACTCCATGAGGGTGGTATGAGAGCCCAACACGCCCAACTGTACTTACAGCTCAACACCGTGCAGTCCGGTTGGCATTTTCCAGAGAACATTGAGATTAGCTGATTCGCCATCCATGACCTGTCACTCTTCACTGATGATAGCAAGTTCACCCTGAGCACACGTGTATTACGTGACAGTCTGGTGACGTCGTGGAGAACAATCCGACACCAACATTTTCTGTTAATCCATTCAGGGTTGGCATAGTTGTTAGTATATTCACCTCACAGCTCGAAAGTCCTGGGTTCGATTCCCAAGCTCGGGTGTTATTGTGTGGAATTCCTATGATCTCCCAGTGCCTTCGTGGGTTTCCTTCGGGTACTCTGGTTTCCTTCCGCAGTCCTAAGGCATGAACATCAATCTAACTGACGGTTTCAAATTGCCCCGAGGCGTTAGTGTGAATGGTCGTGCATGTTCGCGTTGTGAGTTGTCCTTTGTGTCCCCAAGGCTGGCAAATGTTCACCCAAAGCTGGCTGAGACAGGCACCAGCCTCCCTGTCATACTAGGACCGGTAAATGAAAGAATTACCCTTACAACTCATGTGCTATTGTGAAACTGCTGCTAAGGAAGACACAACAAGGGGGAAAAAAATTTCACAACCAATAAAATTTATTCAGGTATATATTACAATTATGTACATTATCCTGTAACAAGTAAATATTAAAATAGACATATTTTAGAACCATCGTTCAAAAGGTGTGTTGTAAAAAATAGGTTTTGTTTTGTTGTGATCTCACATTAAAACTGCAAAAGTAAGTTTCCTTTTTTTTTATCCTAACAAGACAACACAATCTTGTTTTCTTTTAATGTGCGCAAGACACAACGGGCAACACAGAGGAAATGAGCGTTACTAAGAGACGACAAAAAGCAAGGGGGGGGGGGGGGGCCAGGACCACTTACAGAAACCTCACTACAATACAGCTTTCAGAAGAAGAAGTACAAACCTGCAACGCATGCACAGCATAGAAATTACGAGGCAAAAAACACCTGCTGTGATGAAACTAGGAGAAAACATGTAGTAGAAGAAACAAAACTGAATGAACGGAATTCAGAAGCACATGCTTAAAGAGTTAAGCCAACATCAACGACAGAGAGAGGACACCCAATATAAAACCAACTTTGGTCCATTAAACATTTGACAAAAAAAAAAAGTGTACAATCAAAATATCTATTAACTTCTTTTGTTATTTTCTCTTTTTACAAGTTAAAAATAATAATAATAATAATAATTACATGGCTATGTACAAATGCACAATCAGTATGTATAAAATAAGTTAAAAAAGAATGAAGAGCACATTCTATACATAATCAACACTCACTTTTGAAACGAGTTGGAACGAGGCCTCTCGGTTCTACCAGTGGAGAGGTAAAGTGTTTGCCGCATCCCTCTCCCATGTTCGCCCTCTGATTACTGAGGGTAGGCATCGCCCTCTGCTGACTGGATCCCCTTGGTGCAGCTCTACCTGCCTGCCCATGGTTCGACTGCTCTGCAACAGGGACTCGGATTTAAGTGCATTCTAGTTTGGACCTAAAGCCAGCAGCTGTAAGAATCCGTGTTCGGTTTCTGTTTGCACTGGACTCTTGGGACAGAAGTGCATCTGAAGCAGGTAAGTGAAGGCAAATGAGAACTGACAAAGAGAAAAGTAATTGAAACTTCAGGGACGCAGTGCTGAACCTTGGACCTGGTACAGAAGTGTGGCATGAGTGTTTAGTCAGAATAACTTACGGAGAGAAAGTAAAAATAAAATACACTCCGGATGTTCTCGTCCGCAAAGATGAAGAACTGTTGTTCAATTTCGTGTCACCTGTATTATTATTTTTTTTCCTTCTCTGGAGTATCTGATCATACGGCACGAGACTGCACCCGATACCCTCCCACCTGCACATACCCACACACTGTAGCCTGTCCAAAACAAGTGCTTTGTGTTTCTCTGCTCCTCTCAAATCCAGGAGAGATGAGCCGACAGTTTATTTTATTTTATCCAAATGCTGACTCGGTGCTGTTATATCGGTGTGAGGTCGAAGTCATCGTTGACCTCGACGAGCGGGATGTGAAACTCAGGTATTTCGAAGATGCTGGTTGATTTGTAAGTGGCAGGGTCCAGCTCCTGAAGCTTCAGCTGCCACTCCAATCGTTGAACAGCATTAAGTGCTGCTGCCTCGTGCTGCTGCCTCATTAAGAGACATGTCTGAAACACAAAGCAGGGGTAATGCAAAACGTTATAATACAAAGGCCTGAAAAACAATATTCAACATTACACATGAGCGTTGGGACAGTATACTGATGTATTATTATTATTTTATCATGATACGATACTGAATACGGTAAGCATCAGAGAAATATATCTTTCACTGGAGGCAATACACTATACCAACAGTGAAGAGGTAGCAGCAGTGCCCCCCCTACCCCTCTTCCCCACAGTGGATTATATAGTGTCAATATCTTCACCCCTGTTAAAGAGGAAACCCTAAGGAAACCTACTCAAGCATGGGGAAAAACAACTCAACATAATAATGCCCTGCCGAGACCAAGACTCGAACTCAGGACGTTCTTGCAGAGTGAGGCAGATATGGCCTGGCCTTTTGGTAACTAAGTTAACTGCAGGGATTGGCGGCGGCGGGGGAAGTCGTCACAGAGCAGTGACATCCCGGTGACAACCCATAACCTTGGTATCAGTAATCCTGCACTCTACCACCAGATCACCACTGTCCAATACAAAAATATTACATAATATTATTTTATTAAATAATTATTGTGAATATGTAAAAATAAATAAAGTATGTAATATAATCTTTAGGTTATTCTACACAGACCTATTACACATTATTATAACATGAACTGTGAACTTACACACAATTTCAAGTGATATTTATTTCCATACATGCAGACCCAAAGCAGGAATTAGCAAGAACACTTTTTTACATGATGTGGCAAATGGCGTAGTGATTACCACTTCCGCCTTACATCAGGGTACTGGGTTCGTGTCTCAGGCTTGGGCGTTTCTGTGTGAAATTTGCATGGGTCTCCTCCCACAGCACAAGGACATGCACATTAGGTTAATTGGTTGTAATTGCCTGTAGGTGTGAGTGTGAATGATTGTGTTTGTGTGTATTGGCCTTGCAAAGGTATGGAAAGCTATTCAGCTGCACCTTGCCTATGCTCTGAGATAGGGCTGTGGGTAGGCTGGAACCTAATAGGATTAGGCGATACAGCAAACAAGTGAGTGAGAGAGTAGTTTTTCCTGAGGTGGTATTCAATGTCAAACTCTTCTTCATGGTTAAGACAGTGTTGTTGTATACATAGAATCAAACAAATTTTGGCAACATTATCAATAATTCTGTGGGGCAGATTTTTTTTTTTCCAAGCTGAGTGTGAAATTTGAAAGTCTTACTTCTCTCTTATTACTGTGACTGGAATCTAACAATTTTTGATTTTCTGACTGGAAACGGAATTATTGGCATTACCAACGATGTAGCCTGATCAAAATGTGTCACATATTCGCTCGCTCGCACGCACACACACACACACACACACACACACACACACACACACACATCTAGTGTGTGGCTCAGTTGAGGTTATTCTTATAACCAGTTTTTAAACTTCACACAGAAAACAAACAAACAAAGCCAAAGCATACACCAGAAATAGAACATTGGTTACCTTTAACTTGTCAAATTTGTCATCCACGTCCTGAAGCCAAGACATGAATTGTCTTGCATTAAACCGATCTCTCACTGAAGTTTTCCCGTCATCTCCCTGCCATGCAAGTAAAAATTACATATGAGCATTAAGCAAAAAAGATCACACATTAGTGACTTTTGTTTTTTGTTTTACTACTGTACAAAGTCTATATGACTGGTAAGAATAACTGTCTAGACTGTATTTTCAATACAATTAATGTTCTGAAGGCCTGACGACACTATGAGACATTTTCAGCCAGGTGTCCCAAGTATCAAGTACCTAACCGGGGTTAAATATTCATCAGACATAACTCTACAACCATTATGAGTATGGATGATAATGTGAATATCTGACTGACTAGCTTGTTACAGTGGCACCTGAAACACAGTGGAATACTGGAAGCCCTCACTTTCTGCTGTTAATTGGGACCAAGATCCCCCCACAACCACCGCATTCTGAAAAGTAGGACCATCCTCCCCAAACCCCCCACCACCCCCCCGACTGACGTAAACATACATGTATATGTATATATAATATCGATAAATACATATTCAATGCTATAAATGCTTATAATAACATTTAAACATTAAAAAAATAACACTTAAGTTGTAAATAAAATATAAATATGCACACATACATACGTATGCAGATGCGCATGCATGCACTCAGATGCGCACCTCACAAAAATGTAACTGGTTTTGATGGGAGGTTTTGGGTTGTTTTTTGTTTTTGTTTGTTCATTTTTTTTTTTTTTTGCATAATTGGCCTTGTTATGCGACATTTTTCTCAACTTTTCCCCCTATTCGTCCAATGAATATTAAAAAAAAAAAAAAAACACGATGCACTGAAGCTGCATAAATTGAAGCGCAAAGTAGCGAGGGATTCCTGTATACTGTATTTGGTAGAAAGCAAACAGTCAGTTCTCAAAGTTAATGTGTTGGAAGCAGGAAAAATGAGCAAGCATTAGACCGAAAAAGTACCACCAGTGAACTGGCAAGAAATGTCATGGCCACTGAAGGCCGAGTCACGCACGTGGAATTAAGGATAGTACATCTGGTTTGATCATTACTGTAGCAAACTACTAAAAAGTCATTGCTGGCTATGATAGAAAGGCATCAGTGTATTGCAGCTTGCTACATATGGGGATACCTAGATGCAGACCACTCAAGTGGGCTCAGTGTTATGGCTGATCGGTGTATATTTCCAGAGTAAGTCATGTGTAATTGATGCATCATCAACACACAACAGAATCTCCATAAGGAAACTAAATGCAATTGCAGCATCATCAACAGAACAAAAGTCTGACTGGCCAGATAGTTACCTGTACATCCTGAGGCATGTTGTATACTTCTGCGTCCAACAACACTGTGCAAGCACTGAAGGGTAGTGCCTGATTGGCCAACGTTCTTGCAGCACGATAATGAACACGTAGGACTTCTTGTTCGTTAGACACAATCAGCTTCTCCTGCGAGGTAGAAAAATGACAATTTTTTAATGTAAAAAAAAAAAAAATGATGAAGACTGAAAACTCATAATCTGGGGAATGTTATATCATTTTTAATATAATTGACAGTATACGCAATCTGTTTGGTTGAAAAGCTGGCAACAAATGGCATATGGAATGGGTGACTGTTGCGCTACAAATTAGTTGTTAACTAGCTGTCCTATTTGTCACCTAACCGTGCACTGTGATGTTCAGCAGCTTCCAATATAAAGGAAACAGGCTGATGCAGTGGGACAGAATACCAGTGTTAGATGAGGAGTTTACTGTGAACCCAAGAGAACCAAAAACACATGCATCTTAGATTACCACATAGCCAACTAAGCTACAAAGCAAAAGAGCACAGCAAAGAACATTGAATATACTGAAAACTAGGGAAAGTCTCATCCCATTACAGGCGTCAGAAGGTGCAATGTTCCACAAATCGATGACTGAAGAGGAGAGCTTAAAACTGATTGCACCTGCAAACGTAGTCCCACTCTGAGAAACAGAGTTCACAATAGTGGGCTCGTGATAGCACCAAGGCCTTCATAACAAATGAAACAGGGTGAGTAACAGCATCTGAAGTAAATTAAACAATGCCACCATTTTAAAATATCAACTACTTCACCTTTTTTTGCTTGGTCTGTACAGAGAAATCCCTTGGTCTGTTATTTAAATGACCTCAGGACCAAGATTTCTTTATACAGACCTCCTGCTCAAGCAAAAAGCAGTTTATAATATCCTTTCCAAAGTTACTCAACCCTTATATAAAGATTTAGGCAGTGTCAAAAAGCACAGCTCCGAAAAAATAAATCTCCAGATTAAAGGTTTCAATGTGAATTCCTTTTGATGACAAAATGGATGACAATGTCACGTAACTATCATGGTATGACCCCTCCCCCCAAAAGTTTTGGTATTTTCTTAAAGTATTACACAACTGAGATAAGATTTCTTCAATAGAAACCCAATATCCCCACAAGCTAGCGAGACTTCATTCCGCTGGATAGGTTTACTTCCATAAGCAAGTTATATGCGGCAGAAACATCATGCGCTTCCTCAATGTGATTGAGCTGTTTTATTCAAACGAGTAATGCATTGCAGTAATAGTTTATTTTACCAGCTAAGAAACACAAAGACACCTACTGTATATGGCACATAGATTTCAATTTATGTGGTTAAAAAAGTGTATTTTACTTTGTTATACTATTAAAAGTGTTTTATTTTATGGAATGAAACAAGAAATAGTTTGGAAGAGACAATAGAGTACAAGCAGCTACCAATCACATTTCCATTACAACGGTTATATACACCGGCATGAGAAATACCACCACAGAGTTCCATATGCACACACATACACACACACAGTAGGTTGTTGATGTTCCAAAAGCAACTCAATGGTTGCCTCCCCCACCCCCCACCTGGGGCACCGCGAAGCGCTGTGCAGGAGTCCACTATAATTGCTTCTCACAAGAAGTACAGAGGTACGGTGTGCTGGAACCTTGTAACTTCACCTGCATCGGTTCATCATCAGTACTGCTAACAAAGTGCATTAAAGAAAGAAAAAAAATCTACTCACCCTTTCGATACTGTGCTGCAAGCGCAGTTTCATGCGCACAACCTCCTGCTGTTTGAACATCTCTTTTAGTGCTTCAGGTAACGAGGGTGGAGGTGTTATCTAATGCAAATAAATGCATGAAGTCATATTAATTTGTCTGACATGTGGGGTGGGGGTGGGGGGTATTTAAAGTTCAATAAGAAAACAGAACAGCGACTCACCGTTGGAATACAGAGCTTGCTCAGAGGATTCCCATCAAGCAAGTAGGACCCATTGAAGGTCACGTACTCATCATAGTATTGCGGTGCTTGAGGAATCACACTACACAATACCTTCCTCTTCTCTTCAATCTTTTTGCGGATGTGGAGGAACTCGTAATAAGGATTTGCCCTTTCTGTCTGATAGGGCTGAATTTCTTCAAGCTTTAAGGAGTCCACTATTGCCGCTAAAGACTGCTGGGTCTTTTCCTTAATTTGCTGGGCTGAAAGGCTTGCTTGGGTTGAATGAGTAACTCTGGGCATCTTTCGTTTTCTTGGATGCGTGACCTGGATGTCGACTTCAACATCCAAAGGTTTCACTTTTACCCTGGCCCCAGTTGGATCCATCTCTCTGTCTATCACAGACAATGGAGAAGAACTGCCAGATGTTACTCCACTGACTAGCTCCGATTGTGAATCAAGCGGAACCCCAGTGCAGCCTAGATTCTGGTCTCCATCTGACAGAGTATTTGGTTTTGCAAGTTTCTCGTCATTAGGAAGCTGGTCTGGCATCTCCACATCAATATCTGCTTTAGTGTCTGTGAGAGACAGGGTCAGAGCTGCATCAACTGCAGCCACTGCTTTATCCACTTGTGTATCTGCCAAGACCTGGCCATTGTCTGGCTCTTCTCCTGAGACTTCCATTGGCTCTTCAGGCATGTGTTCAGGACTAGTACAGTGAGGGACATTTGAAATTGAAGGTACATATAAACTAGGTTCACTTTTGTCTAACTGTGCATCAACTGCACCTGGATTCTCCATAGAGAGACTTGACTTGCAGTCATCTTGTGAAATCTTTTCTGTAACCTGCTGAAAATCTCTGACCACACTGGCTGTAGAGGGCAGTGTTTTAATCGACTCTTCAGAGCTTATCCTACCAGAACTAATGGATGGAGTTTGGCTACTTGTCCAATCCATTCTGCTTTCACTGGAAACATTCTCCACGCATCTGTCCTCAATTATATTTTCAGGACCCGTTGACAAACTTTTACTTTGTTGTTCTAGTCTTGGTTCTACCTCTGTCATTAATGGTTGGTCAATATTAGGCTTGGAGACAGAATCCCCCTTCAGGTTAACAGAATGCACAGGTGGTGTTTTTGTAGTCAAGCTTTGCTCTGGGTGCAATGACACAGCTGATGCAATCTGGGACACCGGTGTTAACAAGGAGCTGTCTGCCATTTCCGTGTCAGAACTGTTAAGCTGATTTTGTCCACTTTGCTCCGGTAAAGTATCGGTGGTTAGCTTGCTGACCTCTAGTGTCATTGGCAGGAAACTGCAAGGCTGTTGACTTGCAAGATCTTTTACTGGAACATCTCGACAGTTTAATACATTTGCAGCCTGGCTGCTTGAACTGCCATTCACATCATCGACACTGATAGAATGTTCAAGTTCATGTACAGCACAAGGGAGATGCACAGATAGCAAGTTGTTAGTACTAGGACTTTCCTGTGTGACTGCACAACTGCTTTCAGTCTGGGCTATCTTAGCAGGCTCCCCACATGACAATGCTTTTTCACCAACTTTCTGAGATTCTTCAATCATTCTGTCTGGATCACATGGACTAGCTTTAGCATCCTCGTCCAGGACAGCTCTTAAGTAAGGGGATGCAAGTCTGCTGGACAGAGGTGTTCGACTGCCAGGAGCAGAATCAGGAAGACTGTTGGTGTCTTTCTCGTTAACTACTGGTGATCTAGTGGACTGAACTATAAGGGAAGACTGAAGGAAGGGTGGCAGGGAGTCGGACACTTCCAAATTTTGGTCCGAGTCATACTCTGTGGGCCTGGGTGTTAATATGGTAGCCTGGCAGGAATCCTCTGAACTGGCCACTGAGATCATGGACACTGATCTTGACATGGCACCAGATCTTTCACCGTCAGGTCTTGGAGACCGGCTCAGGCTGTTTTCCATTACTGTGCCAGTTTTTACAAGAGAGGAGACACTCTTGGCATCTAGAGAAAGTGTCCTTCCACTGGTTGCATCCTTTAAGGTCTTCTCACGACTGGAAGCCTCTGGGATTTCTGAGCTCTTGGAGCGCAAGAGTTCTTTGTTTGCGCATGGTTCGCTGGAAGTGGAACTTTTAGCTTTATCTTTGTTGTTTTTCTGTTTCCCAGAGTCAGCTCCTGGTCGCTGTTTCAGCCTTTCCCTCTCTTTCTGCTTGATCTTTTCTAAGTGCTTCTTGTGCCACTGCTCAATCTCCTGGTCCTTGAGACTAAGCATTCGTTCAAAACTGGTCTGCATGAGGTCATCGTTAACCAACCTTTTCTCTTTAGGACGGGTTTCCTTTTGTACAGGTGAGGCTTTGGATTTGGACTTGTCTGACTCAGACTCAAGAGGTCTTGCTTTATTGAGCTTACTGTCCCTGTTCTGCTGTGACCTCTCCTTATCCTTGTGCCGCTCTCGGTCGCGATGCCTTTCCAAATCTCTATCCCTCACCCCTCTTTCCCGATCTTTCTCAGGGGTTTTCACAACATCATCTTTTAATTTTGATGTAAGTGTTTTATTGCTTTCAGATATGTAACCCTTTTTCTCCTCTAAAAGAAATTTGAGATTCGAGCTTGAGGAGGAAAGAGTGGCTTCTTTTGATTTTTCTTTTTTCTTCTTGTCAGGGTCTTTGTCCTTTTCTCTTTCCTTCTCTTTGATTCGATCAAGTTTACTATGATCACTGTTCTTCTCAGGAGCTTTCCCTTTCTTTTCAAAACTCATTTTATCTTTGTCCCGGTGATCACCTGAGGAATGGTCCTTCTCTTGTCGTTCTCTTTCACCCCTTCGGTCAAGCTTGTCTTTACTCTTTTTGTTTTCTTCATGTTTTTTTGGAACAGGCACAGGTTTCAGTTTTTCACTTTCCTTGTGGCCTTTCTCACCAGACAAATTAGACATGGCAGTTAACCTGTCCCTCTCTTTCCATCGATCTGTAGAGTTTTGGAGATCAGATTTATCTAACAAGTGCTCTAACTTAGTTTTCTTTTCTTTTTCTGTCTGCTTTTTCTCACATTTATCAGATTCTCTGTCCTTTGTGGGTAGTCGTTTATCATTTTTCTCTCGCGAGGCCTTCTCTACAGTCTCGAGCTGATTTTGATCAAACAAGTTTCCAGTAACAGGCTTGTCCTCTACTTCTTCTTTTACACAAGGACTTGGAAGAGAGTCTTCAAGCTTTTGGGACAAGTTAAGACTGTCTGACTGGTCATCATTTTCAATCCCTTTCCCATCCTTTCCTCCTCTTTCATCTTTATATGCCATGTCCTTTTTTTCTTTTTTTATGAGTTTGTCTTTCTCCCGCTCATCTTTTTGTTTTCTTTCCTTAGTGCTGTTGCAAACCAAATGCTTGTCCTTTAATGTTACCTTATCTTCTTTAATTGGTGATGAGTCAAAAGACTTCTGTGGGGAACAACTGTCTGGTGTCTCACATTTTCCTTTCAGATCCTCATTCTCGTCACTTTTGAAGAAATTTTCCTTCCAAAACTCTCGGTCAAACTCCATGTTCCTATGTCCATCTTTCCGTAATTCTTTTGGTCGGTGTCGATTCCTCTCAGCCTCATAGTCTTTCCTGTACTTGTCCTTCTCCTTGTGTTTTAGCTTATGCTTCTTGACAACCTTTCCATCTTTGTCAGCCTTCCTGAAAGCTGCTTCAGAACCATCCATACTATTACTTAAGCTGGCATCTTTAAACGGACTGGAGCTTCGATCATCTCCATCCAAACTGTGGTCCTTATAGTGATGTTTGCTTTTGTCCTTGTGTTTACAGCTCTTACTGCTAGATCCTTCTGTGTAGTCAGAATCTGTGTAGTGGTTATACTTGACACCTTCCACAGGACAGGGTCCTTCTCCAATGGAGATGAAGGTCTTAGCATTTTCCTGTTTCAATGGCGTCATCTGCTTTTCGGTTTGGCTAAAACTGAGTTTTGGAGATTTCACAGCTGACAAGTGAAAGAGGTGCACTGACGACTCATCCTTTGGGCTGAAGGACATTTTGAAGGAGTCTTCTTCCCGAACACTTTTATCAGAGTTGTCAGACACGGTTGCTGTGGAAAACAGAAGGGACTTGCTGTTTTCTTTTCCGTCCTCTTGATTCTCCTTGTTTTTGCTTTGGCTCTTGTTCTTCTTCTTGTTCGCCTTGCCTTTTTCTGATGTTGTTAAGGCTAAGCTTTCTCTTTTTGTCCTGCTTTCTGTTTTGTAAGTATCCATGCAGAGTGACCTGGTTGGTGAACACTTTCGTTCTGATGGTGCGTCCATTTCATCATCTGAACTAGCTGAACTACAGTAGAGAACTCTGGATGATTTGGGCTTTTTTAATTTGCAGGATGACACGGTCTGGTCGCTCTTGTTGGACTGCTTGGGTGTGTAATGATTTTGCTCCTTTTCCTCCTTCTGACGGACTTCCCGTCTCAGGATGTGCCTGTCGTTCAGTGACTTGCTTAAATCCTCCTCCTCATCATCATCATCCTTGAATTCATACTCATCCACACCAGAAACTGAAGATGTAGCCTTTGCTGTGGTCGATTTTCCATCAGAGTCCTTCTCAGTGTCCGAGTACTCCATATTTGTATCTACACTTGAAGGGTTTACAGATGGAGGGTCCTCAGAGTCTGAAACACACACAAATACAGCGAACATATAAGCATGAATAAGTATTGGACTTTCGTTTTTCATTTTAAGAGAACAAACAAAAATGAGGCACTGGACATCATGTTGAAAAATTTAATAAAATTCACAGACCCACAGATGAAAGGGCACACAAGGGTAGTACAGTACTGAGGTTCAATTAAAACAAAAAAGGTTGAAAAACAAACAAACTTAATGTCTGTGTTGGAGATATGCCACATCTGTATTCGGGTTCCATCTTGCTTTGAAGTGGACATGCTAACCATAGTCCTCCATAACTTTCAGTACTGTGCAAGTACTTCATGTTAGCACAATTACAGTCCCCTTTTGCTCAGCAGTTTACAAATTCCAAATGGAGTAATTTTTGTGTGCATTTCTTACTTGAAAAATGGTCGAACATGAATTTCTCAGTAATACCTGCACAAGTATTCAGCTAATTTTTAATTTAATAAATCAATACAAATCTAAGCAGCTGTAATGCTACAGCATACAAAGACACAATACTACGGTGAGCTTCCAGGTTTGTAGAAACATTTTGGGAACAAATCCATATGGGTGTAAGAGCCAGGTGTCAAACTGTTTGCCACATGGTATAGATATAAAGAAGTTAATGTCCCTGTACCTGAAGAGCTATCATCTGGGTCAGATAATGGGATCTCCCCCTTCAGTAACTGCTCGACCTCCTGAGAATCAGCGACATCCACTGGCCGCTCACCTCTCTTGTTTGCCTGGAAGGCGTTTCCTCCATGCTGCAGGAGTAACTTCACAATCTGAAAAAAGTACAAAGGTCAGTCACCTGACAAAAAGTACCCCATTATGTCCTGTGGTAGTTTTATATTTTTACCCCTCAATCTTTCATGTTAATAAAGATCTTAATCAGTCAAACACTGGAATCCTCAGAAAACACTGCAGTGAAACCTACATCTTTATGTCCACTACTGGAAGCATCATGAAGAGGAGTATCATCGTCCAGTCCCTGTGTGTTCACCTCAGCTCCTGCACCAATAAGAACCTTTGCTACGTCGTAGTAACCAAGGTTGCAGGCTTCGTGTAGTGGTGTCCAACCTATAATACCAGAATCAGTGGTTATTACAAAATTATTCAATTCCCGCATAAAAATCAACAGGTTCAAAGAAAATGTTACCTGCAAAATCTTTCACGTTTACATCTGCCCCTAGTCCAATCAGTTCCTTGACCTGTTTGAGGTCCCCTCTGATAGCTGCCATGTGCAGGGGTGTTTCTCCACGCTCATTCCTCTTGTTCACCTTGTCTTTCTGACGTGAAGTGGAACTATTTGGTGTCCTTTTCTGCACTGCTGGCGCTTGTGATGGGTGGCTTGGCGTAGTGTCTACATTGTATGGAAAAAAACCCTTCAAATTATATTTTGAGATCTTTTCTGAAGAAAAAAAACGAAACAATGAAGTTTTACTACATACTCAGTCTTGCTTCGAATAAAAGGAGAATGGAGTAGAATATGAAGGAAGCATGTCAAAGATTCACTGCGATTTGAACAAGGATAGGATTTTTTTTGTACACCGTTCAACCATAACATTAACAACATTATAATCACTGACAGGTAAAGTGAATAAAAAGGATTTGTGTAATCTGCACAGAAAGAGTGCCATCTGATTGGTCTTCCATCATTTGAGTCAAGTCTTAGGGCGGCATCGTAGCATAATAGTTCGCATCGCTGCCTCAGAGAAAGAAGGTCCTGGGTTTTGAGTCTACTGCTTAATTCCCTTGCTTGTGCAGGTTCCCTCTGGGTTTCATTTGGGTGCTCCGTTTTCCACCAACATGTCGTTAGGGCAGTGCTTCTCAAATAGTGGGGTGTGATGCAGGGGGGAGTGCGTATGACCCTGGGGAACATGCTTTTCTGGAATAGTGTACAAGAATTAAGTGTAATTGCACCTCCACTCCAGTAGTTGGCAGTGGCACTCTAATTGTCGTGCTATGGTGTAGTGGTTTTTCGCATGAGCATATGATGTGAAGTGCAGTAAACAATGAACAGTAAACAACCCCTCAAGAAACAACACGGATAATTTTCTAACGGGAACGAAGATAAAGGTAGAGAGAGACGGAGATATTAAGACAGAAATAAGTTGAATGAGTTTAAATACGGATGTATTTTTAATTTCAGGCACATTGGTGCAATTTAAATCTTTTCTACTGCAGATTAAAAAAATGTCCATGAAGTTTTTCTTTATTGTAAGTTGAACTATATTTCTTTCTTTTTTGTTTTTAATGATAATAAATATACAATGTTATGCAGAGGAGTACAGTAGGCCCTTGACTATTCGCGGTTTTGCACTCACGGTTTGCATATTCATGGACTGCCAAGAAACTTACACGTCATTCAATTTCAGCCGATGGCTGTCCTCCTTCCTGCTGATTGGTTGAGATGATGTAACGCCCCTTTTTCCTCATTCGTGCACAAGTTGTCAATGAGCCTTTTTTAGTGTGTTTTAATTACCAGTTAAGCTCTACGATGCCACTAAAACGCTGTGCGTCTTCTCTGGCTAAGCGATAGAAAAGGTAATGATGTTGGATGTCTCTTCTGAAGAAACAACAGTTTCCTCTGAAGTGCCTGAAGAGGAATGATAATCTGAACTGTTGTAAAGCTGTAGTATTAATGTCTTTTTCAATTGTTATTCCAGTACAGTGCCTAAGTCAATGTTTAGAATGTCTGTATGTGTCTGCCTCGGCTGAGGGGCGTGGCTGAGCTGGCCTTCCCCTTTGAATGTGAGGCATTTGTTGCAGGTGACAAACAGAGCTTGCGAGACGAAGCATGGCCTATCCGGACTTCTGACCTTTTAAGTGTGCGAGATCAAGCTCCGTGTGTCACCTGCAACAAATGCCTCACATTCAAAAAGGAAGGACTTAAGAAGCACACTTTAATTGAGGTGAGCTTGTGGTTTGTGGTTTGTGTTTATAGGGAGTAAATGAGATTACTTAATTCAAGTATGAACTGCATTCATTTCGAGCAGCTCTGCCACACCCCTCAGCCGAAGCGGAAAAAGCAGACACACACACACACGCACGCACACACACACAAACAAACATTCTAAACATTAACTTAGGCACTGTAGTGGAATAATAATTGAAAGAGACTTTAATACTACAGCTTTACAACAATTCAGATGATTATTCCTCTTCAGGCACTTCAGAGGAAACTGTCGTTTCTTCAGGAGAAAGTGTTATTTCTTCAGAAGAGACGGCACTTAGCTGGCAAAATGAAAAGATATACATACTGTATGTGCGTATGTATGTACAGGCGCTCCCCAATTACGTTTTAGTTTCGGTTCTGGACGGCTGAATGTAAGGTGAAAAAAAAAATAAAACGTAACTTGTTACTTTATGTTCCAGTGAGGTATGGCGTTCATACTGTACTATACATCCATAAATGCCATTACCGTACCTCATCAAACACCCCTAAATCAATTATAATAAACATAACACTGTAAAATAATATCAAATATATCAAATAATATCAACATTAACTTCAAATAAATTAAATTCAAGCAAAATAATTTCAAATAGATACATTTTAATCAAATTCGCTCACCAAATGTCAAATACAGTATCAAATATAACCTTTAACATTCTATATGATGCGATCTTTCTGTTTGTAAATGGTTCGGATGGTCGACGGATGGTCACTTTACATGAAGCTGAGCCGAGTCACTTTACATTAAGCTTAAAACAGCCAATCAATGCTTACAATGTGACGCGCTCCACCGAAAGTAGTTCACTTGCTTATGCTTGAGACAAAGCGCGGGTTATCCGGACTTCCGGTCTTTCAAGTGAGCAAGGGCGCCATTGAATACTCATTTAGTACTCAGCCTGCACTGATGTGAATCACCAGCAGAGTGGAGAGTTCTCTTTCTTTTCTGGATTCGGGTTTTCATTAATTTTACAACTCTCTTTGCTTAAAGGGTACCTGTACCCAAAATTTACAGCATTCAAAAAATATCCACTATACTTTATTATTAACTTTTAAACATTGCGTGATGTCGGTAGTTTATTTATAAGTCCCCATTTCCTTTTATTCTATATAACATTCCTTGCTCACGAACGTTGAGCGCGCGGACACGTTGGCTTCTTTTCACCGGGGTTAAAGGTCATTGTGACGTAACATCGTTGACAGTCATATAGCCAGTTGCAGAATGTCAGTATATTTTCCTCAAGCAATTCATGTTCTTTACAACAATAGCACTCCTGATCGGTTTTTTGAAGCACGCATTTTCCACAAGAGCACCAAATATTTGCTGGTTGTTTGCTACGATTTTCCCGTGTAAGAGCTTCTGCCGACTCTCCAATATTCCAATATTGTCCTCCGAGTTGTCACTTTCCTGTTCCGATTTCACTAAATGTGGATAGTCTTTCTTCAGTGGTTCATATAAATAACCTAATCCTTCTACGAAATTGTCTTTGTCCATGGTTTAAAAAAAACTATTATAATGTCTGTTTTTTTCCAAGCTTCCATGAGCTTGTGTTGTATATGTCAGGTATATAGCCTCACGTTTACATTGCAATCTCGCAGTTCCGGTCGAGGCTTTGTCAACGATATGACGTCACTTCAAATGCGCCCTGTTAAAACTCCTGTGCTCTGAAGCTTGACGTTAGTGAAGCCCTTAAATCACTTAAAGCTGGTTTGTGAGAGAATATAATAAACACCTTATAGGTGTATTGTCACTAGCTATACACAATACATCAAATTAGGTATATGAGCGCTTTCACTACAGGTACCCTTTAACTGAGTCTGTCTTCCTTTCGGCTTTTTCCCTTTTTACTCGGGAGTCGCCACAGCGAATCATCTGATTTGCACGTTTTGATTTGGCAGAGGTTTTTATGTCAGATGCCCTTCCTGTCACAACCCTTTTTAGCAAGGGACAGAAACACGCTGACGACTTTGCAGCCTACTCTTTACGAAAGTCAGCAATGGTTCTTTTACATGCCTCTCGCCATAGACAGTGAGAGACATGGCCTGCCTTTGATAACCCAGTTAGCTGCACTGGGGGGGGACAGTGACAACCTTGTGGAGAGTGGGACTCAAACCCCCAACCTTTTGGATCAGCAATCCAGCGCCCTATACCACTAGACCACCACTGCCCCGTACCCTTTAACTGAGTATGCATGGTAAATTGCGCCGATCCGAGCAGCTAGTTAATTCAGTCGGAAATTCTGGCACCGCGCTTCTGACCAACCATATTTGCTTCGGGTTACAAAAGTCCGCAAAACAGTGTAAACACAAAGATCAAAGAGACAACTTCTTAACACAAGGGTAACACGCACTCAATTTGGAAGAAGGAGGGGCACATTCAGTCTGTTGTTTGTAAACAATGGACGCATCATCATTACATCAGCATACTACGTCTCATACTAGAGAGCACGCTAAACTCAAAATTTGAGAATTTATTTAAAAAAAAAAAAAACAAAACAAAAACAAAACAAAACGTAAAATCGAAAAAACGTAAAACGAATGAACGCAAGTCAGTGAGCATCTGTATGTGTGTGTGTGTATGTATATATATATATATATATATATATATATATATAAAGTACACTGTATAATGTTTATACATTTTATTAATAAATATCACAGTACAAAATTAAAAAGTTTTTCTTAATCATTACTACATTTTACTACATTAATACTGTATTAATGAGTAAGATTGTCTGTAGAATGTGTTTAAGAAGCACATTTCAGCACATGTAATAGATACATAGTATTTTACTTCCGGTTGATCATTCGTGCATGTAATATGATACATGGGGTTTTACTTCCGGGTACAGAACTCGCGGATTATCTTCATTTGTAGGAGGGGCCAGAACCAAACTCCTGCGAATATCGAGGGCCTACTGTACTAATAATTTAATAAACGGGGGCATGAAATGTTTTTTTCTTCCTAGAGAGGGCATCACAAGAAAATAATTGCGAAGCACTGCGTTAGGGTAATTGGCTGTTCCAAATTGCAAGGTGTAAATGTAAATGTTTGCGTGTGTGTGTGTGTGTGTGTGTGTGTGTTGGACCTACAATGGCCTGGCAAGCTGTTTAGAGTGTAACCCACCATTCACCCAATCAGCTGAGACAGGCTTCAGCCTCCCCACGACCCTTGTAGCAAATGAATGCCTGAAGGAAGGATAAGACTTGGCTCAATCACGCTTTGCCACAGTCGCTTGGAGTCGTCTCATTGACTGAGGTAGGGAGTAAAGGCTGTCTGGTTTGAGCCCACAGAAGAGCTACCAAAGCACAAACCCTCAAAACTGTTAAAGATGGCTATGACAGAAAAGGTGCCAAAACACACAGTGTATAAGGCTGCATGGGCACAGACCAGTCCAAGTCACATGGTGTTAGTGTTATGGCTGATTGGGGCAAGTATTTTCAGAAAATTGACAATTCTACAACCCCCTACCCCCACAACCACCCTTAAAAAAAAGTGTTCATGTCAGGCAGCTGTAATTACCTGGACTGTTGTCTCTTGCGGTCATCTGCATCAGCAGGGCCATCTGCTTGCGTTCAGACAGTGGGTACCCGAACAAAATATTCACAGGGGTGGACTTCTTACCCCCAGGCTCTTTTTTTACCCTCTTTTTATCAGGACCGTCTTTATCTGCATGAAGAGATGATCACCAAAAATGAACTTGAATTCCATGTGACAGCTTAAAAGCTTCCATTTAAAAAGAAGAAGAAAGATCTCTAAACGTGTAGCAGTGCAAATAGCAAACCATATCGGTAAGGAATAATTGTTATAATCTTGTCTAGATTCATGCATTATGCAGCTTTTATCACTTCGAATGGGTCTGCATGATTTTTAAGGCATGCTTATAAAATGTAAATAGCAGATGTGTTTGCCTGGAGACAGCCATGTAAAACAGTGAGGGGGAAATACCCAAGGAAAAAAAAAAAAGATTCAGTATATTCAACATCAACAGAGGATAAATCAATGCAATCAGAGTCCCCCACCAAGTTATAGAAAGTGCTACAGAAAGTTCATGCGGTAGGAGTTGTTAGTAGAACTAAGACAGCAGTTCCCAGACAGAATGTCATGTCATTAAACCTTAATTATTATCATAAGTCAAAAAAAGTTATATGCAGTATATAAGGCAGAGGGTGTATTGGGATTTATTTAAGGCTGACGCACATCAACATGGTGCCCATGCTTGCTGAGTTAAGCAGTCTGCAATACGGCTAGAGTTTGTCCGCCGATCATTTTGCTTCCTTTGAGTGGCACAGCGGAGCGGCGGATTTAGCTGAGGCAGTTACCTGCGTATATCCTGCAGGGAGGAAGTAATCTTTCTCCCCACATATCGCTCGACTGGCCGGGGTCAGAGTCATCTACAGTGCAGAAGCAGAGAAGCAGGGAAGAAGAGGAGGAGGAGGAAGAGGAGGAGGAGGAGGAGATGGGGTGGAAAGGGGAGGAGAGCATTGCGTTACACTCAGTCGCTCGCTCGCTCGCTCTCCCTCTCGCTCAGATGATAAAAGCAGTAAACACATTGCGCTTCATTACGGCATAAAAGGGGCTCAAGCCATTGAAGGCACAAAAAAAAAACCCTCCTCTTTCTTTATATAGAGCAAAAGGGATTCACTGCATATTTAGAATACCAAGCACGTGTTCTTGCACAAATCAACTGGAAAAGGTTCTCAGTTCTTTGAGGGAATGAAGTGAATTCCACTTGGCCACAGATTAACAAACGTATCCACAACCTACAGAACCTGAGAAGAAGCAGCATCCACATTATCAGAGAAAATGCAATTCTCAGTGTAAAACAACTATATCTAGTCCCTGTCTCAGTCACACACATGCGTAACATTTCTGTCTTCCTCATTGGATGACACTGGCTCAGCCGTTATATAACTTCGGAACTGGGGGGAGGAGAGGGGGAGGGGCACAGCGGTACATTGTGTGTGTGTGTGTGTGTGTGTGTGTGTGTGTGTGTGTGTGTGTGTGTGTGCGCAGCTTTAACTGTTTCCAGAACTAACCACAGGAGGCAGCGTCGAGGCACATAAAAACAACTGGAATTTTCTACCAGAATGAAACCGACCTGTGTCTGAGTCCCTCTCCTCGTTGCCAGGCGGGCTGACACTGAAGGACAGCTTGCGTTTCATGGAAGATTTCGACTTCCGCTCCTTCCCCATAATCTCACTCCGGTCCAACTTCGGAGTTTTGGTAAATGGGGAGAGTTTATCTTTACTCTGCAGAGAACAACAAAAATAAATATATGGTACAGTGATTTAAATTCTCCAGGGCACCAAAAAACCTATTAATTAAACCATATTTCTTTTATCGCATCTGATATCAGGCCACATTCACTGTAAACATTACAATTACTGTATATACTACTCCGATGGAGAGGCGAAGAGTGCCCTTTTATGTGATGGCACAGAGGGCAAACACAGAGGTCAATCTATTGTTGGTGCCAGTGAATAGAATGCGTATGGGTGATGCCTGAAGCATGTAAGGGAAGTGATGTCACTGTAAGTAGGTGATGAGTAGTAATGTCACAGACAGTGTGGTTCAATCAGTAGGTGATGGCGCTCCCTTTGGTAATTTGCATGTTGGAAAACTTGAAGGAAGAACATCAATCATACTGGTTCAAATAAATGGTAGTAATATAATGAGTGCATGAATAATATAAACATGGTGGCAGAGTATTATATAGTCAGAGCTCTGCTTCAGAAATTTAAATCACCACTACTGACCACATGAACAGTCAGTAATAAGCATGACCCTAAAAAGTGATACAATACACTCACTGTTAAACACCCCTTGATCCTTTCTCCAATTAAAGAGCACTGACCTCCAGTGCCAAAAACAACTGAGGAGAACAAATAACAAACCAAACTCCTGACCAACTGAAAATGATTTCCACTGCTGTGTGAAACTACCTTTAGAAAATAAAAGTAGAAGTAATAACAAAAGTAATAACACAAGTGGGTGTATCACCTTCTTCCCGGTCGATTTTTCCACCATGGCTCCATCTCTGTCGGTCCCCGGCTTGGCCATGGTGCAGCTTCTGACTAGCTGTGGCAGCTACGACTCATGGGGCTCATCATGGGCCTGCAAGTAAAGTTAAAGTCTCACATCAGACCCAAAAACATGTTTAGTCTCCAGTCTTGAACATGCTCTCTGTTCAGACCCACTTTAATAACACACTGACTTGGATCCACTGACATGGATTGCGTTTTCATTGAACAGCGAATGAAGTACTGAAAGGAAGGGGATAAGTCACGATAAGACATAATAAGATCAATAAAGTAAGAAATCAGGGTCACGGTCGTATTTTAGACATTGCTGTAAAATAAAACATTAGTGGTGTTTCCACGGCGTCACCACAGATATTTACAGGCCCCCCGGCAGGCTACTTGGCTTGGTTAGACTGATGCAGCTGCCTTCCACAGTTTACTTTTTGCTCACTTCTCCAAATGTGTCCAATAACCAGACTTTCTATTAACTTGCCCAAACACAACCTTCCAACACTTTACATGACCCCAATTGGTGCACATGTTCCTGAGAAGTGTAACGCATACTGATTTGCTCTTTCCAAATTCTGTCTCCTGCTAACAGTTCTCTGATTACAAAATGAAGTCCCTTGGCCCAGACTCAAATAATAATAACAACAAAAATAATAATCCTCCCCCACCACACACACATACACACACACACACACACACACATACACACACATACACACACACACACACACACACACACACACACACACACACACACACATCGACTTTTTCTTCATTCCCTTGGACATTCCTCCGGGAACTCCAGTTTCGTCCCACAGTTCAAAGACATCCACATTCGGCAAACTGGATATTCTCAATTGCCCCTAGATGTGAATGTGAGTGTAAATCTCTGTATGTATTGACTGAGTTGTTCAGAGTATATCTGAGGTGTGCTTTTTCCTGCAAGCACATGGTTCCTTTAAGGCACATGAATGTCAGCTGACCTTATTTTTTGAACTGCTGCTTCTTTGGTTCTAACCAGAGATTATTTAGATTTAGCAAATAGGCACAACCATTTGATCACTCCTTCCCCGGTCCGTTTGCTCCTAATATGGTCGTGGGGAGACTGTGCCTGTCTCAGCACATGCTGGACAGGACACGAAAGGGCCAAACACAACAAACGTGCACACACACACGCACACACGCGCACACCCTTACGGAAAATTTGGAACAGCAAGTTGGCCTGCTGAAAATGTCTTTGGACTGAGGGAAGAAAACTGGAGTATGAAGACTAAATTCGTACAAGCACAAGGAGAGCACGCACATTCCACACAGAAATGCCCGAGCCTGGGATTCAAACCTTCTTGCTGTGAGATGGGCGTGCTATGCACTGCGCCACTAAGGATGAACACAATCAGATATATCCAAAAATAAATATCCGAGGCCCATCCTCACTAAACTGATTTAATAAATTGTTTAGCTCCTCTAAATCATACTAATCATTTCAGACCAGGCGCAGTCATTAACAATTCACCAGGCTGTCTTACCAGTTATTGATGCATATGAGATAATGTTTTCTGATATGGCAGAAGAGATGGATTAACATGACCATAAATGACCATAAATGTGCAATGCAGCGAGAAAGACCCAAAAGAAAACACGGCGGTTGACAAGTATAATTCAAACCATGGATGTCACACTTCCGTGGTCTCTCACATCCCCACAAATAATAGAAATATTCTGCACATAAGAACAAGAGTTTCATGAGGCCAGCAGTGTGCCATTGCCAGTTCCATTTCCATCCAATTCCATAACACGCTTTATAATATAATCCAAATCACCCAATAATACAATTCTCTGATCTCATTGCAGATTCTACCAAGCTTCAGCCACGTCACTGATTCATTACTGCAGCCCTACTTATGTTGCATAGTGTCACTTGGTAAACACACACACACACACACACACACACAAAATCGGAGGTGGTGTTGGTGAAGTGACACTTAAGCCAACGACATGCTGCTAACTATAAAAGCTCGTGGTGGGGAAAATTCTTCCCCCTATCTCTATATTGAAGCACCAAAAAGGAGTATAAGCGCTGAGTCATTCTCTCTTAGCAGAGAGCCGAGAGGAGGTGGGGGAAATAGGCAAGTACACTACTCAGCAGCCAAACGGCAGTGTGGGACAAAATCAGCTCAGAGGATTTCCTGTTTGAAGAGAAAAAGCCTTCTCATGCACACAGTATGTCTCTACGTATGAGATCGAAAGCTGTTTATGATCTTGAAAGCCTGAGTTCACCAAGCTGGCAGAGATGACGATCATATCATCAGAGAACAAGATAAACTGAATCCAGTTTGAAGTGTTACAGATTCCTGTACATAATGTAATGCCATGGTAATACAGGTATAGTTATCATATCAAGTGTTTAATTAAAAGCCACTCATTTAAAAATGAAATTAACATAAAATACACACTAGCTCTTGGATATAAAATGCAATCAGCCACAATGTCTTTCTGAAACCATTTGCTTTCTCCTGGTCATGAGTATCATACACTGTTTCCCTAACACTTGATCCCAGACTTTTACACTTTCTATTACCGTAACGATGTGAGAAGCACCCAGGGCGCTTAAAAAATTGGAGTGGGTGGGCATTTATTAAAATGTTACCAGTGGAGTGGAACATTAAGTGCTTATTACCATTGAGGTGGAAAATATGAATAATAACAGAACAATAAAAGAGTTTTACTGGTATTTTTGTTATTCATTTTGTGGTATCAACCAAACTACTTACATGAAAGCTGAAAATAAACAGAAAACTGCATAAAAAAAAAAAAAAAAAAAAAAAAAAGACCCCTTACTTTTCCCTCCCGGTGCTGTTCCTTGAAACATTTTCCTGGAAGTAAAATCGAGCCCAACTTTAGCACATGGCAACATAAACAAAGGCACATGGCCAGGAACGTCTTTAAATTTATGAAGTTGGTGAGAAGGACAATCGGGTGAAAAATACTCCTCATCACTTTCTGATAGGTCCATATCTGGCTCATCGCTCCATTCATTCAGAGCATCCCATAGTTTTGCTGTAGCAGTTTCTAATGGTTCATGGTTTGTTGGACATTTACAAAGAGAACACAGCAAAAATATTTTCCTGTTTTTGAAAGCACTGCGGAACAATCAAATGTGTTGTTACTGATGAACATTATAGAGTCCTATTCCCATTCCTATTATTGTTACTATAGACCAGTGATTCTCAATTATTTTCTGTGGCGCCCCCCCTAGAAAGAAAAAAAAAAAATTCACACCCCCTCACCACCCCGCGAGCGACTATAAATAAATAGTAAATAATATTAATATTAATAAGTAAATAATAAATAATATTTTTTGTCTAAAAATTATTAGTACACTGTTGCATAACATTGTATCTTTCTTAAAATTAAAAACAAAAAAGGAAGAAATATAGTTAAACTGAAAGAAAAACTTCATTGACATTGTTTTAAATCTGTAATAGAAAAGATTTAAAGTGCACCAATGTGACCTAAATTAAAAAAATATATCCTTACTTAAACTCATTCAACTTATTTATGTCTTAATATCTAAGTCTCTCCACCTTTCTCTTCATTCCTGTTCGAAATTTTTCCGTGTGTGGTTTCTTGAGGGGTTGTTTACTGCACTTCATATTGTTTGCTTGTGCGAAAAAACCGCTACCCCATAACATGACAATGAGAGTGCCACTGCCAACTACTGGAATTTTGGTGCAATTACACTTGATTCTTGTACACTATTCCAGAAAAGCATGCTCCCTAGGGTCATATGCGCTCCCTCCAGCATCACACCGCACCCTCCCCACCCCCCTGGCATCATACCGCGCCCCCCAAGGGGGGGTGCGCCCCACTATTTGATATACTGCTATAAACAGACACACAACCAAAACAAGATGCAAAACATGGGATACTAAGCCCATGAACTGGCGTGGTTTCACCAGGAAACCTTTATCATCTCAAGCTAATAAATGTCAAGTCTCCATGTTGTACTCAAAGACGTATATTTAATAGTGACAAGAAAAAACATGGTACATAGAAAATGGTCTCTTCAATAATAAATGTTAAACAGTTCAAAAAACTGCTTCAGTTATATCCCAACCAACACCTTGTAATGTCCACGATGTGTTAATAATGTTGGAAGAAATAGAAATTGATATAAGAGACAGAGAATCCTATAAAGTTATGTGTAGTTCAGGCAGTATTACACATTTGCATCATTGAGGCAGCATAAGGTAACAACCAGACCATCACTCCGCAATGTAATTTCAGTACATTCTAGGAGGTAAATGAGAGATTTGAAAACTTAACTTCAAAACACGCACACCTACACATATCCACACACACAGTGAGATGTGCACATGCGCATATCTGCCATGTGAATGGAAGCACAAACAGTTCCAGCTCATGCAGTGTGACCATAGTCTATTGTTTCCTCTGGGAATGGGTCACCAGAAGCCCTGGCGACTCAGTGACAATCATAAATTCAAATTATCTTGAGGTGTTTAGAAAGAACTTGTAAGAAACAGTTGCTTCACGATACTGAATTTCCTAGCCTTCGGTAACACACGATTGCTTTAACTCAATCTGCTTGTTTTGTACAATCACACGAATTGTTTAGGACTGTGCACTACATCGATAAATTATTGTATCACAACATAAGCGCTCATATCACCAGCCAACTGAATATCCTCGGCATGCGTACACATCCTGTCTGGTCTTCTATGCTTCTGAGGTAGCAACTCGTTACCAATCATGTTACCTGCTTTCTTTTTGCTTTTAACGTTCATCCCTCAGTGTTTTAATGAATGGACTGCTCCTGCTGAAAATCTATTCGCAAGCTGCACCAACAGCCTGTTCTTTAAATAACAGTTAATTTTTGTAAAATCAAAACTTTTCAACACTATAAAAGTTTGGTAATCACCATTTGATAATAATGTCAGATTTAAGCAGCACTTAAATTCGGGCAGTGGTGGTCTAGCGGTATAGGGCGCTGGATCGCTGATCCAAATGTTGGGGGTTCGAGTCCCAGTCTCCACAAGGTTGTCACTGCCCCCCCCTTCCCGCAGCTAACTAGTTTATCAAACGCGGCCCATGTCTCTCACTGTCTATGGTGAGAGGCATGTAAAAGAACCATTGCTGACTTTCGTAAAGAGTAGGCTGCAAAGTCGTCAGCGTGTTTCTGTCCCTTGCTAAAAAGGGTTGTGACAGGAAGGGCATCCGACGTAAAAACCTCTGCCAAATCAAAACGTGCAAATCAGATGATTCGCTGTGGTGACTCCCGAGTAAAAAGGGAAAAAGCCGAAAGGAAGACAGACTCAGTTAAAGGGTACCTGTAGTGAAAGCGCTCATATACCTAATTTGATGTATTGTGTATAGCTAGTGACAATACACCTATAAGGTGTTTATTATATTCTCTCACAAACCAGCTTTAAGTGATTTAAGGGCTTCACTAACATCAAGCTTCAGAGCACAGGAGTTTTAACAGGGTGCATTTGAAGTGACGTCATATCGTTGACAAAGCCTCGACCGTGCAGTGCCTAAGTTAATGTTTAGAATGTTTGTGTGTGTGTGTGTGTGTGTGTGTGTGTGTCTGCTTTTTCCACTTCGGCTGAGGGGCGTGGCTGAGCTGCTCGGACTGAATGCAGTTCATACTTGAATTAAGTAATCTCATTTACTCCCTATAAACACAAACCACACGCTCACCTCAATTAAAGCACGGCATGTAAAAGAACTATTGCTGACTTTCGTAAAGAGTAGGCTGCAAAGCCGTCAGCGTGTTTCTGTCCCTTGCTAAAAAGGGTTGTGACAGGAAGGGCATCCGACGTAAAAACCTCTGCCAAATCAAACGTGCGAATCAGATGATTCGCTGTGGCGACTCCCGAGTAAAAGGGAAAAAGCCGAAAGGAAGACAGACAAAGCAGCACTGCAGGGATAAACATTAAGTTTTAGAGTAGAAGGGGGATATTGATAAGTAGGGGTGGTGGAAATTGTTTGAGGCAAGCAAAGGGAGAGTGCCGGAGGGGTGTCCCCTCCTACAGAAGGGTCTGGTGGGCCACCCCCAGAAAAATTTGTAAAATTCATGTGCTCTGTGGTGCATTCTGGGCCCATATTTATGAAAAAATCAGACAATCTAGAATCAAATAAAACTAAAAGTTTATATTATAAAAAATAGTATTTGTTACAAGAATAGCAGACTTACTTCTTAAAGGAAACTACAGAAAAACTTCTTATTTGAAAACTCTAACAGTTACCTTACTAATATAGAACATTTGTGAATTACCATAATCTGTCAAAACTGTTTATGTAATATCAGTTTCTCATGATTTTATTAATTTAAATATCTTTTGACTCAGAATCTGTTTCAGAGTCACAAAGTTCCATTTCAGAGGTCTGCTGGATCCCGTGTGTATGCAAAGCATTCAGAACTTTGTAGATCTTTGTAGCGTTATGTAGATCTATTTGTTAGCGTAGCCCAAGTCAAGTACACGAATTTTCGTCTCTGTATAGTGTGGCATGAATCCATTAAGAATAAGACTAGGCTAGTTTAGTTGGGGGCTAACTTTCACTATTATCGCTCAGTGCAATCAAGAAATAATTTGTGGTCGGACATGACATAAAACTTTTTTACCTATTTCATGAGATACGGATGTTTCCGAAACAGTGGAATCATCGGTCTTGAGTCGCTTCCACAACGTATTTAATGTTGGTTGTTGAGAACTATTTCGCTTCGGCGCCATGCTTGTCAGTACGAATCACATCAGTTTGGACTATATTTTACCCGGGTTTGTACGACCCGTCACAATCTAAATCTACATGGGAGCACAGGCAAATGACGGCACGCATATAAAAAGTGTAGCGCTTTTGAATGAAGTAGCATAGTGCATCATGGAACATCGGAAGTGAACCAATTGAGAAATTATCAAAACAAGTGATCGTGTTGTCAAGTACATAGCTTAAGAAAGAAGTGAAAATGTTTTTATTAAACATTATTACTATATTATTAAATATTATTACTATTATAAAATATAACCGGCGCTTCCACCGGCACTTAATGAAAAGTATGGCACTGTATTGCTGTTAGAATGCATCAGCAATAGTTTTAGTTTGACCAAGGAGATGTTTAAAATAGTGACTGACCCCCTCCCCCAAAATAACGAGTCCAATCAGAAAACTTGTTTTCATTCATCTAAAAAGGTATTAGATCTGGCTAGTACAGCCTAGCTGCTTTTTAAAACCCTGTAGCATCTAGAGTAAAAAAAAAAAGGAAGTTACTTTTTAGAGAAGATACGTTGGATAACAATCAGGATTCTAGCACAAATCATATAATCATTACCCCACGCATACCATGCATTTCCTTTCACTTGTAACTTATATGAATAAAAAAACTAAGCATCATTCTGCTACTTCTGACGCTGAAATCTTGACATTGCGCTCAGCCATAGTTTGACGTCTATTAGCTGCCTTATAAACATGAGTGATTTGCTTTAAATTTGTTGTATGTAAGCAGTCTTTGACCATAGATGAGGAGCAGTGATAAATGATCACCGAGTCATTCATTATCCAAGCCTACTACTCGCAGCTGGCTCTTTGCGAAGTCGGGGTACACCCTGAACTGTTTGCAAGTCCATCACAGTGCCCACCCACACACAACCATGTAGCCTTACACCAAGAGTAAATTTGAAAGATTCTGGGTTTGAGTTCTGGGTTCGGACGTTTGTGTGTAGTTTGCATGTTCTCTCAATGATTATGTTGAGCTTTCTCCAGGAACTCTGGTTCCCCTGACAGTCCAAACACATGTATATTAAGCTAATTGGCTGTTCCAAAGTGACCCTGTGTTTGAGTGTGAATGATTGTTTGTTGCCCTGCAATGGCCTAGCAAGCTGTTCAGAGTGTAACCCGCCTTCTCCCGGTGTTGGCTAAGATAGGCTCCAGCCTATGCAAACGAGTGAGCGAGCAAAAAGCATGTTTATTTCACTGTGAACCATTTACTTCTGGCACACAAATACATATTCAAAACCAAGCAGACGCTCTGTACTGATGTCTGGTGTTTCGCCCGCACGGGTTTTTGGAACACAGAGTAAAATAAAGATGTAGGGTTTCTGTAAGTGATTTACAGAATTATGACACTACAACCCAGCATGGCGGCCAATCATAAGGTCTTATCTACAAGCATGGAAATGCCAAACTTGTTGGGGGGTGTTGGTGGCCAGAAACTGAAAAGTGGTGTTACGACTGACAGAACACAGGTGGCAACTCGGCGCTCGACCGCTCAAACATCTGGGTTTCTGCTCTACCATCGGCCAGAAAAGGGGGGAAAAGTAAAACATTAGCCAAAATGGGGGGTGGGGGTGTTGTCCTGCCTGTGATTCTACAGGAACAATGTATGAAATGTTGCCTTTTAAAAGAATCATAAGTAAAGTTGTTCCAATCTGAACGGTGACATGAGCTAACAAGCTAAAACATTTTCAGAGCTGGTTTGACTTGAGGTCTCTTAAAGCAATCAATCTGCAAGTGTGGACCATGTCTTCTTGTCTATCAGTATTTATTATTTTATTTTGACATTTTACAGTTTGAAAGACTTCCAGTCAATTAAAAACATTCATTAAACACAAAGGATATCAGGATTTCTCTAACATCTAAGAATTAAAACTTAAGATGGAGAAAAAGAAAGAAAGGATCAGAGAGAGAGAGAGAGAGAGAGAGAGAGAGAGAGAGAGAGAGAGAGAGAGGTATAAAAGACAGATAGGACAGACAGACAGGTATGATGGGGCTGTGCTTTATTTCTCTCCATTCATCTGCTTAACCACTTTATCCCAATAGGGTCTCAGCCAGCCTTAGGCAAAAGCAGGGCTCACCCTGAACAGCTGTGGGGCTGGTGGTGTAGTGGTTAGGGTGCTGGGCTCATGATCGGGAGGTTGTGTGTTCGAATCCCAGTTAAACCCCCACTGTGCTAAGACCCCTGGGTAAGGTCTTAACCACAAGTGTGCCTCTGTTTACCCAGCAGCATAAATGGGTTAACCTGCGATGGACTAGCGTCCCATTCAGGAGGAGTTGAACTCCTGGTAACTTCACGCTATGGAAACCGGGAATAAGCACCGGCCTGATGAGCCACCAAGCTTGGGTGTAAAAGCCCACGTTACCTTACCCTGAACAGTTTACCAGACTATCACAGGGCAACACACTCAAACTCCCATCTAGAGGCACATTAAGAGCCAATTAGCCTAATGTGTAAGTCATTGGACTGTGGGAGAAAGCTGGAGTGAAGGAAGCCCATGCAAGCACACAGGACCATGCAAACACCACAAAGAAATGCCCTTGCCGAGCACAGGACTTGAACCCAGAACCTTCTTAGAATCATACACCACATTTTAATTATGTGAACACCAGATTTTTTTCACGTACAGTAGGCCCTCGACATTCATGGGGGTTCGGTTCCGACTCCTCCGGCGAATCGAGATAATCCGCGAGTTCTGTACCCGGAAGTAAAACCCCATGTATCACATCACATGTGCGAATGAGCAGCCGGAAGTAAAATACTATGTATCTATTACATGCGTTAAAATATGCTTCTTAAACACATTCTATAGACAGTCTTACTCATTAATACAGTATTAATGAAGTAAAATATAGTAATGATTAAGAAAAACTTTTCAATTTTTGCTCTTATTTTTATTGATGATAAAATAGAAACATTATACAGCATATACTGTTGTAAAGCACTCGTTTTAAAGTCTTTTTCAATTATAATTCCAGTACAGTACCCAAGTTAATTCTGAGAATGTTTGTGCATGAGATTTTATGTTCTGTAGCATGTTTAACAAATGATACCAAAAGGATTAACTTTATTACGCTTCATGTCCTTTTACATTGAACTTGGAGTGACGTTTCCAAGATGGCGCTGCCTAGAGGGCAACGTCGCGGAGTTCTCAGAGTCAAATTGTTTCTTTGTTCGTTTTAATTTGTTTTGTTTGTTCGTTCATGTTTTGCACTATGCTCGTCTATGATCGGTCGACCCTACTACAGCTATGAGCAGCTTCAGCTTCGGGCAACTAAGCATGTAATAACTTATATCTTGAGCTTATATGGGAGCTCAATGCTAACCGCACCCCAGCTAACAATATGCGCAGGCAGAGTTCTCAGCGGCTTGGTTAGCACTTCCGGCCATACTGCTTGAAAATGTTCAGTCCCTGCGAAACAAGATAGATGAGCTTCATGCTCAGATTGCAGTGCAGAGGGATCTACAGAACTGTGTTTCTGTGAAACATGGCTCGAGGAGAGTATATCCAATGAAGCGATTGCTCCAGCCGGCTACACGGCATTCATCCCCTGCAATCCCAAGCGCCGGAGTCGTCGTTCGGCTCCTTCCCGCCTGGGCTTCTTGTCCGCTGGGGTGCGGCTCGCATTGAGCTGCCTACCATAGCATATTAGCTCTGCTATCCGCACCCCGGCTAACAAGCCCAGTTGAGCGTGCTTAGTTATACACACCCGAAGATACTCCGATCTTATAGCTGTAGTAGAGTCAACCGGTCGTAGACGAGCATAGTGAAAAACATGAACAAACAAAACAACAAATTAAAATGAACAAAGAAATAATTTGACTCCAAGAACTCCAATTTAAATAGTTCAAATGTAAAAAAAAAATAGTTCAATGTAAAAGGAGATGAAGAGTACTGTAATAAAGTTTATCCTTTTGTTTTCATTTGTTAAACATGCTTCAGAACATAAAATCTCACGCACAAACATTCTAAACATTAACTTAGGTACTGTACTGGAATAATAATTGAAAAAGATTTTAATACAACAGTTCAGAGAAAACCGTCATGTCTCAGGAGAAAGTCTTATTTCTTCAGAAGAGACATCCAGCGTTTTCTATCGCTTAGCCAGAGAAGACGCATAGCGTTTGAGTGGTATCATAGCGCTTAATTGGTAATTAAAACACACAAAAAAAGAGGCTCATTGACAACTTCTGCACGAATGAGGAAAAAGGGGCGGGACATCAGCGCAACCAATCAGGAGAAAGGAGAACAGCCATTGGCTGAATTTGAATCATGTGCCGGTTGTTCGGCAGTCAGCGAATACTCAAACCGTGGGTGCAAAACCGCGAATAGTCAAGGGCATACTGTATCCTAATCAGTAGCCTAAATGCACAGTGTGAGCTACACAGCATGAGTCAAACGATGCATGGAAGAACAACCTCATTGGTCTACAAGAAAATATTCAAACGTAATGAATGTGACCTGTGAGAGTTTCGCATGGCTTATTCTCAGTTTTGTAACGCCACATACATCATTCACACAAGAGACATTTCATAAAATGCAATTAGAACCAAAGCATTCTGAACACGTAACAAAAGGTTAATGAGTAATCTCTTCCGTCATTGATCTCAAAACCCAAAGGCAACAAATTCTCATGACTGATAAATAACCCAGGGTTTGATCTAGGATGAGTTTCCCAAATTAAAAATCACCATCGCAGCTCTCCATGGCCCCATACATTACCATGGCGGCATGCCGTAACTCACAGCCGGGCACACACACACAATGTGATTGCAGACGTGATAACAGAAACAATACTTTTAGAGCAACAATCCTAATTACACACTTTAAACACCAGATTTAAGAGAAGAGCAGATTGGGTAACAATCAATACATCACTGTTAGAGGTGGTTCAGATCCCAGGCCAGTTACAAAACCTATTGTTACAATAATAATAAATTTATAACAAGAGATAAGAAAAGGGGAAAAATTGAGTGCACACACACACACACACACACACACACACACACACACAGAGACACACACTCAAACACGCGCGCACACACACAGGACAGACCTTAACCCTATTGAAAGTTTTCGGGACATGCTGGAGAAGACTTCATGGAGTGGTTCAGTTTCTCCCTCATCGATTACAGACGTTGGTTAAAAAGGACCCTGACACTGGATGAAAATAAATGTTATGTTGCTCAAGTTTGTTGAAAAAAATGCCACGATGATTACATGCTGTAAGCAAAGATAAAGGGGGAATAATATAATCATGGGTGCGACTTTTCTGGACAGACAGTATAATTGTATTCACATACAGACATTGTGTGTGTATATAATATATATATACATATATATACACACACACACACACACACACACACACACACACACACACACACACACACACAGAGATCCATCACTTTCTGCTGTTAATTGGGACCGAGACCCCAGGGCGACCGTCGAATTTCGCGACGTAGGATCGACGCACCCTGACTGATGTAAACATAAATGTTTACATCAGTCAGGGGGCGTCTTATAATATCAATAAATTCATATTCAACACTATAAATGCCAATAATAACAATTAAACATTCAAAAATAAAGCATAATAAAATATAAACACACACACATACAGATGCGTTCGCGCACACACACACACACACACACACACACACACACACACACACACACACACACACACCTCATATAAAAATGTAAGTAGTTTTGATGGCGGGGTTTTTTTTTTTTTTTGCATAATTGGCCTTGTTTTGCGGCATTTTCGTTAACTTTCCCCACCCATTCTTCCTCGATTTCCTTATTTTTTAATTCGATGAATACCGTATTAGATGTAATAAGCACCCTGCTCCAATAAGTGCTCCCCCAATGTTTTTAATCCTGCATCTAATAATCGCCCATGTGTACTGGAAGCAAAATGGTAGATCAAACTTACCAATTTTATTTGATCAGTCTCTGTAACCGTAAAATGAGGCATTCACTGCCTGTAAAAGTGAGTTTACACTGTATTTCAAGACCCCCTGCCACTAGGGAATGTCTATAACCGGGGTGCTCAATCCTGCTCCTGGAGATCTACCTTCCAGACGACTATATCTCCAACCCTAATGTGGCCCATGTGACATGTAAGATCCAGTCAGGTCTTAAGACATTTCAAAGTCCCTTGATTAGATGATTGGATGGTTACGTGGGCATGATTAGGGTTGGAGCGAATGCCTTCTGGTCTATAATGTTCATCAGTAACAACGCATTTGATTGTTTCGCCATGCTTTAAAAAAACGGAAAATATTTTGCTGGGTTCTCTTGGTAAATGTACAACAACCGATGAACCATTAGAAACTACTACAGCAAAACTATGGGATGCTCTGAATGAATGGAGCGATGAGCCAGATACGGACCTATCAGAAAGTGATGAGGAGTATTTTTCACTGGATTCTCCTGCTCACTAACTTCATAAATTTAAAGATGTTCCTGGCTATGAGCTTTTGTTTATGTTTGTGTTGATTGGTTCAGCGTGCCAGATGGCAAATTTGACATTCGTGTTGATTGGCTCGATTTTACTTCCGAGAAAATGTTTCAAGGAACAGCACCTGGAGGGAAAAGTAAGGGGTCTTTTAAAAAAAAAATGCTGTTTTCTGTTTAGTTTCGGCTTTCGTGTAAATAGTTTGGTTGATACTACAAAATGAATAACACAAATACCAGTAAAACTCTTTTCTTGTTCTGTTATCATTCATGTTTTCCACCTCGATGGTAATAAGCACTTACCGTTCCACTCCCCTGGTAACATTTTAATAAGCGCCCACCCACTCCAATTTTTAAGCGCCCTGGGCGCTTATCATGTTGAATACGGTATTTAAAAAAAACAAAAAAAAAAAACACGTGATGCACTGAAGCCGCATGAATTAAAGAACCTGTATGTATGTATATATTATACATATATACACACACACACACACACACACACACACACACACACACACACACACACAGAAAAAAAAACACTTTTTAAACCCCCACTTTTGAGAGGATCTGTGTCCCTTTTGACCCATGCTGAGAAATTCTTAGATTGAACCCTGATAACCCAATTCAAACATACCAAAACTACAATTCAAATCAGATTCAGCCACAGAAGTCCATTTATGGTAATAATTTCTTTTGAATGGTCATTTGCTCCTTTTGAATCTATAGTGCTATTTATTTGATATCTCCTCACTTGATGTGATCGACTTAACCACAAAAAATGTTTTTTTTTTTCTCCCCTGGCTGCATTTTGTATAGATATGGTAATACCAAGTGCATAAGAAGCAGTATACATTGCTTTAAGAAGCTTTTACTCTGCCGCTCAGAAAAGTAGGTTAATGGCTACACACATCCACAAAAGCGTAGATCGACACACTACATCGCAGTGTGTGGAAATGTGCACCATATTTAACCTTCACATGTTTCTGTAAGTACGGTAGATACGTACAGACTTCCTTATTTTGATAGTAGTACTGCTTTCTTATTGTTTATACTGTAGCCAGGAGAAATGATAACACAGTTACTCTGGCTTATCTTAACTGACCATTATAAACACAAGTGAGAAAGTAAGGCAGAATGGTGAACTGATAAGAAATGAGTGTGCTGTTGAATAGGGTGGGGAATAAAAATAAAAACGGTGACTAAGAGCAATGTGGAGAAGAGGAGGAGGTGGAATGGCATTAGTGCTAAGGTCAACAGATGAGTGCAGGTCTGGCTGAAGAAGCATAAGTGTAATTAGCGTCCTACGCATCCTCCTTATGAGTCGACCTGAGCTGATACCAAGGTTAACAAACTGAAAGTGTTCGGGCTATTGGTTCAGGCAGCTAACACCATCCTTAAGCATCTCTCTCTTCTTTTTTTTTTAGATGGAATGCCATGTGATATTCTCAAAAAAAAAAAAGAGAAAACTATAGATATAAAAGTGTAACTTAAAACAATCTCATTGTATGTTTGCAGAAAAAGTAAGACAGTAGCAAAACTACGGGCACCGTTGGAAGACATTATAAACTCAGAATTTATACTGATCACTCAGTATTTCATGCATGAAAAGTTATTTTATTCTTTGTGGTAGGAGGCATTGCTGCAAGAGACTTTCTGTGTGGAGTGTTCAGGCTTACCCACTGGTTCTTAAGTTACCTCCAGGTTCTGTGACTTCCTTTCACAATACATAGACGTGCACGTTAGATCAAATGGAGGCTCTAAACTGTCTGTAGGTATGAATGAGTGTGCATGGTTGGTCGTGTCTGTGATAGTCTGGCGTCCTGTTCAGCGTGTACCCCGCCTCTCACACCCACTGGCACCTTGGATCGACTACTGCTTAAGGATAAGTAGTATAGAAAATACCCGTGTGACCATGTGAAACCTCTCAGCCAATGGTGTATCATAATCTCACATGCTTAATCTTGAAAGTAACACACACACAGCACAAAGTGAGTACACAAGGCTCATATATTGTTACTGGACTCAGACAATGCAAACATCACGGATAATAGTAATTATTTAAAATGTTATAATCACCATCATGATTAACACATTCGGTTCATTTTACATAGGTGTCTGGAGGCTGCAAAGATACGTCTGGTAGCCAAATTTCAGATCGATTGGTAAGTTTATAGAGGCTGTAGTACTACTCCGATGGACAGACAGACAGAGAGACACCCTTCAGCCTGAGGGGTACTGATGAACGCATGGATAGATGTTTGTCGCATGCATTTCTTTAATATTATCAGAACATATGCAAGTGGGGATGAAAAATCATCAATTTCAATATCACAGTATTGGAGCCCCGATTCGTTTTATATCGCAATTCTGCAAGTCTTCTTCTTCTTCTTGTCCTTTCGGCTTTTCCCTTCAGGGGTCGCCACAGCGAATCATCTGCCTCCATCTCACCCTATCCTCTGCATCTTTTTCTCTTACACCAACTGCCTTCATGTCCTCCTTCACCACAAGTATCGTTCTTTTATAATTTATCACAATTTCACATCCTTACTGTTATAATATTTAAACCACAAACCATGTTAAAGAAAGATGAGCCATACCTTCTAATGCTTTAAACCTTAAAAGCATTGAGAGCTGCACAGCTGAACGAATAATCGAAATGTAGCCTCCTTCTTATAACTTTCCCCCTCAAAAACCAAAGTCAGCATTTAAACAATCCAAAATTATTTCAAACAAAATAAATATCTAGCATTGTGTCAGTGTGATGATATAAGATTCTCTGCACAAAGGAATTGGGAGAGATCACTCAGCTGATTTCCCTCCCCCTATCTCTAGTAATTAGAAGCAAGGCTCTTGAACAGAGTCCCATAAGCATGGACCATGACTTGAATGGTTGTCCCGTGTCCATGCCACCACAGGAAACCTAATAAGGTTGCTGTTTCACCACTCACTAATTTGGCCAGCAATTTCATCCTCATAAGGCCATGGGGAGAGAGGAGCCTATTGTAGCCAACACTTGAAAAAGGCTGGGCACACCCTGAACAGCTCATCAGAAAGTCACAGGGCCAATACAGACACACACACACACACACACACACACACACACACACACACACACACACACACCAAAGGACAATTTGGAGCAGCCAGTTAACCAAATTAGATGATTCGCTGTGGCGACTCCCGAGTAAAAAGGAAAAAGCTGAAAGGAAGACAGACAGTTAACCTAATGTGCATACCTTTGAACTGTAGGAAGAAACCATACCCATGTGAAAACTCATACAATCACAGGGAGAACATGCAAACTCCACACGGAATCACCCTTGCCAAACCTGGGACCGAAACCCATGACCATCTTGATGTAAGTAACCTTTTTTTAATTTATTTATTTTTTAATAGAGGCTCATACACCACCACTCATGTACAGAATAAAAACCCACAATGTAACTCCAGTAGGCAAGCAACCTTTCACTAGGAAAAACACCATCAAACATTAAGCAGGAGCACGGAATATGAACTTGTTAAATGGATAATTAAACTAAAAAAAACAGCTGATACAAATACAGTCATCCCTTGCCACTTCACGATTTGGACTTCACGGTCTTGGTACATCGTGGTATTTTATTAAAAAAATAAAATAAAAAAAATATTCATAAAGAATTGTTTACAAATGACAGATTGAAGTGCCCCTCCTCCCCAGTTCAGGCAGGGACCACCCACTCAACTCAATCTCGCAAGCTGATTGGCTTAGACGCGTGACGCTGTTGCCTCGCACATTCCTGCGGGATTTTTTGTGATTTTGTGATCTTACAGTGTTTGTGAACGTCCTGCATCATGGAGAAGCGCTATTGTCAGAGGTGAGTACAGTACTTAAAGTATTTATATATTAATTATATTTAAATATTAATACATTACAGTATTTACATATGCATATAATTGTGTAACATTTAATATACACTTCTTGATGTTGTATAGATGTGAAAACATATAGAAATGAGAAGGGTGTTACTACTTCGCGTTTTTCGAATATCGCGGACAGGTCTGGTTTACATTGTCCGCGATATTCAAGGGATGACTGTAAACAGAAATCTGCAAGCAGGGGGGGGGGGGAGACCCCCTCACACACACACAAAACTAAGCTTTCCTTCTTTCACTTTAGACTGTTGTGGGGAAACGCAGTGGAGATTTAATTTCTTATTTCCGCCAGGATTCGAGCTGGTTCATCCATTAAAAGAGCCACATTACTAATAACACCAGCCTCAGACACCCATTAATAGAATCATCAGAATACTTTATTGATCCCGGAAGAAACTGTGTGCACACAGTTGCTTCATACAAGTAAGATTGATAAAAAGAGAAAGTCTCAATAAAGAAAATGATTGATTGATACATACATACATACATACAAACAAATCTGAAATGAGAAGTTAGTAATATGTATATAAACAGAGACTGAATGGTGTCGGTGAGTGATATGTCCAGTATTATCAATATGATAAACAGTTGTTGTTATATGAAGTTTTGTACAGTCTAATGTGAACAGGTAGGAAATATTTCCTGTGTTGTTCAGTGGTGCATTTAGATGGTCTCAGTCTCTCACTGAAAGTGTTCCTGTGACTGATCAGCAGGTTGTGATTCGGGTGGGAGGTGTTGCTCAGTATCGTCTTTATTCTGGACATCATTGGCCTCTCCGACATGATCGTCAGAGCCCAGTTACATCCCCACAACGTTACCAGCCTTGTGGATCAGTTTGTTTAGTTTGTTAGTGTCTGCGACCCTCAGCCTGCTGCCCCAGCATGCAACAACAAAGGACAGCGCTGGCCACAACAGACTCGTAGAACATCCTGAGCAGTGACCAGCAGATGTTAAACAATATTAACCTCCTCAAAAAGAGAGACGGTTCTGGTCATTCTTGTAAAGTGCAGTAGCATTCTTAACCTGGTCGAGTTTATTGTCAATTATAAACTCCCAGGGTTTTTATAATCCTTCACCATTTCCATACAGACACATTGAGTGGAAACAGGGGTCACTGGTGTTTTGGATCCCCTAAAATCCACAATCAGTTCATTGGTATTGGTCACATTAGGCTGCAGATGATTCTGCTCCATACCATGTGATGAAGGAATCCACTGCGGCAAAATCCAATTCTCTGTCATCAACTCCACTGATACATCCAACTATAGCAGAGTCATCAGAAAACTTCTGAAGATGGCAGGTCCCTGTGCAGTAGCTGAAGTCAGTTGTGTGGAGGGTGAAAAGGAAAGGGGAGGGACATGCAGTGCTACAGAGGCATATACTGCGGTCTTATGGTCAAGTAGTCCACAATCTAGAACACAAGAGAGGCATCCACCTGCATCAGTCATCTTCTCACCCAGGAGGGTCAGCCTGATGGTGCAGAAAGCACTAAAAAATTGACCCTCACAGTGCTCACCAGCTGATCCAGGTGGGTGTAGACAAGGTTATGCAGGTTGATGGTGGTGTCCTCCTCTCTGAGTTGAGGCTGATAGGTGAAGGGGTCCTAGTCTTTCGAGGGTCTTCATGACATGTGATGTCAGTGCCACAGATCTGTAGTCCCAGGGGCCACTGGGACGTCTTTGGTAAAGGAAAGAGGCATGATGTCTTCCACCGCACTGGGAATCTCTGTAGACTGTGGCTCATTGTGAAAATGTAATGCAAGACTCCACGGTACTGGTTGGCACAGACTTTAAGGACACCGGGGCTCACCCCATCTGTTCTTGCTCCCTACTCTGAGTGAAGTCTTTCAATTGTTTCTCAACTTAAGTGAAGTTGACAGGTGAGAGACGCATGTCAGGTCTATCACAGAAGGCAAGGGTGCACTGAGAAGAGGGAATGAAGTGGCATGGGGGGGATGGGGGGGGAGGGTTCAAGCTTGCTCCTGGTGAGTTAGAGGGGTGATGTGCAGTACCTGCAGTGTCGAAACATTAAAAGAATATATTCGGCTCATTGGCCCTTTCCTCACTTCCCTCAGCTCCTCTGCAGATGAATGGCCTGAAATCAGTGATGTCTTCATACCACTGCAAACCTCCCATGCTGTTCTGCTGGAGTCTCCACTCTAGCTTTCTCCTGTAATTGTCCTTTGCCTCTCTGATCTTAACTCTTAATGAAATTTGCATCATTCTCACCTCCTCTCTGTTGCCAGCCCAGAATGTCCACTACTTGTCCTTGAAGAGGCCTTTAATGTCTTTAGTCATCCACAACTTGCTGTTTGGGTAACAAAAGACCTTCTGAGCTGGGACAAAGGTGTCAATGCAGAACTTAATGTAGTGTGAAAACCACTCAGTAAGCACATCAATGTCATCATTGTGTGGCTCACAGAGAAGGGGAAAATCTGTAGATTGAAACATGAATTGACGCTCCTCAATGGTCTTCTCCTACCATCTCCTAACAGTCCTCCTCAGGCGGGCTGTCTCCTCACAACGGGCACATAGCATGAAGAAAGGCAAATTAAGTTATGGCTTGATCTTCAAAGCGAGGAGTGGGGGAATCTAGGCATCCTTATTGTTTGCGTACAGCCAATTTAAAGTTCTTGTCTTTCTGGTGGGACAGTCCACATACTGCACAAAATTGTCCATGGTGAAGTGGTTGAAATGAATAGATGTCTATTGGAAGCTCTGCTTCTAAACAGTGCAGAAATCTATGTATTATGGTCACAGTTATAAAGATAACAGTAGTTACCAGCAACGCTAGGTCCATAAGCGCCAGCAATGCGGGTATAGCCTAATCAGGCATAACAAATGTCAAAATTAATGCTGGATATTCCATAACTCAAGTTCTAGTGTGAGAAATATTTTATTACAACAAGAAAATGTAATTTAAATGTTTATATACGTATGAAAATGTTCTTCATATTTGCTGCATGAAATAAAAAAAAACCCAGAAACAATCATGCATAGTCTCACTGTACTCATCATTTGGCTGCCATCGTTTTAATGGGTAGTGATTTCCACTGAAAATACAAGCCATCCCAAATCCTCTCTCGCTCTGTGAGGATGCACGGCAATGCATTATTAATACTGTATTCCAAAACAAATATTGAAGTTCCGAGCTTTTCCAGTCATATATAGCAGTGGTCCCCAACCTTTTTATCATCACAGACCGGTCAACACTTGGCAAATTTACCGATTGCCGGGTGTGTATGTGTGTGTCATAGATTCTTTGTATTGTAAATATGGCATTTATATAAAATATTATTATTATTATTATTATTATTAATAATAATAATAATAATAATAATAATAATAATAATAATAATAATAATAATAATAATAATAATAATCACTCCATGAATGTTATTTTTCAAGAGCTGAAATAAAGTTGGTTGGGAAGTAGAGCTTTTCTTAAAAAAAAAAAAAAAAGCAGATAATCATGAACCAACTGGGAGAATAAAGGCTCAGGCTCACCCAAAATGCCCGCTCTTGTTTGAAACATGTCCAGCACGCTTCTGTTCATGTGCCATCCCTTTGTGGGTTACATTTTAGCGCTCAAATAACCGACATATAACCAAGAAAATCCGGTCATTTTTCAAACTAAAAGACTTTTTCAAAATTAAAGATCGTTCAGACTCAGATAATAAATAAAACGGAAATAATTAATTATTTCTTCTACGGACCGGTACCAATTGAGCCACAGACCGGTACCGGTCCACAGACTGGTGATTGGAGACCACTGAATATAGTTTGTAGGGGTTATTTTTTGTGTGAAATGTCAAAAATCATTGTCTTAATTTCAATGGAATATTACAACAGCTGATACATAAACTCTAATAAGATTATATACCGTATTTTCCGGACTATAAGTCGCACTTTTTTCATACCTTGGCTGAAGGTGCGACATATACTCTAGAGCAACTTATATGTGAAATTACTACATATAATTCAGTTTGTCATAATAAGAGACATAATTTCACGTTTGTTATTTTTACACTCACAACCACAAGAGGGCACACTCTAAGCTTGGGTACCAGTTCCTGCTCATTCACCACTGAAGAAATGTCCCCAAAAAGAAAATTCTACTGTGTGAATTACAAGCTGCGAGTAGTCAAATATGCAGTAGAAAATGGTAATCTAGCAGCAGAAAAAAAGTTTGGAGTGAACGAGAAACTTGTGAGGGACTGGAGAAAAGCGGAGATTACTATTACTGTAATAAAGAAAACAAAACAAAAAAAAAAGCTAATCGCAGGCTAAAACCTAGATGGCCACAGCTAGAGGAACAAGCTCGCACATGGGTGCTTGAGCAACGTGCTGCAGGAAGGGGCTTGTCAACAGTGCTGTTGCGTCTCCATGTTCGGGTAGTGAAATATCATAATAACGAACATAATTTCACATGTTTATTTTTACACTCACAACTGCAAGAAGGCAAGAAGAGGGCAGAAAAGCAGAGATTACTGCAATAAAGAAAACAAAAAAGCTAACCATGGGCTAAAAGCTAATCGCAGGCAAAAAGCTAATTGCGGGCTAAAAGCTAGATGGCCATAGCTAGAGGAACAAGCTCGCACATGGGTGCTTGAGTAACGTGCCGCAAGGAGAAGCTTGTCAATAGTGCAGTTGCGTCTCCACGTCAAGGTAGTTGTCAAGGAGTTGAATAGAAATAACATTTCATGAAAATTTTCTTGGTGTTACAGCTTCATGCAGCACAACCCTGTCTATCAGAGCGAGGACCACAACGTCACATAAGCTGACAGCAGATTTCCAAGCCAAGGTAGACAGTTTCCATGAGTTTGTGACTTATAGTCCAGTGTGACTTATATATTTTTTTTCTTCTTTATTATGCAATTTTTGGCCAATGCGACTTGTACGCCAGCCAGCCAACTACGCATTAGGTGTAATTTGCTTGTTCAATTCAAACTAAACAATCAATGTGGTGTCTTGTGGAGTGCTGGCATCATAACACGGCCATAAGGTAACCACTGGTACAGTATGCCCTTGACTATTCGCGGTTTTGGACCCACAGCTTGAGTATTCGCTGACTGCCGAGCAACCGGCACATGATTCAAATTCAGCCAATGGCTGTCCTCCTTTCTCTTGATTGGTTGCGCTGATGTCCCGCCCCTTTTTCCTCATTCGCACAGAAGTTGTCAATGAGCCTCTTTTTTTGTGTGTGTTTTAATTACCAGTTAAGCTCTATGATACCACTCTATGCTTTGTGTCTTCTCTGGCTAAGCGATAGAAAACACTGGATGTCTCTTCTGAAGAAAGACATGAGACATCTCCTGAGACATGGCGGTTTTCTCTGAACTGTTGTATTAAAATCTTTTTCAATTATTATTCCAGTACAGTACCTAAGTTAATGTTTAGAATGTTTGTGTGTGAGATTTTATGTTCTGAAGCATGTTTAACAAACGAAAACAAAAGGATAAACTTTATTACAGTACTCTTCATGTCCTTTTACATTGAACTTGGAGTTCTTGGAGTCAAATTATTTCTTTGTTCGTTTTAATTTGTTGTTTTGTTTGTTCATGTTTTTTCACTATGCTCGTCTACGACCGGTTGACTCTACTACAGCTATAAGATCGGAGTATCTTCGGGTGTGTATAACTAAGCACGCTCAACTGGGCTTGTTAGCCGGGGTGCGGATAGCAGAGCTAATATGCTATGGTAGGCAGTGATACCACTCAAACGCTATGCGTCTTCTCTGGCTAAACGATAGAAAACGCTGGATGTCTCTTCTGAAGAAATAAGACTTTCTCCTGAGACATGACGGTTTTCTCTGAACTGTTGTATTAAAATCTTTTTCAATTATTATTCCAGTACAGTACCTAAGTTCATGTTTATGCATGAGATTTTATGTTCTGTAACATGTCTAACAAATGATACCAAAAGGATAAACTTTATTACAATACTCTTCATGTCCTTTTATATTGAACTTTGAGTGACGTCTCCAAGATGGCGCTGCTCAGAGGGCGACGTCGCGGAGTTCTCAGAGTCAAATTGTTTCTTTGTTGGTTTTAATTTTTTTCATTTGTTGTTTTGTTTGTTCATGTTTTGCACTATGCTCGTCTATGACCGGTCGACTCTACTACAGCTATAAGACCGGTGTATCTTCGGGCGTGTATAACTAAGCAGAGCTAGCATGCTATTAGCAGAGCTAACATGCTATGGTAGGCAGCTCAATGCGAGCCGCATCCCAGCTAACGAAGAAGCCCAAGTGGGAAGGGGCTGAACGACGACTCCGGCGCTTGAGATTGCAGGGGATGAAGGCCGTGTAGCCGGCTGGTATAATCGCCTTATTGGATGTACTCTCCTCGAGCCATGTTTCACAGAAACACAGTCCTGTAGATCCCTCTGCGCTGCAATCAGAGCATGAAGCTTGTCCATCTTGTTTAGCAGGGACTGAACATTTTCAAGCAGTATGGCCGGAAGTGCTAACCAAGCGCCGAAGAATCGGAGAACTCCGCCTGGGCTTATTGTTAGCAGTGAGCTCCCATAGCATAGCAGCTCACGATAGAAGTTGTTGCGTGCTTAGTTGCCCAAAGCTGAAGCTGCTCATACCTGTGGTAGGGTCGACCGATCATAGATGAGCATAGTGCAAAACATGAACAAACAAATAAAACAAATCAAAACGAACAAAGAAACAATTTGACTCCAAGAACTCCGCGACGTTGCCCTCTAGGCAGCGCCATCTTGGAGACGTCACTCCAAGTTCAATGTAAAAGGACATGAAGCGTAATAAAGTTAATCCTTTTGGTATCATTTGTTAAACATGCTACAGAACATAAAATCTCACGCACAAACATTCTCAGAATTAACTTGGGTACTGTACTGGAATAATAATTGAAAAAGACTTTAAAACGAGTGCTTTACAACAGTATATGCTGCATAATGTTTCTATTTTATCATCAATAAAAATAAGAGTAAAAATTGAAAAGTTTTTCTTAATCATTACTATATTTTACTTCATTAATACTGTATTAATGAGAAAGACTGTCTATAGAATGTGTTTAAAAAGCATATTTTAACGCATATAATAGATACATAGTATTTTACTTCTGGCTGCTCATTGGGGGTTAAAGGTCATTGTGACGTCACATCATTGACAGTCATATAGCCAATTGCAGAATGTCAGTATATTTTCCTCAAGCAATTCATGTTCTTTACAACAATAGCACTCCTGATCGGTTTTTTGACACACGCATTTTCCACAAGAGCACCAAATATTTGCTTGTTGTTTGCTACGATTTTCCCATGTAAGAGTCTGCCGACTCTCCAATATCGTCCTCTGAGTCGTCACTTTCCTAGTCCGATTTCACTAAAATGTGGATAGTCTTTCTTCAGTGGTTTATAAAAAACCTTCTAATCCTTCTACGAAATTGTCTTCGTCCACGGTAAAAAAAAACTACTGTAATGTCTGTTTTTCCAAGTTTCTTCTACAACAGCTTGTGTTGTATATGTCAGGTATATAGCCTTTCGTTTACATTGCAATCTCGCAGTTCCGGGCGAGGCTTTGTCAACGATATGACGTCACTTCAAATGCCCCCTTTTAAAACTCCTGTACTCTGAAGCTTGACTTTAGTGAAGCCCTTAAATCGCTTAAAGCTGGTTTGTGAGAGAATATAATAAATGCCTTATAGGTGTATTGTCACTAGCTATACACAATGCATCAAATTAGGTATATGAGCGCTTTCACTACAGGTACCCTTTAAGTAACATTACTTACCCTGAAATTTATGAATGACTACTTTTTATTATTAGCCCCAGTGTAACAAGCATGCGGTTTTGTATATTTTCATCTCTCAAGTTCTGGGGACAGGCTGCAGGTTCTGATTCCCCTTGGGAGCTCTTTGTTCTAACGTTAAGCAAATAAAATTAACGTACATGCCTCAGATGACTGATTTCTGAACCTGAGAGCGATACTTGTGTGGCATATATTGATAGCATTTCCGAGATTGTTCATCCTCTTGTACAAACCGTGTCCGAAAAATTCCTTGTAATTTATGGAATATATCAATTGAAATCCCTGCTACACTACACTAAGACAAAAGAGGTGGGCATGGCAGTTGACATGTTTGGCATGGGGAATATTATTAAGGTCTGTACCTCCTATTATGTGTCGATGTATCTTCCAAACCTTCCTGGGCATGCTGCAAATGTTTTGATTATATTCATGTCTCTAGGGATACAAAACATTCTAAGTATTTAGATTTATCGCATCGTTTTCCATATCACTGTGTGTATGTTTACCATGCTTTTTGCCCTAACCAGAAGTCAGAGCCTATTGACCATGGCGGCATACATAATGTATGCAGAGTGTGCAGTCTAGTTTTTTTCTACATCATTGACACAAATATAAACAAAAGCACGTGGCCAAGAAAGTCTTTAAATCTATGAAGTTAGTGAGAAGGAGAATCGGGTGAAAAATACTCCTCATTACTTTCTGATGGGTCCATATCTGGCTCATCACTCCATTCATTCAGAGCATCCCATAGTTTTGCTGTAGCAGTTTCTAATGGTTCATCGGTTGTTGGACATTTACCAAGAGAACACAGCAAAATATTTTCCTGTTTTTTAAAGCACAACGGAACAATCAAATGTGTTGTTACTGATGAACATTTATAGACATTCCCCAGTGGCAGGGAGTCTTGAAATACCTTGTAAACTCACTTTTACAGGCATTGAACCCCTTAATTTAAGGTTACAGAAACTGATTGAATAAAATTAGTAAGTTTGATCTACAATTTTGCTTCCAGTACACACGGGCGGTTATTAGGCGTAAGATAAAAAAAAAAAGATGGGGGAGGGGGGTATATTGACAACATAAATGTATAGATATGTAACCACACTAATTTGGTTCAGTATATACAAGTTCTGAATTAATTTTAGAACAGTTACTTGTTAATTAGCTGAACAACAACATAAAATTTGAAATATCCACTGGAAGTATGAACCGGAAGTAGACATCAGCTGTTTCATTCTCCCATTATTTCAACACGTAAAAAAAACCTAATATCTGATGAATTTATTTCATTATTCTCATATATGAAATAATACATTATATAAAATGTAATTAAAAGACCCGGTGGCTATAAAGTTAATTTAAAACGTGTACAATAAATCTACTGGCAGTCATCCATGACCATTCTATACAAGTGTCAGAATGACTATTCAAATTGACATCTAACAAGCACGCGCGCGCGCGCGCACACACACACACACACACACACAGCTAATATTAATATTAGTAGTTCAGTTAGTATTTAATTTTATTAAGACATTTATTAGGTGTTAAATTTAATAACTTACCCTTATGTAATACTACTAGAGTGGTTTTACGTAAATGGTTAATTATATTAAATCTAAATTTTTCAATGCATTGCTGTGTGGAAAGCCACTTTACTAGGTACATTTATACACTTACTGGAGTCACAGCTAGGCACAACCACACCTACATATACTTTAAAAGGTAGTGGTAGGCCTACTGAGATGGTCACGTCCAAACTGTAAAGAATCAGAATTTCATTCTCTGTTTAATTCCTGACAAATTAAAATGCAGATCGGTGATGGTGTGTCATGGGAATGTGGTGTGTTATGGTATTAAATGGCGCGTATGCGGGTGAATAATATTTTTACTTAAAAATTTCAGACATCTCTTGACTTACAAGATAAAATTATGGCTACCACCTCCATTGCATAGGATGATGACAGCGATAGCATTGCATCAGATTTTTTACATTTTATATCAAGCGGTAAATACCAGCTTCTCAAATCAGTACTTACTGCAAAAGGTCGCAGAAGACGATCAACAATTCCAACCTGCATATGTAAAAAACTAGTCTTAGTGTGTATTCTGTTTAAAAGAAATACTAACTTATCCTGGGAGTTGGTTACAATCTTATATATTAAAGTTTGTCCAACAAAGCTAAGAAAAAAACATTCGAAGGCATTCGAAGACTGTGCTTACAAGCTGCAGTAATGTTCACTGGTGATGATGAATTCCTAGCGAAAGATGCCAATAATTTAGATTCTGTTGGTAAGGGCTTGATGAAACAGTCATAACAAGGTGTGATCTTTGAGGAGACCTACATTTGCTCCAGGAGTATACAAAGGAGAAGCTTCAATGACTAACTGTAGAACTAATATATATATATATGACAGACAAATGCACATGCTAATTTTAATCCAATTCACATTCACGCTGGAGTATTTATATTTCAAATATCAACTCAATAGCATAAAGATATTAAAGAACCAATCCTTAATCTTTAAGGACTTTGAACAAAGGTAATGTTTTCTTCCTAATGTTTAAACTATGAACATTAACAGTAAACAGTCTTAACACAAATTCACTAATTTGTCAACACAGTCAAACAGATTGAATTAACATTAAACTAACTTAGCAATAACAATTTCACAATAAATTATTGTAAAACTGTCTGTCTTCCTTTCGGCTTTTTCCCTTTTACTCGGGAGTCGCCACAGCGAATCATCTGATTCACACGTTTGATTTGGCAGAGGTTTTTATGTCGGATGCCCTTCCTGTCACAACCCTTTTAGCAAGGGACAGAAACACGCTGACGACTTTGCAGCTACTCTTTATGAAAGTCAGCAATGGTTCTTTTACATGCCTCACACCATAGACAATGAGAGACATGGCCCGCCTTTGATAACCCAGTTAGCTGCACTGGGGGGAAAGTGACAACCTTGTGGAGAGTGGGACTTGAATCCCCAACCTTTGGATGAGCGATCCAGCGCCCTATACCACTAGACCACCACTGTCTCCAATAAATTACTACAAAACTGTTACTGCTAAACTGTGTTTCTTGTTATGGGATTGCAAGAAATGAACCCAAACTGGGCTTTTGTGTGTCGCTGCCGGCTTGACGAAGTCAGCAGCAATCGCCATTTTTGCTTTTCCGAAGTCTCGTTCCTTGCAAGATTTCCAAAGCAACCAAGGAAAATGGCGGCACCCATTGTAAGATGTCATTTCAGCGTTATTTTATAGCTTTTTGTGAATCCTTTGTTGCTTTACATGAATCAATAAAAAAAAAAAAAATCATAAAAACACAAAATAAATCCATTTTAAAATCGCGTTTGAAAATAGATTGATTTATCGTCACACCTCTTGTTACTAAATAGGTTGTTGACTTGATTTTTGTTTGTTGAAGGAAAGACAAAAGAGTTGCCTACATTGTGATGTTTTGTTTATGGTCCTATGATAAATGATAAAGTTATGGCCGAAAACATAGAATACGACCATAAATTCCACAAATTTGCATTTTTCCGCATGCAAAACAGCACAATTTGTCTACTTCAGTCGTTCATATTTCATGCAACAAAGTTCTTAAAAAAAATTAAACCGAAAAAATCACGAGTTGTGCAAAGAAACACCTCAACATATCAATTCAAAAAGTATATTTCTGAAAAAAATGGGTTCCAAAAATGCTAATTCGGAAGTTTTGAACTCACAAAAACAGTACGAGTGACAGTTTTCCAAGTGTTGTCGCTCAAAAACCGTAATCTTTACTACCATAAAACGCACACATTTTGTTATTCCCAACGCATTAATGTGATATTTAAAATAAAAACTGCATTATATTTATTATACATCCAGAAGTTGCCAAAAACCTTACTTCAGCATTTATAAATATATGAATCATGTAGCGGGTCTAGCTAAACCTAAATATCTTTGTAACCATATGTACTAGGAACAAGAATGAAATACTGTTGTGTTCAAAACGACTGGCTCCATCAATTTAGACACTAAAACTTACAAAAATATCAAGCTGACTTTTTTTTGTTGCCGGTATGTAATAACAGAGCCTGTTGGCATTTCTGTCTCGTAGCTCACCATGAAGTACTGTTCGCCGTGTGCGTAGCAAAATACTTTTTACATTCGTACATAAACAAAGAACGTTGTAGCTGAGACAATCACCCTAAGCTGAGGTGTTGAAACTATAAATCACAAGTTCTTTATTATTTTGACTGGTACTGGATGGAAAATTGCAAGTTATGAGAAGAAACTTATTCCTTATGTCAGTTTTGAGATTTTAGTCTAAAATGTGATATTCTCACTTATTTCTTTGTAGAGTTGGAAGTTTATGATTACATTTAATTTCCTATATTTACATTGAAAACTTTAATGACAGGGTACAGCTACATTTTCTGTGCAGATCAGGTAAAATTCAGGTTTGAAACTGCTTTAAAACATCACAAAAGCCATGTACTGTTTGAGAGAAACATGTGATTGCCAAACAATTCAGCAACCCTTAAAAGTAGGGCTCCTTGTTTGAGAGGAGGGGGGGGGAGAGAGAGAGAGAGAGAGAGAGAGCGAGAGAGAACAATCCAAACAACAGCCATTTGAGTGTGTTGTGCAATCATGTGCCCGCCTTCGCACATACACGTGCACACAAGCATGTACTTTCTATGGGTTATGTACTTCATTGTTTACTGCACACAACTGGCTTTAAGGCATGTAGCTGAGTTTCGTTTTCACATCCTCTTGAGAAGTGTGCCAGAGGGGTCAGTTTACAGAGAGCAATTCAATTGCTTTTAAAAAGCACCATGTTTTCACAATATCTTTAATAAAACCAATTTGGCGCTTTGAAAAAATTATAGCATAATGAGATTTGGTTCGAGTGTATGAATCAACATCACACATGTCAGATTTGGGTTAAAAATATTTGTTCCAACTGCTTTTTAATAGGGAAGATGGGAATGCTCAGGACCGTGTTTTATTTTCATCAAACAGCTGCTTTAAATTTGACATGGATCTGATGGGTTTTTCTGCCAAACTTTTAACTGGGGATGTTCTACACAAATTTTAGATCCCATAAAAAAATTTCAGGGAAAAGGAATGGAAGTTGGCTATATGGAAATATGAACCTAACAAGACTGTTTCCTGTTTCTTTACTAATGTACCTAACTACGTGTGATGAAGCATTTATAGGGAGATCACCTGAAATGTTATTCACGAGTTAAACCCGGGACATGTCAACCCTTTTACACTAAAGCCAGGCAGGAATAAACTCTCAACTGTAACGCCAAATGCATACAAATGACATCAATAAATCCCTGATACAATGATGCACCCACGTTTAATAGCAAGTACCTCGTCTAACGAGTGTCCCTTATGATTTTTCCATGATACGAGCTTCGAAAAAATCTGCTCTATCCAATGAGCAAAAATTTACTTTATGAGCTCTCCTCAAAATGGCTTTTCCGGGCCGATTAGCCTTGTATTCTTCGGCGTGCATTTCTCTGCGCTCCAAGAACGCCTTGCGCAGTGATTCTCAATTCTTTTCTGTGACGACCCGTCTAGGAAGAAAAAAAACAACAACAAAAAAAACCAAAAAACATTTCACGACTATAAATAATGTTTACTTCACTTCATATCGTTTGTTCAGTGCTTTTCCCCTACACCACAGAGCGACAATGAGCGTTCCACTGCCAACTACTGTAGTGGATGCACAATTACACTTAATTCTAGTACAGTATGGCAAAAAAAGCATGTTTCCCAGGGTCATACGTGCCTCCCCTGGCATCACACCGTGCCAAGGAGCACTGGCCTTGCGGGAGCTCACCACGAGCCTTTCCTTACGGTCATTCGTAGCGTGCACGTGCACAAAATTCTCCTCCTCTGTTACGCACCACCTCCTGCCTGCCCACGTGACATTTTTGTAGCAGTCGATGATTGGAAGGGTGAGTTGACTTATTGTTTATTCTTGTTTTATTATTATTTATTTTTAATGTTCATGTACATGTATTAGTATTATTATGAAATATTTATTGTTTTTGCATGTTTATCTTTAATATATTAGGTCAAATACACATGTTTGTGGCAGGTTATGACTTTTGGGAGGTGGTGGAAACAGATTAATTGGTATTCTTTTATTTCTTATGGGAATAATTGTTTCATCTAACAAACTTTTTGGCTTACGAGCTCGCTCTCAGAACAGATTAAATTCATCAGCTGAGCTGTCACTGTATTACATTCTCAGCTAACAGAGAACAAAGACTTCATAAATCAATGTCAAGATTTTGGGTAAACTATAAATATAAAACTGATCTGATTACGGGTATTGCGAGGAAGCTGGAGTCTATCTTAGCCAACAATGGACGAATGCGGCGCTCACCCTGAATAGTTCACCAGACCATCACAACGCAACACACACAAAACCATGTCACACTCACATCCACACCAGTGGGCAATTTGGAACAGCCACTTAGCCTAATTTGCATGTTTTTGAACTATAGGAGGAAACCAGAGTACCTGGAGGAAACCGATGCTAGCACGTTTGGAACATGTAGACCACACAAAAGAAACGTGTTCACCAAACCCAGGAATTGAACCCAGTGCCCTCTTGCTCTGAAGAATACATGCTAACCCCTACATTACTGTGTTTCCCAGCAAGATTTACTTCATTTTAATTTAATATATTCCAGGATGACCTCATTTTTACTCTGATCAGAAGTCATTCATTCGCTTTCAAATTCCTGAAGCACTTAATACTAATTAGAGTTGCGGGGAGGCTGGCGCCCTTCTCAACCAACTCTAGGGCAGAATGCACCTGTATCATGCAGTCACTGTGATGGGTGATATGGTGGTGCAGTGGTGAGCATGTCCGCCTCAGAGCAGGAGTGTCTTGTTATGAACAATAATCTAAAATAATTATCCACATTTTTATTTGAGTATGTCTTTATTTACTCTTGAATTTCCCCATTGTACAGTAACTAGGTATTGTATATCTTGCTTTCAGTACTGTTAACGCAATAATGTAACTTTTTTAATGCTGTAGATGAGCAGCTCTTTTTAAATTGAGTTACTGTCTGCTGTAGCAGTTGCTTTTCAACATTCCTATATTGTGGCAAGTGTGTGAGGTTTGTGTGTTAAGTTTTGCACAAACCAGAAGTAGTAGTAATAACAGAAGTAGTAGTCTGGAATTCCTGCTAAAATTTTAACAACAAAAAAAGTCAGCTTGATATTTTTGTAAGTTTTAGTGTCTAACTTGATGGAGCCAATCCTTTTGAACACAACAGTATTTCATTCTTGTTCCTAGTACATATGGTTACAAAGATATTTAGGTTTAGCTAGACCCGCTACATGATTCATATATTTATAAATGCTGAAGTAAGGTTTTTGGCAACTTCTGGATGTATAATAAATATAATGCAGTTTTTATTTTAAATATCACATTAATGCGTTGGGAATAACAAAATGTGTGCGTTTTATGGTAGTAAAGATTACGGTTTTTGAGCGACAACACTTGGAAAACTGTCACTCGTACTGTTTTTGTGAGTTCAAAACTTCCGAATTAGCATTTTTGGAACCCATTTTTTTCAGAAATATACTTTTTGAATTGATATGTTGAGGTGTTTCTTTGCACAACTCGTGATTTTTTCGGTTTAATTTTTTTAAGAACTTTGTTGCATGAAATATGAACGACTGAAGTAGACAAATTGTGCTGTTTTGCATGCGGAAAAATGCAAATTTGTGGAATTTATGGTCGTATGCTATGTTTTCGGCCATAACTTTATCATTTATCATAGGACCATAAACAAAACATCACAATGTAGGCAACTCTTTTGTCTTTCCTTCTAAAGAAACAAAAATCAAGTCAACAACCTATTTAGTAACAAGAGGTGTGACGATAAATCAATCTATTTTTAAACGCGATTTTAAAATGGATTTATTTTGTGTTTTTATGATTTTTTTTTTAATTGATTCATGTAAAGCAACAAAGGATTCACAAAAAGCTATAAAATAACGCTGAAATGACATCTTGCAATGGGTGCCGCCATTTTCCTTGGTTGCTTTGGAAATCTCGCAAGGAACGAGACTTCGGAAAAGCAAAAATGGCGATTGCTGCTGACTTCGTCAAGCCGGCAGCGCCACACAAAAGCCCAGTTTGGGTTCATTTCTTGCAATCCCATAACAAGAAACACAGTTTAGCAGTAACAGTTTTGTAGTAATTTATTGGGGACAGTGGTGGTCTAGTGGTATAGGGTGCTGGATCGCTCATCCAAAGGTTGGGGATTCAAGTCCCACTCTCCACAAGGTTGTCACTTTCCCCCCAGTGCAGCTAACTGGGTTATCAAAGGCGGGCCATGTCTCTCATTGTCTATGGTGTGAGGCGTGTAAAAGAACCATTGCTGACTTTCGTAAAGAGTAGGCTGCAAAGTCGACAGCGTGTTTCTGTCCCTTGCTAAAAGGGTTGTGACAGGAAGGGCATCCGACATAAAAACCTCTGCCAAATCAAAGGTGTGAATCAGATGATTCGCTGTGGCGACTCCTGAGTAAAAGGGAAAAAGCCAAAAAGAGAGACATCCAATATCATTACCTTTTTCTGGTGCTTAGCAGGCGTTTGAGTGACATCATAGAACTTAACTGGTAATTAAAACACATTTAAAAAGGCTCATTGCCAACTTGTGCGCGAATGAGGACAAAGGGGCGTTACATCATCTCAACCAATCAGCAGGAAGGATGACAGTCATTGGCTGAATTTGAATCGCTGCAAGTTGCTCGGCAGTCCGCGAATACTCAAACTGCGAGTGCAAAACCGCGAATAGTCAAGGGCCTACTGTACATTCAGTGTTTGTGTAAAAGTGGCATGAACTATCATTATTGTAAAATTGTCCAGCGTTCACCATTATGAACAAAACGGGAAATGCTGAAAATCTGAGGCTGCTGCTGAAAATTTCAAACACGTATGCAACAGAGACTAAGTATGAGTGAGCCTCCTAAATATCAAAAAATTTTAGCAGGAATTCCAGGCTACTACCTCTGTTATTACTACTACTTCTGGTTTGTGCAAAACTTAACACACAAACCTCACACACTTGCCACAATATAGGAATGTTGAAAAGCAACTGCTACAGCAGACAGTAACTCAATTTAAAAAGAGCTGCTCATCTACAGCATTAAAAAAGTTACATTATCGTGTTAACGGTACTGAAAGCAAGATATACAATAATTAATTAATTACCAATTAAGTTCTATGATGTCACTCAAACGCCTGCTAAGCACCAGAAAAAGGTAATGATATTGGATGTCTCTTCTGAAGAAATAAGACTTTCTCCGGAAGAAACGACAGTTTCCTCTGAAGTCACATCATTGCTGAAGAGGAATAATCGTCTGAACTGTTGTAAAACACTCCACTATTAAAGTCTTTTTCAATTATTATTCCAATACATGACCTAAGGTAATGTTTAAAATGTTTGTGTGTTAAATTTTATTTATTGTGGGGTAGCATGTTTCTCATTTTGTTTTGTTTATCCAATTTATTACATTTCTTGTTCTTTTATGTCCTTTTTGTTATGGTCTGTGTTTTGGGGGACTTTGATTTTGGCGCTGTGCATCTAACTAACTGTTTACTTCCCCTCGGCTGAGGGGCGTGGCTGAGCTGCTCCATAGCACACACCTGAATTCACTATTCTCATTTACTCCCAATAAACAAAAGCACACACACCTCTGGATTAATTCACATCAACCTCTATTACTCTAAAATTCTGTTTTGTACTCGCTTCGACTGGGGGGCATGGCTGAGCTGCTCGGACTTAATGCAGTTAATACCTGAATTCAGTCATATCGTGCCTAATGCAATACGTTCGTCTAGTTGGCATTTTTGAAAACTACAGTGCTATATGTTTTTCAAAGTATGCTTTGAAAGGTGTTTTTATACATATGCTGTATAATGTTTATATTTTATCATCAATAAATATAACAGTAAAAATTTAAAAGTTTTTCTTAATCATTACTACATTTTACTACATTAATACTGAATTAACGAGTAAGACTGTCTAGAAAATGTGTTTAAGAAGCATATTTAAGTGCATGTAATAGATACATAGTATTTTACTTCCGGCTGCTCATTTGCGCATGTGACGTGATACATGGGGTTTTACTTCCGGGCACAGAACTAACCTGCGAATGTCAAGGGCCTACTGTACACTAATAGTTTACAGTTGAAAAGATCACCTGATAACCATGGAAATATATTAATAATGAAAAAACATGCAGATCTTATTTGTGTGTGAATTTTCAATTATAATTTTGATAAACTGACCTCAATAACACCTCAATAACACCTTGAAAAAAATAGGTCAAGGTCACAGTACTCAAAACCGACAAGAGGACATTGAGGTGGAGGTTTAAAAAGAAAAAAAGGGGAAAATGGTTTTGTAACAAAATTGATCATCAGTTGCACTGTAAAGGTGCATATGATGTACGGACAAACACACACCATTATCTTGACACACCATGTTGGTGGGATATGGTTAAATGATTTTCAACAGTCAGATCAGGGAACAAGTCTCTCATGATGATACAAGGGAAAAAAAAATCGACACAATCAGCTGGTCCCTTACAATCATTCCCAAATTCCTATTACTGACACTAGATACCTGGAGTCACAAGCATCGCATTCAGGTTCTCGTTCCAAGACCAGAAGATGAAAATGCACAGCACAGTCTTCTTCAACCACAAATGTCCAGATGATCACATGAGAATGAGACAACAATCGACTTCAAAAGCTCTGAATGGTTCTAGAAACATGGATCTTAACTGTGTCAAAGCCAGCCTTATATTCTATGAAGACAGCCAGACCAAACAAGATCTGACCAGGCCAGACCTCGTGGAAGAAAACAGACTACAAGATGTCCCTTCTGACAACATCTTCCAACAATAAATCAATAAATCACCTGTTGGATGGCTTTTATTGTCAGGCAAGCGCTACCGCCAAAGTCTCCTCATCCACTCACCCCCAAATGGGACATTGATTTATAGATTTATGGATAAGTGTAGCATGCAGAGGTGAACACACCCACCAGGGTGTTGTTCTTGTTTGAAGAACCGTGTGTTGCCCAACATTCAGACGAAAACTGGTGTGAACATTTAATGAACATTTCTTTAATTTTCAAAAACTACCATGAGTGTACAGTTTAAGTGTAACAGACACAGACACACAAAAAATACTTCAGTCCATATGACACTGAGATCATGTCCCCACTATTTAATATTGCTAGTTTCATGGAAACCTTGTTAAAAAGACACTGTTCAAAATCTTATTTAATAACTTATGAGTAAAAACGAATAAAAACTGCTTTCTAAAATTCTCCCTTCATCCCTATTCATTTTATTTCACATAGTGGTATCAAGAACAAATGCCACCGTTATAATGAAACTCTCACATCCAGACATGGAACGAGTTTCTTTTCCTCTGTTTCCTTTTTTTGTCGCACATGGTGATATGATCAGAATAATGCATCAGGTATTTCGTGACATAAAACGGCAAGCACAATGTGGTACACATTAAATTAAAGTGAGGCTGAATGTTACCATCAATATAATGATTTGGTAGTTATCTTCGTGTGGGATTTAACTCTGCTTTACCTTTTTAAAAATCCAAACAATTTCTAATAATACAAGAACACAATTTAAACCAGAACACCTACATTAAGATGTCTCACACATCTATCACTCTATGACTGATTAAAGTAAAATCAGTGCAGGGTTACATTCAAACGCTTGTTATCATATTTTCCATACTTTGGCAGAAGGTGTGACTTATACTCCAGAGCGACTTATATGTGAAATTATTACATATAATTTTGTTCGTCATAATAAACATAATTTCACGTTTGTTAGTTTTACACTTACAACCACAACAGGGCATTCTAGGTTCAGGTACCAGTACCTGCTCATCCTGTACCTTTTAAGAAATGGCCGCAAAAACACAATCCTATTCTGTGGCTTACAAGCTGCAAGTAGTGAAATATGCAGCAGAAAATGGTAATCAAGCAGCAAAAAGAAAGTTTAGAATGAACAAGAAACTTGTGAGGGACTGGAGAAAGGTGGAGATTACTATTACTGCAATGAAGAAAACACAAAAAGGTAATCGCGGGCTAAAAGGTAGATGGCCACAGCTAGAGAAACGAGTTCGCACATGGGTGCTTGACCAACGTGCTGCAGGGAGAAGCTTGTCAACAGTGCAGTTATGTCTCCACGTCCAGGTAGTGAAATTATTACATATAATTCTGTTAGTCAATAATAACGAACATAATTTCACATGTTTACAGCAAGAAGGCAACAAGAGGGCAGAAAAGCGGAGACTATTATTACTGCAATGAAGAAAACAAAAAACAGCTAATCGCGGGCTAAAAGCTAGATGGCTACAGCTAGAGGAACAAGTTTGCACATGGGTGCTTGAGCAATGTGCTGCAGGGTGAAGCTTGTCAGCAGTGCAGTTGCATCTCCATGTCCATGTTGTTGTCAAGGAGCTGAATCGAAATTACTTTGCGTGAGGACTTTTCTGGTGTTACCGCTTCATACAATGGAACCGCCTCTCTATCAGAGTGAGGACCACAACGTCACATAAACTGCCAGCAGATTTCCAAGCCAAAGTAGACAGTTTCCCTGAGTTTATGACTTATAGTCCAGTGTGACTTATACGTTTTTTTGCTTCTTTATTACGCATTTTTTTGGCCAATGCGACTTGTACTCCGGAGCAACGTCTAGTCCGGAAAATATGGTACATTCAAACTTCTGAGACAAGCAGGTTCAAAACCATTCAGAAGTGTATACCAACCTGGGCCCAGTACACAAAAAAAACCCCCACCAACAACAAAAAAGGATAGTGGTAAGGTCACTGCGATCTTGATCTTTGACCGCTAATCAATTCAGTCTTGTGTCAAGGTGGATATTTGTGCAAATTTGGGGGGGAAAATGGACCAGAAAGAAAGTCCCTCAAAGTGTTCAAGATACCGTGTTGAGAATAATGGTACAAAGGAGACTGCAGTGACCCTGACCAATGACCTTCAAAAGCGAATGAGTTCATCCTTGAGTAAAGTTGGTCATTTGTGTCAACTTTGAAAGAAATGCCTCAAAGTATTCTTGAGCTATCATATTCACAGCAAAGGCTTGGACAGACAGACGTGAGACAAATGGACAAACCAAAAACACGTCTCCGGTCATGCTAACCACCAGCACAGAGGAATAAAAAACTTTACATATTCGGTCTGTTGATTAAAGTCAACAACTGCATTATTTTGCAGTCCATGTTGTCTTTCAGTTTTATCCCATTGTAAACTCTGGCTAGTCTCTTGTGTGCCACCCCTTAGTATAATGAATGTAATCAGGCAGACACGTATGCCGTCATCGCAGCACAGCACCATGCTGGGTCTACCATGAAGCAATTTCAAACCAAGCAGTTCTAAGAATATTTTGAGAGGAACCATCACAAACCAAAAAAAGTTGTCACTTTGTGCATTGGTACTGCCGATGGGAAAGCTAAATTAATGGAAAGCAGACTGTGGTGTTTGTAGTGCGTCATGAGTTTCCTGCTCATAATGCAGTTTGAATTGAGACGTGTGAATAATGTTAATGAAGGAGCAAGTAGTAGAGCTAGGAGTCAAAAACATTTGGGTGGTGAATGCTCAATTTACAAAGCTGAAAGGACACGCTGGCAAGGATTTTTACATTTTGCATAGACACGTCAGTACCTCTTTGTAAAATCCTCTGTCAAGCTTAATGAAGACTTCCCTTCCCTGACTGTCTATTTTGTCAGTGATTCTTCCTTTGTTTCTTTTTTACTACTGAGACTAACCTAAGAGCTCATGCTTTGGGGATTTTAAACATGCGGTTGCTGGTGCTGCACTGACCCAATCACTGTACACTTACATCAATCTACCCCGAAATAAGAACTAATAAACTCCCGTAAAAATGGTGCTATAAGAACTAAAATTGTTTGCACTTCCTGCATTTGAAAAAAAAAAAAATAATTGGGGGAACTTCCGCCAACAAACACAAGAATGATGAATTGTTCTTTTAGTTTGAAAATGCCTACACCAAGTCAGAGAAATACAGCAGAACATTTGAGATGCTTAAAATTTAAAACTGTTCTGTACTTGTGGAACATAACACAGTAGAAAGTGGTGAACTGATCAGTTCAGGCTTTGCAAGAAAACCTCTTCAGACAGGACAAAACACAAAGAAAGCCACCTGAGGACCTACTGGGGACTGGGTGATTTAATGTATTGCATGTAACAGTGAGGGCAGTGGTTGCCAAGTGGTATAGGGTGCTGGATCGCTGATCCTAAGGGTGGGAGTTTGAGTCCCACTCTCCACAAGGTTGTCACTGTCCCCCCAGTGTAGCTAACTGGGTTATCATAGGCGGCCATGTCTCTCACTGTCTATGGCGAGAGGTTCATGTAAAAGAATCATCGCTGACTTTTGACAAAAGTAGCTGCAAAGTCGTCAGCGTGTTTCCACCCTATTATGGCCTGGCGAGCTGTCCAGGGCGTACTCTGCCCTCGCCCGGAGTTGGCTGGAATGGGTGCCAGCCTCCCCGTGACCCTAATTAGGATTAGGCAGTTACAGAACACGAACTGACGAACTGAACATGTAACAGTGAAACTCCAGGTTAAGCACCAGCAGTTCAAAATGATCCATGTTTAGAGTCCAGTAGCGGGTACATGGGTACGACCAGGAGGGCATTTAGTAGGCTGACACTGCGTAGCCATCAGCATGTTTCTGCCCTGTAATGGCCTGGTGAACTGTCCAGGGTGTACTCTGCCTCACCCAGAGTTGGCTGATATAGGCACCAGCCATCCGCAACCTTAATTAGGATCATTCATTTCAGAAAATGAATGAATTTGTTAATGTAGCAAACCAATCAGACTGCACCACTTTCATGCATACACACAAAAGTACCCCATGTATCTAAAATTATAAAGTAAATTATAAACTACTGTATATCTTAACTTTGGCAGAAATCGAAAATCTTTAGAATTATGTAATGTTGTTATATATAGAAATATAATGGAAAAAAACCTGCTTTGCATCTATTCCACAACATGAAATACAACCAGAAACAGAAAAAGTAAAAAAATATATATGCAAACTATTCTGAGAAGAGAAATAAAACCCTTTTCTTCATGGGAAATGATAAACATTTCGCTGGTAATGCATCAAACTGAACTGTTAATGACTATTTTCCTATACCAGCAGGCCCTGATGGATTATAACCACTTTTTTGGTCGATTATTTAGAATGTTAAACAACCATCATGCTGTTTTTATCTAGGTGATAATCTTAAATCATGAGGAAACAATACTTCCAGCACTTTTCTAAAAAATATTTTTGAAATCCAAAAATCTGTTGCACTTGTACTAATGAGTAGCTCCAAATGTGTTTGTAATGGTAGTGCATGGAAGATCTTGCACAACCCATCAAAAGCTTTGAACATTGTTCTTGTAAACAGTTATGAGAGCTGAGCAAAGTAAAAACCATCTTCCTGAGCTTTATAACTGCGTACTCTCTGTGGCTTTGGCTTAGCCGTCATGTTTGCACTCAGCAGTACAGCGGGTGACAGTATGAAAATAATGACGAAAAACAAATCAGCTACTACGCATTTTAGAAAAAAAACAGCTGGGTCATGAATACATAATCAACCTGAAACAAAGATCATTTATCAAGGCCAAACCTCAGGCAAGCCTAGCCGCCCCATGATGAAACCAAAAATGTTATGTTTTTAACAGAGTGTTAGATACATAATATAGTTTCTATTATATATATATATATATATATATATACACATATAAATAAATGCAGCCATGAGGCGCGCGCATGGGCACTAACCAGTGTCTCTCCCCCTTATGCCGGTCCCAAGCCCGGATAAATGCAGAGGGTTGCGACAGGAAGGGCATCCGGCGTAAAACTTTTGCCACATTTCTCATGCAAATTGTCAAAACAAAATTCATACCGGATCGGTCGAGGCCCGGGTTAACAACGACCACCATCAGTGCTGTCAACCAACAAGGTGCTGATGGAAATTGGACTACTGTTGGTCGAAGACGTCGAAGAAGGAGAGGCAGGAGGACTGAGAGTAGGGACTTTGAATGTTGGAACTATGCAAGGAAAAGCTAGAGAGCTGGCTGACTATGATGCAGAGGAGGAAGGTAGACATACTGTGTGTTCAGGAGACCAGGTGGAAAGGTAGCAAGGCTAGAAGCTTAGGAGCAGGGTTTAAGCTGTTTTATCACGGTGTGGTGGGAAGAGAAATGGAGTAGGAGTCATCTTGAAGGAGGGGTTGGTCAGGAATGTTCTAGAAGCGAAAAGAGTGTCAGACAGAGTGATGAGTCTCAAGTTAGAAATTGAAGGCATGATGGTCAATGTTGCTAGTGCTTATGCCCCACCCACAGGCAGGATGTGAGCTAGAAGAGAAGGAGAGATTCTGGAGTGAGTTAGATGAAGTGATGCAGAGTACCCCCAGAGGTGAAAGAGTGGTCATTGGAACAGACTTCAATGGACATGTTGGTGCAGGCAACAGAGGAGACGAGGAAGTGATGGGCAGAGGTTTGGAATGCAGGACAGGAACACAGAAGGACAGATGTTGATAGATTTTGCAAAAAGGATGGAAATGGCTGCGGTGAATACTTTCTTCAAGAAGAAACAGGAGCATAGGGTGACTTATGAAAGCGGAGGTAAGAGCACACAAGTAGACTACATCTTGTGTAGGTGATGTTAATTTGAAGGAAGTCAGTGACTGCAAAGTAGTAGTGGGTGAGAGTGTTGCCAAACAGCATAAGATGGTGATGTGCAGGATGACGCTGATGGTGAGGAAGGTGAAGAAGACAAAGGCAGAGCAGAACACAAAGTGGTGGAAGCTGAAAAAGGAAGAGTGTCGTGTTGTCTTCAAGGAGGAGTTGAAACAGGCTTTGGGTAGTCAGGAAGTGCTTCCAGATGACTGGACAACCACAGCCAATGTGATCAGGGAGACCAGTAGGAGAGTACTTGGTGTGTCCTCTGGAAGGAAAGTAGATAAGGAGACTTGGTGGTGGAATGAGGAAGTGCAGGAGTGTGTACAAAAGAAGAGGTTAGCCAAGAAGAAGTGGGACATTGAGAGGACCGAAGAGAGTAAACAGGAGTACAGGGAGACACAGCGTAAGGTGAAGGTAGCGGTGTCAAAGGCCAAACAGAGGGCGTATGATGACTTGTATGATAGGTTGGACAGTAAGGAGGGAGAAAATGATTTATACAGGTTAGCACAGCAGAGAAATAGAGATGGGAAAGACGTGCAGCAAGTTAGAGTGATAAAGGACAGAGAGGGAAATGTATTGACTGATGACAGAAGTGTACTGGGAAGATGGAAGGAGTACTTTGAAGAGCTGATGAATGAGGAAAATGAGAGAGAGAAAAAAAAAAAGAGTAGAAGGGGTGACCGTTGAGGACCAGGAAGTAGCAAAGATTAGTAAGGGAGAAGTGAGGAGGGCATTGAAGAGGATGAAGAGTGGAAAGGCAGTTGGGCCCTGATGACATACCAGTTGAGGTATGGAAGTGTCTAGGGGAGGTAGCAGTAGATTTTCTGACAAGAATATTCAACAAGGTCTTAGAAAGTGAGCAGATGCCGGAGGAATGGAGGAGAAGTGTGCTTGTGTCCATTTTTAAGAACAAGGGAGATGTACAGAGTTGTGGCAACCACAGAGGGATAAAGTTGATGAGCCATACGATGAAGTTATGGGAAAGAATAGTGGAGGCTAGACTAAGGGCAGAGGTCAGCATTTGTGAACAACAGTTTGGTTTCATGTCAAGAAAGAGCACCACAGATGCAATGTTTGCTTTGAGGATGTTAATAGAGAAGTACAGAGAAGGTCAGAGGGAGCATTCCCTGCTTGACAAACTCGATTTTAATTTGATTCCTTGAGGGATCGGAATTCCAGATGAGCTCAAATGCACACACATTTATTGAACATTTACTGAATTAAACAACTTAAAAATCTAAACTAAAATCAAAACAGTGAAGCTTCCTTCTGTCTCTATCTGATAGACCAGCGGGGCGGGATGTTGAGAGACAGCCAATGAGAGAGCAACTCGCGCATCCTGTCAAATTTTGATTAGCGTGTTTGAATTTTTAATTTCTTTTTGTAAGTTGGGGTTATTTCGTATCTCGGGAATGGAAACTCAAGAAAATGGTTTTCGTAACCTGGGGATTTCGTACACAGGGGTCTTCGTAAGTTGGGGGCCGACTGTATGGGAAAAAAAAAAAAAAAAATATATATATATATATATATATATATATATATATATATATATATATATATATATTACACACACTCACTGGATAGAGGTGGCCTGGGGGTAAGGTGCTGGAATACAGATCCCAAGGTTGGGGGTTCAAGAACCACTACTGTCTCTGGTGATGATAGGCATGTAAAAGAACCATTGCTCTCATTCAGTCATCTGCATGTTTCTGCCATGCGAGCTGTCCAGGGTTGTACTCTGCTCTTACCTGAGTCAGCTGAGATGCGCACCAGCCTCCCTGTGGCCCTAATTTGGACTAAGTGGTTCAGATGATAAGTGAAATATATACATAGATAGATAGCTAGAGAGATAGAGAGAGAGAGAGTAAAGAGATACTAAAACACAAACTAGTAGAACACTAGGCAGTTGACATAGTAAAACACAAAAGAATCCAGTGATTCAATGTGTAACTTTACAAGTCATTCTTTTTCCAGCATGGTCCCAACCACAGCCACGGACCATTTGCCACATCAGCTGGCTGCAGTCTAACACTGTTCCTACGCAGACTGCTCTTTCAGATTGGATTCGACTTGTTTAAGGGAATTTTCCCCTGGAAATGTTTTTCTTTCTTTATTTATTTATTTATCATCATACTTCTCATCTCATTCTCACAAAACTTTGCATGTTACCAAATCATAGAAAATAAACGTGGCATGCCTTCGAAGCATACTTTCTATTTTGGAGTACACATTTCCCCTGAAGGTCACTCGTGATAACCTCTTAATGGAATTGACACACAACTTCATCAAGCAAAGATCAGTTATGAAACAGAATGCAAAGCTTTGGCAAATCAACAATCTTGGTTCTTACACATGCAACTTTTTAATGAGTGTGTGGGAAGCCTAACTGAGGCAAAATGATTTTCATTAAAATAAACAGAAAGAACACAAGTTGTAATCAGATTCCATCACCTCAAATAATGCAGATGAAGAACTGCATGTGAAATAAATGCAAGTGCTTAATGTGAAATAAAATGAGAGCCTTCCAATCTCCTGTTACAACGAATATGTATATTTTCATCATCAGGTGGTTTTTACTTACATCGAAGACATTTCGGTCTGTTATATTTTGTACTAGCGGGTTTGAAAAACCTCCAGTTGTAGTTTATTTCATTCTCAAGGATGCATGGAACTGAAAAAACAGGACATGGCTGCATCGGTTCATATGAGGCAAAAATAACAATATAGTGATATTAAACTAACAAATCATATATGCATAATAGTACATTACATTAATCTACATCTTACAAGTGTCTGCTAGAAAGAATGGTATATACACACAGACACACACACATTCAGTCGTGCATTATAATGCAGAACACCTTGTTCTCAGCTTCTACCTTAGTAACGTCCCACCTTCTGCAGCATGATGGTGCCCCGTGTGAGGATTTATTACAATTTTATTTTTTTAAACTCAAAAAAGATTTTATGAAGCAAGGCCCATAACGACAGGCATGGGCATAAGCTTTGCATTCAATAAGTTTGAGTTTAAATCCCTCTTAATACATTACGAGCACTGATGTGTTCATTATAGTTTAAATAACCTGGAATTAAAGGGAAAAAATGCATAAATATCTTCAGGAATGTATCTCAGGGTAAATGGCATTTCACCCCATCATTACAAGATTTTAATCAAAATGCACACAATTCTAAACTTGAATGGTGAATAATAAATAAATAAATCCTCCTCGTCACAAAAAAACCCCTTCTAGAAGGTTGTGAAAAAAAAAAGAAAAAAGAACAGCAGCAAGGCAAAAAATAAAACTGGTATCCAGCTCGAATGTGAAACAGAGCGAGGGGTCTCTCACGGGAACAGCTATGAACACAAAGGCCAACGTCTAATGGATAAGAGGGTGAGTCAGTGCGCTCTTACGCATGCCTGTTTCTCTCTCTCTCTCTCTCTCTCTCTCTCTGCTACGCTTACAGCCCCTACTCACAAGAACACCACGGAACTGCTTTTCTTTATCCCTCAATGGCATTGACTACAGACTGTAAATCAACACCTCAGTTATACATCAATCCATTCAAAACTGCATGCTGTACAGGAAATCATTAATATGCTATCAGAATTTAACCCATCAGTTATTAATGTTTTTAGACTGCAGTCTTTTTGTCAGTCATTGAACATATTTACCCTTCAATTTCCACAATGGTCTTATTATTCTAGCAATCAGGTATGAGGAAGGCTAACATAAGGCTTCCTGCGAGACACATGACACCAGGCCTTGGAGAAAAGTGCTAGTTACCATCTTCCACATACCTGAGCTCAGAAACACTTAGGATTTGCAAGAGTCGCTGTGATTCTCAGGAAAGAGAGGACAACAGAGTATGTTATCAATATCAATCAACAGAATGATTCATTGTCAAACTCAGATGACAGATGCCTAAACATCTGGGTCTGTTCATCACCAAAACAGCAGGTCTTGTGGGGTGCTCCTGATACGCGGGGGTAAGTACCTATGATGCATCTACGGTGTGACGGGTACCCAAGGCTCATTTGATGCGAGTATGGAGTGAAGGCTGGTATGTCAGGTCTGATCTGAGAGAAGAACTACTGTACCACAGAAATCTGAAACTGCTAACACAGGCTTATGATAGAAAGTATTCAGAATGCAGTTTATTGCAGCTTGCTGAGTATGGGGCTTCCTAGCCACATATCAATGAGGTAATGGTAATGTTTTGGCTAATTGGTATATAGAGTAGTGCAGTATTTATATGCATGTAAAAAATCTGGTCACATGCATGACCCTGCTGACCCTGCGTAAATAAGCTGCATACTTTTTCATCATACCCTCATCATGGCACCCTTCCATGTCTAACTTCAGAATTGGTTACTGGGTCATTTATTGTCCCACTCTAATTAGAGGATTATGTTTCAGCACCTGCAGTACAGGGGGTCGGATACACTCGAAAACCGTTAGGGACACAAACAAATAAATAAATAAAAATAAAAGGCATTTGTTAGCGAGTGAAAAACAAAATTGCTATGAAACGCAAAAGGCTCGCTGAAGAGTATCACTATCTTATGGTACACATGGAAAAGTTACAATTATCTGGAGCTCACTGACCATACCATAGCCCATGTTTTTTGCTAATGGTTTCTGCTACTGAATCATGTTAATGGATAAATTGGCTATAATCTAAATTAATACGATTAATGATAATATAAGCTGTTCGTAAACTAGCTTGATACAGCTCGTGGAGCCTGCTACACTTCCTGTAGGGAATTATCCAGGTGCTGTTCACACTTCAACAAACATACCAGAGGGTTATCTAGGCCAGGAGTCCCCAACCACCGGGCCGCGGACCGTACCAGTTCGGGGCTCAATTGTTACTGGACCGCAGAAGAAATAATTAATTATTTACATTTTATTATCGGAGTCTGAACGATCTTTATCTTTGAAAAATCTTTTATTTTGAAAAATGACTGGCTTGTCTTGGTAAGATGTCGGTCATTTGAGAGGTAACATGTAACCCACAAAGGGACAGCACGTGAACAGGAGTGTGTTGGACATGTTTCACACATTAGTGGGGATTTTGGGTGAGACTGAGCCTTCATTCTCCCAGCATGATAACCTTTGCATGATAACCTTTTTTTTTAATTATTATTTTAAGAAGAATTGAAGCTCTACTTTCTAAACAACTTTATTTCAGCTGTTGAAAAATAACTTTCATGGAGTGTTTACTATTATTAATAAATAACAATAATGTTATGTAAATAAAAAATTATATTTACAATATAAACAATCTATGACCCCCCACTCCGCGATAAAATTGTCAAGCGTTGCCTGGTTCGCGGTGATAAAAAGGATGGGGATCACTGATACAGGCAACCAGAGAGATTGGCTTATGATTCATTGCTTCTTGTGTGCACTGCTACTAAACACTGACTTGCCCAAAAGGTCATATTTCAACAATAAAAAAAAATTATGATAACTCCATTTTAATACATTTAGAAACATTTACAATTTTTTTTTTCCTTAAAAAACACTCCCGACTCTCTAACCCTGAACTTTTCTCAAGTTGTAACAGAAAAGTCTTCGAAGGCCCACGTCCACCTCCATGTATGCCTGCTCTACCTTGTCTTATTGATCTTTACATCTGACTGTGTGCCAATATCATAGGAGATTAGGCTTGATTAACTGTGGAAGCCAGAAATCCAAACATTGATTACAATATGATTAGCCATATAGTCCGAGACAAGGTACATAGAACCAATTTACAAGTAAAACCCCTTCAATGCTACGAAATCTGTTTCACAGCTGAGCGAGAACAAGAAGCACAGACGTTAATTCACATAGTCAGTGATGTTATACTGCGTCACTGCAGGATTCGTAATTTTATAAAAGGAGAGAAGAAGAAAAAGAAAACACCCAGTCATGTGACAATTCTAATCCATAACGAAAAATTCTCTTCTGACTGAACTTTGAGTCTTCTGACTCTCCTTTGTTTAACTTAAGCTGTATAGGACGTAACCAAACAACACTCTGACTGTAAACGATGCAGAGTTTATAAGCAATCGAACACGAGGAAAAGCTGAAAAAGAACCCACACCTCTCACTCGAAATTGTCCTGCTGAAATGGGACCAATTCTCATACAAGACCTCTCACATGTGGTGAAATGCCTGAAAAGGGGGTCAATGGAAAAACGAGCGACCGCAAGCTCCTGTTGGCCAGCAGCCCAGTGGAAAAGCGGGAGCTTCGGATAATCCCTAATATGTCATTTTGTGAGTGTGCGAGTGCAGGATTGCTGGAGTGGGTGAAGGGAACTGATTTACAGACCAAAATAAAGTCCAAGGGATATATTTTATCCAATACACACAAAGACAAAGCTAAAATATTAACATGACTGTGATATTAGAGTACTTACTTTATTAAATGACTAGACAGACACATACGCCACACGCAGAAAAAAACTATAGTGTCATGTGTTATGTAATCGGTCAGTATGAGCTTTCTTTCAGTTATTGTACTACAGTGACCCAATTACAGTATTTTTAGTTGTAGATGAAGGTAGGGATTTTTATTTTCTACAAGCCCCAGGTTCGCTCAGTCAGTTGTCATCTTCTTGGGTAGAAGTACAAATTACCACCAACAATCTCCAGCCTTTCGATCCTGTGCTCTCTCTGACATCATCTGCTGCTTTACACCAGTCCATCTCCTGATGTTGTCCAGTATACTTATTAGATCTACGCTACTGCACCGAATTCCTCATCAGATTCCTGTGTGTCTTACACGATTTTATCAGAGCCTTCAACACTGAGTTCATGTACTTTAAAGGCTTTTTACACCTGAGCCTAGTGGCTCATCAGGCCGGTGCTTAATCCCCGGTTTCCATAGTGTGAATCTACCAGGAGTTCAACTCCTCCTGGATGGGATGCTAGTCCATCGCAGATTACTTTCCCAGTATATTTTTTACTGGTACCCAGTTATACTGCTGGGTGAACAGAGGCACACTTGTGGTTAAGAGGTCTTAGCACAGTGTGTGTGTGTAGTTGGGGGGGGGGGGTCTAACTGGGATTCGAACACACAACCTCCTGATCATGAGCCCATCACCCTAACCACTACGCCACCGGCCCCACGAGTCCATGTACTTAATGAATAATAATAATAATAATAATAAAATGCCATGTTTTGTAAACAAATCAAAGAATTAAAATATTAGAAATGGAATAAAAGAGACTACTGGGAGGTAGTGTGTAGGGTGTGTGGTGTTACATGTATAAATTACTCAGTAAATTGTTTCAGTGCTTGATTCTGATTCGTCAATGACATCCCGCTATGTAGAAAGGACCTCTGAAATGGCAAAAGCAATAAAGTCAGTTTAATAAAATTAAAATAATTATTTTCAAACTTGTGTCTAATTATGAAGTTCAAAAGAAATTCACAATTAGACACAAGTTTGAAAAGAATGATTCCCCTCTTCAGGGTAACTGCTCTGGTTCACATCAGGTTCATCACCACTCTGTCTGGGTTTAATTCATAGTAATAAGCTGTTTGCTGTTGATTACTCCTCCAGTAAGTGCTGCATGTTATTAAACCTACTTTCCAGGACTTAAGGGTCATCCAAGCAGGAAACGATTAGCAACAAGCGACCATGTAACATCAATGAAAGCCAGCGAAATGAGTGATTACAGGTGAAGTTTTCTCAAGCGAGAAGAAGTGGGCAGGTACAGAGTGTAACGGAGCTGAATTTTCAAGCGAAGTGAGTCGAGCGATGACCAGAGTTTTAAACTCCAACCTGGAAGGGCAGAACGTTGTCTGTTCGCCGAGGATAACAACCAGAAACACAACGCTTCGGTTGACATTTGTATACCTTTAACGCTTCCCAGCTCATGATGTACAACAGTTTCTGTTGTACATTCGCCACCTGATAATAATAATAAGCTATTTATTATGACAGTATAAACTCATATACACAAAAATAGTAAAAGCTAACAATAATAAACTCTCTGTTAATCAACTAGCTGGATGCTACTCATAGAGCTACACTTCATGCAGGGACGCAGCAAGATACTGCTCACGGTTTCACTTGGAAACCCTTTGGAAGTGGGGAAATACGTGAACGTTACCTAGGCAAGAAGAGATGGCCAGGAGCGAGATTCGCTTGTCCCAGAGTGATTCATGCGTCGCTCAGATGCTTATTGCTCATTTATTCAAATGTGGATGCGGCTTAAATCCTTGACTTTCATACACTTCATTCTAACTAGAAAATATACAGCAGACTTGCTAATAAACTGCATATGAAGTCATGAAGTTAAAAAAAAAACTAAATCTAGTAATACATTCAATACAAATGTGTATATAGACACCATAGGAGAATGGCACAATCGGATTGGTTCATTCACTCAATTGATCAAAAAACCCTACAAGTGAATAATGCCTGAACCAAAATGAAAAAGACACTTTCCCGCCTGCCACAACGCTTTAGAGCAGGAGGCAATGGCACTGTTATCCTCTAAAATGCTAAAATAAACATAATAATCCAATTTTCGTTTCTGTGCCGACTAGGACATACAACCAAACCTCATGCTTCTGTGTAGTATGTACTAAACTCTGAATAAGTGGGTTATAAACAGGCACTGTTACCTACACAGCATTTACTTCTACTCAGAGCACACAGAGGACTTCTGACCCAGTTAAAGTAATCTATAAAATCTTGTTTGGTATACATTGTTCATAAACATCAAGAAAAGCAAACAAAGTCTTAAACAGCCTTAGAGATGCCATCACATAGCTCTTAGGTGAGTTTTTCAAATATCCCGACAAACCCCTGTGCACAGGACAGACGGACAGGCACTGTGGCACAATACACCTTACGGGTCAGGCTGAGAGGTACAAACAAAGTCCAGTTTGGATGCCTCTTTTTTTGCTTCTGTTCTGGTGTTGTATATTACAAAGACAATTACATGCCTCACTCTCACTACATGGCAGAACTCTATTCAGTGACATTAACCCTGTCTGTCAGTGGATCATTAATTATTTAAAAATGGAGGAAAAATACAACACACCAACCCATGTGCTTCCAATCATGGTTATAATAAATTGTCTAAAAGGAGGTTACAACATCACTCACACACACACACACACACACACACACACACACACACAAAGCATATAGTGACAGAAATGACCACAATATCAAGATTATGAAATCAAATTATCCAGCCTTAATTATAATTTGAGCTAGTCTTCCATTGGAGGGCAAAAATTAATTAAAATTCTACTACCAACAATAAATGCTCAGGCAACTGATTGGATACTGAGGTTGAAAGAAACAGCTGGATATGAGTCATCAGGTATGACTCGGATTTTAGTTCATATTTTTAAAGAGAAAGAAAGAGGGGTCAACTCGAAGTGATTTCTAATACAACTTAGGAGGTTCTGATGAAAATATGACCCAATATTTGAGGTGGTGTGTGAAATGCAAGGGGTAGTGACTGATCTGTGTTTGTTCAAATGGCAGGGCTAGTAAATAACGTAGTACAGAGATGGGAGTGTGTGTGTGTGTGTGTGTGTGTGTGTGTGTGTGTTAAAGAAGAAACACACGGGGAAGGAGATCATAAACGTGGGAATACAGAGAGACAGACGCCTTCTCGATGGCAAGCCACGTCCTTTAGACAAAAGGACGCTGACTGAATCCAGCTTTGTGACACACACACACACACACACACACACAAGACAGTACATGGGTTTATCATCAATGCAGCCGCGTGGCGCAGATACAACCACTTCAGCTGTAATGCAACCATATAGATGTTACACACACACACTCTCTTTCACACACACACAGGATAAAGCTACTCCAATGTCCACAATATATAAAACCAGATTGCAGGACGTAAACGTTACAATAAGGTAACGGTGAAGTGTTTCGGTTGAGAGCAGAAGCCTGAAAGCTGATAGTGTTGCAGACTGCGCCACCCTTCCACTCGCAGACAAAAGCGCACAGGAACGCTCGAGCCTCTTCATTCCTCCTCTGCTCTCTCCTCAGTGCTAGCTGTGTTAGCCGTGTGCTAAAAGCAGCACCTCATTCCCTCCAAGTCCTGAAAGAAGCGACTCTTATCTCCCGCTTGTCACTGGCTTCCCTCCACACACACACACACACACACACACATACACACACACACACACACCTCCGGGGTCGTCGTACACACACCACAGCTCGAACACCGAGCCTCAATAACACGCGCGCAGTGCACCACGGTAAAGAAAAACACCTCAACCGTGTGTCCGGATGGTTGTGAGAGGCGCCTCCGACCAACGGTTACCTCAGAGAACTCACCCGTAACACTTCAAGGCTAACGCGTTCCACGAACACCCCGTGTGGTGAAGTTAGCACGCTAGTAGCCACGTTAGCTCCGCGGACGGTGAACTAGCCAACCGCTGGTCTATTATCAAAGGAAGACTTTCCTACTTACCGTAAGCAAACGCCTTTTCACCTCAGCGCGAGGAAACGAGTCGATTTCACAACTGCTTTGTCGGCTGCTGTCGCTCACAGAAACACGGTCGGTTGAATAAAGCGTTCAGAAACGGTCCTTAACCTACGACTGGGTGACGTTTCTCTCCAGCTCACGGCTGCTCGGTTTGAAAACATCGCTGGTCGTCGCTAAGAAAAGCCGAGCAAAAACACGCCGAACCTCGCGCTCATTGGCACGAGCTGGCCCACGTGACCGCGCGTGCGGCGCTTCTCCGTGCGAGTGCTTAAAAAAGCTTCGCGTGCGCTCAGCTGGGGCGCGAGGACATGGCTTCATACTAATAGCTTTGCCTCCATTTTGAACTCCTTGCACTAAAGTCCCGCTAGTTCTACAGGTGTGTATTGGTTTCTGTCTTTAAAATGATTCGCGGTGTAAAGTTCGCCATGTTGTTGTTGTTGTTGTTCTTTTTTTTTTTTCTGACAGAAATTCCGCGCGTGCGCGCACACGCACGCGCGCACACACACACACACACACACACACACACGGAGAGAGACGTGTACACGTTTTTTTAGGAACGATATAGCGAGACTGAGGGAGGTGGGGGTGACGCTCGGGCACTTGACGTCATCCTTTCCGCTCGGCGCGAGCTGCAGCTACGGGGGAACGTTCTCGAAACATCCGAGGCTCGCGGGATGAGCTTTTTACACACGAGTGGAGTAAATATGTCTTCTCTTTTCAATTCAATTGAATTTATGTGTGTACGGAAGAGCAGCGTTGTTTTTCTCGTGTTGTGTAGCCCGCGGTTTTGAATCGGCGTCCTGTGTGGCGCAGTGCTATTTGCATGAAAGGAGAATGGGTTCGCGCATGCGCAGTGGCCGCTGTTATGTTGCAGAACAGGCTGAAATCGCGAGGGAGGAAGAGGGAGGGGGGAAGGGCGCTGGCGAGACGAGACACACCGACAGACCGGAGTGCGGATGTGTGAACGTGCGAAGCTGACAGACACGACTGCTTTATTACACGTTAGTGCAAGTGCTGGTTCACTGTGTGAACGAGGGCGAGTAGATTGGTCGGGTGGGTGGTGTGGAGTTAGATTTGTAATGCTGTGCATGGACACGTGACGAGCGTCTGCAGTGTGTCTGTGTGCGTCACCGCGCAGGGGATCAGGGTCTGGGACAAAAAGTTCAGATCAGTGACGTTTCATTGTGTGTGATGCGCAAAACTCATAATGCAGGACATTTAAAAAAAAAAAAAAAAAAAAAGGGATCTTGTTGATAGAAAGCTGTGCTGTGTTCAGGGGCACATTCACTTCCCAGGCATGAAATATAGTGCTACTGTTTTTTTTTTTTTTTGTTTTTTTTTCTGGGGGGGGGGTGAAATCATACTTTCTGAACCTATTTGTTTCCTCCTGTGGAGTGCGATGCTATTAGTAAACATCACCATCTTTTGATTTATCTAAAAAAAAATCATATGGGGCACTGGTTGCCTGGTGATAAGGTGGTGGATTACCGCTCCCCAGGTTATGGGTTCGAGTCCCACTGTTACCAAAGTTGTCACTACTGTCCCATCCGTGCAGATAACTTTGGCCATGTCTCTCACTGCCTGTGCTGAGAGCTTCATATAAAAGAACCATTGCTGACTTTCATCAAGAGTAGCTGCACATAGCCACCAGTGTGTTTGTCTATCCTGTGATTGTCTGGCGAGCCGTCCAGGGTGTACTCTGCCCTCACACAGAGTTGGCTGAGATGGGCGTCAGCCTCCCCGTGACCCTAAGAACGAAGCAATTCAGAAAACGAATGAATAAAAAGTGTATGCTACCTTCTGTTTTTTTAACGGGGGCCATGATGCGCACCATCTCCACAATATAAACAAACACAGAGCTCCATGATTCTATGAGCATGCTTTGAGCACAATTGGGTTTGAAAAGACGGTGCGGTCCATCCAAGAGATGAAAATTTGAAAGGGTCATGCTGTGGAGTTCATCACGATAACCCTCTGATGGCGCAACAATGTCCGTCACGCTCTTAAGGTCTACGATTCCCACATTCTGCCATGATTGGCGTCAAATTGTGAAAAACCTTTGGCCAGCATAATCACCACGATTACACCGGGTTCCCATCAAGATCACAGTTTAAATCTGCAGGGAACCCCCCCCCCCCCTTAAAAAAAAAAAAAAAAAATCACATTTCTCTCAAAAATCATGGATATTGGTCCCAGGGTCAGCATTATCTCTTGGCCTTTTCAACTTTCAACAAATCAGTGTTGTGCTGTATCAGATCAGTCCTGTCGGCTTATCATTAGGAACAGGTGCAGAACCTAAACAATATGTAAAACCTGTCAATAAGAGACACTAAACATGGGGACAGTAGAGGCAGTGGTGGTGGTTTAGTGGATAAAGCAATGGGTTGGTAATCTGAAGGTCAGTGGTTCAATCCCCACCATCACCACTGTTGAGTTCTTGAGCAAGGCCCTCAACGCTCAATCATTCAGCTTTATTAAAAAAAAATAATAATAATAATTGTAAGTCACTCTGGATAAGAATGTCTGCCAAATGCTGTAAATGTAAACATGTGAGCTGGAAACCTTTACGCATCCAAAATAATCTGATAATGAACGATAAAAACCCATTGCATATTAGTGAAAGGGCTCCTTTAACATAGCCTATATCTATACATCTATATATAAATAGAAAATAGTGTACAGTAATAATATTCGAGAAACTGAACCAGTCTGGAAAGTTGATGGGAAAATAGCAGTCTGGATGAAAATAGTCCTGGGATTGAAATAGCAGGATTGCTGCCCTTGACTTATTCAGTACCAAAAATAATAAAATCCAGGATAAATGGGGAAAAACCTCCAGAATGGAATATCTAAAGCAAAATAATCTGAAACTATTGCAGCCTGGTGTGACTTCATTCACAGTTAAAGTTTAATATCAGAATTACCTTTAAAAACTCGTCCTTCAAACAAGGACAATACGTACAGTACTCAGTAGCCCCTTATTATTTGCATTTACAGCATTCGGCAGATGTTTTTATCCAGAGCGACTTACAATTCTCATTTATTTGACATACAAATGAGCAATTGAGGGTGAAGGGCCTTGCTCAAGGGCCCCAGGGTGATAGTGGGGGATTGAACTGCTGGCCTTTGGATCAGCAGCTCATTGTCTTCACCACTAAGCCACCACTGCCTATTATTTAGTTTTCCCTGATTTGCTATGATAAACCCTTATTGTTTTTAAAAAAAAATCGAGAAAAATTGTCAAGTAGAAAAGTTTATCTTAAAATAAATAACGGTCTCTGTTACAGAGAGGAGAGACTTCTGGATTAATAAGATCAGGAAAACAATTGCTCACACATTTCTAAACATAAGAATGAAATCAATTTGTTATGGGGAAAAAATAGACGGGTTTTTTACATTTTATTTATAATTGTGTGTGTGTGTGTGTGTGTGTGTGTGTGAGAGAGAAAACGTTCCAATGGGCGGCCAGGCACGGAGAGGTTAAAATAACCACACTACCACTGTGTACAATGAATAAAGTTTTTATTTACATTTTCAATCACGTTTGATACTTAGGACTCAGGTTTAAATTAGATGACTCAGAGTGGAGTTATAAGTCGGGTCTGACGCCAAAGCCGGGTCCAGGAGGAGGTCCGGTTAGAGAGGTCAGTCCTCCCGCAGGCTCGCATGAGAACCGGCCGCTCCTGCAAACGTCGCAAAACATCAATAATTCATAAGTGTTCGAGTTTAAAGCGCTTTAGTTCACATGACCCTTTGTGTGGGTGCTATTATCATATAATTAACAAAAGCAAAAATATGCAATTTAATAGTGTCCAGCAACCAAATATCAATAAAGTGCTTCCTGTCTACTTTATTAGGAACACATGCTGTTTTTCTCATCTGTCAATCACATGGCAGCAATGGTGCACTGGATAATATCACGCCGATACAGGTCAGGCGCTTGACTTCATACACAAAAAAAAAAAAAAAGCCCAAATCAAACATCAGAATGAAGTGATTTGTGACTATAACCGGTATGATGGTTGGTACCAGATGCAGTTTCAAAGCCTGCTGATCTCCTGGGATTTTAACACACAGCAGTGTCTCGAGTTGGAAAGAGTGCTCGTGAGTTACTGTAGATTTCCAGGCTGCTCAAAACAATCTGTTCATTTTCCTTTATCATAAAGACCTTTCCACCTACTGAACTGTCACTTGGTCAGTGTTTTTTTTTTTTTTTTTTCTGACGAAACACCATAAAATCTGGGGCTGGATGTGTGAAATTCCCAGGAGGCTGGCGGTTTTGAATAAACTCCGATACACATACATCTGGCTTTGACAACCACGCCACGATCAAAGTCACAGTGATCACACTTCCTTCATGTTTGTTTGATGTGAACTTTAACAGAAACTCCTGTGTTGGCACACACAATTGGCTGATCACATAACTGCATGAATGTGCTCCTAAAAAGGTGGATGACTAATATGCGCTCTGTACAAGTGTTTTTTTTTTTTTTTTTTTTTAATTTATTGATTGGTTTATAACTGTCTAATAATCACTCCAGTACGGCAATGATGAGCCCAAATCTGACCTGGTGACAATGTGCTATTTATTTTATCTATTTCTAAAAAGACGATCGACTGAAATCTACATCACAGGCGTTTATTCACGCGCTCTTAAATTCTCAATTTTACAGTAATAGGTAACACTGGGGTGTGAACGGCAGAAGCTCCTTATAAATGGAGTCTAATAATAAACCTGGTATTCAACAGAGAAAGACACAACACTTCTGGAAGGAGTCTCCGGTGTCAGCGCTTTAAAGGTCAGCACCTAGCATCTGCATTTAGGAACTTTTTTTACTTATTAGTCAAGAGAGGATAAAAAACCATGAAGGCTGGCGAGGGAAGTGAGTTTTTAAGCTGCCTGAACCCAAGAGACAGTATATTTATAATTAACTTATCTCATGGGCTTATTAAAGTGCACATGTTCATTCATAAAGTACTGTACATCTGAATGATGAGTAGGTCGTATAAGGGTGGAGATGCGGTGCTGTTGGAAAATAACCCACTTCATAATACTACCGCTAACTCCACTTTATGTTGGGCTGCATCGCAGAGCTCACATTCATTTAAATCATAGTATTACACAAAACAGAAGTTACTATCTGCTCAGTTATTACTCAGCAATAACATCCAAAAAGACCTTCCTACCTTGGCCCAGGTGGAGGGACTCTCCCAGCCTTCAATTCATCGATGATGTGCTCGATATCCGACGGCTTCAGATCCTCCTGTGAAGCAAAGAACTCGTATGAGCTGTGTGCTTACACTCCCTCATTCACTTTAGGCTTCTTAAGAAACCTAAAAATGTCAGTGGACGCTAGTGAGCTTTAATGAGTCACTGTATTTCCAATAAAGGTTCCCGTGGTTACTTGCAAGGGCCACTTTGCAGGTAAATACCCATTACGAGCACTTTTTTTTTCTGAGAGCATGACACAGGATATGATTCGCTGGTCATAGTCACCAAATGCTAGCTGCGAGTGTGTGAAATAAGATTAAACCAAAACAATTAACTTCATAAAGACAGGAGAACTTTGAGCACCCAGTACCAGAGGGAACATGAGTGAGATCTTTAACCCTTTAAGGCCTGAATTGTTTTTTGCAGTTATAAAAATTACTAGTTTTTCCTAATCAAAAGGCCTAAGGAAACAACCCGAACACATTAGTTTCAACAAAATTATAATAACACTAGTAATAATTATAACATAATTACACTCTCAAATTCGTGAACAACACAACCTGCACAATCAAAGTCGTCTCTCAAAGATGACTGAGGCACGTGGGATCAAGCTGTGTTGCATCAAGTAGAGAATGCGTCCGGTAGGGCCAGGCTTAAAAAATTCCTTGTTGGCAATAACATGATAAAAAATTCACCAGGGAGGGAGGGAGGACATTTTTTTTTTTTTCTGTGCAGGCCACCCGGGATTCGCAGGGAAAATTTTTTTCATACATCATGCTATATTATGTATGTGATGTTGGGAACACAGTAGAATGAAAAATATCTTCTATCTAAAATCAACATACTGAATATCAAAGTTTGTTCTTTTAATATTGTAATCAACAGAGTATCAAGGTTTGTTCAACATGTCAACAACTAACAAATACCTTCGTCACGCTTCGCACTGTTTCTGGCAGTTTACAATTAACTTGTGTTTGTTCGGAAATGTCAGCAAATGTGTTGCTCAATTTGAAACACATTAATTTATGTATTATTTTCACGTTGGGACCTTTAATAGTGACGGAAAACGTTTTTTTTTTTTTTTTTTAACCTCATCATTGTCCCAATCCATCATACTTTTCACCTTTGTTGTTAAGACAGTACAGGCCAATGAGAATCACTGTTTCACCGAACTGGTGAAATTGACCAATCACAAGGCGTGGTTGATACTGATTTCTCTTTTGCCACTTTTTAGTACGGTGTATGGTAGGGGACAAACGCGTTTTTTTTTTCAACACAACGGGCCAGTATATTTTTTATTGTTTTGCGTCTGTGAATGCTCAGGTCTTGATCTGAAACTTTCCTGATCTGAAAATAATGATGGTCCTGTCAGCAGGACCATTCAATGATTTGTCAAAAAATGGAAAGTTAAAAATACCGTATTCAGTGTAATAAGCGCCCTGCTCCAATAAGGGCCCCTCACTGTTTTTGATCTTGCATCTAATAACCGCCTACGTGTACTGGGAGCAAAATCGTAGATCAAACTTACCAATTTTATTCGATCAGTCTCTGTAACAGTAAAATGAGGCATTCACTGCCCGTAAAAGTGCGTTTACATGGTATTTCAAGATCCCCTGCCACTGGGGAATGTCTATAATGTTCATCAGTAACAACACATCTAATTGTTCTGCCGTGCTTTGAAAAAACAGGAAAATATTTTGCTGGGTTCTCTTTTTAAATGTCCAATAACCATTGAACCATTAGAAACCGCTACAGCAAAACTATGGGATGCTCTGAATGAATGGCGCGATGAGCCAGATATGATGGACCTATCAGAAAGTGATGAGTATTTTTCACCCGATTCTGCTGCTCACTAACTTCATACATTTAAAGACATTTTGTTTATGTTCGTGTTGATTGGTTCAACATGCCATGTGCTAAAGTTGACATTCTGATTAGCTCATTTTACTTGAGAAAATGTTTAAAGGAACAGCACCGGGAGGGAAAAGTTTTTATTTATTTATTTTTTTTTTTTTCCTTTTAAGTTATGCTGTTTTCTGTTTATTTTCAGCTTTCATGGAAGTAAATTGGTTGATACCACATAACACAAATACCAGTAAAACTCTTGTATTGTTCTGTTATTATTCGTTTTCCACCTCGATGGTAATCAGCACTTACAGTTCCAGTCCGCTGGTAACATTTTAATAAGCGCCCACCCACTCCAATTTTTATCACATCAATTATATATTTGTAGATACATAAAATCGCAATATACAATCCCAACCAAGACCTTCCTGAGGGGAACCAATCTATCAAATTTGGAGATTTCAGGTCATTTCCTTTTGTAGTTAACACACTAACAAACCTTGACCTTGTGGATGGGAAGAGAAATGGAGTAGGAGTCATCTTGAAGGAGGGGTTTGTCAGGAATGTTCTAGAAGTGAAAAGAGTGTCAGACAGAGTGATGAGTCTCAAGTTAGAAATTGAAGGCGTGATGGTCAATGTTGTTAGTGCTTATGCCCCACAGGCAGGATGTAAGCTAGAAGAGAAGGAGAGATTCTGGAGTGAGTTAGATGAAGTGATGCAGAGTACCCCCAGAGGTGAAAGAGTGGTCATTGGAGCAGACTTCAATGGACATGTTGGTGCAGGCAACAGAGGGGAGGAGGAAGTGATGGGCAGGTTTGGTATCCAGGACAGGAACACAGAAGGACAGATGTTGATCGATTTTGCAAAAAGGATGGAAATGGCTGTGGTGAATACTTTCTTCAAGAAGAAACAGAAGCATAGGGTGACTTATGAAAGCGGAGGTAAGAGCACACAGGTAGACTACATCTTGTGTAGGCGATGTAATTTAAAGGAAGTCAGTGACTGCAAAGTAGTAGTGGGTGAGAGTGTTGCCAAACAGCATAGGAGGCAGAGCAGAAGACAAAGTGGTGGAAGCTGAAAAAGGAAGAGTGTCGTGTTGTCTTCAAGGAGGAGTTGAAACAGGCTTTGGGTAGTCAGGAAGTGCTTCCAGAGGACTGGACAACCACAGCCAATGTGATCAGGGAGACCGGTAGGAGAGTACTTGGTGTGTCCTCTGGAAGGAAAGTAGATAAGGAATCTTGGTGGTGGAATGAGGAAGTGCAGGAGTGTGTACAAAAGAAGAGGTTAGCCAAGAAGAAGTGGGACATTGAGAGGACCGAAGAGAGTAAACAGGAGTACAGGGAGACACAGCGTAAGGCGAAGGTAGCGGTGTCAAAGGCCAAACAGAGGGCGTATGATGACTTGTATGATAGGTTGAACAGTAAGGAGGGAGAAAATGATCTATACAGGTTAGCACAGCAGAGAAATAGAGATGGGAAAGACGTGCAGCAAGTTAGAGTGATAAAGGACAGAGAGGGAAATGTATTGACTGATGACAGAAGTGTGCTGGGAAGATGGAAAGAGTACTTTGAAGAGCTGATGAATGAGGAAAATGAGAGAGAAAAAAAAGAGTAGAAGAGGTGACTGTTGAGGACCAGGAAGTAGCAAAGATTAATAAGGGAGAAGTGAGGAGGGCATTGAAGAGGATGAAGAGTGGAAAGGCAGCTGGCCCTGATGACATACCAGTTGAGGTATGGAAGTGTCTAGGGGAGGTAGCAGTAGATTTTCTGACAAGAATATTCAACAAGGTCTTAGAAAGTGAGCAGATGCCAGAGGAATGGAGGAGAAGTGTGCTTGTGCCCATTTTTAAGAACAAGGGCGATGTACAGAGTTGTGGCAACTACAGAGGGATAAAGTTGATGAGCCATACAATGAAGCTATGGGAAAGAATAGTGGAAGCAAGACTAAGGGCAGAGGTCAGCATTTGTGAACAACTGTTTGGTTTCATGCCAAGAAAGAGCACCACAGATGCAGTGTTTGCTTTGAGGATGTTAATAGAGAAGTACAGAGAAGGTCAGAAGGAGCTGCATTGTGCCTTTGTGGATCTGGAGAAAGCATATGACAGGGTGCCGAGAGAAGAACTGTGGTATTGTATGAGGAAGTCTGGAGTGACAGAGAAGTATGTTAGAGTGGTGCAGGACATGTATGATAGATGTAAGACAGTGGTGAGGTGTGCTGTCGGTGTGACAGAAGAGTTCAAGGTGGAGGTGGGACTGCATCAAGGGTCAGCTCTGAGCTGCTTCTTGTTTGCTATGGTGATGGACAGGCTAACAGATGAGGTTAGACAAGAATCTCCATGGACTATGATGTTTGCAGATGACATAGTGATCTGTAGTGAGAGCAGAGACCAAGTGGAGGAAAATCTAGAGAGGTGGAGGTATGCCCTGGAAAGGAGGGGATTGAAGGTTAGTCTTAGTAAGACAGAATACATGTGTGTGAACGACAAGGACCCAAGAGGAACTTTGAGGTTACAGGGGGCAGAGATAAAGAAGGTGGAGGATTTTAAGTACTTTGGCTCAACAATCCAGAGCAATGGAGAGTGTGGAAAAGAGGTGAAGATGCGCGTGCAGGCAGGTTGGAATGGATGGAGAAAAGTGTCCGGTGCGATGTGTGATAGGAGAGTATCGGCAAGAATGAAGGGAAAAGTGTACAAGACGGTGATGAGGCCAGCAATGTTGTATGGTTTAGAGACAGTGGCCCTGGGGAAAAGACAGGAGTCAGAGTTGGAGGTAGCAGAGATGAAAATGTTGAGGTTCTCTTTGGGAGTAACGAGGATGGATAGGATCAGAAATGAGTACATCAGAGGGACAGCACATGTTAGATGTTTTGGAGACAAAGTCAGAGAGGCTAGATTGAGATGGTTTGGACATGTACAGAGGAGGGATAGTGAGTATATTGGTCGTAGGATGCTGAGGTTGGAACTACCAGGCAAAAGGCCCAGAGGAAGACCAAAGAGAAGATTTATGGATGCGGTGAAGGCGGACATGAAGGTCGTTGGAGTAAGAGTAGAAGATGCAGAGGATAGGGAGAGATGGAGGCAGATCATTTGCTGTGGCGACCCCTGAAGGGAACAGCCGAAAGGAAAAGAAGAACGAAGAAGACACTAACAAACCTTGACAAGATGGATATACCTATATATACCTACAATATAATTAAAACCGGCTCAAGGTGACCCATATACCATCTGAACCGATACCCTTCTAAAGTAAACCCATTCACCAAATTTGTTTTTGTCATTTCCTCCCAAAGTTATCACACTAAGGCGTACAGACCAACTAAACCCACTATTATACAGCCCGCTCCGCTCACCTTCACTGATGATAGTACTAAAATTACAAATACAGGGATCCCTGGCGCTTCAATTCATGCTGCTTCAGTGCATTACGAGGTTTTTTAAAATAAGGAAATTGAGGAAGAATAGGGGAAAAGTTAAGGGAAATGCCACAAAACAAGGCCGATTATGCAAAAAAAAAACCAAAAACAAAAAACAACCCCCCCCCCCCAACAAAACTACTTGCATTTTTATGTGAGGCGCGCGTCTGTATGTGTGTATTTATATTTTATTTACATCTTATGCATTATTTTTGAATGTTTAATTGCTATTATAAGCATTTATAGAATTGAATATGTATTTATTTATATTATATACACATATACATGTACATATAAGTCAGTTGGGGGGGGTCGATCCTACTTTAGGTTGCAGTCGGACATTTATTCATCAGAAACGTGGGTGTGTGTGGGGGGGTGTTACTCGTGAGTGAAAGGAGGCGTGTACAAGTGGCATGTATTGATGTTAAAATTGAACCATTTCAGTATGACATGCTGTACAAGCCCTGCTGTGTATTATTGTAGAAGAGTGTGGCAACCCTTATGCATGATTAGGGGGAGTTTCCCTGTTAAAGAACATTTCCACTATAGTTTCCTGTGACATTTCATGCACCAACAGATTTAAGATGGGTGCATGTATGTCAGTAGCGTATGTCTAGAACATGTAACCCTGTAAATTCCTTTCACACAGTTAAATGTCTAACAAAAGCCTATCTGGATGGAAAATAGGCTAAAAATAACAAAAATGAAAGTGTTCATTGTCTGGAATAGCAAGATGAGGTACAAGGGCTGAGACTACGCGTTGTCTTTATAGTCTTTCGGATTAACAAATCGAATCATAATAGAACAAGCGGTAATGTGAACAAGATGTCCTGCATATATAATGTGGAGCTGTGCAGGGGTTTACCCCATGCTTGTTCTGATATAGACTGAAAGTTGTTCTGTTGCTGACAAAGATCCTCTTTGGGATTAAAGCACGTCATATGACCCCCCCACTCCCGCAATAGCCGTATATTAAAAAAAAAAACAAGAGTCCATTATTCTGTGTGTCCTTCATGAGAAGATGATTAAACTGTTAAGTTTGAACATGTGTCCTCTTGTCTTTCTGATTATAATTACTTTGTCGAAGCACCAGGGATCCCCCTTAATATTGCTTTTTTCAATGCTATTTCATTTAAATATTAAAATCAACTAAAACATGTAACACCTGAATGATTCATCCTAATGATTATATCAGGAATAGGCATACTACATATCATATCCTGTATTCAAATCAAAATATTTAATCCCACTATTTAGTCATGAAGAGGCGGCGCCTGTCTCAGCCAACACTGGTGGGGTACAATATAAACAGCTCGCCAGGTTACTGCAGGGCAACACGCACTCACAATCATTCACACTCGCACACTCCAAACCACCAATTATCCTAATGTGCAGGTCTTTGGATTGTGGTAGGAAACCAAAGCACAAGAGGGAGGAGCATGTGAACGCCACGCAAACACCCAGGCGTGAGGCGGATGTGCTAACCGCCATGCCTCCCTAATGCTAAGCTGTTTAAGAGGATAGTCCTGTATATTACAGCAGTCTGGAACATCTCTAAACATCCCATACACTGCTACCAAAACTCCTGCTTTGAGAGGGTGTGTGATTTAGATGAGAGATTTTGAAACAGTGGTGTATAAGGGCCTTCATTCATTAAAAACACAATGCCTAACAGATATACAGGGATCCCGCGCTACTTCACACTTCAATTCACGCGGCTTCAGTGCATCACGTTATTATTTTTTTTAATATTCATCGAATTAAAAAAATAAAGAAATTAAGAAAGAATAGGGAAAAAGTTAAGGACAATCCTGCAAAACAATGCCAATTATGCAAAAACCCAAAACCTCCCAACAAAACTACTTACATTTTTATGTAAGGTGCACATCTGTATGTGTTTATATTTACATTTTATTTACATCTTATGCATTATTTTTGAATGTTTGTTATTATCAGCATTTATAGCGTTGAATATGTATTTATTGCTATTACAGTAAAACCTCGGCTGACGAACGCTTAAGCTCACGAACTTTTCGCCTCAAGAACATTAAATTTGCGAGAATATAGTCTCTGCTGACGAACTAGTTTTCGGCGGACGAACCAAACCACGCGGTCGAACAGCGCCACGGTGGCGGCCACGAGAAGCTGACGCACGCTCACGGCGTCACAGTTAAATCACCCCTTTCTTTGAGTGCGGAAGTGGTTTGTGTTTGATAGACATTTTGGACCATATTGAGTGGACTTTTGCTATTATGGGACCGAAAAAGACCCCACCACAGGCGGAGATCATTGAAAAACACGAACGAGGTGTGCGTTTGTGTGACTCAGCGTCCCAGTACCAGTACGCTAAGTCTACCACCATCCTTAAGAACAAGGAAGCTATTAAGGGTGCGTGTGTGGATAAGGGTGTTTCCAAACAGTAGGCGTTTCCAAACACTCCTTCCAAACAGTAAGTCCCTCCCTCCCTCCTCCTCCCACTCCATTCCATCAAGCCGTCAACTACCATCACAAAGGTAAATAAAACCACTTTATTATACAGTACAGTTTATTTCTTTAATTACAATACAATAGCACATTTATTATACATAAAATAAGGTATATTTTTGTGTAGTTTTAAGGCTTATTTAGTAGAAAATTATGTTTTATGTGGACCTGGGAACGGATTATTCTCATTTTAATGGTTTCTTATGGGAAATAAATGTTCGGAAGACGAACTTTTCGCCTCACACACACTTTCTGGGAACCAATTATGTTCGTGAGCAGAGGTATCACTGTATATACACATATACATGTATGTAAACGTCGGGGTCCGATCCTACTTCGCGGAATTTGACAGTCGTGGGGGGGGGGTCTCGGTCTCAATTTCCTTTTTAAATTTAAAACATCATGAACTAAAAATAAATCAGCTGTGGACTGATTCTGATGCAGAATGTTCAGCTGTTTGTGTTTTAAATTTTCTCCAAAAAAAACAAACAAACAACCCCCCCAGATTCCCTTGTGAATAAAATCATTATTGAGTGCAGATCTGTCCTGTGCATCTCTCTACGTTTCAAACCATAACATTGACTCGGGTGTAGGGTTCTGTTTAGTTTCATTAATGTTTAACACTGGCTCGTTCATGAGGAATCCCCAGTGCTACTTTATACGGAGCCTCGGGATTGTTATAAACACTGTCCCTGTTATTGCTCTTAACTGCCTTCGATTAAATATTACGACACTTTTTTAAATAATTTTTTTTTACAGCGCCCGACTTTAAGACTGGTGGCTTAGTGGACAAGGCAATGGGTTGTTAAGCCAAATATCTGTAGTTCAATCCCCACCATCACCATTGTTTGACCCTTGAGCAAGGCCCTCAACCCTCAATTGGTTAATTGTATACAAAAATGATCATTGTTAGTCACTCTGGATGAAAGCGTTTACCACATTCTGGAAATATTAAGATTGACTACATGACAGAACTGTTTTTTTTTAAATATGTATCTGAGGCAAACCAAGAGTAAAAAATGAACAGTATACTAGTCCTTCTCAAAAAATTAGCATATTGGGATAGAGTTAATTATTTTCTGTAATGAACTGATAAAAATTAAACTTTCATATATTTTAGATTCATTGCACACCAACTGAAATATTTCAGGTCTTTTATTGTTTTAATGCTGATGGTTTTGGCATACAGCTCATGAAAACCCAAAATTCCCATCTCAAAAAATTAGCATATCATGTTCAGGTAGTCTAAACGAGCTATTAACCTAATCATCTGAATCAACCAATTAACTCTAAACACCTGCAAAAGATTCCTGAGGCTTTTAAAAACTCCCAGCCTGGTTCATTACTCAAAACCACAATCATGGGTAAGACTGCCGACCTGACTGCGGTCCAGAAGGACATCATTGACACCCTCAAGCAAGAGGGTAAGACACAGAAAGAAATCTCTGAGCGAATAGGCTGTTCCCAGAGTGCTCTATCAAGCCACCTCAGTGGGACGTCTGTGGGAAGGAAAAAGTGTGGCAGAAAACGCTGCACAACCAGAAGAGGTGACCGGACCCTGAGGAAGATTGTGGAGAAGGGCCAATTCCGGACCTCGGGGGACCTGTGGAAGCAGTGGACTGGGCTACAGGTGCCGCATTCCCCAGGTCAAGCCACTTTTGAAGCAGAAACAGCGGCAGAAGCGGCTGACCTGGGCTACAGAGAAGCAGCACTGGACTGTTGCTCAGTGGTCCAAAGTACTTTTTTCGGATGAAAGCAAATTTTGCATGTCATTCGGAAATCAAGGTGCCAGAGTCTGGAGGAAGACTGGGGACAAGGAAATGCCAAAATGCCTGAAGTCCAGTGTCAAGTACCCACAGTCAGTGATAGTCTGGGGTGCCATGTCAGCTGCTGGTGTTGGTCCACTGTGTTTTATCAAGGGCGGGGTCAATGCAGCGAGCTATCAGGAGATTTTGGAGCACTTCATGCTTCCATCTGCTGAAAAGCTTTATGGAGATGAAGATTTCATTTTTCAGCACGACCTGGCACCTGATCACAGTGCCAAAACCACTGCTAAATGGTTTACTGACCATGGTATTACTGGGCTCAACTGACCTGCCAACTCTCCTGACCTGAAGCCCATAGAGAATCTGTGGGATATTGTGAAGAGAAGGTTGAGAGACACCAGACCCAACACTGTGGATGAGCTTAAGGCCGCTATCGAAGCATCCTGGGCCTCCGTAACACCTCAGCAGTGCCACAGGCTGATTGCCTCCATGCCACGCCGCATTGAAGCAGTCATTTCTGCAAAAGGATTCCCGACCAAGTATTGAGTGCAGAACTGAACATAATTATTTGAAGGTTGACTTTTTTGTATTAAAAACATTTTTTTTTAATTGGTCGGGTGAAATATGCTAATTTTTTGAGATAGTGATTTTGGGTTTTCATGAGCTGTATGCCAAAATCATCAGTATTCAAACAATAAAAGACATGAAATAATTCAGTTGGGATGCAATGAATCTAAAATATATGAAAGTTTAATTTTCATCAGTACATTACAGAAAATAATGAACTTTATCATAATATGCAAATTTTTTGAGAAGGACTAGTATGTGTAGGGATATTCACTACCTTTAGATTCAGACATTGGATAACTGACGGTATCTGCTGCCATCAGAGCAAGTTGAATATTAATATCTACGGTTGGCACGTGAGCTACAGTGATGTTTCTGTTGCCTGTTCCATCTGTTTCCGAGCACCGGAGGGGAATTATTTCAAATTTACACTGTAGTATACTTTGTGGCTTTTAGACAGAATGAAATAATACAGTGTGAATTTGTTGGGGGAAAAAATTACAGTTTGCAAGGATTTGATTTCAAAATCATTCAGCAGCAGTTGCTAAACCCGAGTGGCATCAAATTGTGGCAAAATGTTTTACGGTCATCATGATCCTCATACTTTCATTAAGTTATCTCAAAATCATCACTGTTCCATCCCACAGCCGTCATGATTCTTTCATAAGATTGTGGACATTTTGGCCCTTGTATGAACCCAGAGTAACCGGTGTTGAACTAGCATCCCATCTAGAAGGAGATGATCTCCTAGTAAACTAGGATAAGCCCTGACCTGCTGGGCCAGTAGACTTGGGTGTAAAAATCCTAATAGGCTTTACCTACTTGGAGTGAGTTTTATACCTCACTGTGTAGGCTGAGCAGCATTTAAAAGGTGCTTATGTTCAGTATAACTTCTCGGGGACGTTTCGTTCATAGTTCATGTTTTAGTTCTGGTGATACTTTTGCAATGAACCCTTTATAATAGGACCATCAGTAGACGTGGCCGACTACACTTGTAAATTTCATTTTTTTTTTTTTTTTTTTTGGGTGGTTCCCCCATTTTCTCCGTATTTTTTTCATATCCAATTCCCACCCGTCAGTCCACCACCAACCAGGGCGGGGCAAAGCACGCACACGCCCCCTCTAACAATGATGCTAGCCACCCGCCTCTTTTCGAACTGTGGCACCATGTGTATTTGGTTGCGGTCTAACCCACTCGAAAGGAAAGCACTATCTGCCCCTCGTACAAATGAGCGCACAGACGTCCATGATTGGCTAGCGATCGCTGTGAGTGTATGTTGTCCCTCCCTCCTGTGAGAGCTCGGCCAATTGGCTCCCATGAACTCCTGGTCAAGGACGGCTGTGGCATTAACCCAGATTCGAACTTGCGATCTCTGGGACACACACTGTGTCGATGCACCACTCGGG
>CM045743.1:7688939-7743939 GCA_024760905.1 Plotosus lineatus
GTTTCATGAAGCATTTCAAGGGTATCTGCAGCTGATTTCTCAAACCTGGCAGAATTTGATGTGTCATCTTGAGCCCATGGTAAAATTGTAGACACAAATAATCCAACATGTTCTGAGGTTGATAGTACAGCGTCCCTCGGCATACAGACTCACCAGGATAACGCTCGCTCCTGCTGCATGCGCATAACTGAGCCGTGCTCTATTTGTTCGTTTCAGGAAAAATCCAGTAACTTCCTGTTCATGTAAATCCATTATTAATGTACACGATATTCAAATATAGAAAAAGAACCTAAATAAACCCTGGTAGCTCTGAATGATGCTCATAGTAATAACAATGATAAAAACAAGGAAACGACGACTGTTTTTTCTGGTGTCCTGGTCATCACTTTCTCCACCCTGGAAATGTACAGTATGATCATCAGTGCTTTTTCTGTGACACTACCTCAGTGATGAACTTACTGTCCTACCAAGACTACAACATAACCCTGTGCTACGTTCAATCATCTACCACTGTGACCCTGATGAAGCCTGAAAGAAAACAAGTGGTTAAATACAATCTGAGCCCTACTAGGCTTACCCAGTTTTTGCTGGATGGACTGCAGGATGCTGTCTGAATCGCACAGCATGCAGGGTGTAGTGGTGCACACCTGGATATGGTACTTCCCCACTGGCTGACGGTTAAACATGGTGTAGAACGTGGCTACTTCATACACTCTCATGGGGGAGACGTCTAAGATCTCCGCTACCTGGGGGATTTAAAAACGCCACATGTGGATGTCTATTTGAAGGTGCCCCCGCCCCAACACCACCAAAACAAACAAACAAAAAATGTTCCCTCAGAAATTTAGTTGAGATGCATAGAACACAAAATATGGTCTTTCATTTAATTATCTAAACAGCCAATCACACTGCAGCAACTCTATGCCACAAATGTCATCTGATCTTCAAACATCACCTTTTGTGAACGTCTCCAACTGTAGTCCCTCCACCTCAAAGTGATTACATGAGATGCCTTGGCGCTTCTGTTCATCAGCTCACACAAATCTGGACCAACAAGTTTTTTTCTCCTGTAATTCTGCTCAAATAGTGGATTTTGTTTGTACAGTGGTACCTCACCTAACGAAATTAATCCATTCTAGAAGTGGTTTCGTAACCTGATTTTTTCGACATTTACATGTAAAAGGCCTGTTTTGATCCAAGGTCCCCAACACTACCCCCTAAACCCTTTAAAAATTATAAAAGCATACGTTTTTCAAGCAGTATGACTGGAAGTGCTAACCTTCCACTGCTAACCAAACGCCAGAGTCGTCATTCAGCCCCTCCTCACCTGCCTGGGTTTATTGTTATCCTGGGTGCGGCTAGCATTGAGCTAACATAGCATATCAGCTCAGGATAGGAGATGAGCGTGCTCAGTTCTAAATGTCCAAGGACTGTGCTCTCATAGCTGTAGTAGGGTCACACGGTCATAGACGAGCATAGTGCAAAAAAGCAAACGAACAAAAACAACATTTAAAACAAACAAACAAATTGACTGAGAACTCCGCGAAGTCGCCCTCTAGGAAGCACCATCTTGACCATTTAAGGCTTCCTTCTGCTTCAATATCGTACCGATGGTAGAAGGGTTTCGGACATATTCCTTTGTGATATCACTCAACCGCATGCCACAATCCTGCTTCTTCTTTTCACTCGCACCGGGAATCACTTTCTTGGGGCCCATGATGACTGACGAGAAATAAAGTTGCAATAAGCACACTCGAAAAACTCACGAAACAACAGTAACTTTCCTTTACGCGTGTTAGAACTCCGTGACGATCAATGGGTCGAAGGCACACGAAAAGCATCATGGGTATCATGGAGATGCAGCTCCCTCCTAGCCAATGAGAGGCCAGTGGGGCAGGTGTTGGGAGATAGCCAATGGGAGAGCAACTCTATCGCGCCAATTTCAGAATAAAAGCAGAGCGCGCATTGTTTGAATTTTTGAGATGTTGCATTTCGTAACGTGAATTTTTTTCATATCCAGAGACGGAACTTTTAGGAAAATGTGTTTCGTAACTTGGATTTTTTTGTTTGTTGGGTCTTTCGTAAGGTGAGGTACCACTGTATTTGTTTTCTTGTTTGCATTATTACTCTAATAGAAAACTTGTAAAATCTTAGGAGATCAATATTTTTTCTTTCAAGGCTTACAATAAGATTGGCTGAACAGACAAGAAACTAAGTGGTCAGTACAGGTGGCACTTCGTATATATATATATATATATATATATATATATATATATATATATATATATATATATATGAGAGAGACAGAGAGAGCAAGAGAGAGAGATAATGTGTATACTACGGGAATCTGATCTGGTTCACTTATTGCCGGGAAATAAGCAATTGTTGAACGAGGCAAAGTATGACTGGAAATTATTCTGTTGAGGAATTTTTTATCCACAGAGACAGAACAATTCCCCATGTCATACAAAGCTGAAATCTATGGTTGTGTTTTTATTTAAAATATTTTTGAAGTAGACAGTCACATTACCGTGTTGTGTCTGCCAAATCATGCAATAATCACTCGACTTATTGAATGGGAATGAAGCGATAATTAGTCTGGTTAAAGAATACCAAGATGACTTTCCTCTTTTTTCTCCATTTTTTTCCCCAATAAAAAATGAGAAAATATCCTGAATAAATAAGAGACAGTATTATTCATTCAAGAGTTTTCCTTGTTTCTGATTGATGAAAAATGGTGGCGTAGTGGTTAGCACTTCCACCTCACAGAAAGAAGGGTCTGGGTTCGAGCCCCAGACTTTGGCTGCTTCTGTGTGGAGTTTGTATGGATTTCCTCTGGGTGCTGTTTCCCTCCCACAGTCCAAAGGCATACATATGAGGCGAATTCAGTGTTCCAAATTGCCAGTAGACGCGAGTGTGAATGGCTGCATGTGTTTTGGCCTTGTAGTGGCCTGGCAGGCTCTTCAGGGTGTAGCCTGCTTTCGCCCATTCAGCTGAGATATGTACAACCTCCCCGCGACTAGTAGTCGGATAAAGAGATTCAGCAAACGAGCGAGTGATTAGTGGACAGCAATTGAATATTTGGGTATTGCATCGTTGCTATGAGATAACTGAATTATTCCACTGTTGCCATCAAATAAGTTGAATGATTATTTCAGGACTGGCATATGCGAGATATTATGAATATCCACTTTAAAAACATTCTGAATGAATAATAAAACATTCCTAGAATTCCATTTTCATGTGATAGAGAATTGTTCAGTCTCATCGGGTGTTGTCTACCTCACCAGTCGGCCTCAGCATAGCCCCTCAATCCAATAATTCTCTATAATATACTCTGCTTCATTTGAGAGTTGCTTGTTATTCATTCAGAAAAGCTTCAATCAATTAAGCATGATGATTGAGCAGGAGGTGTGATCAGTGTTATGCTTTAAAAATGTCTGAATGACTATCATTCATTTTAGTTTGCTTTCTCATGATCATGTTCCTGTTGTAGTAAATACAAAAAAAAAATTCACCTCAAACTCAGTGGATGTCGGTGAACTATCTGATCCCCTCAACGACAATTCAGCGACATCCACCTCACCTTCGGAGCATCATTGTTAATTTATAACAAAATAAGTTTTAACATCACAGAAACTTGTCTGAAAGCTGAAAAATACGGCGAGCAAATTTTAGAAATTCTTTCCTCCGTTTTTCCTCTCACAAATCTGAAAGTGAGCTGAGAACTCAGCATCAGTACTTAGTCTCATATTCTAGGAAGCATGCCCATACCTGTCCAGAGCTACAGGATAAATAGAGTAATTGAAACCCTGAGCACAACAGTTGACCCGTATCATCTGATCTAGTGATGATACTGATCTCTGAATATGATCTCATCTTGTAATCATTAGGTTTAACCCATGACGATAATATAATTTATTCTTGTATTGTTTAAGTAACATGAAGACGATGTAAAATATGACCAAAAATAAAAGTCAAATAAAGTCATGGACTTATTATACATGGCTGAGACCTTATCTGAAATGCTCACTTGTGATTGGATGTTCCTTCTGTCAATCATTTTATGGATATTCTCACTATAGAGCCTGTGGGAAGAGATTTATGTTCAAATGCCAGACATGACTGTTTACTCCACCCTCTCTCACTTTCCCCCACAAAAATGTAATCCTGTTATTATTGTCTCGGGGAGGCTGTAGCCTATCTCATCCAACGCTAGGCGAAGCTGGAATGCATGCTGAACGGTTTGCCAGACCATCTCAGGGCAACACAGAAAACTCTTCACACTTATATCTCGGGATATCTTTGGACAGTGGGAGGAAACCTGCACAAGCACAGTGAGAACATGCAAAGGCCACACAGAAACTCCCAACCCTGGGACTCAAACCCAGGACATTCTTGCTGTCAAGCAGAGGTGCAAACCACTATGCTACCGAATGCATTTTTAACCTGTCACGATATATTCGTTTTGTATGAAAAAAAGAAACTTGAAAATTAAAAAACTTTTGACATAAAATTGTTTATACTAAATCAGTGTGTCAAACTCATTTTCTCTGAGGAACGCAAATTTCTAGGTCACCAAGGGCCAAATAATCACCAAACATCCAGCTCAAAAAGAGCATGAAATGAAATCTGCGTGGCAAAATTATTAGTTAAGATATTTGTGTGTGTGTGTGTGTGTGTGTGTGTGTGCGCGTGTGTGTGCGTGTGTGTGCGTGTTCTCAATTCTGATTTATGACTGACTGGCTATTTATTTGAAATAGATTTGCCACCACCTAGGGGTAGGATAATGAGTTAGTTTTCATGGTAATGGTCAATGGAAGAACGTATGATAATCATATTCTTTAAACACTCTCGCTGGCCACATTATATTAGCCGGTGGCAGGATTTAGCTCACAGGCCTTGAGTTTGAAACCTGTTTCATACGTGTACATTCTCTGCATTTATTTCTGATTTTTGCTGTTCAATTCATTAAAAAGATAGAATAAAAATGTTCTTAGCATATATCAGACAAATATTAGCAATCCTGTTAAAACTGCAGTTTAACAGTCCTCATTATTATACATTGTTTTTGTTATGCATGCGTACTTTTTAAATTTATTTTTATTTAATAAATAATCATATTAAACATGTGTGGTTCTTCCCTCATGCTCTTTTACCTTGTTCATTGCTGAAATGGGAAGCCAGCCATGCTGCCTCTGAGCCAGGTCCAGGACTGGGATAGTGGCAGCCTGCTTGTGTCCCTCAGGGTAGTTTTGTATTATGGCTTCAACTCGCTGTTACAGATAGAGATATTATATTATATATCATAAGATCCCAGGTAAATAAAAAACATGCAGTCACATGTTACAAAGCTAAAAATCACAAGGACTGAATTCACATTCTCAACTTTACCACTCTTTTTTCTGAGGACTTTTTAAAGATGACTCATGTTCCACTTTAATGCCTAAATACAACTGTAAGTGACAGATTTGCATATTCCACAACATTGACGCTGTACCGCTCTAAATTAGCCACGGACTAAAATAGCATCTTGTGATTTTACACCCTGCCATGCTGATATGTCTTACAACACATGACGTGAGGCATGATTTCACCAAAAACTAATTTAAAACACAGGCACAAAAAATATCTCTGGAGCTAATTATGGATTCTCAGAGTACTCATACTCACACATGCACACATCTATATGACTGACTAGTATTGCGATATCTTGTACAGCAAGCCGATGTGATGTCAGATGAAGAAGAAGAGCTCTAGATCTTCTCTCACCTTCAGGTTCTCGGGTGTGAACTCAAACGGTGTATCAGGATTATTTTCTGGTGTATCTCTGTGCTGGGGAAGAAAGGTTAATACATTATAAATAATTGTTTTTTCAGGCTGACCTGGGTTTAAATCCTTGCTTTTAAGGAAAATTGAGTTCTGTAACATATACTCATTAACTCAAAGCCATATGTTTTCTCATAATTGTCATTATGGTCAAGCCGGACATCCTCTTCACCATTTCTGAAACCGTATGACATGAGGCTTTGAGTGACACTGTGTGTGCTCTTTTAAATAAACCACTGTGACTCTGATCACAGGATGCTGCCCCCTGGTGAATATTATCAAGGACAATTGATTAACATAAAAAATAAAGCAACACTACACAACTGATCTGAAAAAAAAAAAAAAAATTAAAATAACAACAATAATAATAATAAAACCATGGCATCTTGTCTATTATATCCTAAAGTCACTTTTCCCTGCAGTACATCAAACATCAAGAGTACACGTTACACTGCTGTAGGAAAGCATTTGCCCCCCTTACACTCCTCACGGAGACCTTTTTTTCTTGAATGGCTGTGATCCACCAGCGCTGCCACTGTCGGCAGTTAAGGTGTGTTCAATCTAATTTCACCCTTTTCAGCTACATTTTGGTTCCCTTAGTGACTAATGAAAGAGCAATTGCCCCCAGCACGAAGGCCCTGGGTTTGAGTCCTATGTGCCTGTCCTCACTGTGCTTTTGTGGGTCTCCCGAGATAGACCGAGCTTCCTCGTGACCCTAAGTATGATTAAGCGGTTCAGCAAGTGAGTTAACACTAAATGTACAGTAGTTCTATACACATAATCCATTTATTTTCACAACATGTTATGTTGATATATAGTTTCAGACTCAATAATTATTAATGCTTATATTTTCGAAAGCAGGACGAAGTGATGTCCATGTAAACACCGAAGTCTTCCCTGGACCGACCTCACAAAACAGTTTATATTTCATACAGTGACAAGCTAGTGTTCAATGGTATTTTCGGTTATATTTTATTGGTACATACTACCCAGGAGCGTTGCTATAGGATTTATTCACTATCTGTGGACTAAAAATATTATCTCTGGTGGATAAGGTCAAACAACAGACATTCATGGTCAATTGAAGCAGGTACGTCGTCATCATCATGCTTCAAAATGGGTAAAAAACAATAAAAATCTGTTTTCAGTTTGTTTCTGCACAGTGTATAAGTGTATACTAAAATTTTTCATTCGTATAAAAATATGCCTTTGTGCTGCACAGTTTCAGTTTGTGTAGTACAGGGATCTCTCACTTTCCGCGGTTAATGGGGAACTAGACCCACCCACGACCGCTGATTTCCGCAAAGTAGGATCAACCCCTGACTGACGTATATGTACATCTGTATATAATATCAATAAATACATATTTAACTCTATAAATGCTTATAATAACAAACATTCAAAAATAATGCATAAGATGTAAATAAAATATAAATACACACACATACAGATGCGCACCTCACATAAAAATGTAGCTAGTTTTGTTGTGGATTTTGGGTTGTTTTTTACTTCTTTTTTTTTTTTTTTTGCATAATTGGCCTTGTTTTGTGGCATTTTCCTTAACTTTTTTCCTATTTTCCCTTAATTTTCGACTAATATTTTTGAAAAACCCGCGATGCACTGAAGCCACAGAAACCGAAGCACGAAGTAGCGAGGGATCACTGTATATACTAAACTCTCAATGGGTTAAAAAAAGACGCTGATAGCTACACAGTGCTCTGCTCAAAGCACAAGGGCTTCACCTGACATGCCGATATGATACTGAAAATATGTAAAAATACTCTATAAAACATTTAATTTTAGTGTGTTTCCTAGTGCTGAGTAGTTCCTGTGTAGTATGGTAAGTCTGTTGGGTTTTTACACCCGAGCCCAGTGGCTTAGCCTCGTGGCTCATACCCGGTTTCCGTAGCATGAAGCGACCAGGAGTTCAACTCCCCCTGGTATGGGACGCTAGTCCATCGCAGGTTACCTTCCCAGTATATTTTACTGCTACCCATTTATACTGCTGGGTGAACAGAGGCACACATGTGGTTGAGACCTTGCCCAGGGGTCTTAGCACAGTGAGGGTCTCGGTGGGATTTGAACTCACAACCTCCTGATCATGAGGGCAGCACCCTAACCACTACGCCACCGGCTCCACTTCCTGTGTAGTATATACTGAAACAATTATGCGCTTCCGGTCTGGAGGATGTCAAGGACTCAAGTAGTCCATTCAATCTCAGGGATTATTCCATGACATCCACCTCATTTTCAACCGCCTTCTCATTAGGCAATACAAATTGCAGATTAGATTTAATCTTTAAAAAAATTCTTACCAAAAAGATTCCTCCTGCTCCAGCGCGGGTGGCTGATCCGTGCAGGCCTCGTATCTGTCGGCCCTGACACATAGCAGAAACACATAATATTCATATAATGATGATATCCAAGAACAATATTGTGGTACTAACTGCTGCGATTCTCACAGTCCTGGAGACCACACCCACATATGACATCACCACAATTGTAGGCTAACAACCCTCTTTCATTATTTTAATTAATGACATTTGTTTTCAGGTAGAGAGGGGAAAAGTGCAGAATTACTAAATGTTGATATTATGGAATCTCTGTCACTTTTAAACAAATATAAACAAAGTTTAAAAACACGAATTAGTCTGCAGTGGTTATAGATTTGGCGGAACAGTGTCTTAATGCTTAGCACATCTTCCTCACAGCTAGAAGGTCCTGGGTTTGAGTCTCCAACAGTGTGGAGTCTGCATGTTATCCCTGTGCAGGTTTCCTCCCACTGTCCAAAGACATGCACATTAATCTGACTTCTCCAAATTGCCCCGGGTGTAATTCTGAATAGGTGCGTGTGTGTGTGTGTGTGTGTTGCTCTCTGATAGTCTGGTGAGCTGTTCAGGGTGTACCGTGCCTTCGATCATTGTCAGTTGAGACAGGCACCAGTCTCCCCAGGACCCTAATAGGACTAGAGTGCTGAGTGGTTATTGATCTTAACATGTAACCTGGCAACAACATGAGACGAAACAGTGGAAAGATTATAAATGAATGGCTTCGCAGGCCATTGCAGGGCCAACACACATGCAACAATGCAAACTCACACCTAGGGGTGATTTTCAAACTGCCAATTAGCTTAATGTGCATGTATTTGGTTTTTAAGAGGAAACTGGAGTACCTGGAGAAAACCAGTGCAAGCACGGGCAAACACAAAAACTTCACACAAACGCCCTCAACAAACCCAGGACTAGAATTCGGGCAAAAAGTGGGGCACATCCTGAACATGTCACCAGTCTATCACAGGGCGAGACAGACACAAACCAGCATTCACACTCACACTAACACCAACGGCCAATGTGGACTCTCCAGTTAACCAAGAGTAAATGAGGATGGAAAATCCTCAAGGGGTGGAATCATGGTGGCATAGTGGAGAACATGTCCATCTCACGCAAGAAGTTCCTGGATTCTGAGTCCTTATGGATCAAGTCCCAGGCTCGAGGAGGGCATTTCTGAGGACTTTCGGTATTCTCCCCGTGCTTGCATGGGTTTCCTTACGATACTCTGGTTTTTTTCCAACAGTCCATTAAGCTAACTGGCTGTTTCAAATTGCACTTATAAGTGAGTGGTTATGCGTATTGGCCCTGCAATTGTCTGGTGAGCTGTTCAGGACATACCTCGCCTTCGCCATTGTTGGCTGAGATCGACTTTAGGCTCCTGCTTAACCCTGGTAGGATTAAGCATTTCAACAAGCGTGAATGAGGAAATTATTTTGTTTTCAAGTAAAACTTCACAATATACGTAAAGTCAAAATGTTCAGCTCTTAATCAAAATTCTACAAAATGGATGACAGTGTTTTATTTATTTGATAAAGTATATTTATTAATTATAAAAGCAAATGGTTAAGTAAACATATAAATGCAAACAGGGTGAGCATCGACCAGGTGTGTTGATTACATTTCTTTGACAGAGTTTATGAGATTACAATGATTATAGTAAACTCATTTTAAACAATTCACGTTTTCACTGACAGCTTTTACACGAGTCTGTTGTATTTTATCACACCCACTATAACCACGTGAAACCTTTATTACTGATAATTATTGTAAAATAAAAACGTAGTGACACATTATAATGTATATCACTAGCTAGTGAGTGGTTTGCTAAAGTTAGCTAACATTAGCCTGCTAGCTTGCTAACGTTAGTCTTATAGCTTGCTAACATTAGCCTGCTAGCTTGCTAACGTTAGTCTTATAGCTTGCTAACATTAGCCTGCTAGCTTGCTAACGTTAGTCTTATAGCTTGCTAACATTAGCCTGCTAGCTTGCTACATGCAATTTGTCCTTGCAAGATGCCATAAAGACGGGATTTCTCGCTCATGCTACCGAAAGTGTAACGAAAACACAAACAGCTTAAAAACTCTAGAAATGTCTCACCGCATGAGACACCGCAGAACGAAGTGCTGACGAGAGGAACATCTTGTTAAAAAAGGTTGTTTGTGTCCGGTCACACTACAAATTCACAATGGCGGACATCAACACGAAAAGCTCGATTGAGTGGGTCTAGTGTCAGGGAATGTAATCGATAACAGGCAACGTGCTGTCTGGTCTATCCTGTTTTCATTGATATGACGTCTACGTACTCTCTTTTAAGGAGATCTGAGACTTTCTTTCTTTCTTTCCCAGTATTCCAACATTAGCTAATTAGCTTTTCTTGAGCAAAAAGACTCAACCCAGTTTCAGTGAGTCAGAACCTGAAAAGACTTGAAATTCCCATCAGTAATGTGTATATAAAGTGAATAATTTCATGCCTGGGTAGTTTTAGCCAGCTCTCAGCAAAGGTGAGGTCCACCCTGAACACTTCATTCTTCCATGACAGGGAGGACATTCACCATTCATTTACATTTAGCAGATTCTTTAATCCAGAGCGGCGTGGACTTTTAAACTAATTTATACTGAGCAGGTAAGAGTGATGGGCCTTGTTCAAGGTCCCAACAGTGACAGTTTCATGGCTCTTGAGCTGTAACAAAGAGCCCTGCGTAGTGATCCACCCAGAGGACCGACACACGCAACTATTCACATTCACGTTTATACTTTGGGGCGATTTGGATCAGACAAGTAACCTAATGTGCACAGGAAGAGCATGCCAATTCCATACAGAAATGTCCTTGCAGATCTTGGGACTCGAACACATGACCTCCTTGCCACCATACCACCCATAAGTCAGTCTTCCTTTCGGCTTTTTCCCTTTTCTCGGGAGTCGCCACAGCGAATCATCTGATTCGCACATTTGATTTGGCATACATACATAAGTTTTTACATCGGATGCCCTTCCTGTCATAACCCTTTTTTTTTTTTTTTTTAGCAAAGTCTTTGCAGCTCCTCTTTATGAAAGTCAGCAATGGTTCTTTTACATGCCTCTCGCCATAGACAGTGAGAGACATTTTGTGAGAGACTTTGATAACCCAGTTAGCTGCACTGGGTGGGGACTCGAACCCCCAACCTTAGGATCAACGATCCTGCACCCTATCCACTAGACCACCACTGCCCCTGACCACCCATAAGTCAGTTAACTGTTCAAAATGGCTAGTGTTATTGTGACCTCATAATAATTGCTATTTATTGTCCTCTCATTCCAACCACCTCATGTGTTGTTTGCCTTGTTGCATCATTAAATGTAAAACAAGTACAGTACTATACTGTATTAAAACTTGGAGCTTGAACCAGTTTTAAACAGGCTACCCACAAGGTATAGTTATTGCATCCCTAAATTTCTGGTTAGTTGTCTGATAGAAGGTTTTTAACTAATTGATGCGTTGTTAATTATAACTGATCGATCGAATAAACAAGATTTAAAAAATTCCAGGAAGTCTAGTTTTCTCCTTCAGTCCAAAGACATGTACATTATGCTTTTGTTGGCTGTTTCAAATTGTCCCTGGTAGGATTAATAAGTGAGAGATAAGTTACTACTGATAGTGGTGTCTGCACAATTTCACAAAAGAAAATGTAATGTAAATGTGTTGTGTAAAATATTTTGCAAAATATAAGTGGGAAGGCATGGAATTTCTCTCTCTCTCTCTCTCGCTCCTCTCATACAAACTCCAGTCTGTGTTTGGTGGTTGAGGGACTGGCTCGACCTCATTCCCTCCTATCTCACTTCCTCTCTCCCTCCCTCCTTCTACAATGGGATCAGCTGAAGGCAGGATACTCAGCCAATGTAAAAGTAGGAGTGTCAAATGGACCGTGCTGATTGGTCAGTTAGAGTGTAAGCAGATTGTGAAAATAATATGACATCAGGTTGTGGAGGCAGGACTTCCAGTGGCAGCACAATAAACTGCCTCATAGTTCAAGTGCAGGGCAGTGCCTTGCTGTCAGTGCTTTTGAGAGTTAAACACGACGTCTGTGGTTATTATTAACTGCTTCCTCGTTTATGATTCATCTGATAAACATGGTTGTTCCAGGGCTTCAAGACATGGACAGCAGAGTATTCATTCCTCCAAAGGACCTGCAAAAGGTTGCTCATGTTCCTGATATGAATTCCTATCTTGCAACATACAAAAGGTCCACCGAGGAACCTGAAGGTAAGTAAAATAAGAAATAGCAGAAGTGAAACTTAAGAAAACATGCATGCCAGACCACAGATGGGTGAAATTAAAGCTGATGACTGACTGTTGGTGACTAGTTAGCTTGTCATACAGCAAATACTGATGCTGACCAACCTGTTAATCCACAGAGTTCTGGAAGGAAGTTGCACAGGGGTTTTATTGGAAGAAACCACCAACAGGCAAAATGCTGCAGTATAACTTCGATATGACCAAGGGCCAGGTTTACACCAAGTTCATGGAAGGAGCCACAACGAATATGTGCTACAATGTGCTAGATTTCAACGTGTTGGAACGGAATTTGGGGGACAAAGTTGCGTACTATTGGTGAGGACTGAGGTCTGAGGTTTCTACATCACACTCTGTTCATATCAGTGTTTCAACACCACTGTGTGAGGGCAGTACCATGTAGCCAGATTTTGGGTAACTCATTAATGATCTTCCCATTCAGTGGAATACACCAAGCAACCCCAACATACCTGATCTGCAATTAGAGATATTAGCTACACAGTCCTTCACATCAATTTCACCATTTTTATATCCATACCATGAGGGGGGAAAAAAAACAATAACTTTAAAACCAACATTAACCTGAAAAGCTTGACGAATTAAAACAATATATTTAATACATACATCGATTTAAGATTAGTTAACCAAATGATGACAACAACCATAACGTTTTCTATGGATACACTCTTACCGAGGCTTCGAATTCCGACTGATTCATTAAGCTAAAGCTATTTAAAGTTGGCTCAATCTGCAGTCGAAACATTGAACTGAGGACAAATATGACGCATTGACTCTGGAAGGCTTGGGATCTGAACTCGCAACCTTCAGAACCTTGAACTACTAATGCTGGTTCATGCGTTTTCTGCATTTAAGCAATAAGAGCAGCAGACTGTATGTGATGCAAGACCAAAAACCCAACTCTAGGTCACCGCTTATTCTGAGAAATGTGGAATATACAGGACCAGAGGGTACATGTGCACTGTGTCTCTAAACTAAACTAAACTAAACTAATTCTTTATTGTCAAAGTACTTTTACATACATTGAAATTTGGTTTGTGCTCTGGGCACCTGTCGCCACTGTGCAGCGCCAGTTATTGTGTTGTTCTATCCTTTGATGCTGAGCGCCAAGCAGGAAGCAACAACTGCCAAATTTTAACGTCTTATGGTATGACGCGGCCAGATTCGAACTCTGACCTTCCGGAGGATAAAGTGGACGCTCTACCAACTGAGCTAAATCCCCGGTATAATCCACTATAAAGTGTAATAATTCATATAACATCTGACATAAGAAACTTTATTGTTCTTGCACTACTTTACTGTCGGACAGCATCGCTAGGAAACCGTCCCTGTAAAAAGGTAAATGATATAAAAGGTAATAAAGTAAAAACTGACAGAAATAAACATTTAAACATTACCGCTTTAAACAACTGTGGTTCAGGGTCATCCATTCATTTTCTGAACCGCTGAATCCTAATTAGGGTCGTTGGGAGGCTTGCACCCATCTCAGCTGCTCTAGGGAGGGCGTAGTACACCCTGGACAGCTTGCCAGGTCATCGCAGCGACTATTGTTGAAAGGCAGTAATGGTTCTTTGACATGAGCCTCACACCACAGACAGTGAGACATGGCCGGCCTTTGATGAATCAGTTAGCTACACTGGGGGACAGTGGCAACCCGTTGAGAGTGGGACTCGAACCCCCAACCTTGGGCTCAGTGATCCAGCACCTTACCACCTGGCCCCCACTGCCATTCAGGGTGATTACATCCCAATGCCTACCTACATGTTTGGTTGAAAAGCCTGCAACCAAAACACTCATCGTGCACTCAATTCACTGAACCGCTTAATACTACTAGGGTCGTGGGAAAGCAGGAGCCTATCAGCAGACAATGGGCGAAGGTGGGGTACACACCGAACAGCTCACCAGACCATAACCGGTCAGTGTATATATACACAGCAATTCTTCAGTCATGCTCACAACTAGGTGCAATTTAGAACAGCTAGCTAGCCTAATGTATCATGAACCTCGTACCATAGACAGTGAGAGACGTGGACGGCCTTTGATAGCCCTGTTCGTGCACTCGGGGGACAGTGACAACCTGTAGAAAATAGGGCTTGAACCACCAACCTTGGGATCAGCGATCCAGCACCTTACCCCCAGGCCGCCACTGGATTATTGTATTATTATTATTATTATTATTATTCTTCCTTCTCGTTCCAAAATCCTATCTGGAACATCATCACAAATTCCGACTCTATTTCTTGTGATATCATCACAGATTACAATCCAATCACTTCTTTATTATTTTTGCTTGGATCATGGGAGTCATTTTGATTTTTTTTTTTTTTTTTTTGGGTTTGTTTGCTTGTTTTTTTTTTTTTTTTTAAAAAAGGGACAACACCCTTACTAAACAGTTACTTAAAGTTATCAGATAGCCAACAACTAATTTGCTGACTATATAAACTCGATAAAACACACTCACCTCAGTCATAGACGGGGAACACCCTGAACAATTTTTCAGTTAGTTGCACGGCAACACACACACACACACACACAAACCATAAACTTACACTCGCACCTAGAGGAAATTTGGAACAGCCCGGTAACGTAATGTACATGCCTTTGGACTGTGGGAGGAAACCGGAGTACCAGGAGGAAGCCCATTCAAGTACAGGGAGAACATGCAAACTCCACATGGTAACACCCTTGCTGAGTCTGTGACTTGAACCTAGGACCTTCTTGCTGTGAGGCAGATGTGCTGACCACTACAGTGCAATAGACATGCTGTGTATATATATACACTAGTCCTTCTCAAAAAATTAGCATATTGTGATAAAGTTCATTATTTTCTGTAATGTACTGATAAAAATTAAACTTTCATATATTTTAGATTCATTGCACACCAACTGAAATATTTCAGATCTTTTATTGTTTATATGGATGATTTTGTCATACAGCTCATGAAAACCAAAAATCACTATTTATTTCATACGACCAATTAAAAAAAAGCGTTTTTAATAAATAAAAAAGTCAATCTTCAAATAATTATGTTCAGTTATGCACTCAATACTTGGTCGGGAATCCTTTTGCAGAAATGACTGCTTCAATGCGGCGTGGCATGGGGGCAATCAGCCTGTGGCACTGCTGAGGTGTTACGGAGGCCCAGGATGCTTCGATAGCGGCCTTAAGCTCATCCACAGTGTTGGGTCTGGTGTCTCTCAACTTTCTCTACACAATATCCCACAGATTCTCTATGGGCTTCAGGTCAGGAGCGTTGGCAGGCCAATTGAGCACAGTAATACCATGGTCAGTAAACCATTTAGCAGTGGTTTTGGCACTGTGAGCAGGTGCCAGGTCGTGCTGAAAAATAAAATCTTCATCTCCATAAAGCTTTTCAGCAGATGGAAGCATGAAGTGCTCCAAAATCTCCTGATAGCTAGCTGCATTGACCCCGCCCTTGATAAAACACAGTGGAACAACACCAACAGCTGACATGGCACCCCAGACCATCACTGACTGTGGGTACTTGACACTGGACTTCAGGCATTTTGGCATTTCCTTGTCCCCAGTCTTCCTCCAGACTCTGGCACCTTGATTTCCGAATGACATGCAAAATTTGCTTTCATCCAAAAAAAAGTACTTTGGACCACTGAGCAACAGTCCAGTGCTGCTTCTCTGTAGCCCAGGTCAGCCGCTTCTGCCGCTGTTTCTGCTTCAAAAGTGGCTTGACCTGGGGAATGCGGCACCTGTAGCCCATTTCCTGCACACACCTGTGCACGGTGGCTCTGGATGTTTCTACGCCAGACTCGGTCCACTGCTTCCACAGGTCCCCCAAGGTCTGGAATCGGCCCTTCTTTGACTTTTTCCTTCCCACAGACATCCCACTGAGGTGGCTTGATAGAGCACTCTGGGAACAGCCTATTCGCTCAGAGATTTCTTTCTGTATCTTACCCTCTTGCTTGAGGGTGTCAATGATGTCCTTCTGGACAGCAGTCAGGTCGGCAGTCTTACCCATGATTGCGGTTTTGAGTAATGAACCAGGCTGGGAGTTTTTAAAAGCCTCAGGAATCTTTTGCAGGTATTTAGAGTTAATTGGTTGATTCAGATGATTAGGTTAAAGCTCGTTTAGACTACCTTTTCATCATATGCTAATTTTTTGAGATAGGAATTTTGGGTTTTCATGAGCTGTATGCCAAAATCATCAGCATTAAAACAATAAAAGACCTGAAATATTTCAGTTGGTGTGCAATGAATCTAAAATATATGAAAGTTAAATTTTTATCAGTTCATTACAGAAAATAATGAACTTTATCTCAATGTGCTAATTTTTTGAGAAGGACTAGTGTATGTGTGTATATATATATATATATATATATAACTGATCAATAGTGGGTATTAATCAATTGCTTATTCTGTGTGATTTCACTAACCGACATCATGCCAGGCATTGTATAATCACTTTGTGCAAATATCTGTGCAATCACAGATTTTTTTATTTTTTTTATTTTAATTGGGTCATCCTAGTGAATATGATGGGGTAAGCCTTGCTCCATCTTCCAGTCCGGTGCAAGCGAATGCTGATAATCTGGAACAGGCAAGTGGGTAGTTAAACATTACCCAAGAGCTGTCGTTAAGAGTCAAGGCAAATTCTGTCCTGTTTGAAGCTGCCAAGACAGATCCATAGTCCACGAAGCCGTAGACGTAGCTCCCGGAAGCAAGATCCGGATGGGTGTATATGACTTAGCGACAGCGCATGGTGATGCAACAGACAAGCCGTTATTCCCACAAGGTGATTTTGTGTGGATGCGGACTGCATGGTCATCATTTCTTGCTTACTTGATAATTCATTATGAGGAAAGACGGGTGCAGTGGCCCTGAAAGACCAGACCCCAGAGTCCTCACTGTCATTTGAATGGTTCTTTTTTTTGTAGCATGATGTGATTGTAAACATGATGTGCCTATTTGTGTTACGGTGTTAAAATGACTCAGTCCAATGTGCAGACTGGTTTTAAAGCCAAAGCAAACAGCAAAGCTTTGCACAGGTTGCTGGCCATATTGTAATGCAGTCATTTGGCTGTTCATGTTGCTTGTGCAATAAACATTTCAGTATTGCACTCCAAATATGTCACTGATGTTTATCCAAATATAATATGGACAAAGATTGGAAGTTATTGTTTTTTAACAAAGAAAGGCTTATATATTTTTTTAGTTAAACTAAAGGAACAGTGAAATTAGCATTTAGCATTTTACGACTGACCTTAATAGGTTACAACATTTTTTTTTTTTTTTTTTTTTTTTTTTTTCTCCAAATGAATTCGGACCATTTTGCATCACTCATCGTTGTGCAAACTTCAGGGCATGAACTTCTATTTCTTCAAACTCGACTGCTCAGCAGCAATGATGTCTCCCTCTTCAGAGTCCAACAGTGATCAGCCATCATGACTGCACTCCAGCGTCCCTGATACCTGGTCTCAATCGCTTTTATGTCCTGATGGAATCTCTCCCCTTGCTCATCACTGATTGATCCCAAATTTTCAGGAAACCGATCCATAAGTGAGAATAAGTCACGCATTTTGATGGTCATGTTCCATCCACGGTTTCTGAAAGCAGTCAGCATATCGGTGATAAGTTCTGCATAGTTCTCGGCCTTGTTGTTGCCAAGAAAGTTCCTCACGACCAAAACAAAAGCCTTCCATGCTTCCAGTTCCATTTGGTCCATTGAATTTTCAAACTTGGGAAAATCTCTGATGAGCTGATGGCTTTGAGGACCATCAAAGGTGCCAGCTTACACCTTCTCTATGGTTAATTCTGGAAAATTACGGCACAAGTAAGTGAAGCAGCCACCATCCTTGTCTAGAGCTTTGGCGATCTGTTTAATCAAGCAGAGCTTGGTGTGCAGCGGTGGTAAGGCAAGGCAATTGCAAGGCACCAATTCCTCCTGCACAGGCCAGTCCTTTGTGTAATGCTGAGCAGTGTCCTTACTGTCCCACATGCACAGAAAGCAGGAGTACTTGGTGAACCCGGACTGTTGTCCCAACAAAAAAAATTCGTCAGGTCAACACAAATAAACCACTCATGCTGATCATAACAAATTGCAGAAACATAACAAAAAGCACATGGTGTACTGCTTCATACTTCACCTTCAGTGTAGTCGAGTGATACAGGGGTACAGAGGCAAACGTTGCCGTTGTGAAGCAGAACAGATTTCAGTGATCGCTTGCTGCTGTCACTGAACAGTCTTTGGGTTCATACTGTGGCAGTCCAAGCCGGTGCAGAAGCTGAGCAATATCTGTACAATACACCAAGTCCTTCTCTTCAAAGAAAAAACACGAGCTCTTGATGTCTGTTGCTGTATAAGGGGATATGAGCACTGTCAGAGTGGAGGTTCTTTTCCTTCAATCTGGATGCCAATAGCTCGGCAGAGGACTTTGATAAGCTGAGATCATGAACTAGATCATTTAGCTCCTTTTGGGAAAATGTATGTGGAGTGTCATCGTTAAGAACCACTTCTTCATCTTTTGGAACACTGGAGGAATCCTCAACCCTGATATCAGGGAGTACTCCAAAGGCAGGTACAGTGGTACCTCACCTTACGAAATTCATCCGTTCCAGAGCCTTTTTCTGAACCTGGATCTTTCGTAAATTGAACACATTGTTCATGTAAAATGTGTGATTCATTCCAAGGCCCCCAATGCTTTTAACACCTCATTCTGCTTCAATATCGTACCGATGGTAGATGGGGTTGGCCGTATTCCTTTGCGATATCACTCAACCGCATGTCATGAGCCCGCTTCTTTTCAGCCGCACCAGAAATCACATGCGCGTGCGTGTGTGCGCACGTGTGTTGACCATGTCTCCTTAGCAAAGTTATAATCTTACAAATGTTTATGGAAGATTAAAAGCCTGAGTAAAAAAATAAAGTTGCAATGACAAAAAACTCAAACAACAGTAACTCTGTCCTGTATACGAAAAGCATTATGGGAGCTGCAACTCCATAATAGCCAATGGGAGGGAGCTGCGTCATCCCTCCTAGCCAATGGGAGGCCAGCGGGGCGGGATGTTGAGAGATAGCCAATGGGAGCGAGCTGCATCATCCCTCCTCATCAATGGGAGGCCAGCGGGGTGGGATGTTGGAAGATAGTCAATGGAGAGCAGCTCGTGCATTGTTTGAATGTCTGAGTGGCACGTTTGAATGTTTGAATGGCGCGTTTGGCGTGTTTCGTAATGAGAACTTGTTTTGTATACAGAGACAAAATTTTGGAAAATCTTTTTCGTAACCTGGATTTTTGTTTGCTGGGACTATCATAAGGTGAGCTGCCACTGTACTAGAATTTCATCATGTTGAGCTACAGGACGACATACTGATTCAAGATCAGGATACTTGAGGCTGCTTCGGTTCTTTCTCTTGATCCCAATCACATCAATAGTGCAGTAGTAACAGTGACATGGTTTGTCGGCTCCATCCAAACCGGTGAATTCCAAACTTCATGCCTTCTTGCCTTTGCTACACTGACACAGATACTTGGTGCATGACTTGCAGACCATGTGTGGCGCCCAAGCTATATCCTGGTCACCACGTTTAATCATCATATCTTATCCTCGTAGGGTAGTGTAGCAATTGCTCTCTTCCGGAGAAGATTAACCAGGACGCAGGAACGCTTGCTACTTGTCCCCAGAAACACGGTGACGGCTTTGCAGCCTACTCTTTACGAAAGTCAGCAATGGCTCTTTTACATGTCTCTCACCATAGACAATGAGAGACATGGCCTGCCTTTGATAACCCAGTTAGCTGCACTGGGGGGGGGGGACAGTGACGGCCCTGTGGGGGCTCGAACCGCCAACTTTAGGATCCTGCGCCCTATCCACTAGACCACCACTGCCTTACCATGTTTAATACCAAAATAAGAATAGGAAGCACGCTTTATGCAACTTGTGACTTGATTCCTGTTTGGTACAGTGGTGTATTCACTGCAGGTGTAGCAGAACACGACACGCTTATTTTTGCACGATCTTCTGGTCAAAGGCATTTCATTCACTTGTAATATATATTAAAAAAAAACAACAACAATTAGTCATAAGTTGACACATGTGAAATCCTCAGAAATTGTTTATTACAAGAAATATGAAAGAATTTTGCATCATATGACGTGAAAATACCCATACATGGAAACAAAAATGTTTAACAAATATGTAGCTTAGTTCAGAAAATTGACCTGATTGAGTAAAACCAACATGATTTTTGGATTCAGCACATCAAAATGATCCTAAATCAACCAACCCCCCATCTTAAACAATAACGGTGGTGTTGACCAGTGATGAATCTCCATTACTTCCTTGTCTTTGAGAGTTCTTCACACTCTTAATGAAATCCATAAAGCCATATCATTGTACCTGTGTTTATTATTTCCTGATTGCTTTGCGCTGATACTTTTACCAGGGAAGGGAACACACCTGACCATCACCTCACCATCACATACAACCAGCTCCTGAAACAAGTGTGCAGATGTGCTAATGCTCTCAAGCAACTGGGTAAGAGTCCTTCCATTTTATACCTATGTAATGTACCCCTCTCTGTCTCTCTCACTGTCTCACATATTCATTTGCCAAGCAAATTAATCTTACTAGAATCACGGGACGGCTGGGGCCTATTTCAACCGGCACGGAGTGAAGGCAGGGTACACCCGGAACAGCTCAACAGGCAATTACAGGGCAGATACAACCATTTATACTCACAGTCTTATCTAGGCTGAAATTTGGAAAAGTAGGAACATTTTGTTCAGTCGCGGCCAACCATGTTCCTGTATATCTATGTACCTTAAAGGTCAGCTATTACACTAATTTTCAGTCTTTTTAAATTTTGAACACCATTGGAGCATCAAGGTATGATTTCTAATTCAAAAAATAACTCAACAGATCTTCAGGAAGCTGCCCCACCTACTCCTGAAGCAGGGATTTCCAGTGGCCTGTTTGACTTCCTCCTCTCATTTATGTTGGGTTTTTTTTTGCTCAATGTGCATGTTCTGCTCTGATTGGTTGCCTTTTCTTTCAGTGCACTGGGAGGCTGACTGGGATGGGTGGAGATACTACTGTAAATAAGGCTCCAGCTAATTCGTGAGCCCAGCGTGCTGTGCTGAGAAAAAAAAAAAAGGCGACAACCTTGTGTCCTTGTGTTCGCAGACTGCCCAGAGAGAAACTTTATATGTCTAACTCAGCTTTTCATTAACCTAACAAGTTTTATGGGTAAAAAAAAGTGGGAAAAAGTGTAATGTCTCACCTGTAGTCAAGGTTTCACTCACAATCTTGTACGCCTCTTTTTGCTGAAGAAGAACTTCTGAAGTCATTGAATAGATGGGAAAGTTAAAGCCAGAGTCTTCAGAGAGGTCGATCTCCAGGAAACCTTACAAACTGCGTCGTTAAATGACATGATATGTTTATACAGTATTTCGTATTATCTCAGTATTCATATTTGTTGGTTAATGGTCTGTCCTTCACTAAAGTCAAAATTTATTATTAGCTTAAAGCAAGATAGCAACTGCAGCAAAACCTGGTTAATGGTTAATATGCAAGGTTAATGAGCGTGAAGTGCATTTTTCTGTTTCAGGTGTGAAGAAAGGAGACCGAGTGGCCATATACTTACCTATGATCCCCGAGCTCGTGTTCGCCATGCTGGCCTGTGCTCGAATAGGGGCAGTGCATTCCATTGTGGTACGTGTGCACCAGAATCTATCTGCAGATCAACCAATATTGCAGAAGCATGCTTGCTCCTTTTTCATAACCGTGCTTAGTGTATGCTCCTACTCGGTAAAACTCTGAACAAAAAAAAAACCCCCAAAACAAACACACACACATTTCAGAAAGCACCTTCAGGATCAAGCACAAAATTATGAGTTGCACTGCTCACAATGCAGCATGATCGATGTAGATAACATCCACGTTTCATGCTTTGATCTTCTGGGCATATGGAGAACAGGGTTGAACTCTCAGTCTCCTGCCAGGATTATTTTTTGCCATTCAGGTTCTTGTTCTTGGTCCAAGAGGCAGCTGAAGTTAAAAATACTCCCACGTAACCTTCAAGGTTAATTTTAATGCCATGTAAAATGTCTATTTTTAGGATAGACGGTTGCGAGGCCTCATTCCTGTCAGGCCATTGTCCTACTTCTTGTAACTGAAACAGGCATGAGATGCACTATTTATATTGTCGTTTGTAGCAGATGTATTTAAGCAGCTAGTCCATACCCAAAATTTGACTAATTGGTTTTGTACTCCAGCTACGAGGCTAATGTGGTTGGATCATGAGGAACTGTGAACAAAAGAGAAACTTCTAAAATTCTAAACTATTGCAAGGACCTGGTGTCATGCCCAGTACTGTGTTGGGCACACCGGTATCACCAAACTCCACCCTCCTCCATGGCTTTGGCTGAGAGCTGGAACATCCTCCACCCTCAAATTGACTTGTTGAAGGTCTTGATGTATGACATCATTCCAGCAGTTGAGTGGTCAGACCTGAGGGTGTTTCCAGTGCAAACACATGGATGATTCTTGTGGGGTGATCATCTCTGCAGAGCAGGACGTTCCCAGGCAGTTTACCCCGATGCTGAGGGATGATGTGAATGACGCTGGGATTCGTTCATATTTTTGAATTATGGTACTAGTACTGAATTTAAGCTGGGCCAGTGGAGTAGTTGTTAGGGTGCTGGGGTCTTACTTGTTAGGTCATGGGTCAAGTCCCTGTTAGACCCATAGGCGAGGGGGTGAGCCAGTAGGCTTGGGTGTAAAAGCCCAACAGACTTATTGTTACCTTACTGAATTCCAAACCAAGACTACATATCTGTGTAAATTACAGAAGAACTGAGGGAGGAATTTACGAAACACATAGATTCTTTCTCAGAACTGCTTAATTCTGTTGGGTAAAGGCTGGATACACGCTTGTCTATTTCAGACCCAACACACACATCCACTTCTCTCTCTCTCTCTACGTTTGCGTCCACTCATGAAGGAATGGACGTCGATCCCTGAAGCTTGAATGATGCTCATTCAGGGATTGTCATTGTTATGATCTACCGTTTGGTTTGCCAAGCCATATACGGACTCGGTCACACCTACGGGCAATTTGGAACGGCCAGTTAACCTACTGTGCATGTTTTTGGACTGTGGGAGGAAACCGGAGTACCCGGAGGAAACCCACACAAGCACTGGGAGAACATGCAAACTCCAACACAGAACCACCCGGGCCAGGAATCAAACCCAGGCCTTCTTGCTGTGAGCCACAACCTGTTTGTGAGACCAACCAGTTTTGGCAAACAGGAATGCAAGCATGAGGAGAACATGCAAACTCTACACAAACACTGGCACCTGAACTTGGGACCTTCTTGCTGTGAGGTGGACGTGCTAACCTCTACGTCACTGTGCCGCATAGTTTATAGGTTTATGTTGACGGCTTCATAGCTCTAGTACAACACGTCACAGATCATGACATGGAGACATTTAATACTGAAAATCTTCTTTTCTGTTCTCTGGGTCAATTTGATTTCTCGGCTTTCAGTTTGCAGGATTTTCTTCCGAGTCTCTGGCTGAGAGGATCGTCGACGCTCAGTGCAGTATCCTGGTGACAGCAGGTAACACACAACACTCGCATGTGACCCTCGGTACTCTATTTATGAGGTCATTATCTTGAGATATCGCGAACAGTTGAACCGTAAATACAGTGCAGTAAATAAGAGGCGTGTTTCTCAGATGGTGTTTACAGGGGAGAGAAGCTGATCAACCTGAAGCAGATCGTCAATCATGCCTTGGAGCACTGCCGAGAAAAGTGGGTGTCCTTTCCCTTCATCTTGAACTCTTTCAGCCAAATCAGCTTCTGTTTTCCCAAATCTACCCGACCAAGCCACAGTCTAGAGCCATTAGTAGCCTTACACTCTGCACCAAATGCCTTTATAGAGGCTTCTCATTCCCATTCAGCCACTCAAAGCCACGGCTACCGGTGTCAAGTTGCCGGGCAACAGCACGGCTTGGAGATGGAATGCGTTGGTTGTCATGGTGACAATAAATGGAACATATAAGCAACTGAAGAGATGAAGCAAGAAAATAAAAAGGGGGATGACAATGGTGAATAATCTAATAGAAACCGTTCGCTGTCGTGAAGTGTCGATACTCGGACTCCTCAATCACAGAGATAAGTGGATGCTATGGCCCGATGACACGTATTTCATTTCCACTCTACACAAACTACAATTCGCTGACCTAAATTGCTGTGCCAGACATGATTAATCTCTGGTATCTCTCGAGTCCATCTAAACTGACCTGGAAGCTTGGTGAAGTAGATGAATTATTGCTTCATAGCTCCTCTATTAACTCATGACTATGTACATCTCGTTCTGTCTTTTCTTCTTCTATCTGTCCATCTCAGAAGCTCCTTTACCATCCAGAAATGCCTTGTAGTGAAGCATCATGCCTCCAGGACTAGCAACATCTGCAATAAGCTACAGGTTAGTCGAACTATCTTCTTATCCTTTCGGCTGTTCCCTTCAGGAGTCGCCACAGCAAATCATCTGCCTCCATCTCACCCTATCCTCTGCATCTTCTTCTCTTACGCCAATTACCTTCATGTCCTCCTTCACCGCATACATAAATCTCCTCCCCTTTGATCTTCCTCTAGGTCTTCTGCCTGGTCGGTCCAACCTCAGCATCCTACTACCAATATATTCACTATCCCTCCTCTGTACATGTCCAAACCATCTCAATCTAAGTTACTGTGTTTCCCTGAAAATAAGACCTAACCACAAAATAAGACCTTGCGTGATTTTACAAGATGATTTTAATACAAGCCCTCCCCTTAAAATAAGCCCTAGTTGAGAGCCGCAGCAATTCATTGGCCTGCTACTTGCTCAATCTAGGGCTCTAGGTGAAAGCGCCGACTCCTCTATTAGGCAGCTTTACCTAAGGCACGGTGTCAAAGCATCAAGCCTTGCGCGTTGAGGTCCAGTCGATGACGTCAGCGACTGCTTTAAAACGAGAATATACACTTGCGTCCATAAAAATCGCTAAAATCGCTCGATTCGATTCTGGTTAAAATATTTAAAAAATAAAGAAATATAATGAAATAAGAATATATAAAGACAAAGATATATTATAAGACATGTAATAGAGAAAAATGCAAAATACATCATCACCTAAAAATAAGCCCAAGTATCATATTTCGGTATGAAAATGAATATAAGCCCCGCCTTATTTTCGGGGAAACAGGGTAGTCGAACTATATATTGTTGGTTTTTTATTTTTCGAATTTCAAGATTGAACATAAAAATCTTTTGATCTCTTTGTTTAAACGTTGAGTGACTTATATCTTGCATTTGAGCTTTAATGCAATGAATCTTTTCCCTTATCCTCATCTGTATATATTTACTGTACTCAATGTTCATATATATGCAATGATCCCTCACTGCTTCCTGCTCCAGTTTCTGCAGCTTCAGTGCATCATGGGTTTTTCAAAAATATTCATCTAAAAATAAGGAAATTATGGAAAAAAATAAGGAAAATGTCACAAAACAAGGCCAATTATGCAAAAAAAACCGAGCAACCTCCAAACAAACAAAAACAAACAACCCAACAAAACTACTTACGTTTTTATATGAAGTGCGCATCTGAGAGCGTGTGTGCACGCGCGTCTGTATGTGTGTGTATATTTATATTTTATTTACATCATACGCATTATTTTTGAATGTTTAATTGTTATTATAAGTATTCATAGCATTGAATGTGTATTTATTGATATTATATACACACATGCATGTACTGTATGTATACGTCAGTCATTGGGGTTTGGGGGGGTTTGGGGGGGTTTGGGGGGGGGGGGGGGTTGACCCTACTTTGTGGAATTGGGTGGTCGCGGAAGGATCTCGATCTCAATTAACCACGGAAAGTGCACACACACTCAGATGCGCACTTCACATAAAAATGTAACCAGTTTTGATGGAAGGTTTTGGTTTTTTTTTTTTTTTTTTTGCATAATTGGCATTGTTTTTGCGGCATTTTAGTTAACTTTTTCCCCTCCTTCTTCTTTTCTTTTTGGCTTTTTCCCGTTCTCGAGAGTCACCACAGCGAATCATTTGATTTGGCATGGGTTTTTACGTCGGATGCCCTTCCTGTCACAACCCTTTTTTAGCAAGGGACAGAAACATGCTGACGGCTTTGCAGCTACTCTTTACGAAAGTCAGCAATGGTTCTTTTACATGCCTCTCACCATAGACAGTGACAGACATGGCCCGCCTTTGATAACCCAGTTAGCTGCACTGGGGGGGGGGCAGTGACAACCTTGTGGGGACTCGAACTCCCAACCTTAGGATCAGCAATCCTGCGCCCTATACCACTAGACCAGTTTTTGCTTCTATTTGTGCAGTCAACAACACAACATGAAGGCATGACACCGTATTTTTATACACAAAAAACACAACTCGCGATAAGCCAGTGAGTCGTGTAAAACTGTGTAAACAACAAAACAAAGGTTTAGACCCAGTCTGCAAGTGCACATACCTAATTAAGTATGCATATGTCACGTGAAATCCATCTATGGTGTAGGGAAAAAGCACCGAGCAAACAATATGAAGTGCGGTAAACACTATTTATAGTCGTGCGTGGGGCACTGGGTGGAGGGCATGAAATGTTGTTGTTGTTTTTTTTTTTTTTTTTTTCTTCCTTCCTGTATGAACATTCTTTTTCTTTTATATTTTGGTCAAGGGTTTACTCCATGCACAGTTTGTTCCTCCTACAGTCAAAAAACATGCATGTTAGGTTGACCGACGACTCTAAATGACCCGTAAGTGTGAATGGATATCACTGTTACCATGTTCAGCTGCCTTCCTGCACTCGCGTCAACATAGGTCCTACTTCCAACTTATGAATTCGGAAATTACGAGTACGTCATGTTCAAGTGCTTTCTTGTTGGAAGTGAAATTAAAAATGGTGGACTCAAGATTAACGCCCTTTTTCTCTGACAAGTGCTTCCATATTACTATGTTGCCCTGGACCAGCAGGCTCGTCCATTTGCTGTGAATAGAATAATTCGATAAGGAATTTACATACCATCCATTACTGCACATATACTCCTGCACTTTGTAGAAAGGTTAAAGGTCACCCTGATTTGGAAATTGGCCATCAATTATTTGACTCTATTTCACTTTTCACTCTGGATAAGTGCGTCTACCAAATGGTGTACATGTAACCCTCCTTCACTTTGTGTTGGTTGAGATAGACTTCAGCTTCGTTATGTCCTGAGGAGGATTAAATGGTCCAGCAAAGGAGTGACTCAGGTTTCTTTACAAAAAGGTATTGCTATCCTTGTAGAAGAGATCACACAGTAATCATTCTGAATAACAACCTTTTTTTTAAATTATTATTATTTTTTCATATTTGTTTACATCGCATGTGTCAAGCTCAAGGCCTGCAGTTTAAGTCCAGCCTGGCATCTCCTTTTATTTGGCCCAACTTTTGAAGAATATGATTATCATTCATTCTTTGCATTAAACATTACCATGAAATGTAACACATCCACTAGGTGGCAGAAACCCATTTCATGTACACAGCTAGTCAACGTCAAGAAGGGGGAAAGTAAATAAAGGAAAAGTGGACACGTGCTTAAACTATTCATTTGGCATTTTGTAATGCAGATTTCATGATTGCCCTTTTCAAATCAGATGTCCGGTGATTACTTGACCCTTGATGACCTTGAAATGTAATGATGGGGGCCATCAGTGAAAATGGTGTCCATCTTTACTCTGTGTCCAGTCTGGATGTGTGAATTTATGGATGTATCTTGCAGACACCATGGAATGCAGATTGTGATGTGTGGTGGGACGAGGTTGTGAGCAGTGCATCAGAGGAGTGTGAGCCTGAGTGGATGGATGCAGAAGACCTGCTCTTCATCCTCTATACCAGTGGGTCCACGGGTAAACCCAAGGCAAGGATTTTTTTTTTTTTTTTTTTTTTTTTTTTTAATTTATTTGTGATCTTTAGAACTGAAAACTGCAAACAAGCCTCATTATAATCAACAAGCTATTATTACAATGAATACAGTGATAAAATACGAGCACAATTAAAATAATATAATAATAATAATAATAATAACAATGATAATAATGGCATAGCAACTATGTATTAGTTATCATGGCATGATTCTCAAATTAGTTCAGCCTGATGTCACAGTGGTTAGTGCATCCACCTTGCATCAAGAAGGTTGTGGGGTTGATTCCAGGGATTGGGTGTTTCTGCATGGAGTTTGAATGTTCTTCCTGTTCTTGTGTGGGCTTCCTCAGGGTACTCCTGTTTCTTCCCACAAGACATACATTATGCTAATTGTCTGTTACAAATCACCCCCAGGTGTCAGTGTATGTATAAATGGTTATGTGTGCTGACACTGCTATGGTCCAACAGTGTCCATGGTGTACCCTACCTTTTCCCACTGTTGGCTGAGATAGGAACCAGCCTTCCTGCAACCTTATTAGGATTAAACGGTTTATCAGATTAGACTTAAATGTTTTTGTCGTTGTCTCACAGGGAATACTGCACACTATCGCAGGCTACCTGCTTTACACATCTCTTACCTTCAAGTATGTCTTCGACTATCACCATGATGATATATACTGGTGCACAGCTGACATTGGCTGGATCACAGGCCACTCCTACATCACATACGGTCCTTTAGCCAATGGGGCAACCAGTGTGTTGGTATGTTTGTTTGTTTGCTTTTAAGATGTAATTTCCTTTATCTATATTCTTTACTCCAGGCAGGTTTGTTAAATTTCATCTGTGTGTGTCTTTTTTTTTTTTTTTGGCAGTTTGAAGGCATTCCAGTCCATCCTCACGTGGGCCGGGTTTGGGAGATCATAGAGAAGTACAGAGTGTCCAAGTTTTACACGGCTCCAACTGCCATCAGGCTGCTTATGAAGTTTGGGAATGAGCCATTGCAAAAGTGAGTGTAATACTCGGACATATCTCTGTACACACCCCTGTCATGATGTCATCATTGATGCTGGGGATAATCAATACCAGCCAGATTAGCGCGTGACACATTTAAGATGCAAATCAGTTTGCAGTACATTTGACCAGCAGTGGCCGGTCCTGTTCCCCAAATCCCAGTGGATTTATTCACCGTAACGCCAAATGTGATTTTGTGTTCCGAGTTAATGATGTGAGGGCACTGGTGGTCTAGTGGATAGGGCGCAGGATCGCTGATCCTAAAGTTGGGGGTTCAAGACTCCACAAGTTGTCACTGCCCCCCCCCCCACCCCCCAAGTGCAGCTAACTGGGTTATCAAAGGCGCAGGCCATGTCTCTCACTGTCTGTGGTGAGAGGCATGTAAAAGAACCATTGCTGACTTTCGTAAAGAGGTCAGCGTGTTTCTACGACCTGGAGAGGGATGGGCTCCGCCAGGCCAAATCAGCCCAAGTCTCACCATGAAGGCGCCCCAACAACATCTTCGGATGTTAAGGGAGAAGTGAAGTGAAGTGAAGTTAATGATGTCAGTTTTGATTAACATTTACAATTTTTTTGTGAATAAATGCATTAAGAGGCATTTTTAGGTTGCCACATGTGGCCTGGGGGTGGAACCGTAGTGTAGTTTGCCCATCCGCCTCATGGCAAAGGTTCCAGGGTTCACGTTACGGAATCTGTGTTTCCATGTGGAGTTTGCATGTTCTCCCTGTGCTTGTGTGGATTGCCTCTGGGCAATCTGGTTTCCTCCCACAATCCAAAGGCATTCACATAAGACAAATTAAGTGTTCCAGATTGCCTCTATTTGCTTGTATGCAAATGTGTGTGTGATGCGTTGTGATGGTCTGGTGAGCTGCCTAGGGTATGCGTCACTGTTGCCCAGTGCCAGACCCCGACCCTAATAGTATATTGAGTGTTTTAGTAAATGAGAGAGAGGGAGGTGTGGCTTCGACAGATGCATTTAAATAACAAAGAATATAAGGCATGCTGTTATAGGTAAGTAATCAAAGACAGTTTGGTTCACTGACTGTAACCATAATAATAATAATAATCAATATAATATCCAACATTAACCAATTTACACCAAAATTATTTATTTCTTTTATACCATGGTCATGTGATGAAAATCTATTTTTAAGACAGTACAGATGCTCCCAGACTTACGTTTTTAATTGGTTCCGGACGGCCGAACGCAAGTTGAAAGTGAACATAAGTTACCGTGATGTATGACGCTCATACTGTACTATACATCCATAAATATCATTACCGTATCTCATAAAGCACCCCTAAATCAATTATAAACATAACACTGTAAAATAATATCAAATCTATCAAATATCAACATTAATTTCAAATAAATTAAATTCAAGCAAAATAATTTCAAATTGATAAATTTTAATCAAATTCACTCATCAAATATAACCTTTAACATTCTCTATGATGCGATCTTTCTTCTTGTAAATGGTTCCGATGGTCGACGGATGGTCACATGACATGAAGCTGAGCCGACTCACTTTACATGAAGCTTAAAACAGCCAATCAATGCTTACAATATGTGAGGCACTCAATGCCGAAAGTAGTGCACTTGCTGAAAGTATTTACTTGCTTGAAACAAAGCGCGGGTTATGCGGACTTCTGGCTTTCAAGTGAACAAGGGCTTTGTTGAACTTGTTTAGTACTCAGCCTGCACTGATGTGAATCACCAGCAGAGCGGAGAGTTCTCTCTTTCCTGGATTCGGGTTTTCATATTTTACAACTCTCTTTGCTTAACTGAGTATGCATGGTGGTAGATTGTGCCGATCTGAGCAGATGGTTAATTCATCTCTGTTTATGAGACTTGCACCCATGCCAATAGGCTTACGCTTCTGACCAACCATATTTGCTTCGGATTACAAAAGTCCGCAAAACAGTGTAAACACAAAGATCACAGAGACGATGTCTTAACACAAGAGTAACACGCTATATATATATATATATATATATATATATATATATATATATATATATATAAAAAACCACTGAACTGGGAAGAAGGAGGGGCACATTCAGTCTGTCGTTTGTAAACAATGGACGCAGTGTCATTACGTCAGCTTACTACGTAGGTACGTCTAAACTCAAAAAAATGTAAAACGGATGAACGTAAGTCGGGCAGCGTCTGTATATAGATTGTAATCATTTTTATATATAAAATATGTAATTTTTTATATATATATATATATATATATATATATATATATATATATATATATATATTACATATTTTAATCCGTTCCAAGATGCTAGAATACAACCTTTTTTAAACATTATGCTATTTCATAATGTCATTTATATATCAAATAGTATATTAAATGTGAAACAACAGGACAAAATTCTTAAAAGATTAATTTATTTTGTCTTTGTTTGTTTGTTTTTTGTTTATTTTTGAACCGGCCTCAACTTGCTTTAAAGTGGAACCCTTCAGGATTTGAGCTCAGGTCTTTTTTCACCAAATCATCGTAGATTTCACGAGCTTTGCAGCAGATCACATCCTCGCTAACACTATCTCCTGCTAACTGCTGCTCGTTTATGTATAGGAGCAGTAATTTTTCTACCTCTTCCAGCACTTGCGGTCTTTGATTGCTGATAACCGTCGAGCCTTTCGTCACATCACTGGCTTTAACCCTCTCTTTGTTCTTCAGGATCGTGCATATCGTTGATTTCAGCCATGCCATGTTCCTTAGCAAGATCAGTAACACGCACGCCTGATTCATGATTAGTTGTCAGCTCTTTCTTAAACGCAGCAGTTTTCCGCACAACTGACCTTTTCTCAGTAGCTTTCTTTGGAGACATGCTTATTAGCTAATCTAAACGAGTAAACAAAAAAACACGGTATACAGTGAGTCGTCGACTTACAATCTATGCGAGTTACGTCTGATCGACTTTATGACCGCAAAAGTCATGAAGCATGATTCATTGCAGTGCGAGTGTTGCGTACAACAGTTGTTTGCGCTGCTGGCAGCGCAGCATCTTAAAAGGCCAAACAGGAGATGATGCAGCTTCACTTTCTAACTGCTCAGAGCAAATCTATTTATCTACTTTCAATGCCATGTCACTGTGGCGCAAAGCGGAGAGCCAATCCTTTCTGTGTGCAGGCGGGTCCGATACCTTGAAACTCTAATTTTATTGGACTCGCACGCTGCAGTGTTTGTGACAGGAAGCGCATCCCAAGTTTTGGCAATCAGCTGGTCTGCGAGTTGAAGTTTTTCCATGTCTGTCCATTTGTCTTTGCTTGCCAGCTGTGCTTGGCTTCGTGCAAATGAGCTGATCAAAAACGAGGGAACTTTTATCTCTTTACTCAAAAAAACCACGCGCAGTCTGTGGCTGTTGTTATAATCCAATAAAATTAGAGTTTGAAGGTATCGGACCCGCCAACATACTGAAAGGATTGGCTCTCCGCTGCGCGTCACAGTGATGTGGAATTGAAAATAGATGTATAGATTTAAATGCCTGAGATTTATTCATCTGTTTTTGTTTGGCATGAGTGTATTTGGATGGAAAGTCGACATACAACCAGATCACTTTACGACCGGTCTGCCGGAACCAAAAGCAGTCGTAAGTCGACGACTGTCTGTACTGTACTTTTTAGAACAGGAGCAAGCACATTCACACGCACATAGTGGTCGAGTAGAGTCAAAAGAGACCGATTTCCGGAAGTTGCACACGTTTCTCGGTCTTGTTTTTTCTCGCGCATTTTTCGAGTTCGACTTCCGAATTTTGTTCGGCTTCCAAAAGACAAAAAAAATCCCGGATTTTTTGTTCGAATTCCGATTTGTTCGACCGCCAAAGCTTTCAAGAACCGAGGTACCACTGTGTCTTGTGTGTGTATGTGTGTGTATATATGTCTGTATTCCTTCCTTTCGGCTTTTTCCCTTTTACTCGGGAGTCGCCACAGCGAATCATCTGATTCTTACGTTTGATTTGGCAGAGGTTTTTACGTCGGATGCCCTTCCTGTCACAACCCTTTAGCAAGGGACAGAAACACGCTAACGACTTTGCAGCCTACTCTTTACGAAAGTGAGCAATGGTTCTTTTATATGCCTCTCACCATAGACCGTGAGAGACATGGCCCGCCTTTGATAACCCAGTTAGCTGCACTGGGGGGACAGTGACAACCTTGTGGAGAGTGGGACTCGAACCCCCAACCTTTGGATCAGCGATCCAGCGCCCTATACCACTAGACCACCACTGCCATATATATATATATATATATATATATATATATATATATATAAAAATAAAAGCAAACCTTGGCTTCCGACCACAATTCGTTCTAGAAGGCTGTTTGAATTCCAATGTGTTTGAATTCTGAATCTATTTTTCTCATTACAAATAATGTAAATGGTCTTAATCCGTTCTGTCGTCTTTTGAATAGAAGTTTAAGGTACCATAACTCGTACCATAGGTCCGCAATTTAAGTGAAAAATTATTGAATACAGTACACTAAAATAAAAACCGTAATACAGGTAAAAGCATAACAATAAAGATAAGAATTTTTACTTTTGTGTTGGTGAGCAGTTGGAATACGTAAATGTTGGAGTGGGAGAGAGGAGGAGGATTGGATCCCCTTCCATAACAGCTGCAGGTGAATCAGCCAAAGGTGTTTTTCTCTTGCTACTCGCTTTGGCGTGGATGACTCTTCTTCAGGATGTTCCTTTCTTTTCTTGAAGAACATTTCTAGCGTGACCATTTCTGCCTTCTTTTCAAAATCTTATGGAAGTGACTCATGACCTCATCGTTAAAGGTGTTCACAGCTCTGCTAGCTTTAGCTTTATCAGGGTGACACAGCTCAACAACTTCCGGAAAGCGTGCATTTCCCCTCCCTTTCGGTGTGGTTTTTCTCGTTTCTTCTCAGCTTTTCTCAGCTTTTCTTGTGCTTGTTTCGTTTTCGGCTTCCGAATTTTGTCGACTTCTGGGACAAAAAAAATTTCTGAATTTTTTTTGGTCGAATTCCGATTTGTTCGACATCTAGTGTTTGAGAACCGAGGTTTGCTTGTGTATGTATGTGTGTGTGTATGTATGTGTGTATGTATGTGTGTGTATGTATATATATATGTGTATATATATATATATATATATATATATATATATATATATATATATATATATATATATATATATATACAGTAGTATATCGTCTTTTCCTTTCAGCTGCTCCCTTCAGAGGTAGGTAAGGTAAAAAGGTAAGTCTGTTGGATTTTTACACCCAAGCCTCGTGGCTCATCAGGCCGGTGCTTATCCCCAGTTTCCATAGCGTGAAGCGACCAGGAGTTCAACTCCCCCTGGATGGGACGCTTGTCCATCGCAGGTTACCTTCCCAGTATATTTTACTGGTACCCATTTATACTGCTGGGTGAACAGAGGCACACTTGTGGTTGAGACCTTGCCCAGGGGTCTTAGCACAGTGAGGGTCTCGGTGGGATTCGAACTCACAACCTCTGGATCATGAGCTCAGCACCCTAACCACTACACCACTGGCCCCTCAATCCCTCAGGGGTCACCACAGCAAATCATCTGACTCCATCTCACCCTATCCTTCACATGTTGTTCTCTTTCTGCTCTTACACGAACCTTCATGTCCTCCTTCACCATATCCATAAATCTCCCCTTTGATCTTCCTCTAGGCCTTCTGCCTGGTCGGTCCAACCTCAGCATCCTACTACCAATATATTCACTATCTCTCCTCTGTACATGTCCAAACCATCTCAATCTAGCCTCTCTGACTTTGTCTCCAAAACCTCTTACATGTACTGTCCCTCGGATGTGCTCCTTCCTGATCCTATCCATCCTCTGGATTGTTGAGCCTAAGTACTTAAAATCCTCCACCTTCTTTATCTCTGCTCCCTGCAACCTCACCATTCCTCTTGGGTCCTTCTCGTTCACACACATGTATTCTGTCTTACTGAGGCTTACTTTCATTCCCCTCCTTTCCAGGGCATACCTCCACCTCTCTAGATTTTCCTGCACTTGTTCTCTGCTCTCACTACAGATCACAATGTCATCTGCAAACATCATAGTTCATGGAGATTCTTGTCTAACCTCGTCTGTCAGCCTGTCCATCACCATAGCAAACAAGAAGGGGCTCAGAGCTGATCCTTGATGCAGTCCCACCTCCATCTTGAACTCTTCTGTCACGCCGACAGCACACCTCACATCTTGCATCTCGTCACGTCATCTCTCAAACATGTCCTGCACCACTCTAACATACTTATCTGCCACTCCAGACTTTCTCATGCAATATCACAGTTCTTCTCTCGGCACCCTGTCATATGCTTTCTCCAGATCCACAAAGGCACAAAGCAGCTCCCTCTGACCTTCTCTGTACTTCTCTATTAACATCCTCAAGCAAACACTGCATCTGTGGTGCTCTTTCTTGGCATGAAACCAAACTCTTGGTCACGTATATTGGGACAATGTTGGCTCGGTGGTTGGATGCTGGTTACTTACCCCAAGGTCCGGAGTTCATTGACCACTGTTACGGTGTTGTCACTGCTGTCACCCCAGTGCAGCTAACTAGGTCATTGAAGGTCAGCCATGTCTATCACTGTCAACAGTGAGAGGCAGTAAAAAAGCATTTCTGACTTTTGTAAAGAGTAGGCTGCGTAGCCATCAACGTGCTTCTGCCTCGCAATGGCCTGGCAAGCCTCGCCCACAGTTGGCTGAGATAGGTGCCAGCCTACCCATGACCGTAATTAGAATTAAATGTTTCAGAAAATTAATGAAGAATTTAATTTGAATGTAATATTACAGAGCATCAGTGAAATCACTTCCTGTTATCAGTGCCATTGCAGGAGCTGTCGAGTCCATGGATTCTACATTGACTTCTCTCTTTGTTTTTCTTGTCATGTTGTGAGGTGACCAAAAAAAAAACACTAGGCCTTTCCATCCTGAAAATAACATGGTACCGAACCATCACAGATCCTTCCAAAAATGCAGAATTATAACTTCATTGGTGAAAATATTGTCATTTCAATGGTTGCACTTGAATGTAAAGCATTTACTCACTATGCAGTGTTGCACACAACAGAGTTTGTATCGGCCTCGTCGTGGTGAAGAGGGAGTTGAGCCGCAAGGCAAAGCTCTCAAGTTACCTGTCGATCTACGTTCCAACCCTCAACTATGGTCATGAGCTTTGGGTAGTGACCGAAAGAACAAGATCACGAGTACAAGTGGCTGAGATGAGCTTCCTTCGCCGGGTGGCGGGGCTCTCCCTTAGAGACAGAGTGAGAAGCTCAGCCATTCGGGAGGAGCTCAAAGTAGAACCACTGGACCTCTGCATTGAGAGGGGCCAGTTGAGGTGGTTCAGATGTCTGGTTAGAATGCCTCCTACACGCTTTCCTGGTGTGGTGTTTCGGGCATGTCCAACCGGGAAGAGACCCCAGGGTCGACCTAAAACATGCCGGAGGGCTCATGTTTCCCGGCTGGTCTAGGAATGCCTCAGCCCCCCCGGAAGAACTAAAGAAAGTGGCTGAGGAGAGGGACGTCTGGACCTCATTGCTTAGGTTGCTGCCCCCATGACCCAACCCTGGATTAAGCAGAGGAAGATGATGATGATGATGAATGTTATATACACACACATACACACTTACATCAATCACTCATTTGCTCAAGTGATTCTACTAGTGTCACGGCAAGGCTGGAGTGTGGAATCTCAGCCGTCAGTGGGCGAAGGCGGGGTACACCGTGGTCATCGCATGGCTTCACGCTTAATTTTAAACAAATAAGAAAGTTTGAAAAAGAAATTCATGATCATGAAACAAGTGAATATAAACAGAGCCTGTAACAGCAAAAATATTTAGAACACATCCCAGCAAGAAATGCGTGATCTGTGGACACACACACATGGAACACAAGAAACACACAGGGCTCATTGATTAACCCAAAAGCAGGACTGAGCTCAGAACCCAGGACCTTTTTAAGGAAGGAGTTTTACCCTCTGCACCACCATGCCACCCAGAAATGATATTACTATCCAGTACTTGAATACACGTGGGGCCGGTGGTGTAGTGGTTAGGGTGCTGCGCTCATGATCAGGAGGTTGTGAGTTCGAATCCCACTGAGACCCCCATTGTGCTAAGTCCCCTGGGCAAGGTCTCAACCACAAGTGTGCCTCTGTTCACCCAGCAGTATAAATGGGTACCAGTAAAATATACTGGGAAGGTAAACCTGCGATAGACTAGTGTCCCATCCAGGGGGAGTTGAACTCCTGGTCGCTTCTCGCTACAGAAACCGGGAATGAGCACCGGCCTGATGAGCCACAAGGCTAAGCCACTGGGCTCGGGTGTAAAAACCCAACAGACTTACCTTCCTTACTTGAATACATGGCGTTTGAACCTAAACAGGAACTAGGAGGAGTGTTAAGATGTCAGTGCTTCCACTTCAGACGTATCGTACTTTAATCAGGAAGTCTGTCATTTTCTACAATTCCCAGCCCACCAGAACTGACTAAGCAACATTATTGCACATGATAATAAAACAAAGCCTTTTATTCATGATTATTATCCGAGTGTTCGTTGTAATTCAGATGTCAGATTACACCGCCGTGTACCAAGAGCACAGTTTGCGCATTATTTCAATGCTCTCGTAAGAGGTTCTGCAAATCCTGGTTCTGTTAGGCGGCTGTGGTTGAAGCAGTAATCAGTACTGCGCTCTCTGATGTTGGATTTAACTGGAACTCACTGGTTTTCGTGGCATGAGCAGGTTCACTGGGTTCATTCGCCAGTCCTCTATGAGTGGCTCTGATGCCATCTACTGGAGACAGATGGAGAATGGTGGCTTCGTGCGAATGGCTATCAATTGTCCTGTTGTATTAAATTATACTTGAATTAAAATGAAAAGGTGTAATAGGAACATTTTCTTTAAAAAGGTGGGGGGGGAGGGTTCAGAGTGGTGCGGTGGTGTAGTGGATCGCATGTTTGACTCTCAATAAGAAGGTCCTGTGTTCAAGTCCCAGGCTCAGGTCTATTTGTACATTTACGACATTTGAGGCACTTCCTTATCCAAAGCACCGTACATTATAATCCCATTATACTTCTGAGCAGTTCAGGGTTACTAAAGGCTTGGGTCCAACAACAGAAACTTGGTGGTATTGGGGCTCAAACTCTCGATGTTTTGATTAGTAACTCCGAGCCTTAACCACTGAGCCACCACTGCCCACCCCCCACCCCAAGAAAATTATAATTTCTTGGAAACCACTACAGCTGCACTTATTATTATTATTATTATTATTATTATTATTATTATTATTATTATTATATCTGCACTAATTCCAATCGGAAGTCTTGATTTCTTACCTTTAATAGGATCATCAATATTATCAAAAGTCTGATCTCTGAAATTGGCAGTGGTGGTAAAGGTGCTGAATCACTGATCCCAAGGTTGGGGGTTCAAGCCCCACTATCACCAGTTTGTCACTGGTGCCCCCCCCCCCAGTGCAACTAACTGGGTTATCAAAGGCCGGCTCTGTCTCTCACTGTTTATGGTGTGAGGTTCATGTAAAAAAAAAAAAAACATTGCTGACTTTCGACAAGAGGAGATGCATAGCCGTCAGCATGTTTCTGCCCTGCGATGTCCTGGCGAGCTGTCCAGGGTGTACTCTGCCTTCGCCCAGAGATGGGCGCCAGCCTCCCCGTGACCCTAATTAGGATTAAACGGTTCAGAAAATGAATGATCTGTGAAATTATTTGAAGATGTCTTATTTTTGTCCGTTTCAGATATGACCTGTCAACTTTGAGTGTTCTGGGAACTGTGGGAGAGCCTATTAACCCAGAAGCCTGGTACTGGTACTATGACGTCGTGGGACAGGGAAGATGCCCCATAGTTGACACGTTTTGGCAGACTGAGACGGTAATAGTTCATACTGTATTTACCAACAGGACAAAATCTACTCATCCAAATAATGTTCTGCATAATTAGAGGGTGGACGATTGTAATGATTCTTCTACAAAGTTTTATATTTTGTCTTTAGGGAGGCCACGTCCTGACTCCTTTGCCTGCAGCAACACCACTAAAGCCTGGATCTGCAGTAAGCCAAAAATCCATGTAGTTAGTTTCCTGGTAGAGATTTCTGTGCTTTGCTAGGAAGATAACACTACAGTGGTGTAATAGTGTTAAAAGTCAAATAGTTTCCACTAAATATTTTTACTCTTATATTACTGTCAAACCTTTTCTATTCATTAATACATAAATTTATATTCTTTGAATACTTTTTATTTATACAGGGATCCCTCGCTATTTAGCGCTTCAATTCACGCAGCTTCAGTGCATCGTGTTTTGGTTTTTTTTGTTTTGTTTTGTTTTTTAATATTCATCAAATTAAAAAATAAGGAAAAATAGGGACAAGTTCAGGAAAATGCAACAGAACCATGTAAAAAAATAAATTAATAAAACCCACAAACAAACAAAAACAACCCAAAACCTCCCATCAAATCTACTTACATTTTTATGTGAGGTGCGCATCTCTGCATGCGCACATCTGTATGTGTGTGTATTTATATTTTATTTGCATCTTGTGCATCATTTTTGAATGTTTAATTGTTATTATAAGCATTTATAGCATTGAATATGTATTTAGTGATATTATATACATATATACATGTACGTATAAGTCAGTCAGGGGGGTTGGTCCTACTTCACGGAATTTGGCGGCCGCAGGGGGATATCGGTCCCCAATACCCATGGAAAGTGAGGGATCCCTGTATTTCAAGTACAAATCATACCTTGTAGGATTTTGTTGTTTGTTTGTTCTCGTATGTTTTGAAAAAAGGTTTGGGTGGCACGGTGGTGTCCAGGTTCAAATCCCCGGCTCAGGCATCTGTGTGCAATGTCCTCCTACAGTCCATAGACATGTACAATAGGCTGTTTCAAATTTTGTGTGTGTGGTTGTGTGTGGTTGTGTGTGGTTGTGTGTGAGAGAGTGTGAGAGAGTGTGAGAGAGTGAGTGTGTGTGTGTGTGAGAGTGAGTGTGTGTGTGTGTGAGAGAGTGAGTGTGTGTGTGTGTGAGAGAGTGAGTGTGTGTGTGTGTGAGAGAGTGAGTGTGAGAGAGTGAGTGTGTGTGTGTGTGAGAGAGTGAGTGTGAGAGAGTGAGTGTGTGTGTGTGTGAGAGAGTGAGTGTGTGTGTGTGTGTGTGTGAGAGAGAGTGAGTGTGTGTGTGTGTGTGTGTGAGAGAGAGTGAGTGTGTGTGTGTGTGTGTGAGAGAGAGTGAGTGTGTGTGTGTGTGTGTGAGAGAGAGTGAGTGTGTGTGTGTGTATGTGTGTTTTGGCCTTGCAATAGGCCAGTGAGCTGTTCACTGCCTTCACCCAGTGTTGCCTGAGATGGGCTCCAGCATCCCCAAGACCTTAAAAGGATTATGCGGTTCAGTAAATAAGTGAATGAAACAATTTGGCGCTTGCACTTTAGATTAATAACACAGCTGTTTTATAACCAGCGTCTCTACCGTATCTTGTCTCTTACAGATTAGTTTAAAAAAAAAAAGTAGTTTGTTGTATAAAAGAAAGAGTTCATCCTGACTTTTATATCCGGAGGTTGAGGGTTCGAATCACAAAGCTCAGGGGTATCTCAAATCTTAAAAATACAGTCATCTCACACTCATTCGCCAAACTACATAATCCTACAAACACAGGTCGGAGCCGAATCTGGGCGTTTGCAGCATGTACCCCAAGGGGCTCCCGAGACCATCACAGGGTAACATACAACCATTCACACTCGCACCTGCGGGCAATATAAAAGAGCCAGTTAGCGTGATTTGGACTGTGGGAGGAAACCAGAGTATGTGGAGGAAACCCAAGCAAGCTCAAGAGAAAATGCAAACTCCAGATGGTGCTATGATGACTGAACACATTGGAATTAAATCAATGTGCTATTTTGAGTTATTGAATAATAAATTGTCCTGATGTACCGTGGTGTTTTCAGTTCCACCGGTGTAAAGATAGAGTAATAATTTTTGATGATTGCTAATGAGAACTGCTCTCATATCATTGGCTGGCAATGTTTTATTATGTAGGCTTGCTGTAAATTTTAATCTTGATTTTTATTGCATATTTTAATTTTTATTTGTTGTGTATTGTGTAGACCTTACCATTTTTCGGTGTACAGCCTGCAATCCTGAATGAGCACGGAGAGGAGCTGGAGGGAGAAGCGGAGGGATACCTGGTGAGACGACTGTAGCCATGAGAGCATCTATGTTTTCATATATATATATATATATATATATATATATATATATATATATATATATATATATACACATACACAGTGGTACCTCCTAGTCCCAGCAAACGAAAAATCTAGGTTACGAAAAACATTTTCCAAAATTTTTTGTCTCCGTATACAAAACAAGTTCTTCTTACGAAACACGCCAAACGTGCAATTCAAACAATGCACGAGTTGCTCTTCATTGACTATCCCCCAACATCCCACCCCCACTGGCCTCCCATTGGCTAGGAGGGATGACGCAGCTCCCTCCCATTGGCTATCTCCCAACATCCCGCCCCGCTGGCCCCCCATTAGCTAGGAGGGATGACACAGCTCCCTTCCATTGGCTATTATGGAGCTGCATGTCCCATAATGCTTTTCGTGTAAAGGACAGAGTTACTGTTGTTTTCATGAGTTTTTGAGTGTGCTCATTGCTTTTAACCTTCCATAAACATTTGTTAGATTATAATTCTGCTAAGCAGACCTGGGCAACACACGCACACACACACACACACACACACACACACACACACACGTATGTGATTTCCGGTGCAAGTGAAAAGAAGAAGCGGGCTTGTGGCATGCGGTTGAGTGATATCGCAAAGGAATACGGCCAAACCCGTCTACCATTGGTACGATATTGAAGCAGAACGAAGTCTTAAAAGGTATACTTTTATAATTTTTAAATGGTTTAGGGGGTAGTATTGGGGCCTTAGAACGAATCACACGTTTTACATGTAAAATGCGGTTCAACTTATGAAAAGTCCAGGTTAAGAAAAAGGCTCTGGAACGAATTAATTTCGTAAGGTGAGGTACCTGTGTGTGTGTGTATATGTGTATGTATGTGTATATATATATATATATATATATATATATATATATATGTAGATATATAGATATATATATATAGATATGTAGATATATAGATATATATATATATATATGTAGATATATAGATATATATATATATATGTAGATATATAGATATATATATATATGTAGATATATAGATATATATATATATGTAGATATATAGATATATATATATATGTAGATATATAGATATATATATATATATATATATATATATATATATGTAGATATATATATATATATATATATGTAGATATATAGATATATATATATATATATATATATATGTAGATATATAGATATATATATATATATATATATATATGTATATATATAGATATATATATATATATATATATGTAGATATATAGATATATATATGTAGATATATATATGTAGATATATATATATATATATATATATATATGTAGATATATATATAGATATGTATATGTATATATATATATGTAGATATATAGATATATACCCACAGTTTTGTTCAAAATAATATCAGTCACAGTTCACTGATCTGATCACTGAGTGTTTTTAGTAGAAGAGATATTTCTATATGGCCCCAGTGCGGCTAACTGGGTTATCAAAGGCGGGCCATGTCTCTCACTGTCTATGGTGAGAGGCATGTAAAAGAACCATTTCTGACTTTCGTAAAAAGTAGCTGCAAAGCCATCAGCGTGTTTCTGTCCCTTGCTAAAAAGGGTTGTGACAAGAAGGGCATGTGACGTAAAAACCTCTGCCAAATCAAACGTGCGAATCAGATGATTCGCTGTGGCGACTCCCGAGTAAAAAGGGAAAAAGCCAAAAGGAAGACAGACAGATATTTCTATATGGCAAATAATTGACTATCAGATGTAGGAGAGGACAGTCGATCCCCAACTTACGAAGACCCCTGTGTACGAAATCCCCAGTTTACGAAAAACATTTTCCTGAGTTTCCGTCCCCGAGATACGAAACAACCCCCTCTTACGAAAAGAAATTCAAACGCACCAATCAAAATTTCACATGACGCGCGAGTTACTCTCTCATTGGCTGTCTTTCCATATCCCGCCACACTGACCTCCCAGATAGAGACAGATGGAAGTTTCACTCTTTAGTTTTTAGTTTAGTTTTTTAAGTTGTTTTAATTCAGTAAATGTTTAATAAATGTGGGTGCATTTGAACTCATCCCTCAAGGAATCAAATTAAAGTTGAGTTTGTCAAGCAGGGAATGCGCTTTGAATTCACGTTTTGTGGGTGTGGCCCGCAGCGCGGCGAGAGAGAGAGAGAGAGAGAAGTGTGTGTGTGTTAATAAAAAATGTTTAATAATGGTTTAATTAATAAATATATTAATAAAATGGTTTAATATGTTGTTAAAATGTTTAAATTGTTTAATAAATAATTTTCTTTTACTTTTAACACATATTTCATACAAAACTGGTGTATTTTATCATTTTTAAAGGGTTTATGCGGTTTATCCAGTCCAAAGACTGGAGCCTTGGAACGAATTATGCCTTTAACATGTAAGATGTGACCCCTACTTACAAAATCCCCACGTTACGAAAAGGGCTCTGGAACGGATTAATTTCGTAAGTTGGGGGCCGACTGTAATAGAATCCAACAGAACCGACAGTCCTGACCCGTCTGCTCCTGATTCTGTGTAATTGAAGCACTAATGGAAAGTTTTGTGTTCATAATATCAGTGTGGAGTTCAGTTCGTGATGTCATTCGTTCTTTGAAAAACAGGAGCCAATTATTGTCCTTATTTAAGGAAGGACAGCAGCAGATGTAGTACATGCAGGATTTAGTGCGTTTCTGTCTGAGCTTCTGAGGAAAATGGGTCGTTCCAGACATTATTCAGAAGAAGAACGGAACTATTTTACAAAGTTTATTGTAGGGAAAACATAAACAAGTGCAGAGAATGATGGGCTGCTCGGCTAAAATGATCCCAAAGGATTTAAAATGGCAACCAAAACCTGAAACACGTGGAACAAAGCAAAAAAACTACCAATCAAATACATGGGAAATGACCCAAAATGGCAAGGACTCAGCCACCAATCAGATCAAAGGTCGAAAGTAACCTGTGAGTCCTGTTACAATTTGAAGACACCTATGTGAAGCTGAGCCATTGGCAAGAAGCCCCACAGCGTCCCACCGATGAAAAGTGCTGAAGAGGCACATTTTACCGAAGAACAAACACAGTGACTGGAATAAAGAGAGACGGAACAACAGTCTGTCGACAGATGAAAGTAAGATTGCTCCTTTTGGGTCGAGTGGCCAGAGACAGTTTGTCAGACCAGCCCCAAACACTGAATTCAAGCCACAGTCCACTGTGAGGACAGTGAAGCCTGGTGGTGCCAGCCTCATGATATAGGGATGTTTCTCATACTACAGTGTCTGGGCCTATTTATCGCATCCCAGGGATGATGGATCAGTTTGAATCCATCAGAACACTCGAAAAGGTCGTGCTGCCTTATACTGAAATGGAAATGCCCTTGAAGTGGGTTCCGAAAAGATGGCGACGACAAACACACCAGTAAACGGGAAACATCTCGATTCCAGAACAACCAGATTGACTTTATGGAGCGGCGGCCCAAGAGGAACCTGGCCTGTGCTATCAGAGAAGTAGGGTTGCATAGTTCCAACACCCACTTCCCCCTCCCCCCGCCTTGTGTTACACACTACAGAGCCAATTATGGGCATCTATGGGCTCATGTGTGAAGATATTGGTGGATGAGCATGTTATGCCAGTTCAGCCCTTTGGAAAGATATAGGACGGTGACATCACTTGTCTTACAGTTAGCATGTGATAGCCTTCGCTCTCCCTGGCCTGTGTTTAATTCCAGGTTTGATTTATATGGTTTCAGGTTTTCCAGAAACCCTGGCCAGGCATCATGCGAGGCATCTACGAAAATCAAGAACGATTCCAGAACACTTACTTTAAAAAGTTCCCTGGGTTTTATATGACTGGAGACGGTAAGTGAAGCTTCCTTCGTCCAATCAGATATGAGAATTCGCCAGCACTGCGATATCAGCAACATTACTACTGCTACTACTACTTACCACTAATAATAATAATAATAATAAAATTATGATGATGATGATGATTGTCATTATTGTAAGTAATGTTGTTTAAATATGTACACATTTCTTTATTATAAATGTTTTCAATGCAACCTCACCACTCAAAGTCCCTGAGTAATGCATATTGGATTATGACCTCCTGGTATTGTATTTCTTTGGTGCCATGCTACAGCATGGAGGTGCCAGTGTTGCGCTGACATCACAGGGATGTGTTCTGTAATTTCAGGATGCAAGAGGGACAAAGATGGCTACTACTGGATCACTGGCAGAATAGATGACATGCTCAATGTCTCAGGTTTATTATTATTATTATTATTATTATTATTTGTATTTTAGACAATGTGGGATTAACCACACACTGCTTAATCCTATAAGGAGCACCTCTATCTTAGCCAACACTGGTGAAGGCGGGGTACACCCTGAATAGTTTGCTAGACCATCTCAGAACAATATACACGCAACCATTCACACACACACACGCACACACACACACACACACACACACAGGGGCATTTTGAAACAGCCAATTTGCCTAATGTGCATGTCTTTGGCCTGTCAGAGGAAACCAGTACCCAAAGGAAACCCATTCAAGTGTGGAGAGAGCATGCAAAATCCTCCCTGAAACGCCCTTGCCCAGCCTAGGATTCGGAATCCAGGACCATCTTCTTGTGAGACGGACGTGCTAACCACTACACTCCCCCTTCCCCCAATGATTTTCCATACTCATTTACTGGTATAGGGCACTGGATCGCTGATCCAAAGGTTGGGGGTTCGAGTCCCACTCTCCACAGGGTTGTCACTGTCCCCACCAGTGCGGCTAACTTGGTTATCAAAGGCGGGCCATGTCTGTCACTGTCTATGGTGAGAGGCATGTAAAAGAACCATTGCTGACTTTTGTAAAGAGTAGCTGCAAAGTCGTCAGCGTGTTTCTGTCCCTTGCTAAAAAGGGTTGTGACAGGAAGGGCATCCGACGTAAAAACCTCTGCCAAATCAAACGTGCGAATCAGATGATTCGCTGTGGCGACTCCCGAGTAAAAGGGAAAAAGCCGAAAGGAAGACAGACAGACAATTTACTATAGGTCGACTGGTTACTCTACATGGTCTGTTGGTGTAAATGTGAGTATGAATGGGGGTTTGTGTCCATGTTAATTAACCCTGTGACAGACAGGTGACATGTTCAGGTTGTACCCGACCTTTCGCCCAAAGTCAGCTGGGATTGGCTTCACTCGTATCACGGATGGATAAAATGATGGATGGATGATCATGAGGAATATCATCAGTGACTGCATGAAAACGTATAAAATAACAACAATTAGTAACTGACTAATGTTTTCAGTTGCAAAAAGAAAAAAAAAAAAACACAAATAAAACAGATTTTGGATAAACAGGACGTACAAACATCGAAATCTGCCTTCCTCCAGGTCACTTGCTGAGCACTGCCGAGGTAGAAGCAGCATTATCAGAACACCCAGCTGTGGCTGAAGCAGCTGTGGTCAGCTGTCCTCATGCCGTCAAGGGTGAGTGTCTCTACTGCTTCGTCACCCTGAAGGACAACCATGAATTCAACCAAACTCTCACGGAGGAGCTGAAGAAGAAAGGTCAGGGGTCACCTAGAGCACCGGTTTCTAATTGATACATAACTCTTGTGATTTTATTCCCATAGAAATTATTTATTTACTGATTGATTGATTTTTTTGCTTGACAGTGAGAGAGAAGATTGGCCCGATAGCCACTCCAGATTTCATCCAGAATGCCCCAGGCCTTCCTAAAACCCGTTCAGGTTTGAGCAGCTATTCCTTTTCTATATTTCCTCCCTGATAAATCATAAACTAGACCAGGGGTCGGGAACATATGGCTCACGAGCCAGATGTGGCTTTTTGATGGCTGTATCTGGCTCTCAGATAAATCAGGTGGCCTTTCTTAACAGAATAACTAATACATCATTTTCGCCGTCCTTTAAATAGATATAGAGATAAAAGCCATTATATAAAACAAAAACAAATAAATCTCACGCATTTCAATCTATACATCTATTTCCAATGCCACTTGTCGCTGTGGCGCGCAGCGGAGAGCCAATCTTTTCTGTACTCCAGTGTGTGGGCGGGGCCAATACCTTGAAATGCTAATTTTATTGGATTATTTGCAACAGCCTGCACGAATTGTTTTGGGGTAAAGAGATATATTTCCCTCATTTTGATCAGCTCATGTGCAAGAAGCCAAGCAGAGCTGCCAAATAAAACACAAATGGACAGAATGAAAAAACTTCAACCCACAGACCAGCTGATTGCCAAAACTTGGGACGCACTTCCTGTCACATAAACACTGCAGCGTGTGAGTCCTGTCGTATTGACCATGTACGGCTCCACATGCACACGTGAGAAGTCCTTCTCACCTGAAAAGCATTAAGACCAACCTGCGGTCACATGTAACAGATTTGCAGGCGTTAAGGCTTCTGAAGCTGAACCTCGGCACGTATCAACCAGACTACAAAGCCATCAGCAAAACCATGCAGCACCAAAAGTTGTATTAATAGTAAGAAGTGCTTTTCTTATTAATAAATAACTTCGTTACAACAATGTTGTTTAAAATAAATTCAGTCTTGTTATACATTCAAATCGTTGGTCTCCGTGTTAAAAGTATATTTGGTTCTCCCAGGATTAGATTTTAAATTGTTTTTTTTTTTTTTTTTTTTTTTTTTTTTTTTTTGGTTCTCTTAGTCAAACTGGTTCCCGACCCCTGAACTAGACTAACTCTTTATTCTAATCACTGGTCACTACAAGTCCCCTTTAGCATCTTTGGCGTATTCTTAAACTCTGAAGCGGTTGATTCCTCTTGTAATCTGGAACGACTCTCAAAGCAGCTGTTAGAACAGAAATAAATAACTCCGCCTTCTGGCCAATCAGACTCGAGAGTTGAACAATGCAGTGCTGTAAACTATATTATTTTCTTCTCTAGGGAAGATCATGCGGCGTATCCTGAGGCAGATCGCTCGCAATGAGAAAGACCTGGGTGACCTTTCTACTCTGGCTGACCCCAAAGTTGTGGAAGTGCTTTTCAGTCAGAGATGTGAAGCAGCTGCGTGAGAACTTCAAGCCACTCCTCTTACCTTACCAACAGGTCCAGGAACAACTTTAAATAATAATAGATTAAAAAAAAAAAAAAAAACTTTCTCACTGACCAGTAGAGGGGTCGCTGATCCTAAATTAGAAAAAAGAGGGGCATTTCTTTCGCCTTGTGTTTGATGGATTTTAGGGTTTTTTTTTTCCAAGTCTAAAAATTCGCCCACCACTATGCACAAGGATGGTTTTCATTGATGGCAGATGTTTCAGAACACCTGTCTGTGTGTTCTTTTAGCTGAAGAAGATTAGAGAGGCCATGTAAATATCTTTTTGGCTCAAGAGTCTGACCGAGTCTGATCCTCCCTCCAACCAATCCATTCAGTGTCCCTGTCCTCCAGTGCACTGAGCACGGAGCTTTCAGGCAACCAATCAGTGCAAAAACCATACATGGGAGGAGGAATCCAAACAGGCTGCTTGGTGCACACATTCAAAATCAGTGTTTCAGAGGAGGACTTGAAGAAACTTCCTGAAGAATCATGGAGTTTGTGCTCTATCCAAAAAAAAAAAAAAAAAAAAAAAAAAGTTGCATGTATGAATTTGTGATTGTTCTGTTTTTATCCTTGTTCACAATATATAATTGTCATACGATCGTTTCATCAAACTTAAACAACATAGCATTTATTTCCATCCAGTGTCAGGTTCGTTCCACACCGATGTCTTGAATCGATCAGGGAGAAACCGAACCCCTCCATAAAGTCTTCTCCAGCACATCCCGAATACTTTCAATAGGGTGAAAGTCAGGACTCTGGGGGGGTCAATACAGATGTGAAAATGATTTCTCAGGCTCCCTGAACCACTCGCTCATGATTTGAGTCCATGTTTTATATCCGAGCCATCAGGGAAGAAAAAGTGCATTGATGTGATAACCTGCTCATTCAGTACATTTAGATCTTCAGCTGCTTCATTTTATTGCCACATTAACGTTGCTGAGTCTCGGCCAGAACAACTGGAGCAACACTGCATTGACAATTTTGCCATTGCTGTAATCAAGGCTAACAAAAACAATAGTATGTGGGATGCTATTTTCTTGGCCAGGCAGTGTTTTTGTAAATATAATATCACTGTTCAATAAACGGCCCCAATTATGAAATTCCATTTTGTGATGTCAGAGTACTTGTTTCCCTTTTGCGTATTTGTGTCAGTGTTTTGGCCAGGTCGTGTAATATCCGGTAAATATAACGGAACAAAAATCCAAACGTCATCGGAAGCAAAATTAATGATTTGTTTTACTATAAATAAAAATTCTTTTATTGTACTAATAAAGATTAAAAAAACAAAACTGTAGATACTGTATCCTACTGGTGGAATGGCGACATAGTAGTTAGCACATCTGCCTCACAGCAGGAAGGTCCCGGGCTCAGAGTGTCTGTGTTGATGTCAGTTTGCTTGTTGTCTTCACGCTTCTGTGGGTTTCATCCGGATACTCCGGTTTCCTCCCACAGTCCAAAAATACATATCAGCCCAATTGGCTGTTCCATACTGCCTGTGAGTGTGACAGGTTGTGCATGTATACAACCCTGTAGTGCTCGAGCAAGTTGTTCAGGGTGTACGTCGGCTTTCGTCTAGTCTCAGCTGAGATAGGCTCCAGCTTTCCCATTACACTAATAATATTAAGAGGTTCGGTAATCGAGTGAATAGTTAGACATTAATACTATAATAGTAAATGTGGGTATATACACACACACACACACACACACACACACGTGGTGAATGTTTTTTTTTTTTTTTTTTTTTTTTTTTTCTTCTGCAGGATTGTACATTTTATGTAACTACATTTTACATGATCAATATTGTCTCTTTAAATTGGGTAAAATGTTTATTATTGATATTTAAGGCATTTGTTTACACTATGAGCTTTTTCAACGTAACACATCTGTTCCTGATACTTGATTTAAGGACTACACTGAAAATGAAAACGCCGGGATACGGCGCGTGTCCTCCGATGTTGGAATGCATTCGGATTGTTTTGTAACGTGGTGTAATAAACGCTGGCTTAATGATGTCTGTCTTTAGAGTTCTATACAATTAAATGTACTTACAAAGCCATGTGTTGTCTTATTATTATGTTTATTCCTATTTGAATTTTTATATTTTTTCATTTATTATAAAATTATCTCTATTGCATGGTAGTGGTAGGGGCAGTGGTGGCCTAGTGATACAGTGCTGGATCACTGATCCTAAGGTTGGGGGTTCAACCCCCCCCCCCCCCCCCCCCAGTGCACTAACTGGGTTATCAAAGGCCAAAGACCATGTCTCTCATTGTCTCTGGTGAGAGGTTCATGTAAAAGAACCATTGCTGACTTTCAACAGGAGCCGTCAGCAGGGTTTCCGCCCTGCGATTGCCTGGCAAGCTGTCCATGGTGTACTCTGCCCTCACCCAGAGTTGGCTGGGATGGGTGCCGCCAGCCTCCCCGTAACCCTAATTAGGATTAAGCGGTGACAGAAAATGATGAACATGGTCGTGGTACGCTGTGGGGTTACTGATCTGAAGGTTGTTGTTTCAAGTCCCACTATCATCGGGTTGTGCCTTGTTCAGCCTGACTCAGGATTAATACTTTGTATGCAGTAGAGTGAGAGACAATATCATTCAAGAGATGAAAAAAGCCCAAAATAAGAAGATTTGCCATCATCTTGACAATTTTCTGCCCCCATAAAAAAAAAAAGGGAAAAAATTGTTGGTCATGGGTTTTTCTGAACTGTTGGGTTTTTACACCCGAGCCTAGTGGTTCATCAGGCCAGTGCTTATCCCCAGTTTCTGTAGCGTGAAGCAACTAGGAGTTCAACTCCTCCTGGATGGGATGCTAGTCCACCACAGGTTACCTTCCCAGTATATTTTTACTGGTACCCATTTATACTGCTGGGTGAACAGAGGCACACTTGTGGTTGAGATCTTGCCCAGGGGGTCTTAGCACAGTGGGGGTCTAACTGGGATTCGAACACACAACCTCCTGATCATGAGCTCAGCACCCTAACCACTACACCACTGGCCCCACATTTTCTGAACTGTTGAACAGAAAGAAATGAGCAAGCATTTACAATCCAACACCAACAGAAACATAAACCTCTCCATTCAGAATGAAGGACAGTCTGAGATCAAAATCCAATTTCCACTCATTTTTTTCACTCGTACCATATTTGCATATGTAGGCGGATTTGTGGCGGGTTTGTACCGGATCCTGGATCACATCTCCGTGGAGACGAGATCAATTAAAACAATGCACAGGAACTTGCCTTTAAATAAGGCTGCATTATTTAATTATAACAGACACTGATTCCGATTAGAACCGCTCCAGTACCACTCTGGGTAAGTGGGTAATTTGATGGATGTGTACGATCAAGGCAGTAACGAGATCATCTGGAAGATTTTGGTTACGTAAATGAGATAAAGGGAGTCTAGCACAGTTAGATATAATAACTTGAGTACAAACGAGAGGCTCGGAGGTTCATTGGAGGAGTTAGAAGAACATTGAACTAATACGATCCAATACAGAACAAGAGGTTTGCACTATATCAAAATAATCAGCATTCACTATAAACTGTAAGGATAAAACTTTATGGACACTTGACCATCAGACCCATGAGAAGCTTCTTCTCAAACTTGGTACCACAAAGCCGAAAGCACACAACTGTGCATGTCCATCTTCTGTGCAGTGATATTTTACATTTATGGAATTTGGCAAACACCTTTTCCCAGAGTGACTCATCTGAGCAAATGAAGGTTAACAGTGTTACTCAAGGTCCAAACAGTAGCACCTTGTTGGTTCTGGAAATTGACCTCCAGATCAGTAATCCAGAGCCTTAACCAATGAACAATGAATGTGCAGTGATCTCCATGAAACAAAGCCTTGCCGAGTTTGGAGTCGGAGAACGTGAGTCGTACAGTTGTGCAGATCACTGGTCTCAACCCAACGGGACACGTTTGGGATGAACGAGAATGCAAAATGCCCCAGGTGCCCCTATCTAACATCAGACACCTCAATATTGAATGCTCTTGTAGATGAATGATGGATAGTGGTGGCCAAGTGGTATAGGTGCTGGATGACTGATCCTAAGGTCATAGGTTCAAGCCCCACTCTCCACAAGCTTGTCACTGACCCCCCAACCAGTGCCTCTAACTGGGTTATCAAAGGCCAGCCATGTCTCTCACTGTCTATGGTGTGAGGTTCATGTAAAAGAACCATTGCTGACTTACGACAAGAGGATCTGCAAAGCCGTCAGTGTGTTTCTGCCCTGCGATTGCCTGGCGAGCTGTCCAGGGTGTACTCTGCCCTCACCTGAAGTTGGCTGGGATGGGTGGCAGCCTCCCCGCGACCTGAATTAGGATTAAGCGGTTACAAAAACTGAATGATGATGAAAGATCACAAATCTCTACAGGTCACACTCCAAGCATCGATGTGGAAAGCCCTCCCAGAAGACAGAACTTTATTATCACAGCTAAGAGGAACGGAACCTCGAGTCCAACTATTAAAAGAAAAATCTGTGTTATGGTTAAGTGTCCACAAATTTATGGCTGTATAATGTATTTGTAAATGTAATATTGCTGAGAGTCAAACGGCTGCAACCATGATCTGATCATGAGATCATGAATCTCTGGGAAGAAGTGGGAGGCTGGCACCCATCTCAGCCAACTCTAGGTGAGGGTGGGGTACATTTTGGATAGCTCACCAGACCATCGCAGGGCCAACACACACACAACCATTCATACTCACACTCACACCTAGGGGAGATGTGGAACAGCTAATTATCCTACTGTGCATGTCTGGACTGTCAGAGGAAACCAGACTACCCAGAGGACGAGAACATGCAAACTCCACATAGAAACGCCCAAGGTGAGAATCGAACCCAAGACCGTGTAGCTGTGAGGCGGACGTGATAACCACTACACCACCGTGCCGCCCACTTTTCCAGACATCAAATTCAAAATAGGATAATCATCATCATCATCTTCCACTTAGTCCAGGGTCAGGTCGCGGGGGCAGCAACCTAAGCAAAGAGGTCCAGACGTCCCTCTCCCGAGCCACTTCCTCCAACTCTCCCGGGGGGACACCGAGGCGGTCCCAAAACAGGATAATGTTTTGTGAAATAGTAAGATGTGTCATTTTCAGCATTTGTTTTCTGGTGGCACGGTAGCGTAGCGCGTCGTACATCCACCGCTCATCAAAGAGAGTCCTGGGTCGAGGCCCGACTCGGTGAGGATGTGTCTTTGTGGACTTTACATTTTCTCCCTGTGCAGGTGTGGGTTTTGTTGAAGTCGACAAACCTGTGCATACCACCGATTGGTTGTTCCAAATTTCCCCTCGGTGTGAGTTGTTGTGTTTATATTGGCCTGGCGAGCTGTTCTGGGTGTACCCTCCTTTCACTCAATGCAAGCTGAGATAGGCTCCAGCCTCCCTGCAACCATAGCAGGATAAAATGATTCACAGCAAATGAGTGGTGAGAGTGACTGATATGTTTTAAATTTATTGAAAATAAAATGAGTTTGTGAGATTTTAAATCCATGCATTCTGCTTTTATTGACATTTTAAACTGCGTCCCATTTTTTTTGGAATCACAGTTGCATTATGAGAATCACATAACGGGTAGAATATCACACTTCCTGTCCATTAAGGGTGTGTGTGTGTGTGTGTGTGTGTCAGGTATTTCTCCGTTTCTTGTTATAATGGCAATCTGGGAGCAAAACAAAATCAGAATCGAATAAGCTGGATCAGTGCAGTTCGTGCTTGTCAGTCCTGGTAATGGAAAAATGGGATTGAGGTGAAAGAAAGTGCCACGTTTTCTGCGACAGTGTCCCTGAGGAGACCAGAGAGAGGAGAGAGTGTGTGGTTTATTGAACTGCCCCAAACTCTTTCTATTATTCATGAGATGGCCCAGTTTAAAAAAAAAAGTCCACAGTATTAAAACAGCATCAAACTAGAGTAATATTAACAGTGGCTCATCATCGAGGGTGATCTGATTCCGTTGTTTTATTATTGAGGAAAAAGCACTGAGTGATGAAGTACCCTTCAGTGAACAGGTCAATAAATCACTCCCCAGCTCTTTGGCAGAGTTTCAGCATTCCTGGAGGACAACAGAAGGTCGTGGCTTAATTCACTTTACAATATAAGCAGCAGCCTGTTTATGATAAACCAATTAAATCAGAAGAGTCGAGCAATCCTAATTATGATTCTGAATAAAGTGGTGATTTCATACAGGACGTCTGATAGCAGTCTGCTTTACCAGTGACGAAAGATACTCCAGGATAATCAGATTTCTCATAAACACACACACTATATATATATATATATATATATATATA
>CM045743.1:7748939-7818939 GCA_024760905.1 Plotosus lineatus
CAGCCAAACTGACGCCAAATGTCATGCTTCGCTTTCCTTTGGACCCCGTCAGCAAGGCAGAGAGGAGGATCCTGATGATTGGGCCACCCAGGATCTCCATATTCTGTCCCAGGCTTCACGCCCTAGAGAGGATACTCCAGCTCCACTGTAAAGTGTGGACACAAATCAGAAGTTCCCCCAATGCTGCTAACGAGGCTATCAAAGGCCGGCCATATTTTGATTATTTTTGAGAAATATCTGTGGAACAGGTGGAGAAATTTAACTACATCATGTACATCTGCGCATGCGAACTTGCACGTTGGAAATGTCGCCTCACCCAGGTGCTGCTTCAAGTCCAGTGGTCTACACAGTGTGTGTGTGTGTGTGTGTGTGTGTGTGTATATACATCTGGTGCTCAAGACTATCAGAAGGAGTACTATTAACATGTAGCTCTCATGGCGGGGTTACTTGTGCCTTTTGTGAGTTTGCGATATTTTTGCCTTTTTGTCGTCTACTCAAGACCCCAGAGCGGTAAACCTGATGCGTGAACAGGCCACAGGTCTGTGAAAGTATATTTAGAACGACCTGCTTTTTGAATGCTATGGAAAAGGTTGGGACAGTATAAGTCACTGCGCTCTTTAAAGCGGGAGTTTCTGCAGAATATACGGAGTATATAAGTAGATACACACATATATATATATATATATATATATATATATATATATATATATATATATATATATATATATACATACATAGGATATGCATATCTGTATATAAATATACAGAGTATGAAAAGTACGACATGTACCCCACCGGCTCAGGATAGACTCCTGTACAGACTCTCCTTTACGTTTTACGTTTATTCGCCTTACGTTTATTCAATTTTATGTTTTTTGTGAAAAAAATTTTTTTGTTAGTCATTTTGAGTTTAGCGCGCTCTCCGTAGTACGAGACGTTCTTATGTAGTACGTAGACGTAGTACACTACTTACGCATGACGCTGCGTCCATTGTTTACATGGCCCTGTGTTGTTCATTGTTTACTAACAACAGACTGAACGTGCCCTGCTTCTTCCCAGTTCACCGCGTGTTACCCCTGTATTAAGACGTCGTCTCTGTGATCTTTGTGTTTACACTGTTTTGTGTATTTGTAACTCTAAGCAAATATGGTTGGTCAGAAGCGTAAGCCTACTAGTGATAGTGGTAATCAGAATCAGTGAATTTCATTAAAATTTATTTATTCTAAATTATTTTGCTTGAATTTAATTTATTTGAAATGAATGTTGATATTATTGTACAATGTAATGTTTATAATAATTGATTTAGGGGTGTTTTATGAGATACGGTTATAGTATTTATAGATGTATAGTACAGTATGAACGTCATACGTCACTGGAACTTACGTTTTTTTTCACTTTACGTTCGGCCGTCTGGAACCGAACTAAAACGTAAGTTGTGGACGTCTGTAGTCAAACTATTACATATTTAAATCACAGCACCGGTTCATTCATTCATTTTACTTTGGTTACATTCATTCATTCATTTTCTGAACCGCTTAATCCTAATTAGTGTTGCGGGGAGGCGAGCACCCATCTCAGCCGACTCCGGGCGAATTCGGGCTACACCCTGGACAGCTTGCCAGGCAATCGGAAGGGCAACACAAGCATCAGTTCAGTTTTCTTTAAGAATGCAGTAAAAGACGAAATTTAAATTTTTTAAATTGCCTTTTTTTTTTGTATTCTTGTTCTGTTGTATTGTTAAAGAAAAAAAAATACAGTACCTGCTTTTAAACTGAAATTTTATCTCCAACCCCTCTCGAGCCATAGGAATGGGTTCCATCCATGTGTCCTTCACACTTTATTTTCCGTATATTGATTTGCCGTGTACTGAATCTGATGCTGTCAAACTTGGTATGCAGGATCTCTACTACAGTGGTCTCCAACCTTTATTTGCACCAGGGACCAGTTTTATATATGAGGATGTTCCCGTGGACCGGTTTGAGTCTACTCCGTAGTCTTGTTTTGGTGGCTGTCACCACAGAAATCCCCGCCTGCTTCTATGGCAATGTCAAAAACAGTCTTTTTTAAAAATAAGATCTGTAAGCTCTAATAAAAAACTATCATTTGTACCATGAAATATTTTGTTTGCGGACCGGTACTGGTCCATGGACAGGGGGTTGGGGACCCCTGCTCTACTATGAGCGCTAGGATGAGTTTTGGTGTGAGTAACCTTGACCTACTTTTCAAGGTCACAGTGGCCAAACTATACACAAGGATCCTTCACTTTCCGCTGTTAATGTGGACCGAGACCACCGCGACAGCCGATTTCCGTAAAGTAGGATCAACCCCCTGACTGATGTGTACGTACATGTATCTGTGTATATATCAATAAATACATATTCAACACTATAAATGCCTATAACAACAATTAAACATTCAAAAAAATAATACATAAGATGTAAATAAAGTATAAATACACACACATACAGACGTGTGCACACCCAGATGCACACCTCACATAAAAATGTAAGTAGTTTTGTTGGGGGGTTTTGGGTTGTGTTTTTGTTTTTGTTTGTTTGGGGTTTTGTTTTTTTTGTTTTTTTTGCATAATTGGCCTTGTTTTGCAGCATATTTCTTAACTTTTCCCCCATTTTTCCTTAATTTCCTAATATTTTATTTTTCAATGAACATTTTTGAAATACCCACAATGCACCGAAGCCACAGAAACTGACGCACGAAGTAACGAGGGATCACTGCGTTAGGTTTTTAGGCATTTACTTGCTGCTTTACTCAGCTGAAGGGGCCGGTGGCGTAGTGCTCAGGGTGCTGCACTCATGATCAGGAGGTTGTGTGTTCAAATCCCATTGTATTAAGACCCCTGGGCAAGGTCTCAACCACGTGTGCCTCTGTTCACCCAGCAGTATAAATGGGTACCAGTAAAAATATACTGGGAATGTAACCTGCGATGGACTAGCGTCCCGCCCGGGAGGAGTTGAACTCCTGGTCGCGTCATGCTATGGAAACACCAGTCCGATGAGCCACTAGGCTCAGGTGTAAACAGCCCTTACACCTTTACTCAGCTGAAGCTGGCCTTTCACACTTGCTGTGCTTGTTTTATATTATGAAATGGTCCTTTTGGCATGTGTGAGCATCTGGGCCTGTGTGGTCTAGTTATTTTTCTGTCTTGAGTTAAATAATAAAAGTCTGACAAACAAGGAATTAAATATAAAACTTGACATGAATTAAAACAGAACAGAAGTGGAACCAGGCAGGGAATAACAAGAATTTTTTTTTTTTTTTTTTGTAAATACACATTAATTTTTATTACCAATTAAACAGACTTTATATCATTAGACTTAAGACACTGACTTAATTTAAAACATTCATATTTTTTGAACAATCCCATTTATATCCTTTCAATAAAAGAAATAATTTAAATATAATAATAACAGCTATACAAAGACAGGGCAGTACGTACAATAAGCGACTTAAAAAGTGTTGTCTAACTCATGTAAATCTGACAGCAAGAAAACGACAGAGTGTAGACCGTGATTTATGCAGGTTGGTGTGTGAGCATGTGTTTGCATCGCGTATAGGGCGGTCTTATATTATAGAGATATAGCACGAGATACACCAGTATTAATATCATGCACTAAAGTGCTAGGGTTTCAAAGGCATGCAGATCAAATTATGCAGGAAAATATGCATAAGGATAATCAGGTGCCTGTTACCTTCCCTACTTTGTTGTGATGCATAAATATTCAATTTTACATTTATAGGAATAAATACGTCAGTGTTGTTGACATCATTTTTCATGTTTCCCTGACTCAGATTTCTGTTCTTCTGTTGCATTTTCTTTCTTTTTTAGGTTTAAAAAATAAATAAAATGACATTTTTGCACTCAAATAAATTTAAGCCACAAGCAAAAAAATAAAATAAAGTAAAATAAAATAGAATAAAATAAAAATAAAAAACATGCTGAATAATAAGAAAATAATGGAATCAGTTATGTACATGAGAGAGATAACACACACACACACACACACACACACACACACACACACACACACACACACATTCACCTATCTATCTCTATATATATATATATATATATATATATATATATATATATATATATATATATATATATATATATATATTTATTTATATATATATCTCCTAAATGAATGAAATCAACAACATGTAAACATTTAGACAAATCAAATTATCCACTTCCCCCAATATATAAGAAAAACAATCTGAATCAGACCACACATAGAAATTCCTATGTATTGCATATACACAGACACACACATATGGGACCATTGAGATATCAAGTGTGTTTAGGCACCTCTTATGGAGTAGGTTGTGTTGTTTCGCTTGAGTACATTCGAGGTCCTTGAATTCTCACAGAAAGTACAAGAAAGTTGTTGCTTGTCGGCTGGTGCTCGAGGAACTGCGTTCTTCAGGCCCTTGTCCCCTGTGTTAAGGACGTGGAGGGTGTGAGAAGGGTTTGAGATTTCCCAACACTCTGGTGGTGCTTGTGTGGTCAGGCTGGATTAAAGGAGACGAGAGGGAAGAGGAAGACTGGAGAGAGGATGAGAAATGAGAAGATGAGAAGGCCAAATAGATGGAGGGTGACAGAGGAAAGGAGGGGCAAGAGAAGGAGAATTCTTGAGAGTGAATGATGAAGGGTAAGAGGTAGAGGAGGAGAGGAGAGGAAATAAAGAAGGAACAGAAGAAGAAGAAGGGAGGAGAGGACAGTGAGTAGTTTCGGCTGGTACAGGATGTCCTCAGGCTAGGTGCTGAGGTAGTTCCTGACTGGACTCGTCCGTCTCTTGCATTGTTTGAGCAGGTCTGATGGGCGACGGGAAGTGGAATCTCTCGGAGTGGTCTTTACAGTTGGGTGAAGGTGATGGAGAGCGCACGGCCCAGCGTGAGGGAGGACGGCGATTGGCAGGACGCGCCGGTCGCAGGAAACAGGAGTCCAGGGGTGGGGCTACTGGTGATCGGGGGAGGTCCTTCAGGAAGAAGACAGAATAATGTACACATGTAAAGGATTTATATTGAAAAAATAGCTGGAGAGCAGGGCTGCGTTTGTCAATTGCGATAATATATATTTTACAATATGCAAATGAGGGCGGCACGGCGGTGTAGTGGTTAGTAGATCCACCTCACAGTAAGAAAGTCCTGGGTCTGAGTGCCGAGCTCGGTGAGGGTGTTTTCTGTGTGGGGTGTGCATGTTCTCCCTTGTGCTTGTATGGGTTCCCTCCAGGCAGTCCGGTTTCTTCCCTCAGTCAAAATTCATGCTCTGTAGGCTAACTGGCTGTTCCAAATTGTCCCTAGATGCGAGTGTAAATGGTTGTGGACGAACTGGCAAACTGTTCACGGTGTACCCCACCTTGGCCCAGTGTCTGCTGAGATAGACCCCAGTTGCCCCATGACCCCAGTAGGATTAAGCGGTTCAGCAAATGAGTGATGAGTGAATTAAAAGTAATGTAGAGCGGCACGGTGGCGTGATGGTTAACACGTCCACCTCACAGTAAGAAGGTCCAGGGTTCAAGTCCCGGTTTTGTGAGGGTGTTTGTGTCCCCCCTGTGTTTGTGTGGGTTTCCTCTTAGTATTCCAGTTTCCTCCTACAGTCCAAAAACATGCAAATTAAGCTACCTGGCTGTTCCAAATTGCCCAAAGCTGTGAGTGTGAATGGATATGTGCATATATAGACCCTGTGGTGGGCTTGGTGTACACCGTGCTATTGCCTAGAGTGGGCTGAAATAGGCTTCGGCCTCCACATTATCCCTAGCAGGATTAATCAGTTCTGCAAATGATTGAATGAATAAATGAAAAGTAACGCAGGCATGTCTTTAACTTTGATTCATCCCAAAGTTCACCAGTCAGATTAAATTCAATATACGATGCAGTATGATTGGTTAATCCTTCCTCGAGAGGCTTACTCTAGACTCAAGACTCTTCAGTGTACTATTAGTATTTGAAAAGTTACTTTTGGAACCCAAACCACAGAAATAGTGCCATTATTCAAGTTATTTTGAACAGAAAGTCCCATTCTAGGTGAAAAGACACTCCCTCTATCTGACGCTTACGTTATTATCACGTTTCTTTCGGGCCCTTGTTTCAGATCAAGGATGGAGAAATCTAAGACACAACACAAGCCACTTCTGCTAAAAATAAACAGCCGAGAGAGAAAGAGAGAGACAGAAAGGAGAGAAAGAGAGCGAGAGAGAGAGAGAGAGAGAGTATTACACACACACACACACACACACACACACACACACACACACACACACACACACACACACACACACTTTATCTGAACCAATAAAGTGTGTCAAACCAAACCGCCTTCATTACACCAGCCGAACCTGACGCTGCAGCGGCTGACGCTGTATTAATAACCCTGTACGCCTGGGAGACTGATGACATGCCACTTATTATATCATTTATAATACTCATTAAAAATACTGTATTATTATTTTGCTGCATTATTTTCTTCTCAAATCTAACGTACATGCTGCATCTGTTATAAACCGTATATGAGTACCTGGTACTTGATGGTTAAAACTTTAATATGTCATTTTTGAATACTTAACCCCCCCTCGGATGGCTGATTCAGATTAAACACATTGGTCTCCACAGTTATTTGCTGCTTAATAAAAATGTGCAAACATTACACTATAAGATAAGCATATAATACATTGAGGAATTAAATGTATGCAATCATATACAGGGATCCCTAACTTTCTACGGTTAATGGGGACCCCCCACCTGCTGATTTCCGCGAAGTAGGTTCGACCCCCCTGACTGACGTATACGTACGTGTATATGTGTAATATCAATAAATACATATTCAACGCTATAAATGCTTATAATAACAATTAAACATTCAAAAATAATACATAAGATGTAAATAAACTATAAATAAACACACATACATATGCACAGACACAGATGCGCGCCTCACATAAAAATGTCAGTAGTTTTGTTGGGGGGTTTTGGGTTGGTTTTTGCTATTGTTTGTTTGGGGATTTTCTTGCATAATTGGCCTTGTTTTGCGACATTTTCCTTAACTTTCCCCGTATTTTTCTTTAATTTCTTTATTTTTTGATGAATATTTTTGAAAAACACGAGATGCACTGAAGCCACAGAAACTGAACCACAAAGTAGCGAAGGATCGCTGTAAAAGTAAAAGGCAAAGTCTGTTGCTCCTTTTACAGCCAGTCCCAGGAGTTCAAACCCCTCCTAGATGGGACGCGAGAGCATCGCAGGTTACCTTCCCAGTAGTTTCACTAGTATCCATTTATACTGCTGGGTGAACACAGGCAACCTTTTGCTTAAAACCTTGCACAGGGGTCTTAGCACAGTGGGGGTCTAACAGGGATTTGAACCTACATTCTCTAGATCATGAGCCCAACCACTACACTACCAGCCCCAATCAAACAATAGTAGAAAAGTCTTTCTTGTTAGAATGACTGTACAGTGGTTCCTCACCTTACAAAATTAATCCGGTCCAGAGCCTTTTTCGGAACCTGGATTTTTCATAAGTTGAACCGCATTTTACATGTAAAAGGCCTGATTCGTTCCAAGGCCCCCAATACTACCCTCTAAACCCTTTAAAAATTATGAAAGTATACCTTTTAAGGCCTCCTTCTGCTTCAATATCGTACCGATAGTAGACGGGTTTGGCCATATTCCTTTGCAATATCACTCAACCGCATGCCATGAGCCCGCTTCTTCTTTTCACTCGTACTGGGAATCACACCTTGTGTGTGTGTGTGTGTGTGTGTGTGTGTGTGTGTGTGTGCACGCGCGTGTGTTGACCATGTCTTCTTAGCAGAGTTATAATCTTACAAATGTTTATGCAAGGTTAAAAGGCTGAGCCAAAAGATAAGGTTGCAATAAGCACACTCGAAAAACTCATGAAACAAGAGTGACTCTGTCCTTTACACGAAAAGCATTATGGGTGCTCTATAATAGCCAATGGGAGGGAGATACGTCATCCCTCCTAGCCAATGGTAGGCCAGAGGGGCGGGATGTTGGGAGGTTGGCAATGGGAGGCCAACGGGGTGGGATGTTGGGAAATGCAGTCAATTGGAGAGCAACTCGTGCATTGTTTGAATTTTTGAGATGATGGATTCATAACGTGAACTTGTTTCGTATCCAGAGACAAAAATTTTAGGAAAATGTTTTTCGTAACCTGGATTTTTCGTTTGTTGGGGCTTTCGTAAGTTGAGGTTCCACTGTATCTTGAAGGATCTACAAGTGGGGCAGTGACGTAGGAGTTAACACATCCGTCTCACGACAAGAAAGTTTTGGGTTTCAATTCCGGCATTTCTATATAGATTCTGCATGTTCTCTCCATGCCTGCAGGTTTGTTTTTGTTTTTTTTATTTCCTCCAGGTACTCTACTACAATCCCACAGTCCAAAGACCTGCATATTAAACTAATTGGGTTCTAAATTGCCTCTAGGTGTGAGTGGGGGTGTGACTGCTTGTGTGTGTTACCCTGCAATTGTCTGGCAATCTGTTCACAATGTACCTTGCCTTCGCCCAATGTTGGGTGAGATAGGCAGCAGCCCTTCTGTGACCCTAGTAGGATGAAACAATGTGAGAGAGTGGAAGATGCCAGAATGATTGACTGCCCTATAATGAATGTGCCAATCTTGGAAATGTTTGCACACATGCAGCTTCCATTTATCATCGATTACTACAGTGAGGGAGAAGGTACCGTTTAGTGAGGGATGGTTGTTAATCAGCACAAAGCAGCATCCCCCACACAGGAAGGCAGATGTTTGGAAGCATTGCCAAGAAACATGCTCCTTCCTGAGAGCATCTCAGGAAAATTAAAAAAAAAAAAACACAGAGTGAAAAATATTGTAATGTGATCAGATCAGGGAAAAAAGCCCACTACAATCAAACTTGTGGTCAGAATTAGCATCATTAGTCTTGCAACAGCAAACAACGGGGAAAGCACCTGATATTCTAGAGTCTCTCACTCGCTCAAATCTCTTATTCCTATTACGGTCATAGAGTGGTTGGAGCCTATCTTAGCTGACAGGAGGCAAAGGCAGGGTGCACGCTGAACATCTCAGACCATCACAGGCCCAACTCACATCTAGGGGCAATTTGGAAAAGTCAATCAGCCTAACGTGCGTGTCTGCTGATCTTCCAAGGAAACTGGAGTACCAGGAGGAAACCCACACAAGCATGAGAAGAACATGCAAACTCCACAGAAATACCTGAGCCTGGGATTCAAACCGAGGACCTTCCTGCTGTGAGGTTGACGTGCCGACCACTCTAGGCTGATCGGACAAAAAAAAAAAAATCTAACGTCAACATACACGCACTGGAAGCAGTGCAGACAAGAGATGCTACAAAATGAAGAGAACAGGCTGTTGGGAATAAATTAATACAATTTAAAGGAACAAACATTAGAATTTAAGTTGTAAATGTAGGCCAGTGCTTCTGATAGTGTTTAAGCCAGCAGAGGAGGCTTTGCTGAGCCGTCAGGGCTTTTGTGTGTATGTGTGTGTGTGTTGCAACCAATAATGACTTCATGCCCCCTTAAAACACACAAATGTGACTTGATATTGGAATATTATGAGGTGATGCTAGTCGTGGTCGTGCTATTTGCTCTGAAACAGATGCAGCATAGCATTTGCTAACCAGCTGTACACCTTTTAAACTCACTACAGCCTACTGATACTGACATCACAGTCTCCCAAGAGCGGCTCTGTTATGCGAAAATTGTGAGTTAGGCGTTAAACTGTGAGACAGAGAAAGCAGTTAGTGTTAGAAGTCCACTAAGTTTGTTACAACAAATGTGCTTCATTATAGCATGACTCTGCTAGCGGGTACCACCAAAACTAGCAAGGCTTCACTAGTCAGCTCGCATAAACTAGCTTGGATCAGTATGGAGTTCATACTATTTTAAGCTCTCTCCCCCTTCCACAGCTTTTAGCACATAATTTACCATTAGCATGCAGCAATGACACACAGTTTAACTGTCTGTTAACACAACATGGAGAGAGAGAGAGAGAGTGTGAGAGAGTGTGAGAGAGAGAGAGAGAGAGAGAGAGACAGAGAGAAGGAACTGTTAGTGTGTAGTCTTCGAGGAGGTCATTTATGTAGGCATGTAAATAGTTCGCCTCTTAATATGGCCTCCATTGAAAAACTGTAAGAAAAGGACAGAAATGGAGGAGGACAACATCATACACACAAGACGCATAGCAGAACCTACTGGAATCACAACAGGGTCATTTTGAAGTGCCTATGAAAATATCCACAACATCCAAAAAGCTAGCAGTATGTCCAGAGGCATACACAATGCCAGTGAAAGTGACGCCAATACTGTGCGAAATGCTACATGTTTATGAACTAAATTAAAAGAGATTTGTTTTAAAGATATAAAAAGATATATGCTGCTAGCTTTTTTTTTATTTTTAAAAGAGCAACATTCTTAGTTATTGATGGAATTAATTCACCAGACAGTGATATGCATGCTCACACCTACACACACACACACACACACACACACACACACACACACACACACCATATAAACCACAACACCCGCCGGCTGAAACCTGGTCTTTGTGAGAATGGTTTGGCATGCAGTGCTATAGAGTTCCATAAAACACAGTCTGACACGACACGGTGAGGTCGCTCTGAGGGCAAACGTCATAGAAAAGAAACTTACGGGACAGCTCGTGTGTGCGAGCGGCATTATAGTCCCCATGGAGCAGTGAGTAAGACATTGTGGTTCTGGAGACGGTCCGGAGAGGGAGACAGGGCAAAAAGCTAATCAGCACAAAAATACAATTTTACAAGATACAGGAAAAGTTGGCAAAAAAACAAACAAAACAAAAAACAAAAAACAAAACAGCCTGTGTGATCAGGCTCCATGAGAAACATCACTGCAGGCTACAGGAAGTCCACTCCTCTTGCTGTGGGACCTGTAAAAGGGGTAAGGTGCGTTTTGGCATGACCATCCTCTCTGTCCATTCAGAGAAGAAATATACCAAATAGAGTACACCTCAGTATTTATAAATACTATGATGTCAGTTAGCTCTCTATTTACTAAACCTACCCACTACTTCACAACACCCAAGACCAATGTCTTTATTACATATGAATATATTAATTACCATAATTTCCAGACTATTGAGCGCACCTGAATATAAGCCGCACCAATTACATTTAAAAAGAAAAAAGAATTCGAACATATATAGGCTGCACCTCTTTATAACTTGCAGGTGTTTGTCTTGCTCTTGCACTTCCTGCTAGAGCACCCCCTGGAGGCCATTAGCCTGTAAAAAATCTATAGATTAGCCGCATCGTTGTTGAAGCCGCAGGGTTTAAAGCGTATGAAAAAGTAGCGGTTTATAGTCTGGAAATTACGGTAAGCCTGATTATTGTATAAAACAGTCACAGCCTTAGGAACTCTAACATATCCGAAGCTGCCCTGTTTGCTAAATGCTCACTAGTGATTTAGTAAAGTGGAACCATCCTTTTTATGTATAATTAAAACAAGTTTTCAGGTTAAAGATTACAGTTTTTAATGATTAAATTTAAACAGCTCAAAGAACGAGGTCATCAGACGGACACGGTGTATGATCAAGCAAGAATTTGTCCTGTAGCCCGTTGGGTTACAGTCTTGTGTACAACTTTATTAAGCAGTTTAAAACAATAAAACACTAAAACAAAAGTCATGTGCATTAGTGAAGGAAGGGGGAAATGGTTATAGCCTCCTTGTGGCGGCTAAACAGTGTAGCATCTCGAGGGGGCTTCCATACAGGAAGAAGTGTATCCAGCGACAACATAACGTCAGCGAAAGGCAGAAATAGGAGTAATGAGAGACACAATGTGAGCAGGAACGGAGTGAAACTGAGCTGAACCTTCATGCAACATGATGTGATATCGGTGCTTCAGTATTGACAGATGCTACCTTTCCCAAAAACATTGATATACCTGAAACTCCTCCCAGTACTTGATGCACAAGAACCTGTCGATAATAATAATAATTATAATAATAATACTAAGCTAATTGTTAAGAGAATATAACTGTAGCTAAATTATATATATATATATATATATATATATATATATATATATATATATATATATATATATATATATATACATATATACAGTGATACCTCAGCTCACGAACATAATTGGTTCCCAGAAAGTGTGTGTGAGGCGAAAAGTTCGTCTTCCGAACATTTATTTCCCATAAGAAACCATTAAAATGAGAATAATCCGTTCCCAGGTCCCCATAAAACATAATTTTCTACTAAATAATCCTTAAAACTACACAAAAATATACCTTATTTTATGTATAATAAATGTGCTATTGTATTGTAATTAAAGAAATAAACTGTACTGTATAATAAAGTCATTTTATTTACCTTTGTGATGGTAGTTGATGGCTTGATGGAATGGAGTGGGAGGAGGAGGGAGGGAGGGACTTACTGTTTGGAAGGAGAGTTTGGAAACGCCTACTGTTTGGAAACACCCTTAGCCACACACGCACCCTTAATCGCTTCCTTGTTCTTAAGGATGGGAGCAATGGTAGACTTAGCGTACTGGTACTGGGACGCTAAGTCACACAAACGCACACCTTGTTCGTGTTTTTCAATGATCTCCGCCTGTGGTGGGGTCTTTTTCGGTCCCATAATAGCAAAAGTACACTCAGTATGGTCCAAAATGTCTAGCAAACACAAACCTCGTCCGCACTCAAAGAAAGGGGGTGACGAACTGGGACGCCGTGAGCGTGCGTCAACTTCTCGTGGCCGCCACCGTGGCGCTGTTCGACCGCATGGTTTGGTTCGTCCGCCGAAAACTAGTTCGTCAGCAGAGACTATATGCTCGCAAATTTAATGTTCTTGAGGCGAAAAGTTCGTGAGCTTAAGCGTTCGTCAGCGGAGGTTTTACTGTAATGTATATATATATAGTGCTCACTGTTTACTGGTGTGTCCTCACTGTAGCACACACACTGGTAGTGGGCTGCCACACACTGGACTGCCTGGAGAGCAGTTGGGGGTGAAGGTGCCTTGCTCAAGGGCACTTCATCAATGAAGGTGGTGTTTATTCCCCCAATCAGCCGACACATTCTTCCTGCTGATTCGGGACTCAAACCAACAACCTTTCAGTCTCAAACCCGCTTCTCTACCCATTAGGCCACAACCGCCACCAAACGGCTTACAGCACCTGGTATTCCCAGGCAGTCTCCCATCCAAGTACTAACCAGGCCCAATCAGCTCACCTTCCAAAACCAGGCGTTGTCAGGGTGGTAAGGTTGAGAGTATATATAAGTTAATGATAATATAATAAGCTAATAATGAGTGAATGAGCTAAATACACGTATGCCGATATATTCAAAGCAGAAAGCATGTGAGAGGGCTACCTAGGCAACCAGTGCTACAACAAGCACTTTACTTGTGTCATGAAGTGAGTCACTTGTAGCTGGATTAGCTTGCCACTTATACCCAGCAATAACTATGTACTTTAAAAATGGAACAAAAAAAAAAATATATGTAAAAAAAAAAAAAAAAAGACTACATGGAAAAACAGGATGAGTTCTTACAGTCTTTAAGAATCCGTAGAAAGAAATATCAAAATTATTTTTCATTATTTTTGAGGAGACTCCCCGTATACCAGCACCCATATGCACAATGCTAGTAAAGTTACACGCGTGTTAATATGCTAAGTAGATTTATAGTCATGTGTGCAGGAATGTAGCATAGCCTCTGTTTTGGCGGCTCCATGTAAAAAAACTATCTTCCCGCGCGCCTGGAGGTGTGTTTTCCTGCACTGGTTACAATATATGATTTATACAAAGTCATCTGTTACTTTATAATATTATCAGTGAAATTAAAACCAAACTGTACATTTATGTGATTTCAGCAAAGGTTTGAACTTCATAATTGCTGTCATTACGCGTTAGAACAACCGTGTGGAGCCGAGCATGTGTCTGCAGCAAGAAAACAGAAAGCAGCAGATTTTGTTCATTAATAAGCTGCAGCACAGCATCTCTGTCCCATGCTTTCCACACAAAGGCATGCAGTGTTGATTAATTAAATACTTTCGGTCTCCACCACCTGCATGATAACACCAATAGACACTAGCTTAGCGAGAAGTCGCTAGCATTCCACTTGCGGGGCAAACAACTCACAAACTCGCAACTGTCGTACACTTTTATCAGCAAGTACAAAACGAACAGATGGAGAATAAGAAAATTTGTATCTACATGTTTAAGAACGTTGCATTTTTACCTCAATACATCCAGGTTTGTCCGCTTCTCCCGTTTTGCTTGGGACTGCCACGGGTGAACCTTGTTTCTTCTCCTCCCTGAAACCCTGCTCCAACAGTTTCTTATTCAATATCCGTGCTGCATTCTCTGCTATCGTGTAACCCGGTGGAGCTGACAAGTCCTGCCTGATGCTAATCATTTCTGGGTTCTTCTCACCCTGTAATTCCACTATAAGCTGGATAGGACTGGGTGAGCGACCCCTGGATGGCCTTTGCAAGTCCGGCGGTACTGCAAAACTGCTTGCCTTTGGGTCCGAAACGCCCGCAGAGCCACCTTCCGTAGGCCTTGAGCGGCTGGGTGACTTGTTAAACTTCTGCACCTGATCATAGCTCACTGGGGTGTGGTCGATGATGTTGAAGAGGCTGGACAGGCCATCGTTGATGGTGGTGTGAACGGGGCTGTCGCGGGTGGTGGTGGAACGTGCCCATGCGGACTCATTGTTGCCTTTGAGAGACTGTGAATTGGGTGTTGGAGCTCTGGATGAGGTGGCTGGGGGTTCAGGTTTGTTTTGTGCATTATTGGCACAAGAGGGTCTGCGCTGGAGCTTTGGTGATCCGTACTTTGGTGAACAGCATGACCGCTCAAACTTGGCCTGTGTGGCAGGTGAGTACTGTGCCTTCCTGAGGCTACGTGAGGGTGATGAAACAGGAGTAAGGCAGCGGCGAGGGCTGCTGGTGAGTGTCTGCAGTGCCACATTCATACTCTGTGTGGTTTGCGTGGCACGTGTCGTTGAGCCATTGGTCTGGCATGCTGCGTCACGCATTTGACGGTCTGCTGGCCCGCTTCCGGTTGCTGTACTGGAGCGGATGGCATTCCGGACAGAAAATGCCACTTCCTTCATGTCATCACTGAGATTCCGAGACAGTTCGAGCTCAAGTGAGGTTGAGTAACCCATTGCTGTGCACAAGCTCGCATGTTCGCCACCTTCCAAATGTCTAAGTTCACATGGCCACCGTCCTCCAAAAATGTCCTCCCCTTCATTTTCTTTGCTTACTCTGGGGAATGTGCAGTCCTGATCGGATGGTCCCGGGTTCAACCTTTCTGCCCTAGTGGGGCTGTGGAGGACACGCACTCCGAATTGGTCAGGCACTGGGGAACCTCTCACAGCCAGACGTTGACATTGCTCCAGACTGCTTGTGGTATTAGTGGTTAGTGTGGCACTGGTGGTCAAGTACCAAGTGGGAGGCTGAAACGTATCTGATGAGGGAGGGATGGATCTGTGAGTATCTGCTCTTTCAACCCATGCCTCCACAACCTGTGGGGGTAACACAGGGCCTGGGATTGGACAGGAAGACAGCGGGGATTTGGAGAGATCCCAGCCTTTGCTGTTAAACTCCTCGATATATTTGAGGTCATCAGGAGAAAGGGGTGGAGTCACCTCATCCCGCCCACATTCGCCTGACTTGCTCTTGTCTGGCAGGAAAGGGGAGCTGTCCATCAAACGCTGGAAGTCACTCATAGAGCAGACTGATTTTGCCCTGTGGAGATAGTTACAAGGTTAGATGAGCTACAACTGTGTATCTCTGAAAAGAAGAACAGACACTGCGGTTTTAAACTCCGCGGGTGGAATTTCCCAGGGTGGTAGCAACCCCTCTCTGTGGTATCTTCAAACAATGTCTCTATGACATCGTTAGAGAGAGACGCAGTAGAGAAACGGCATTCACAGAGTCCAGAACCTGACATCTGACTCGTAGAAGCAGTACATGCATCTGTATTGGTGGGCTGTCCCAGGGTGAAACTGCCATCTCTGTGACATCATAGCGCGTAGGTCAATGGGGAAGTTATGATATCACAGAGTATGTTTCATGAGTATCACACACTCCCAGGACATCGTGACAGGCAGAAACAAAGTGACAGAGGGACACGGAGTCTGCACTGCTAAGTAGTCTGCCCTTTACATGGGACATCCTACTATTAGAGACACGGACACACATGCACTCATACACGGTATCGGAGTACCTGAGAAGGCTGCCACTGCTCATGTCATCCTCGGCATATAGTACAGGATCTGCTCTCTCTGAGATCTCATTTAGTGCCTGTCATACACAAACACACGTGGACTCAAACACACAAGAACGCTCGTCACCAATTCCCCCGCACCCGAGGCTGTGTTGTCATGTCTTACTTCATTGAGACAGGGGAACCTCCTCTCACTGTCCAGCCTGGATGAAGGTGGAACCTCAGCCTCGTTTGGCGGATCCAGAGACAAGGCATCCAAGAAGAGGTTCTTACTGGGTCGCGCTCTTCTCAGTGAGTAAAACAAGAATAGTCCATCGTTTAATTTCCATACAAATACAGTAACATGCTCTGGATATAAAGTACACATCACAGCACCAAAAACACAATATTATACATATTTACTTCTTGCATTAATGTATATTATTACTCCTTCATGGGAGTATATTGTTTATTAGTGGTGGAAAGCAATCAATTAAATAATTCTTGGTATTTCTTCATTGCCATGGGATATGGGAGTTATTGCATCATTGCCATAGAATAAGTGAATTATTGCATCATTGCCATGGGATCGGTGAATTATGGCATCATTTCCATGGGATAATTGAATTATTGTATCATTGCCATGAGATAAGTTAATTATTGCATCATTGCCATGGGATCAGTGAATTATTGCGTCATTGGCATGAGATAAGTGAATTATTGCATCATTGCCATGGAATAACCGAATTATTGCATAATTGCCATGGGATAAGTGAATTATTGCATTATTGCCATGGGATGAGTTGAATGATTATTACATGAGTGGTACATACAACATAGTGAAAAAATTTTGAATTAATAATTTGATGATTAAAGAATTTGGCTCGTACGATATTAAAAATTATTCTCGGCCATTGGCCTCCGCAGATAACAGCCTGTAGCCCCCAAACAATAATTGCTTAATATTTAATTCTGTTGAGTCTTTAATACAGTACATTTTTAATAAAAAAAAAATTCTGCATAAACTGCGATGTACTATATTTAGGTCAATATCAGGGAAATGTAAAAATAGGGGGCAGTGGTGGTCTAGTGGTATGGAGCGCTGGATCGCTGATCCAAAGGTTGGGGGTTCGAGTCCCACTCTCCACAAGGTTGTCACTGTCCCCCCAGTGCAGCTAACTGGGTTATCAAAGGCGGGCCATGTCTCTCACTGTCTATGGTGAGAGGCATGTAAAAGAACCATTGTTGACCTTTGTAAAGAGTAGCTGCAAAGTCATCAGCGTGTTTCTGTCCCTTGCTAAAAGGGTTGTGACAGGAAGGGCATTCGACGGAAAAAACCTCTGCCAAATCAAACGTGCGAATCAGATGATTCGCTGTGGCGACTCCCGAGTAAAAAGGGAAAAAAGCCGAAAGGAAGACAGACAGACATCAGGGAAATGTAAAAATGTGGGTACCTCTCTTCTAGTGTGGCCTCTGAGTCCGAGTGGGAACGAGACACTGCACATGGAGCGCCTCGAGGGGAGCACGGAGATCTGGAAATCTTACATGGACTGTCCTGAGGGGAAAAGACATGTGGTGTTCCTCCTTCAGAGTGACGGAGTGGAATATCCCTCTGCAGCTACGAGTACGGAAGCACAGGGGAAAGAGAGAGCATATATAATATAATATACATATATATTAGTGCTTAGTATGTCTGGCTCACAGAAAAAAGGTCATGGGTTCGATTCCCAGGCTTGGCCATTTCTGTGTAGTTTGCATGGTCTCACCCCGCTCACTCCAGTTTCTCCAGGTTCCTTCTGAATTGACTCTGGGGTGTAAGTGTGTGTGTGTGTGTGTGTGTGTATTTGCCCTGCGATGGTCTGGAGAGCTGTTCAGGATGTACCTCGCCTTCACCCAGTGTCGGTTGGAATGGGCACCAGTCTCCCCACTGCCCTAATAGTATCCCGCCCCTCCATTTTTCTCCTTAATTTAGTCGTATCCAATTCCCATCCATCAGGTATCACCTTCCTAGGACCACCACCTACCAGGAAGGGGTGACATCATGCACACATGATTCGAACTTGCGATGTCCGAGTTAATATTCACGGACCGTGTCGATGTGCCCACCCAAATAGTATTGAGCACTTTGACTGCGTGAGTGAGTAAGTATTCCCTTATCCTGCTGACTCAACCCTATAACCTCTTTTACTGACAGAAATGCTCTTTGCTGGATGTTGGGTCAAATGATATTTTTTAATGTTGCCTTTCCTCATGTTATTCCTTCCTCAGGAACTTTCTGGATAATGGTTACCTAAATCTGTGATATTCTGTCACAACACAAGCATTTACAGCTCAAATATTGACTGACCTTCTCCATTTTGCGGCGGAGGTCTTGTATGTTGCGCTCACGCTCCTGTCGCTCCCTCTCGAAGCTCTCGAGAAGCTCGCTTCTCTCTCTGGTCCATCGACGTTCTCCATGACGGAGCTTCCAGCGCAGCTCTAGAACCACACTGTGACTATCAGCCAGAAGCCTCTTGTGCTCCTCACGCTCCATCTCCTGCACTCTCTCCCTCTCCTGCCACAAAGCGTCTGTTCCTTCTACAAAAGATCCGCCTCTCGATTCCTCCAGCTAATAAGACGAAGAAACACACACACCACCCACACACACACAAAAACTTGAAGCGTTTTATTTTTAGGTACATTTTTTTACAGTAATTGTTAATATGTTATTTTTAAAAAAAGAGTGATCTCGTCCAACAGTAAATTACTAGACAGCGGTAAGCCTGGTTTTTACCTGGAGGTGATTTGGTGCTCCGCCCACTTACAGACCTCTAGTCAAAATCTTTCCTGATATGAAAACAGGCACGGAACTAATTCTTGGCAACTTTATACAATAAATAACTATGAAATTCACCTTTTAGTTTTTTTGTGTGTGGGTTTTTGTGAAGTATATAATAAAACATCTGTAAGAATCACATGATATGAATGAGTGGGCTCAGAAGATGCTGCATAGTGTTTAGCTCGGCTCAAAGTGCAGACCTACCATTAACAGGTTTAAAATATCGGTATGTAAATATAAACTATAAATATCTGAGGTTGAAACTGCCAGGCAGAAGGCCTAGAGGAACACCAAAGAGGAGATTTATGGATGTGGTGAAGGAGGACATGAAGGTAGTTGGTGTAAGAGAAGAAGATGCAGAGGACAGGGTGAGATGGAGGCAGAAGATTTGCTTTGGTGACCCCTGAAGGGAACAGCCGGAAGGAAAAAAGAAATATAAAATTCTCATTTTAGTTTGCATTTCTTTGTTTCCATGAAGTATATACAGTGGTACACGCATGGTACAAAATAAAGTTGCAATGACAGTTGCGCAAAATAAATAATAAATAAATAAAGTTGCGCAAAATAAAGTTGCAATGAGCACACTCGAAAAACTCACGAAACAACAGTAACTCTGTCCTTTACATGTGTTAGAACTCTGTGACGAACAATGGGTCGAAGGCACACGAAAAGCATCATGGGTATTATGGAGATACAGCTCCCTCCTTGCCAATGGGAGGCCAGAAGGGCGGGATGTTGGGAGATAGCCAATGGGAGGCCACCGAGGCGGGATGTTGGGAGATAGCCAATGGGAGAGCAACTTGCGCATTGTTTGAATTTTTGAGCTGGTGCATTTCGTAACGTGAATTTTTTTCGTATCTGGAAAAAGCATATGACAGGGTGCCAAGAGAAGAACTGTGGTATTGCATGAGGAAGTCTGGAGTGGCAGAGAAGTATGTTAGAGTGGTGCAGGACATGTATGAGAGATGCAAGACAGCTGTGAGGTGTGCTGTCGGTGTGACCGACGAATTCAAGGTGGAGGTGGGACTGCATCAAGGGTCAGCTCTGAGCCCCTTCTTGTTTGCTATGGTGATGGACAGGCTGACAGACGAGGTGAGACAAGAATCTCCATGGACTATGATGTTTGCAGATGACATCGTGATCTGTAGTGAGAGCAGAGAACAAACCTGGAAAGGAGAGGAATGAAGGTTAGCCTCAGAAAATCAGAATACATGTGTATGAATGAGAAGGACCCAGGAGGAACGGTGAGGTTACAGGGAGCAGAGATAACGAAGGTGGAGGATTTTAAGTACTTAGGCTCAACAATCCAGAGCAATGGAGAGTGTGGAAAAGAGGTGAAGAAACGTGTGCAGGCAGGCTGGAATGGTTGGAGAAAAGTATCCAGTGTGATGTGCGATAGGAGAGTGTCAGCAAGAATGAAGGGAAAAGTGTACAAGACGGTGTTGAGGCCAGCGATGTTGTCTGATTTAGAAACAGTGGCGCTGAGGAAAAGGCAGGAGGCAGAGCTGGAGGTAGCAGAGATGAAAATGTTGAGGTTCTCTCTGGGAGTAACGAGGATGGATAGGATCAGAAATGAGTATATCAGAGGGACAGCACATGTAAGATGTTTTGGAGACAAAGCCAGAGAGGCTAGATTGAGATGGTTTGGACATGTACAGAGGAGGGATAGTGAGTATATTGGCAGTAGGATGCTGAGATTGGAACTACCAGGCAGAAGACCGAGAGGAAGACCAAAGAAGAGATTTATGGATGTGGTGAAGGAAGACATGAAGGTCGTTGGAGTCAGAAAAGAAGATGCGGAGGACAGGGTGAGGTGGAGGCGGATGATTTGCTGTGGCGACCCCTGAAGGGAGCAGCCGAAAGTAAAAGAAGAAGAAGGACGGAAATTTTAGGTAAATGCGTTTCGTAACCTGGATTTTTCATTTGTTGGGTCTTTCGTAAGGTGAGGTACCACTGTACTTAAACTTTCGAAGTGAGGTAAAGAGATAGTGTCGCACTGCTTTGCACCTGTAAAGGACATGTGCTTCGGATATGTGCTCAGCTCAGCTGTGCCCATCATAATTTAAAAAATAAACCATAAAGCTTTTGTCTTTTTTTTAATATAACATTTTAGTGTGCTTTTTGTTTATGTTCCCAGGTAGTATACAGCAAAACACTGAAGCACTTCAGACCCAGTGGATGGCGCTGATCCACATACCGGTAGCCTTTAACACATACAGTAAATGTTAATTATGCTTTAAAAGGTGGCCATGGACGTACCTAAGTCCTGGCTGCACTCCGTGCATTCCAGTGTGTGCTTGTGTCTGTGTGTGTGTGCTCTGAATGAATGTGTGTGTGTGTGTGTGTGTGTGTGTGTGTGTGTGTGTGTGTGTGTGTGTGTGTGTGTGTGTGTGCTCTCTATCTAAGTAATTTCCTTTGTAAGATGAATACATCATTCATCCTCATTCATTTTCTGTAACCGCTTAATCTTAATTACAGTCATTGGGAGGCTGGCGCCCATCCCAGCCGACTCCGGGCGAGGGCAGAGCACACCCTGGACGGCTCGCCAGACCATCACAGGACCGAAACACGCTGACGGCTATGCAGCTCCTCTTGTCGAAAGTCAGCAATGGTTCTTTTAACATGAATCTCTCACCATAGACAGTGAGAGACATGGCCGGCCTTTGATGACCCAGTTAGTGCACTGGGGGGACAGTGACAACCTGTGGAGAGTGGGGCTCAAACCCCAACTTTAGGATCAGTGATCCAGCACCTTTACCACCAGGCCACCACTGCCCATAGGATTAATACACTCCCTGACTTACGTTTTTAATTGGTTCCGGACGGCCGAACGTAAGTTGAATGTGAATGTAAGTTGTTACAGTGACGTATGACGTGTGACGTATGACTCTCATACTGTACTATACATCCATAAATACCATTACCATATCTCATAAAACACCCCTAAATCAATTGTTATAAACATAACATTGTAAAATAATATCAAATATATCAAATAATATCAACATTAATTTTAAATAAATTAAATTCAAGCAAAATAATTTTAAATTGATAAATTTGAATCAAATTCACTCATCAAATATCAAATACAGTATCAAGTATAACCTTTCATATTCTCTATGATGCAATCTTTCTGCTTGTAAATGGTTCCGATGGTCGACGGTTGGCCGCATGACATGAAGCTGAGCCGACTCACTTTACATGAAGCTTAAAACAGCCAATTAACGCTTACAATATGTGAGGCGCTCAATACTGAAAGTAGTGCACTTGCTGAAAGTAGTTTACTTGCTTGAAACAAAGCGCGGGTTATACGGACTTCCGGCTTTCAAGTGAGCAAGGGCTTTGTTGAATTTGTTTAGTAATCAGCCTGCACCGTGAATCACCAGCAGAGCAGAGAGTTCTCTCTTTCCTGGATTTGGGTTTTCATATTTTACAACTCTCTTTGCTTAACTGAGTATGCATGGTAGATTGTGCTGATCCGAGCAGATAGTTAATTCATCTCTGTGTATGAGACTTGCACCCATGCTAGTAGGCTTACGCTTCTGACCAACCAGATTTGCTTCGGGTTACAAAAGTCCGCAAAACAGTGTAAACACAAAGATCACAGAGACGACGTCTTAACACAAGAGTAACACGCTATATAACTGATAAACTGATTATATATATATATATACACACACACACACACACACACATATATATATATATATATATATATATATATATATATATATATATATATATATATATATATATATATATATATATATATATATATATATATATATATATATACACATATATATATAAATAGCTGAACTGGGAAGAAGGAGGGGTACGTTCAGTCTGTCGTTTGTAAACAATGGACGCAGCATCATTGCGTCATTACATCAGTGTACTACGTAGGTACGTGTAAACTCAAAATTTGACATTTTTTTTAGCAAAATCGAAAAAGGAGAAAGAAAAATTTCTTTATTTTTTATACTGTAGTACAAATGTCTGACGAAAAATAGAATGTAGAAAATAAAACTAATGAACATGAAGGCAGTTAAAACATGGCTGGAGGCCTAGAGGCCGTTAAAAGGCTTTGACACGGTTTCTGAGCCAAAAATTTTTATATCTCCAGCTGTTCACAAACGGTCATTTTACTGTTTGACTAAACGTTTAAAAATATCTTAAATCTAAAATAAAACATGGTGCGTAATGCCTAATAACATCAGAACGGTTACTTTAGTATTTTAACGTTATCACTTGGCTTGTGTTTGGCTCCTCATTGTTTCCATTAAAGCATCAGATATGATGACTGATAGTCTCGGCCTTAACCCAGGGGTGTGTCCTACCTTTGTTCAAATGTTTTCACACCGAAATGTCTCTCGTTATCTGCGCTGTTCGTTCACATTCCGTGTGTGTGCTCATGTCGCTCAGAATCCTGACTTGGGCTTGCCGTTACCTGTGCTATGTGGCTCCTCATCTCAGCACGTTGTATCTCCCATGCCGCTCTCTCATTGGCCAGCATCTGCTGCAACTGACAACATCTCTGGGCCTCCTCCCGTAGCTCCGCCCTCAACTCATCCAGAAGAGAACGCAGGGCATGAAACACCCGTCGACTGTCAACTGCCTAAAAGAAAGAGAGAGAGAGAGAGGAAAGCATATAGAAGAAAGATTTTGATGGTGCAGCTTTACATTTTTAAAGCGTACAATAGTAAGACATCTCCATTTGAACACCTTTTGAAAATCTTACTCTAGTTTTTATTTTTTTATTTAAAAAAAAAGATTCCCTAAATTTTTTCCCTAATTTAGTCGCATCCAATTCCCACCCGTCAGGTGTAACCTTCCCTATCATACAACCACCGCAGACCAGGAGGGGGCAAAAGCAGGCACACGTTCTCTCTGTGACACCAGGAGACCAGGAGGTGGCATCGATAGCCATAGCCACCCGCCTCTTTTTTCGAACTGCAGCACATGTGTATTTTGGGGGAGGTCTAACACACTCGGAGGGAAACCGCTATCCGCCCGTTCGTACGAACGAGCTCACAGATGGCCATGATTGGCTTGCTTTCACTGTGAGTGACAAGGAAGTGAGCGTATGCCGTCTGTCCCTCATGTGAGAGCTTGGCAAATCCACTCCCATGAACTCTCGTCTATGGACAGCTGTGGCTTTAACCCGGATTCAAACTCGCGATCTTGAGGTTAATAGTCATGCACTTTGTCGATGCAAAACTTGGGAGTCCACACTCTTGCCTTTTAATGTAAAAAAAAAAATTGAAGGCCGTATTGTGTTGATAAAATATTATAGAATATATGTATTATATATAGAAATAAATATATTATAGAATATCATCATAAAAAACTTAATATGATATGAAAGCAGAATTCCAATCTGATTTTATTAGTTATTCTAAATATTTGTTTTAAATAAATAGAGAGCCACATTACTATAAAACGTGACATGTGTCAATTCTGCAATAGTCATTGAACTCATCCAATGGCAATGATGCAATATGAATAATTATTTGATGGTTTTCCTCCAATCAGAAAAATAATAGAGAATCGATTAAATGATAATACATTTACATTCAAATTTATGGAATTTGGCAGACACCTCAATCCACAGTGACTTACATTCATCATTTCTATACAACTGTAAAATTGAGGGTTAAGGGCCTTGCTCAAGGACCCAACAGTGGCAGCTTGGTGGTATTGGGGCTAATACAGTGGTATCTCACTTCACGAAAAATTCAGGTTACAAAACGCATTTTCCTAAAAATTTTTGTATCTGGATACGAAACAAGTTCACGTTACGAAAGCGCCATCTTAAAAATTCAAAAGAGCCATTCAAACATTCAAACAATGTGCGAGTTGCTTTCCCATTGGTTGTCCCCCAACACCCCAGCCTGTTGGCCTCCCATTGGCTAGGAGGGAGCTGAATCTCCATGACATACAGTACAATACCCATAAAAAATTGAAACAAAATTGGTATACTTTTATAATTTTTAAAGGGTTTATGGGGCAGTATTGGGAGCCTTGGAACAAATCTCACATTTTACATGTAAAATGTGGTTCACCCCAGTGCAGCGAGCTGGGTTATCAAAGGCTGGCCATGTCTCTTATTGTCTATGGTGTGAGGCATGTAAAAGAACCATTGCTGACTTTCGACAAGAGTCGGCTGCAAAGCCGTCAGCGTGTTTCCGCCCTGCGATGGCCTGGCAAGCTGTCCAGGGTGTACTCTGCCCTCGCCCTGAGTTGGCTGGGATGGGCACCAGCCTCCCCGTGACCCAAATTAGGATTAAGCGGGTACAGAAAATGAACTGAAATGAATGTGGTTCAACTTACGAAAAATGCCGGTTCTGAAAAAGGCTCTGGAACGGATTCATTTTCATAAAGTGAGGTACCACTGTACAGTCGGCTCTCTACTTGCGAAATTAGTCCGTTCCAATGCCTTTTTCATAACCTGAAGTTTTCGTAAGTAGAGGTGCATTTTACATGTAAAACGCATGATTCGTTCCGTCTCCTTCTGCTTCAATATCATCCCGATTGTAGAGGGGTTTCAGCCATACTCCTTTGCAATTTCGCTCAACCGCATCCCACTTTCGTATTTTTTTATTATCTCCTGCTTCACTTCGATTGATAACGGGGTCCGCTTCTTCTTTTCGGTGTCACCGGGAATCAGTTTCTTGGGGTCCATGATGGATAACGAAACATAATGCTGCAATGATCACTCTCAAAAAACTCACGAGCCAACAGTTCTGTTCAACTCTCCACGCGTGTGACAGACAGGAAGTATGGGTACAGGAATGAGTACAGTTCAGCTCCCTCCTGGCCAATGGGAGGCCAGCGGGTCAGGATGTTGGGAGACAGCCAATGAGAGAGCAACTCGCGCATTGTTTCAATGTTTGAATGGCGCATTTGAATGTTTGAATGGCGCGTCTGGCGCTTTTCGTAAGACGAGGTTGTTTCGTATACAGAGAACGAAAATTTAGGAAAATGTTTTTCGTAACCTGGATTTTTTGTATTCAGAGGTTTTTGTAAGTAGAGGGCTGACTGTATTAATATTTTCATTAATATTATGAAAACATGCATTCTGAGACGGGGTGGTACGATGGCATAGTACTGTAGTTCCCATGTGTTCCTCACAGAAAGAAGGTTCTGGCTTCAATTCCAAGGCCAGCGTGTGTTTGCAGGGGTTTCCCCAGCTACTTCAGTTTCCTCCCACAGTACAAAGACATCCACTTTGAGCAATCTGGCTTTTCCAAACTGCCCCTAGGTGTGAGTGTGAATAGTTGTGTGTGTGTGTGTGTTTTCACTTTGATGACCTGGAGAGCTGTTCAGGGTGCGCCAATCTTCACCCAGAGTCTGTAAAGATAGGCTCCATCCTCTCTGTGACACTAATAGGATTAAGTGGTTGAGTGAATGAGTGAGTGATTCTCCCCAGATCGTAAAAAAATCAGATTGAGCCATTTTTATGTAGCATAAACAAACACTGGATGCACCAATTAGCTTGTATTTGGTAATTTACAGTAGCCAATCGCCAGTGATTTTGGGATGTATGAGGAAACCAGAAAACCTAGAGGACCAAAAGAGAGAACAGAACAGAACCAGGACCCTGGAGTATTATTACTTGCTATATATTTCACTCTATTCAGCCCACCCACTCACAAATTTATTTACCAAACCATTTCATCCAGTTAGGGCCACAGAGTCTCAGGCAACACTGGACAAAGGCTGGATACACCCTGAACAGCTCTCCAGACACAACTGAGGAATGTAGGGTTGGGGGCCCAACAGTGGCAGCATAGAGGTATTGGGGATTGAACCCTATCCTTTGGATCACTAACCCAGAGCCTCAGCCACTGAGCCGCCACCACCGTCACCCCAATGGGAAACTGGAACAGCCAGTTAGCCTAAAAGTGCATGTCTTTGGACTGTGGAAGGAGACAGAAGTAGACGGAGGAAGCACGGGGAGAACATGCAAACTCGTCATAGAAACACCAAAGCCCGGAACTCGAACCCAGCTGTGAGCAGTGGTGCTAACCATTACACTGCTGTCCCTTCCATGAAGAACACATGAAGAACACTGACTGTTATTTTTCTTCATGTGTTCATCTGCATTCTTTTTGTTTTGTTTTTGTAATTTCCTATTGAAAAAGTGCCACCCGAATTTATCAGGATAAACAAAGCTCTGGGCGTATCCGTACTCCAGTAATCCATGTGAGGTAAATGGAAAGGAAATGACTAATAATTGCTGAATTACTGACTAAATGATGTGCTTTTGTACTCTGCGTGAAAGTGTATGGAAGCCAGAGCACGTGTGGGAGATTATGTAGAACACAATTTCGAACTGTACGGCTCCTGGGGTTTTAATCAACGTCCCTCAAGTCCTACACAGATCGCCTCGACTCACTCCATCAACTATTCACTTCCACAAGTCTAGTGTACTAAAGAGAGCATTTAATACCACATGAGGCCAAAGCATGGATACAAACCCGCTTAGTAGTCATACTTATGAAAGATAACAGAATTAAACTAGATACTCAGATTCCATAGAAATTTCCTTCTTCTGTGATTGTTTTATTTTTATTCTAAATAAAGTAGACTGAACTTATAAATAATCACTGAACTTATCCAATGGCAATGATGTGATGATTCAGTTATCCCATAGCAGTGATGTAATAATTCAATTATTTCATGTCAGTGATTCAATAATTCAATTATCCAATGGCAGTGATACGGATATTCAGTTATCCAATCGCAGTGATACGGATATTCAGTTATCCAATCGCAGTGATACGGATATTCAGTTATCCAATCGCAGTGATGCGGTAATTCAGTTATCACACAGCAGTGATGCGGTAATTCAGTTATCCTATAGCAGTGATGCAATAATTCAATTATTTCATGTCAGTGATCCAATAATTCAGTTATCCCATGGCAGTGATGCGGTTATTCAGTTATACCATGGCAGTGATGCAGTAATTCAGTTATCCTATAGCAGTGATGCAATAATTCAATTATTTCATGTCAGTGATCCAATAATTCAGTTATACCATGGCAGTGATGCAGTAATTCAGTTATCCTATAGCAGTGATGCAATAATTCAATTATCCAATGGCAGTGATGCGGATATTCAGTTATCCAATCGCAGTGATGCAATAATTCAATTATCCAATGGCAGTGATGTGGATATTCAGTTATCCAATCGCAGTGATGCGGTAATTCAGTTATCACACAGCAGTGATGCGGTAATTCAGTTATCCTATAGCAGTGATGCAATAATTCAATTATTTCACGTCAGTGATTCAATAATTCAGTTATCCCATGGCAGTGATGCGGTTATTCAGTTATACCACGGCAGTGATGCAGTAATTCAGTTATCCTATAGCAGTGATGCAATAATTCAATTATTTCATGTCAGTGATTCAATAATTCAGTTATCCCATGGCAGTGATGCAGTTATTCAGCTGTCACACAGCAGTGATGTGGTAATTCGGTTATCCTATAGCAGTGATGCAATAATTCAATTATTTCATGCCAGGGATTCGATAATTCAGTTATCCCACGGCAGTGATGCAGTTATTCAGTTATACCATGGCAGTGATGCAGTAATTCAGTTATCCTATAACTTTTCCTTCGGCACATAATCAGCATATATTAATTCCTGATAATCTGTTATCTCAGAGGTGGTATCTTTCTGTATGGCAAAATCTACTAACCCCAACACCACCATGCAGAATAAAGCATTTTTCACAAACAACCTGTGTTGTGGTTATTGTACAAATTTAGCTGCGCTATGACAGAAACAGCTTGCGTGGGTTTGGGTGAGTTGGATTTGAAAGCTGCGTAGTTGCATTCAATTACTGTATATGTAATACATTTTGTAGGTCTTTTGATGGGAACACACACACACACACACACACACACACACACACACACACACACACACACACACACACACACACACACACACACAGACAGATACGTCCTCCCAGAGCCTGGGACTCAAACACAGGGCCTCCTTACTGTCAGACGGACTCGCTAACCATTACGCCACCATGCCATCCAATGAGGAATCAGGTGTACCGAGGTAGAAACAACTACTGTCTTATATTCTTTAATGATAAATCCCTTTCATTAAATACCAGTGTGACTTTTCACCCAACACTTGTTTTACTGTACCTCTGTTTGGCAGTGAGGTTTATCCAGGGATATTAAGCGTGGGCCAGGCTCAGGAACGTCCCCCAACATGGCCTGGGGACACACCTTGTCCTCCCGTCCTGTGTCTTCCTCGGCACGTTCCCTGACTATTCCAACCTCAGGGATGCTTTCCAACGGTTCATACTGAACAAACAGAGCAAACCGTGACAGCATTTCAATGACGTCATAATGTGCTTCATTATGAACCGCGAATGATAAAGGCTGAAAATCCAAATAAGTGTTCGGTCACCAAAATACCGAATACACAAGTCTCACTGTTAAACTAAAATTGTTGGCATTAATACACAGAATTGGTGAGATCTCTTTCTGTTAATTCATACGAGCTCACAATGATTCTTCCCATTGGCTATCACCATAACTGTTATTCAAACATCATTCAAAACGTTCTGTCTTCATCCAGCCTGACCTCGGCTCCTTCCTCGGCTACGTCTGTGCTGCGCCCGAACCTCCAGCGCATGAGGATCCAGCGCAGCTTCATGTAGACGATTATCGCATTCTGACGGAACAGCCGCACTTCCTGTTGCAGTTGAGCTCTTTCCTGTGGCCATGCGGGCTCATGCGGCTGCAAAGCCTGCAGCTCCAGACCTCCACATGCCTCCTGATATCTCAGATCTTCTTCCTATAAGAAAAGACCGAGGATTAGAGGGTTGAAAGGCGATGAAATTTGCAAAAACGTATTTAATATGATTCAGAGGAGCTGAGAATGCTTTACAGTACAGATCAAAGTGCTGAGTAGGCAGAAGAAAAACTACGTCGATCTGGGACGATAATACGCCTCTGTGCATGTATTCTTTCGTAGTTAGGCATCTGGAGTTGTTTCTGTATCTGGGTAAAGAAAAATTGTGGTGGTTGGCACATCCACCTTGCAGCAAGAAGGTTCTGGGTTTGATTCCCAGCTCGAGAGTTTCTGTGTAAAGTTTGCATGTTCTCGCCGTGCTTGTCGGCTGAGATGGGCGCCACCCTCCCTGCAACACTAATTAGGACTAGGTTCTCCATGACCTTCTGTGCGCTTCCTCTGGTTTCCTCCCACAGTCCATAAACATGCACAGTAGATAAATTGGCGGTTTCAAATCACCCCTAGGTGTGAATGGTCGTGTGAGTGTCGGCCCTGTGATGGCCTGGTGAGCTGTCCAGTGTGTACGTCGACCAGAGACACCTGAGATGGGTGCCAGCTTCCCAACGGCCCAGACTAGCAGTAAGTGGTTCATCACTATGTGTATTTTGTTTGCGGTCTTTCACACTCGAAGGGAAAGCTCTATCCGCCCCTTTGTACGAATGAGCTCACAGACGACCGTGATTGGCTGGTGATCGCTGTAAGTGACAGATAAGTGATCGTATTTAGTCCCTCCCTCCGGTCAGAGTTCAGCCAATTATCTCCCATGAACTCGCCCTCAAGGATGTCTGTAGCATTCAACCAAATTCGAACTTGCGGTCTCCGGGTTAATAGTCGCGAACCTTGTCCATGATAACGTCATGGTCATGTGACGTCAGGTGGATTGTAACGTTGAATACAATCCTCTGATGCTAATGCTAATATACGTAGCATTGTCAATGTGCCATTCAGGAGCAATTCATTCATCTTTTAAGATGTGTAATCCTAACTGGGGTCATGGGGAGGCTGGCGCCCATCTTGGCACTCTGAGCAAGGGTGGCGTGCACACTAGACAGCTCCCCAGACCATTGCAGGGCTACACACACACAACCGTTCATATTCAGACTCACACCTAGGAGTGATTTGGAACAGCCAATTAGCCTACTGTGCTTGTTTTTGAAATGTAGAAGGAAACCAGAATACGTGGAGGAAACCCAAAATAGCGCAGAGAGACCATGCAAATGCCACACAGAAACACCTGAGACTAGGAACCGAACCAAAGACCTTCTTGCTGTGAGGCAAATGTATTAACCGCAACACCACTGTGCCACACCCTAAATATTTATATTAGTATTATAGTTAATTTTGTGGAACAATTCCTCAAACATGTTGGTCACTTGTTGTTGCAGCTGTAAACAGCTGTACCCTTCTCACTGCTTCTCATGGTACTGAAACCTTTACTACACTGTCGGCAAGATAATGTGTATGAAATCCTGCTGTTTGACCTCTGAACTTCAAGATCGCGAAAATACCGCAACATATAACAGTAACCAGTGTAACGTTCATGTACATTTTCTGTAACCGTTTAATCCTAATTAGGGTCGCAGGAAGGCTGGCAGCCATCCCAGTCGACTCTGGGCTAGAGCAGAATACACCCTGGAAGGCTCGCCAGGCCATCGCAGGGCGGAAACACGCTGACGGCTTTGCAGCTACTCTTGTCGAAAGTTAGCAATGGTTCTTTTACATGAACCTCCCACCATAGACAGTGAGAGACACGGCCGGCCTTTGATAACCCAGTTAGTGCACTGGGGGTGGGGTGGGGGGGTGGGGGTGGGGTCAGTGACAACCTTGTGGAGAGTGGGACTCAAACCCCCAACCTTTGGATCAGCGATCCAGCACCTATATCACTTGACCACCACTGCCCCCTACAGTGTAATGTGTTATTTTTCATAAAGAAAAGATTGCTATGATGAATACACGGCTGTGTATAAGAAATACAAACCACTGTACATCATGCTGTTATGGGAAAATCATCAACCTTGGGGTCGTAATCTCATCACCCAGATGTTGATTATTTCCTGAAGCACGATTCTCCGTTATGCTTTACTCCCGCACTATCATTTATCTGTAAGCACACTGCAAAAACACCACGAGCATTATGGGTGATGTAATAGAGAGTAAAGGACGCTGTAACACGCACTACAAATGAAGTCTGATCCAAGATTCACTGTGGAGTTTTATAAAATATCAGCTTCAGAGAAACATGGCAAAGATTTGAGCAGCAAAAACGCAAAGAATGGATTTTAGAATTCTGGAAATGCTGTGAAGGAGTAATTATGCAAAGTTTTATTAAAATTAGCAAAATATTTCTTAAGATATTTCGGAAAATCAGTTGACACGGTGGCATAGTGGTTAGCATGTCCGCCTCACAGCAAGAAGGTTCTGGGTTCAATTCCTAGCTCAGGTATTTCTGTGGGGAGCTTGTGTGGGTTTCTTCTGGGTACTTCGGGTTCCTCCCACTTTTCTTCTTTTTTCATTCATTTAATCACCAAACTGCTAAATTACACCATGGAGCCTATCTCAGCCAACTCTGAATGAAGGCGCGGTGCATCCTGAACAGTTCACCTGTCCAATACAGACCAATTTAGACAAAAGTATTCACACACACACACACACACACACACACACACACACACACACACACACACACACACACACACGCCCAAGGGCAATCTGGAAAGCCAATTAGCTTAAATGTGCATGTCATTGGCCTATGGGAGGAAACCAGAGTACCTGGAGGAAACCCATGCAAACATGTAGAGAACATGCAAACTCGTCACAGAAACGCCCCTGTTGGGCCTGGGACTAAAACCCAGGATCTTCTTGCTGTGAAGTGGACACGCTGACCACTGAACGACCGTGACATACCAGGCATGGCATACTACATTTGAATTATTTTACATTTACCCTTACGAAATCAATCCGTTCCAGAGCCTTTTTCTTAAAATGGATTTTTCGTAAATTGAACCGCATTTTACATGTAAAACGTGTGATTCCTCCCAAGACCCCCAATACTACCCCCTAAACCCTTTAAAATTTATAAAAATATACCTTTTAAGACCTCCTTCTGCTTCAATATCGTACCGATGGTAGACGGGTTTGGCCATATTCCTTTGCGATATCACTCAACCACATGCCACGAGCCCGCTTCTTCTTTTCACTTGCACCGGAAATCACATGCGCGTGTGTGTGTGTGTGTGTGTGTGTGTGTGTGTGTGTGTGTGTGTGTGTGTGTGTGTGTGCGCACGTGTGTTGACCATGTGTTCTTAGCAGAGTTATAATCTTACAAATGTTTATCGAAGGTTAAAAGCCAGTAACTCTGTCCTTTACACGAAAAGCATTATGGGAGCTGCACATCCATAATAGCCAATGGGAGGCCAGCGGGGCGGAATGTTGGGACATGTAGTCAGTGGGAGAGCACGTCGTGCATTGTTTGTATGTTTGAATGGCGCGCGTTTGAATATTTGAATAGCGCCTTTCGTAAGGAGAACTTGTTTCGTATACAGAGACAAAAAATGTCGGAAAATGTTTTTCATAAACTGGATTTTTCGTATTCTGGGACTATCGTAAGGTGAGGTACCACTGTATTTGGTGAAATGGGCAGTGGTGGCCTGGTGGTAAAGGTGCTGGATCACTGATCCTAAGGTTGTGGGTTCAAGCCCCGCTCTGAACAGGTTGTCACCGTCCCCCCAGTGCAACTAACTGGGTTGTCAAAGGCCGGCCGTGTCTCTCACTGTCTATGGTGTGAGGTTCATGTAAAGGAACCATTGCTGACTTTCGACAAAAGGAGCTGCAAAGCCGTCAGTGTGTTTCCGCCCTATGACGGCCTGGCAAGCCGTCCAGGGTGTACTCTGCCCTCGCTCAGAGCCGGCTGGGATGGGCGCCAGCCTCTCCTTGACCCTAATTAGAATTAAGCGGTTACAGAAAATGAACGAATGAATATTTGTTTGAACATAAAAGACGTTTCTACACAACGTGAAACTGTCTGAGTGACCTTCTGATAGATCATTTGTCAAGACTCATGTAGATAATTGCAACTACCTGAGTGATGGACGATGGTAGGTTGTCTCTCTCTTCCTGTCCCGCTCTCATCCTTCTCTCGAGATCCAGACAGAACGGTGCCTCCCTGGCAGGAGTGCCCACTTCAGACAGGCTAGGCTCCCGGAGCTGAACATCATCGCAACACAGAACACAAGCTTTCAGAACACGTTGGTCCATGTCACTGTGACGTGATCCATGTACAAAGATAATGTGCTCTTGCTGTCTCATTAACTTTAAAACTGCTCTTTTTATTTCATATTGACTGTAAATGCCATATTTCTTTGGAACCACGAGGAATGTTGTCAGTGGCCTGCTTCTTCGCAATAAGTCAGTGGGGACTTGGTGTCCTACTAACACTCTCGCTGTAGTCTCGGCATCAGAAACATTGAGAGAAACGCAGAACCAGTAATCTAATACCACCCGTCAGCTCGTTCAACCATGACACGACATTTGCTTTGACTTTGCCTGCCACCAGGGCAGTAATTTCAGCACTCAGGTTATCGCAGATGGTGTAAACTACTCTTGACTCTTCTACAGGACATCGAAATGGATAGATGTTCTGGCTTCTTGCATTTACTTCTAAACGTGACCTTGTTACTGTGAATGCTCATGATGCTGCTATGAAATTACAGAAGCACTTCATGGAACAAACCAGCAGGCAGCTCACGTCCATACACTTTGGTGGAGAGGGACATCAATGACCAATAAAACATAGGGTTGAAAATTTAACGCTGAGATGAATGATCACACTTCATATGCAGCACATTTCAGAGCTGCAGGCAGTTGGGATTTGCCAGCATACAGTCGAGCAGATCTTCTGAGCAGTATTTTATTGTACCTCTGTTTGATACAGCTGCTGGGACTCTCGGCTAGTTTCTGCAGTTTTCGCTATTCAGAACTAGCCACAGGTTGCCCTGGGAGCAGTTTTAGGATAGAGCCATCTCGTTTTTTTTTTGCAGAACCGAACCAAGTAGTGTATACTGTTTCCTGTGTACAGATGTAGATGTTCAATATCAAAGTAAAAATTTGAAGATGAGAACGCCCACGTTTGAGGTGGCATAACAAGACGCGGGTTTGTTGACTTATAAGCAGCAGGGGTCCCATTTTGTTTCATATACAATCACTATCCGAGTTACGACCTAGATCGGTTCCGACCAACCAGTCGTAAGTCAGATTGGTCGTAAGTCGGATATTTAACACAACAAAACTGAAATCACGCAGCACTTGCTATGAGTTTATATGAAGCGTATTATTCACCGGCACGTCCTTTCAACTTGCGAAATAAACGTGTAGCGTTACTTTGCACTGCTCGCAACATCACGTTCACATTTCTTTGCGTATTATCTTCCAACCACGTGTATAGCAACTTTTCCATCTCTGCAATCGGTCCTTCACGCTGTTTTGAGATGATTCTTGACTTAATTGGAGCTGCTGCTTTCACTGCTTCGTTAATGCGGTCCTTGTCCTTCAAAATTGTCGCCACCGTGGAGTGGGAGAGACGGAGATCTCACTTTCACTTTCATCTTCGTCTCCGACGACAGTGCCTTCTTTGCTTTCTTGGTAGAATCACCATCTGATGAATCGGACTTCCTCTTTGGGGGCCATGGCAATGGTGTACAGTAAATGAATGTATGAATGAATGTAAAATCGTACTGTAAAAGAGATGTTACTGCGACGGTATCTCGTCACTGAGTGTAGCGGTGGAAGAATGCTGTGAGTGTGAGATGCTGGGATGCTGTGCTGCCACAACTATTTTACGCGCTAAGAGACATATACAGTAAACTCATAATAGGCATCTGCTGGACGTGGTCATAAGTACAGGTGGTCGTAACGCATGTACACTGTAACTCGGATAGTGATTGTACTTCAACATTGCATGGGAAACAATGCCGCCGACAACATACAGTCCAAATCCTTTCCTCATTGTTTGCATATGTTTAAAATATAAATTATAGTAGAAATTTTGATATCTGGCAACCCATAATAACTAATTTCCAGTGCTTCTTTTCTGGGAATGGGGCAGCGTGATTCTCAGGCCAGTGGGCCTCAGGTTGCTCTTGTTGCAGTAACCATTTGTGACCACTAGGTGCAATATTAACTCTAAACAGGGGCAGTGAATATGCAGCCTCATGATGTGAGCGACATCCAGAAAGGAAATTGAGCAAATTAGTGAAAAACTGGCCTAAATTGAAAGAAAATAAACAAAAAATGTATTTGTTAATTACTATAAAATTTTAATAGAATTTAAGACGTATAGACTTGTGAGTTGTGATTTGAAATTTATATGATGTATCGTACATGTATTCAGTACATGGAGGAAATTTATCCCACCTGCATTTATGGATGAGCTGCCAGTGGCACTAGCACAGATTTTCCACACAAAGGCTTCATGCTAATGTTAACCTGTTAATCTCAGCATTCAAAAGATATGTGCAGGAAGTACACAGGAAGTGTGTTACATGCTAGCGTAGTGCACCTGAGGCACATGAGTGGTGCATGAGTGATGAGAACTCAAAGCGAAACTGAAATTAAAAGCAGCAGCTGTGACTAGCATGATGTTCGCAAACACAAAGGTGAGCTATGGACAATGGCGTGAGATCATGTGACCACCACCAATCTCACCAGTCTGATTCATCGATAAATGTCAAATGACTGCATTTGCTTCCAGAGGTTTTAAATAATAATAATAATAACAATAACAATAATAATAATAATAATAATAATAATAATAATAATAATAATAAAAAATGCAATATACCAGATACACATGTACAGCGAGAGTTCTTTGTGGGGACTTTTTACCTGACACACTTTTCATTAGACAAGTTTTTAAAACGGTGTGTGGAATAAGAGATCATTCATCATAAAATTCATTCAGGGCCTGTGGAATATTAACCTTTATTCTTTTTTTATTGTGTGTATGACCTGGCTATTCTTTAACTGTCTATAAAAAGCTATAATTACTACTGGGTCAGATTTAAAGAAAAATCCACCTGAAATAATTTGTATATTCGTTCATTCATTTTATGAAGCACTAAATCTTAATAATGGTCATGGGTAGGCTGGCGCCCTTCTCAGTCGACTCTGGGCAAGGGCAGAGCACACCCTAGACATCTCATCGGGCCATCGCAGGGCAGAAACATGCTGACGGCTATGCGGCTCCTCTTGACAACAGTCAGTAATGGTTCTTTTACATGAACCTCACAGCAGAGACACTGAGCGACATGGCTGGCCCTTGATAACCCAGTTAGTGCACTGGGTGTACTTTGCATATTCATTTTTACAATTAATAAGATTTAAATAAATCGGGTTATCAAAGGCTGGCCATATCTTCCACTGTCTATGGTGAGAGGTTCATGTAAAAGAACCATTGCTGACTTTAATCAAGAGGAGCTGCATAGCCGTAAGTGTGTTGCTGCCCTGCAATGGCCTGGAGAGCTGTTCAGGGTGTACTCTGCCCTCACCCAGAGTTGGCTGAGATGAGTGCCAGGATCCCTGTGACCCTAATTAGGATTAAGCGGTTCGCAAGATGAATGAATGGATTACCCACAATTCTCTTCTAGTGGACAGCAACACTCACTACATATACTGTACATGCACCGAATATTCCGGTTCTGGTACTTCGGAAAAGAAAACATTTCTACTAAACTGATAACATGAAATACAGTATTATTATTCCCGTAAACAAACAGTATTACACACCATGTACATTAAACTGTTGTCTCGGTGGTATGTGTACAGTGCATAGATATCAGATAATACTAGATAATACACGGCCGAACCACAGCATAGTAATGGACAGCACCAAGTTACCGTCTTCTTGGAAGTGAGTGCGAAACAGCAGGATATTATCTTTATCGTACATGCAGGATGTGCATAATACATCCACATTTATTAAAAAAAATAATGTGAATAAATAACTTTGATCATATTTATATGTAACTTAAATAGGGGTCGGGTGTGCTGTGAGGTGAGTGGCAGCCAAAGGTATTGGTTCTGTTGGGCCGATCCTTGCTACTGACTCTGAGTCTTGGGATGTGGAATGTCACGTCTCAGATGGGCAACGAGCCTGAACAGGTCTGTAAGGTCGAGCGATACTGATTAGATAGAATCGGACTCACCTCGACGCACAGCTTGGGCTCTGGAACCTCTCACCTCGAGAGGGGTTAGATTATAAACTACCCGGCCAGAGAAACACAATAAAATGTTAAACCACGTTTCGATTTGCTTACAGCATGTAATTATCAAGCCGTCTGGAATCGATGAGGAAAAAACTGAACCCCTCCATAAAGTATTCTCCAGCACATCCTGAAAACTTTCTATAGGATTAAGATCAGAATGCCGGGGGGCCAATACATATGTGAAAATAATTCCATATGCACCCAGAACCACTCTTTCATTATCTGAGCTTCCAATTTTATATCCGAGCCATCAGGGAAGAAAAGGTGAATTGACGTGATAACCTGCTCATTCAGTACATTCAGAACATCAGCTGCTTCATTTTATTGTCACATTAATGTTGCTGAGCCTCGACCGGGCCAACTGAAGCAACAATGCCATGGAGATTACATGCTGTTATCCAGAATAAAGGCACAACAAAATATTACAGCAGTGATATTTACCGTACACTGCACAGAACTGACCATGAACAAGCCAGGTGCTATAAAATTTTCTAATTAAGGCATGCTGAGTTCTGAATAAGGGTGAATTTTGAATACAGGTGGTATCCGACTTATGACCTGCGCGACTTACGACTGTTCGACTTTATAACCACCCATGACTAAAAAAAAAAAAAAGAATAAATAGCTTCTATACTTGGGTATCATGTGTGTGAATATCATCAGCCGAGCCGAGCAGAGCTGATTCTAGTCTATTTGTGAGGATCGAATGGGCGAAACCATCTACACACACATGCATACAGGGATCCCGCGTTACTTTGCGCTTCAATTCTTGCAGCTTCAGTGCATCATGTTTTTTTTTTTTTTAATATTCATCAATTAAGGAAGAACAGGTGGAACGTTAAGGAAAATACGACATGAACAAGGCCAATTATGCAAAAAAAAAAAAAAACCCAAACCAAAACAAAACAAAACAAAACAAAAAACAAAAAAACAACCCAAAACCCCCCATCAAAACGACTTACATTTTTATGCAAGGTGCGCATCTGAGTGCGTGCACGTCTGTATGTGTGTGTATTTATATTTTATTTACTTTTTATGCATTATTTTTGAATGTTTAATTGTTATTATAAGCATTTATAGCATTGAATATGTATTTATTGATATTATATACACATATACATTTACGTATACGCCAGTCAGGGGGGGGTTGATCCTACTTCGCGGAATTCAGCGGTCGCAGGGGAATCTTGGTCCCAATTAACCGCGGAAAGTGAGGGATCCCTGTACATACATCCATCCTGTACTCTTCCTCTTTCCATAATCTGAGCCGAACAATGACTCCGGTGCTCTGGAGTCAACTCTTGATTTTTTGAACCATTAACTGATTCACGAGAAGTGACTCCTCCCCCACGTCCTTTGTAAAGAGACGTATGAGGTTGAAAATAAGGTAAAGAAAATTGCAAAGAATATTTTGATACAAACTTGTAGAAAGGTCCAGTACATTGCACATAATAATAGTAATATATGTACAGACCCGACTTGCGTCCGACCCTTTTACAACCTGTTGGTCAGAACCAAATGCAGTCGTAAGTCAGACACTACCTGTATTTGAATTGAATGTGCTGTTCATATTTGAAATGATTTTAGAGTGCAACGTCTTCACTGTTTCACCTTTATCTGTTTACAGAGAAGAGTTTGAACCAACCCATCACATTTAACATGATCACGCCCATCATCTCGTAGTAATAAAATTTCACTATAAACAAAAACTAGGTTGGATTGTGATGAAGATATTAAAGCCTGAATCTCTGTAGTTTCAATATTAATTCTTAAAAAGCTGTTATACTTGTACATTTTTTTAGCACAGGACACTTGACCATGTCCTGTCCATGACACAAAAGCTACACTCCTGGATACTTGAAAGAGATTCTGCTTAAAACTTATAAAATCTCTTCGACACCGAAGTATATCTACCTATAGTATCTACCTATAAAACCCCCTTGGGGCACGGTGGCGTAGTGGTTAGCACGTCCGCCTCACAGCAAGAAGGCCCGGGTTGGATTCCCGGCCTGGGCGTTTCTGTGTGGAGTTTGCATGTTCTCCCCGTGCTTGTGCGGGTTTCCTCCGGTGCTCGGTTTCCCCGCAATCCAAAGACGTGCACTGTAGGTTAATTGGCCGTTCTAAATTGACCGTAGTTTCTCTCCTGCAGCGGCACTGGAACCCAGTCGTATCGGCACTTGCCTTTCCATTGGATCCTTCCAGTGGCGCCGAGACAGGGGGGGACTTGCTGCTTGGGTAACAGCCTGTCCCTCATTACTCCCTACCCAGGCTCTGTGCACTGGGGAGTATCACCAGTCAGGATACTGGCCAGAGCGCAGCCATAGTCCTTCGGGACTGACGGAGGCCTACGCTATAAAACCCCCTTCAATTTTTCAAAGGTGTTTGAACTGAGGAGAAATTTTAAGCAATGCTTACCTGTAATACCCCCATTTCACTGGAGCATGGAATGCAATGATTGTGGCGGAAAGGCACGGAACGCAATCTATGGAGGAGCTTCAGCATTTTTACATAGAAAATGGGTCAAAAACCGACAGAAAATCGAACCCTCGGAACACCTTTGGAATGTTCACGGAATGTGCGGAAAAGACACGGAAAGACCGCTGTACAATGTCGGAATACATGTGTAAAAGCGCTCAGATTACCTTCGGAACCAGTGCGGCTTGCAAAGGAAGACCTTCGGATAATTCGCGGAACGTTCACGGAAAGCACGGGACACATGAGGAACGATTACAGCACTACTCCATTTCAGAAGGAAGACCTACAGAATGATTGCAGTACGGGCAGAATGAATGCGGAACGTTCAACACCGAATGACGAATACCTCCATTTCACTAGAGCGTGGCAGACTTGCGGAAGCAAAACCGTAGTCATCCTACAACGTTCCTCAGTCATTCCGTCATCTTCCGTGTTCTTCTGTACAATTCCAAAGGTATTCCTCCTCTTCCATCAGGCCAAAATTTTCCACAAACGTGCTTTTGAACATGTTCAAAAGCACGTTCACGGAAAAATTTTCCGACAGTGTTCCCTCACATTCCGCAGTCCTTCCACAAACGTTCTGTCCTTTCCGCAAACGTTCCGTGATCGTTCCTTTTATTCCGCAAGTTTTCTGTGAACGTTCCGCAAACCTTTCTCCGTCTTCCGAGTTGTCAAAAGCGGCCACAGAATCCCCACAGAATACTCACGGAAGATTTGTGGAATACATGCGGAACGTTCGCGGAATGGTTGCAGATAACACGGAAGACTTGTGGAACACTCAAGGAAGTCCACTACAAATATTAAATTACTCCAGTTAATTTTTTCTGTTTTCCTGTTCAAGTAATAAAGTTTTAAAGTTATAATCACTGTGGTTTGGACTTGTGTGCATGGTTTTTAGTCTGAAATGATTTATTGAGGTGCAAATAAAAGAAACATATTGACATTATTGATATTAAACATATTAACATATTTTAAATTTATTGTAAATTATAAACATATTGCACATTAGAAACCTATGTTAAATTACAAACACATGTTAAATTTTAAATTTATTGTACATTATAAACATATTATACATTATAAACATATAGTCTGAATGAGAGAATGAGGTTCCTTGGTCAAATCTGCGTATTTGTAGGCGGAATCAGGAGCAAATCCTTTGATCTTTGCCGATTTTTCCTCGTTGAAACGTGGTTACGCCAGGTATTCCTCAGTCATTCCTCAGTCATTCCTCAGTCATGGCATGTTGAACGTGAACGTTCCACCTTCATTCCGCATGTTCCGAGATCATTCCATGGGTCTTCCTACCACAGTCGTTCCGCAAACGTTCCGTCCTTTCTGTGAACGGTCCATGAATTATGGTTCCATGAATTATTGGTTCCGAAGGTGATGTTTGCGGAAGGACTGCGGAACATGAGAGAACACTGTCGGAAAATTTTTCTGTGACGGAAGAGGAGGAATACCTTTGAATTCTATGGAAGGACATGGAAGATGACGGAATGACTGAGGAACGTTGGAGGATGACTACGGTTTTGCTTCCGCGAGTTTGCCTCGCTCCAGTGAAATGGGGGTATAAACGTTTACGTCAAAGTGCTGTCCTGTCCATAATCCACTTATTTTATCATTTCTTCCTACATGCACAACTCATAGAACCAAAATAAAAATAAAGTTTGTAAAACAGACAGGTAAAGAACACCTCCAAGATGAGTAAAGGTTTAATACTTAATTTTAAGTTACTTCCAGTTTTAAGGGGGGTTGAGTTCTCAGAAATGTCTCGCCCGTGACCTGAAAAATACCGTACATGTCTAACGTAAATGTCCTCTATCGAGCCGAGCTGCATACTTGTTCTTCTACCCAGCAAGTTCTTATAGCTTATAGTGTCTGTGTTTGAGTCTCAACTCCATCTAAGGTTTTTTGGGTTTATTTTTTTAATTAGACTGAATTTTGCTGAGTAACAAATAAATATTTAATATATTTCAAGGTGGAATTTTTCCAGTAAATCTAATAAGGGCTCTATGCATCATTCTCTCGGGTTGTCGTCAAATCATAAAACAATATTGTGGAGAAATCTTCCTGCTTAGAAATTATTCTGAACATCTCCTACACTCCTCACCAGTGCTTTTTAAAGTTATTTTAATTTTTGAAAAGCTGAAACATTAATAAAAGTCATCAGTGCTTTTCTGAAGTCCAGGAGGAAGATGGACGAGGCACTGACCTCGGCTCGGACACTGTGAGACCTGCCGTATCTACTGAGCGCAGGCGCCTCCGGGCCATTCCACCGGCCTAGGGACCACTCGAACTCCTGTCTCCGGCCGGACTGTGAGTGGGGGAGGAAGTAAAAGGGAGGAAAAGGGTGGAGGAGAGGACGGGTCGACAGGGGTGGTGGGGTCAGGAGTGAGGTGGTGGAGAGTGGAGAGGGAGGCAACGTGGGGAAGGAGGTGCATGGAGTTGATTGGTGAACGACAACAAATGGAAAAGTCACACGATAAGACACTGATTTAAAAATCATAGTACAAAAATGAGCTTAAAATATAAAAAAAAAAAACAAACAAACAAACAAACAAATGACTGACAAGCACAATAAAATAAGAGATGATAATGGAACCATGGTGGACCGAGACGAAAATGCACAAAGACAGAAACGGGCAGAGCGGGCTACAAGACGAAGAAAAGCGCAAAAAGAAAAACCAACTTGAAGATAGTGGCATAGGAGAGAGACGAAAAGAGGACGAGAATGAAAATGAACAGAATCATGGGCTGAAACATCTGAAGGATACACACAGAGAGAGAGAGAGAGAGAGAGAGAGAGAGAGAGAGAGAGAGAGAGAGAAACACAGACCCACAGACAGCAAGAGAGAGAAAGACAGAGCAAGAGAGAGAGAGAGAGAGAGAGAGAGAGAGAGAGAGAGAGGGAAAAGGGACCGGGAGAAAAAAAGAATGCAAAACACTTGTTATGAAGCGCATGCAATGAGGGATACATGAGTCTAAAAACCAACAACCGAAACTGTGCAGTGAGCGCTATGCTTAACACTAAAACACACACACACACACACCCACGTGTGTGTGTGTGTGTGTGTGTGTGTGTGTGTGTGTGTGTGTGCATGGGTGTACACTTCAGCCATATTGTAAAAGCAGCATGCATATGAGATCCAGTTCTTGGCCAAAAGCAATGTATATCAAAGGTTTTATTATGAACCACTGAGTTACAGCCGACATCACAATAATGTACAGCATACAGTACACATCATGGCTTCATGCTCGATGTAATGTGTGTAGTGGTGTATGGATCAGGTGTGCTGTTACTGTCATGTAACTACTTACGTTTAATTTACAGCGACTGGGTTCCAGGAATAAGAAAATAGCTTGTATACATACATTAACATTACTATACGACAGGGGTGTCAAACTCGTGCCACAAAGGGCCATGTGGCTGCAGGTTTTTGTTTTAACCAAGCAGCAGCACACCTGACTTGGCTCATTCAAACAACTGATAAGAGTCTTCAGGCAGTTGATTGGTCAATTTGTGTGCTCTGTCCAGGGACTGACCAATCAAATGCCTGAAGACTCTTATCAGTTGTTTGAATGAGCCAAGTCAGGTGTGCTGATGCTAGGTTGAAACAAAAGCCTGCAGCCACATGGCCCTTTGTGGCACGAGTTTGACACCCCTGCTATACGACCGAGGGAAGTGGGCGGGTCTTCTGGACCTGTGATAGAGTTAGGCGTCCCGGCTCCCACGAGTCTCCACTGTCATGTGTGCATGCCATGAGACAGTCGGTAAGTGCAGGATCTGTTTATATACGTATGCGAAGACTGGGTCTGGCTGATTGTGCACAAGAAACCACCAAATTGGTGCAGTGGACAAGAAGACGGACCCAGCAAAGCGTTGTGAAGCGCAACCAGGGCACGGTAAGACACACACAGGACACTGCTGGCCATCCACCGCATTCTGACCCATCTCCGGCCGTCTCGGCTATGTCGTGCCACTGGACTCGGATAGACCGGGACGAGAGAATGAGGCTGACAATCTGCGCGACTCTCCCTCCCTCAAAATCCAAGTCAAGCGCAAGTCATGACTTCAGCCATACCACAGATCATTGATCTAATATGAAGTCGTAGTCATCTTCGACCTCAAAGGATGAACAACACTATACAACCTAATCAGTTTCCTATTTACTTCATAATTTGGTTTCACTCACCAGCCAGATCAAACAACACAACATCTAGCATGCACAAATGCTAATGCTAACACATGTACAGCAAAACAGTGAGACTCTCAGTGACTGTTTAGCATTAGCCTAACCTATTCCAGTCTCGGTCCTCACGTCTGCTTTCCCTTGGCCGTGCCTCATGTGCCTTTTTTGTCCCAAATTTGTCATGTTTTTTTTTAATTATTTGATTCTCATCAGTACAATCCTTTCCTTGTAGCCTGTTTTTATAAAGACATGCCTACATAGCGTGGTTCCTAATTCCCTCTTACCCTAAATCCTATCACATCCTGATTATCTGTCCAAACTATTCTGTCTGCCTGTATTAGATTAGTCAGGCAAGCTGCCTTTTAATTGTTTCACTTTAATCTAACTCTCTGTGCTTAATGACGGTAACTTCCAACCTTGGTCATGCAGAAATTGACTGAAAGACATCAGATCCAGCTAATTGGACAAGTAACCAGTGTTTTCTGAGCGTTAGAGCAGGGAAAACACTAATCTGCAGGACCGAGGTACTGCGGAAACCACAGAATATATTAGGATAGAGTACCCAACGATGCATCGTTTCTCTAAATAATAGACGATAATGTTAAATGTCGCTAAATAAAGACTCTTAGGTAGCATGCAAATAAGTTTCCATTTCTGTGCTCAACTTTCTATAATTCAGGTGTGGTATACTGAATGATACTGAGTGACTTTTTATGACTGTCGCGGCCTCTAAAATGGCAGATCTTTGAAGCGAATTAAATTTTTAAAATTGTGATGTGTGTTATATTTATCTGTTTATTACAATGAAATTGTAGGATTACATGAAATATGCTAAAAAAAAAAAAAAAGTTAGTTACATCTTTATTTCGATGTCCTCAAACGCATAAACAGTATGGCGATGTCCAGCAAAACATTTGCACAGTGGACTCCTATGGCTGGTGAAATTCCTGGTGTAATCCAATAATTGGCCCAATTTGTGGAAAACTTGTAGTAATTGCTCAAAATTGCAAAATTTCACAAGGATTGGTTAAATATGCATAAATGATGCGATCGGAAGGGATTTCTGGAGGGACTCAAGCACTTGTAGAGACTCCTTTTGTCCATTTCTGAACCTTGACCAGATGTTCAGTAACAGTGTTGAGAGTGCAGGCAAGAGCAAGTGGAACTGTGGATGCATGGGGTAGAGTCAGTCAACTGTTGCTATAGTTGTTGGAGTCACTGTTTAAAATTTGAATGGGAGGGGTGGGGCGAGGGAGCCGATCTCTGATCGACTTGGCTGTTGTGTGTTTATGTTAAATGTGTGAAAGCCTACAACCACCTGTTAAGTATCGCCTCCTCATCACACATGACCATACGTACTCACACGACTACTGCATAGACAAACACGCACACCCCTCACCCTCGCGTGTTGCATGATCCTCCCACCTGCATCTTTACACACGACTGCGCATGCGCATTCAGGGGCAGCATAACACTTCAGAAGGGAAGCCCTGTCTGCCCCATCGTACGCATGACATCACAGACGTAAATGATTGGCTGGTGATCTGTAATTGACAGGGAGGCAAGTAGATGGTCTTAGCATCAGCCTGGATTTGAACATGCGATCTTCACGTTGAACAATCGTTTGTTAATACGCCAGTAGGGAGCCCCTACAAAAATGGCCTACATCCTACAAAAGTGCAATTTATTACCAAATCATGACTGTTCTTGGTAAAAACATTATTATTTTTTTTGTATATACATGTATATATACTGTATGGTATATCAGATACACTGAGAGGGAAGCAACACGCATCTTACTGATGTTTCTGACTGGCAGAATTTCTGACTGGAAAGATTTGAAAAGTGAGTTTTCAGATTAAAAATTTTTTAATTTCTGAATTTAAAATAAAAAAAAACAAAACAATGGAGTGTGCAAGCTGGAATGCTTTCCATGACTGCAGCATAGTGAAGCAATGAAACTGCACTGTGGGCTGTCAAGCTGAAATGAGTCCCATGCTTAAACATGCCACTGTGTATGTCTAGAAGCAAGAATACTGCCTCAGCTTATAAATAATATGATCCAATTTACATTAAATGAATGAGGCACCAACACTATTACTGCCCAATTGTATGAGGCTAATATCTCTGGAGAACAGGCTTTGGGTTTGCGGTGGATTTCTCCTGAAGGGATACATGCCAGGCGTGATTGGGAGATTGAATCTGCTTGGTAAACTATATTCAATACAAAGGTAATGATTTAACCACTTTGCCATTCTTGTTAAGCTTAGAAAGAGAGAAGCAGCAGAAGGTGATCTGAACCATGTCTCAATGTAGCAGTGATAGGAGATGCTGCAAGACTTGGGAGAAGAGAGACAGAGTAAATATGATCTACCTGAAAATCTGTCGACAGGTCCCTTCCCAGAGTTCCAATCGGTGAGTCGCGGGACATGGAGGTGACTGTTGACAAGAAGCTGCTTGACTCAGTTAGGTTAGGCATCGGTGAAAGGTCATCACTGCGGTCCCTCAGACCTTCACCCAGGTGGTCCACTTTCTCCATGAAGGTGTAAAGCTCTGTCCGAAATTTCCGCATACGAGAATTGATGCCATCTAGCACCTGAGACTGAGAGTCAGGCTTGGCTTCGGCCGAGTCGCCATCACCCCTGAAGTCAGAATCCTCGACCACAGAGTCAGCCCCGGTTACAAAAATGTGCCCCTCGCTGATCAGGCTGTTTGTGTCCGAAATGAGCCTCTCCACTGTCTTTCCCAGCCGCTCAGCCTCCCGTTTAATACCACCAAGGATCTCACGATCCTCCCGTCTTCGCTTTGTAAGCTCAAGCCCTCCAAGCTCGCCAATATCTGACCCCTTCCCAGCGCTACCAAAACCTGAGGTGGCCGTCTTCTCAAACAAGTCCTCAGAGTCGCTCTCACCACCCACTGGACCTTCTCTTTTGGGGTGGAGCAGCAACAGCCGTCCGGTATCATCCTCCTCGACATCCCTGCGGCCAGTGTCACTGTCTGCATCACTATCACGAGGACTTGCCGATCGGAGGCCTAGGTGTGCAGCCAGGTCGCATCGTTGCATGTTTGAGATCAGTACACGATTCTCGTATTGCAGCTTCATGACCTTCCCACTCAGTTCGTTAATCTGCATCCGAGCAGTTTTCAACTCCTCCTGCAGGGACACTATGCCACTCATTGACATGCTTGCACCATTGTTTCCAGGCTTAAGCATGGCTAAAGCACCTCCGCCCTCTACCTCTTCCGCCTCGCCATCCGAAGGTCCGAACTTGAAGCGATTGAGTTCAGTGGTCAGCTGTTTGTTGCGGTCCTCAATCTCAGAAATGGAGCGCCGCAGAAGCTCCGCCTCCTCCTCCACAAATTGCAAGTGGCGCCGAAGCTCACTGGCAGACTCTGGAGCATCTGAACCAAATGGTGACGTAGGCACACTGGAGAACGGTTCACGACCAAAGCAATCACGCTCATATTGGCAGCGCAGGTCTTCATTCTCAGCCCGCAAGCCTCGATTCTCTACTTCAAGCTCCACAATCTTCCTGCCCAGAATATTGGCCTCCTCTTCCACAAGCTTGAGGCGTAGCCGAAGTTCGGCTTCACGTGTGCTATGCGGCCCACCACCAGGTGTCTCGGCTAAAGGTAATGGGCTGTCCACGTCTCCGTATAGAGTCTTGTATTTTTGTAGCTCTTGATCCAGCTCATCCTTCTCCCGGCCAAGCTTGGCCATTTTCTTACGCATAAGGGCTGATTCTTCTTTAGAGAACTGCAGCTGGCATCGCAGATCAGCGCTATCCTCCTGCACCAGAGGACAAATATCAATGTTCATTTATAATTGTATTGTCTTAATGAGTGTATTATTATGCCTGATGAATATTTATTATATCCTGACACAGCCATTTGATTTTTGCAAACAAAAGTAAATGTTATCATTCAGACTCCTACTTCCTCCCAAACCTCTCCTGTATTAAGAAACACTTTCGTTACAATTGTTCATTCATTTTCTGAACCACTTAATGCTAATTAGGGTCACGGGGAGGCTGGTGCCCATCCCATCCGACTCCGTGCAAGGACAGAGTACATTCTGGACAGCTCGCCAGGCCATCCCAGGGCAGGGTGTAACCCAGTTAGCTGCACTCGGGGGACAATGACAACTTGTTGAGAGTGGGGCTCAAACCCCCAACCTTGGGGTCAGTGATCCAGCACCTTTACCTCCAGACCGCCACTGCCCTGTTTGGTTACTTTGTTTACTAAAACAATAGAAGGATATTTACTATTAATTCTACATTAGACTTGAACTTGTTTTAGTTTGGACGGTATGGTGGTGTAATGGTTAGCAGGACTGCCTCACAGTAAGAAGGTCGCAGGATTGAGTCACTGGCTCCTAGGTTGCCCCAGCTGTGGGTGGGAATGGCCCGACAAGCCTTTCAGAGTGTATCCTGTCTTCACTCGGAGTTGGCCCGAGATAGAATCCAGCCTCTTTGAAACCCTAATAGATTTAAATATTTCTGCAAATGAATGTCTGGATAAATTGTGTGACTTAAATTAACTCCCATAATAAGAAAGATTTTGAAGTGGGTGTAATTCTTGCTTCTATCTGTCTCTTTATTTTAATTTTTTAGCGACCAATTGATTTTGTACAACCCTGTCAAAGCGAGGAATAAACCACTCCGTAAAGTAAAGTAGAAGTCGGAGTATTTCTCATTTTTGTTTCCTCTGGGAGTTTCAGGAACAAAGCCCACAGCTCCCCTCACTGCCAGCCTCTCTCAGCTACACTGGTCCAGTATCAAGTACAAAATCTTGATCCTCACCGTTAAAGCCGTGCATAACCCCGCCCTGTTCTATCTCAGTCAGCTGTTGACTCTGTAGTCCCCCTCTTGTTCTCTCAGATCTTCTGGCAGTCAAGTACTCAATATCCCACGCACTAGATTTTTCCATCCTTTGAGACAGGTTCTTCTGTACCATGACCTCTAAACTCTGGAATTCTCTCCCTCAGTCTCTCCATGAATTGCTCGACTTTCTCCACTTTCAAGTCTGAATTGAAGACTTTTCTCTTTTGTGAATCTTTCTTTTCATGCTTTACTGCTTCGTCTCTTTCACTTTCCTGTTGTATTTTCCCCTATATAAAGCAACACTGGGTTTGTGAAAAAGGTTATAACGCAACAATCACGCATTCGTTTGCCAAAATGCTTAATCCTATTAGGGACTGTGGGGAGGCTTATGCCTATCTCAGCTGACACTGCTCGCCAGACCATTCCAGGGCCAATGCACACAAGCATTCATATTTACACCTATGGGAAATCTGAAACAGCCAATTAGCTTAATGTATATGTCTTTGAACTGTGGGAGGAAACCAGAGTACCTGGAGGAAACCAACACAAGAACAGGAAAAACATGCAAACTCCACACAGAAACACCCAAGCACGGTACTTGAACCCAAGACCTTCTTGGAATGAGGTGAACCTGCTCACGACCTAAAATGTACATTATTCTACAGTGTAGAATTGTGTTTATAATTTAAGCATTATTTCTATTTTGTCTTTTTTAATATACAGTGGTACCTCACCTTACAAAATTAATCCGTTCCAGAGACTTTTTTGTAACCTGGATTTTCCGTAAGTAGAACCGCATTTTACATGTAAAACGCGTGATTCGTTCTAAGGCTCCCCAATAGTACCCTTTAAAAATGATAAAAGCTTTTAGGGTACTTACTTTGTGTTGACCATGTCCTCTTAGCAGAGTTATGATCTTACAAATGTTTATGCAAGGTTAAAAGCCTGAGCCAAAAAATAGTTGCAACGAGCACACTCAAAAAACTCATGAACAAGCTGCTGCTCAAGGGAGCTGCGTCATCCCTCCTAGCCAATGGGAGGCCAGCGGGGCGGGATGTTGGAAGATAGTCAATGGGAGAGCAGCTCGTGCATTGTTTGAATGTTTGAATGGTGCATTTTAATGTTTGAATGGTGCGTTTGAATGTTTGAATGGAGTGTTTGGCGCGTTTCGTAAGGAGAACTTGTTTTGTATACAGAGACAAAAAATTTTGAAAAATGTTTTTTGTAACCTGGATTTTTCGTATTCTGGGACTATCGTAAGGTGAGGTACCACTGTAATGGATTTAGACTGGTCAGTTGAATGTACTGGGGCAGTAGTGGTCTAGTGGTATAGGGCGCTGGATCGCTGATCCAAAGGTTGGGGGTTCGAGTCCCACTCTGCACAAGGTTGTCACTGTCCCCCCCAGTGGAGCTAACTGGGTTATCAAAGGCCGGCCATGTCTCTCACTGTCTATGGTGTGAGGCATGTAAAAGAACCATTGCTGACTTTCGACAAGAGTCGGCTGCAAAGCCGTCAGCGTGCTTCCGCCCTGTGATGGCCTGGCGAGCTGTCCAGGGTGTACTCTGCCCTCGCCTGAAGTTGGCTGGGATGGGCACCAGCCTCCCAGTGACCCAAATTAGGATTAAGCAGGTACAGAAAATGAACTGATGATGAACAGTTGAATGTAATTTAGTTCATGTCTCTCTGTCTCTCTCGAAACTATATCTGTGTGTGTGTGTGTGTGTGTGTGTACACGTATGGTTCACCAACACAAACCTGAAAAAGAGATTTCTTGTCCTTGAATGTTTCTCGGCTTCCTCGTCTCCTTATTGCCATCTGCAAAAGGAGGACAATCAAAAACAGATGTTAGGATTCAAAACAATAGCTGTCCGAACATCTGTGAACATCGGAGGAGCAAATGATAACAGATATCAATTCCAGGACTGCTTGAAATACTTCTGGTACTCCGTTTGATTTTGGAGCATCAAGGTCAAAGGTCAAGGCCAGAGTAAGGTTTGCTTTTTTTTTTTTTTTTTTTTACAAAGTTCAGAACACGGCACTTTTTTGGAGATACTGTAAACACGTCTTATGTTGAAATGGATATTGGTTAGATCAAAGAAAACGTGACATGGAGGCACAAGGATAGAGTGAAGGACAAATACAGACACTTGTTAGCATGAACTCCGAGTGTCCCTTTAGTTCTATTATAGTGTCGCTTCAGCGGCATCAACTTACACCGGGACACAGAGATTCAAAAACACATATAATCAATGCTATTGTGCAACTCGCTGTCAGCAGATGTTTATTTAACATTTTCGGAAGGAGTCTCCGGTGCTGTACATTCCATAACATTAAACATGAATATCCTTTCAGTGAAACATTCCAACAAGTAATATATCAGCATGGATAACTAATTCCCTCAGAGTTCAGACTTCAAAAACAGTGCTTGCCCCCCAGAATAACAAAAATTATTGTTTTAAAATGAGAGGGCAGTTTGAAATTTTCTTCTTATTAGTCTTTGTTTATTCAGTGGGCGGGTCCACTATACCAGGCTTTATGAGTGAAGGCACTTTCATAGCTGCTATTACTGAATACTGGTCAGCAGAAGGTGCTGATTACTTCAATTTGAGAATTCAGCACTATAACTCCAAAGCAGTGGACACTGCTATAAAAGAGAGTGAGTGTGTGAGTGAGTGAGACAGAGAGAGACAGAGAGAGAGAGAGAGAGAGCGAGAGTGCAGTGAGTTTACCTGATTCCTAAGCAACATTAGTGCCACTGCGGTTATTTAAAGTTCTCTGATGTTCCCTCCTTTTTTGGAAGCCCATCTTGCTGATGTGTCTGATCAGAGTGAACTAATATTTAACGTAAGCCTCAATCTGGACCTGCTTATTCTGAGCTGCAAAAGCATGCCGCTAATGCACACTGCCTCAAGAGGCATGGCCAGATAGATGGAAAGTGCGTGAAAGAGATTGAACGAGCCCAGAGATTACTTATTTCACATGTTGGCAGAAAAAGAGAAATCTCCAGCCAATGATGTGGCCCACCTAGATACAGCACCAAAACATGAGCAGCACATCAAACTGACGCTATATTATTTGGTTGCTATACGGTTGCTATGCTGCGAATATGACTTTCTGAGTCACGGTACAAGAAGTGCCAGCTGTGTATTGTTTTCTTTGAGAGACAAGGAAAGTACTGTGAAGTTCATAGAGAGACGTGATTTCTGTCTCTAAACTAGTGTATAGCAATGACTATACAGAGAGTATCTGACCGGGAAGTTAGCTATTAGCCACCTGGGCTAGCTGGATTGTACGCTGTGATTTTTAGCGGCTTCCATAGATGCAACCAGTGCGTTTCGAAGAAATTATACAAAGAGATAAAAGGTTTATAAGGTCTTTCAAAGTACTGTATTTGCTATGCATTGGACATCTCTCGCTCATCACAGGAAGGGAAACAAGCCAAAATCCACCCAAGTCCTCACTGACACGGATGAAAAAGCCTTGTGTCGAAGTGGACAGTTTGAAGATAGCACCCTTGCCAGAATGAAACAAGACTTATCAGGAGATAAAATATGCTCTTCTGACTTCCTTATATCAAAATATATTTATTCATCCATCTTGTAACACCTCGAAATGGAGGCAACCAGGAGGCATGCTAATCAGATACCCGAACCACCTCAGCTGACCTCTTCCAATGGTGAGGATCCCGTGCTTCCTCCGGACGTCTCTGAGGCTGAGCTCGTTGCTACAGTCTCAGTATTCTGGTCAGTACTAATCAGAAAATAGGAAGTGCTGAAATCCCAAAATATCAGGAGGCATGACTATACAGTGTAGTAGCAGAAAGTACCAAGAAAAAAAGGAAATCTTAAATGCTCTTCAAGTTCTGGAAAGAACCGAAATGATTACAGCCGGACAGTCAGACGGGGAGACGTATGATTATATCCCTGTGCATTATAACAGTACCTGAATTAAATTAAAAAAAAAAAAAAAAAAAAAAAAAAAAAAGGGCCAACATTTTTAAAATGCCCCATAATATACTAATTATTAAACTTGCTTGCTCGGTCAGTACAGAGAAGTCTCAGTCCTTGGCCTTTCTGCACAGAGCTCGTCTTCAGCAAAGGTGGCTCATTTGTGAACGTTCTGGGTTTCTAATCTGGAGATAAGGTTGCTGCTTGAGCAGGACCCTCCACCCCTCTTCTTCTTTTCCTTTCGGCTTTTCCCTTCAGGGGTCGCCACAGCGAATCATCTGCCTCCATCTCACCCTATCCTTTGCATCTTCCTCTCTTACACCAACGACCTTCATGTCCTCCTTCACCACATCCATGAGCAGGACCCCCCACCCTGAGTTGTATAAAAATGATAAATGTAATACTCTGGTTAAGAGCATCGGCAAAATGCCATAAATATTAATGTGTAAAATGCTCGGGCTGAGATTGTTCTGTCCAGACCTGACGTTCTGTTGATAAGTAGTTTGTACTGCGTCTTCTTCTTCTTTTCGGCATTTTCCCTTTTTCAGGGGTCGCCACAGCAAATCATCAGATTCGCACGTTTGATTTGGCAGAGGTTTTTACGCCGGATGCCCTTCCTGACACAACCCTTTTAGCAAGTGACAGAAACCTGCTGATGACTTTGCAGCTCCTCTTTACGAAAGTCAGCAATGGTTCTTTTACATGAACCTCTCACCACAGACAGTGAGAGACATGGCCCGCCTTTGATAACCCAGTTAGCTGCACTGGGTGGGGACAAAGACAATCTTGTGGAGAGTGGGACTTGAACCTCCAACCTTAGGATCAGCGATCCAACGCCCTGTACCACCAGGCCACCACTGCCCCCTAGTTTGTACTGCATCTGAAGTCCTTTATTCGAACCAAACCGTTCTAAAGTACTGAATTTTTTCAAAGACGTCTCGAACAGAAATGAAGGTTTTGAGCACGTCTGTCCTCTTTTGCACCTCTGCAGAACTCAAATCCTAATCCCCAACCAGCCTGTTGATTTGTAAATAAATTTCAATAATTGTGTTATCTATAATTATAAACATGTTCTAACTGCACAGCCGGTAATATACGTACAATTTGCAGGGAAAGGTCACATGCTTGGATATCGCATAGCAACGCCATTGTGGACAGCAAACATTCTACTCAGACGATAGTGTAGATGGAGCTGTGTTATAAACAAATGCTCGGATATTCCTTTCTTTTCTTTGAAGGTTGAATAACTTTCCAGGTGTAAGTGTGGCTCGAAGTTATAGAGATAAACGAGTGTAGCCGGGTGTATTTACAGAAAAGAGAAGTGTCGGTAAAGTGAACAAAGATATGCTATTCGTTGAGAAGTGTTTCATTAATAGTGCTCTCACCCAACTATAAAGCACCGAAAAATGTGGAACAGCTTTGAAAAATACTGCGAACTAGCCAGCACGCGGTTTCCACTACACCCACGCGTCTGATCCGGTGTGAATTCTCTGAACGAGTGGCCTCCGGCCATGGTCTGCAATGTGATCATTTTTAATGAGGCTCTTCCCACATTCATAATCACATAAAGCAGGGGTGTCGAACTCATTTTCACTGAGGGCCACTACAATAAATTTAAAAGTGATCGAGGGACGAATAAATCACTGAACATCTGTTCTGAAAATCAACCGTGAAATCCATCGTAAAATAATATGTTTAGAAATTTGACCTCTTTTCCTCTTTACTCGCATTTTCTGACAAAGATAAACAGCAATAAGCAAGTATGCAATCTTTTTTGAGTCGTTGATGACTAGCTCTTCACTTCAAAAAGGCTGCTGCTGCCACCTATTGAATGGATGATGGATGAAAAGGATGATGAATTAGGTTTCATGGTAATAGTTGATGCAAAGGATGTACGATAATCATAATCTTTGAAAACTCATACAGGCCACAGAAAATGAGTTGGCGAGGCGGATTTGGCCCGCGGGCCTTGAGTTTGAGACCTGTGGCATAAATTCATCAGTGGCCTTCTTGCCAGTGAAGTTCAAAATATTTTCCTTTCCAGATCTGTAATATATTGTTTCGTCTACATCATGTATCCGTCAGAAGCAAGGGAGACACTGATTTCAGTATAGAAGCGGAGTGCACCCTGAACATGTCACCAGCGAACAAATACACAAACAACCATTCACAATCACATTCACTTTCACACCTCGGGGTGATCCGGTGTAGTTAGCTGAACTCGTGTGCTTTGGGTATTTGGACAGTCAGAGAAAACTGGTGTACCGAGAGGAAACCCACACAAGCACCGAGAGTACGTGCACACTCCACGCTAGAGGGCCCTTGGCTGAGATTTGAACCCTAAACCTTCTGGGCGAAGATGCTGAACACTGAGCCACCGTGTCACTCGAGCGTACAACACATGCTATCAATCTGAGGAACATTTGATTCAAATTACTATAAAACAAAAATCAAGAAGTCAAGAAGGGTGTACATTATTCCCTGAGTAATTACTCACTGTGCCCCCCCCCCCTGTGTTGTGTGTGTGTGTGTGTGTGTGTGTGTGTGTGTGTGTGTGTGTGTGTGTGTGTGTGTGTATGCATGTGTGTGTGTGTATGTGTGTTGTGTGTGTGTGTGTGTGGTGTGTGTGTGTGTGTGTGTTGTGTGTGTGTATGTATGTGTGTGTGTTGTGTGTGTGTGCTATGTGTGTTGTGTGTGTGTATGTATGTGTGTGTATTTGTGTGTGTGTGTGTGTGTGTGTCTGCTATGTGTGTAGTGTGTGTGTGTGTGTGTGTTGTGTGTGTATATATGTGTGTTTTGTGTGTGTGTGTGTGCTATGTGTGTTGTGTGTGTGTGTATGTGTGTGTATGTATGTGCGTGTGTATGTATGTGTGTGTTTTGTGTGTGTGTGTGTGCTATGTGTGTTTGTGTGCTATGTGTGTTGTGTGTGTGTGTGTGTGCTATGTGCAATGTGTGTGTATGTGTGTGTATGTATGTGCGTGTGTATGTATGTGTGTGTTTTGTGTGTGTGTCTGTGTGCTATGTGTGTTGTGTGTATGTGTGTGTGTTTTTGTGTGTGTGCTATGTGTGTTGTGTGTGTGCATGTATGTGTGTTGTGTGTGTGTATGTATGTGTGTGTGTTTTGTGTGTGTGTGTATGCGTGTGTGTGTGTGTATGTGTGTTGTGTGTGTGTGTGTATGTGTGTGTGTGTGTGTGTGCTATGTGTGTGTGTGTGTGTGTGTGTGTATGTATGTGTGTGTGTTGTGTGTGTGTGTGCTATGTGTGTTGTGTGTGTGTATGTATGTGTGTGTATTTGTGTGTGTGTGTGTGTGTGTCTGCTATGTGTGTAGTGTGTGTGTGTGTGTTGTGTGTGTATATATGTGTGTTTTGTGTGTGTGTGTGTGCTATGTGTGTTGTGTGTGTGTGTATGTGTGTGTATGTATGTATGTGCGTGTGTATGTATGTGTGTGTTTTGTGTGTGTGTGTGTGCTATGTGTGTTTGTGTGCTATGTGTGTTGTGTGTGTGTGTGTGTGCTATGTGCAATGTGTGTGTATGTGTGTGTATGTATGTGCGTGTGTATGTATGTGTGTGTTTTGTGTGTGTGTCTGTGTGCTATGTGTGTTGTGTGTATGTGTGTGTGTTTTTGTGTGTGTGTGCTATGTGTGTTGTGTGTGTGCATGTATGTGTGTTGTGTGTGTGTATGTATGTGTGTGTGTTTTGTGTGTGTGTGTGTGCTATGTGTGTTGTGTGTGTGCTATGTGTGTTGTGTGTGTGTGTGTGTGTGTTTGTGTTTGTGTGTGCTATGTGTGTGCTATGTGTGTTGTGTGTGTGTGTGTGCTATGTGTGTTGTGTGTGTGTGTGTATATGTATGTGCGAGTGTATGTATGTGTGTGTGTGAACACCAGTGTCTGCCCTAGACGACTGAAAAGGCTGCACTATAGTTTCTATATTGAAGAAGTCAGAGAGTGAGAGTAAGTGTGAGGGAGACAAAAAAGAGAGGACAAATATGTGAGAGAGAGAGAGAAAGAGGAGACAAGAAGAGAAAAGGAGAGAGAGAGAGCGAGAGAGAGACAGAGAGTGAGAGAGACAGAGAGAGAGAGAGAGAGAGAGAGGGAGAGACGGAGAGTGGGAGGGTTGGTTATGTTCATGATGAATAGAATGTGGGAAGTGTCTCTGAACAGGGAAGAATAAAAAGGTCCCACACACAGGTAATGTTTCATGTATCAGACAAACCCTGATAAAGACTCACAATCCAAACACATTGTTTCCTCCCATCAACATCAACATAAACATAAACACAAACATGAACATGAACATGAAGTAAACAGGGCCTCGGTCTGCTTCATGTAACTCAGGTTTTCTCCTTCGGATTCCAGAGGTTTTCATATCTGAAGGTAAAATGTATTTATATATTTATTTGTTTATTTATGCTGTTATAAGAAAGCCGACCTTTCTCGTTTGCATAAGTATTCGCTCGCTCTGACTCAATATTTATCCAAAAAACCTCAATTAACTCTCCATTATACAGAAAAGTTCAAAGTCTCGGCGTGAAGTACATTTCAATATTCACCCGCAGAGAAAATCCGTGCGAGATCAAAAGGAATTTCGCTTGTGTGCTTCTCGGTTTGCGCAGTCACTTCCTTCATCATCAGCCGTCCAACAGATTTCTGGGGGCGGGTGCAAATTTGCAGAAGACTTTGTTCCGATTCTGGGAACGTTCTGCAGTGATAAGATTCCTTTACGGACGACACGGTGGTGTAGTAGTTGGCACGTCCACCTCACAGCATGAAAGTGCAGGGTGGAGCCTCTTGGCTTGGTGATGGTGTTTCTGTGTGGTTTTTGTATGTTCTCCCTGTGCTTACACGGGTTCCTATGGGTACTGCAGTTTCCTCCCACAGTACAAAAACATGCATGCAAGGCTAACTGCCTGCACTAAACTGCCTCTAGGTGTGAGTGAGAATGGTTTTATATTCGTGTGTGTGTGTGTGTGTGTGTGTGTGTGTGTGTGTGTGTGTGTGTGTGTGTGTGTGTGTGTGTGAGTGTTGGCCCTGCAGTGACCTGGTGATCTGATCCAAGTATACCCCATCTTCACCTAGTGTCAGCGGAGTTAGGCACTAGCCTCCACAAAACTTTAATAGTAGTGAGCAGTTTTGCAAATGAGTGTGTGAGTGAGAAATCCGACGTAAAAAACCTATGCCAAATCAAATGTGCGAATCAAGATGATTCGCTGTGGCGACTCCCAAGTAAAAGGGAAAACGCCGAAAGGAAGACAGACAGACTGTTCATGTAATAAAGTTTTAAAGTTATAATCACTGTGGTTTGGACTTGCATGGTTTTTAGTCTGGAATGATTTATTGAGGTGGAAATAGAAGAAACGTATTGGTATTATTGATATTAAACATATTAACATGTGTTAAATTTCAAATTAATTGTACATTATAAACACATTATACATTATAAACATATAGTATGAATGAGAGAATGAGCTTCCTTGGTCATTTCACGTATTTATAGGCGGAATCAGGTGCAAATCCTTTGATCTTTGCCGATTTTTCCTCGTTGGAACATGGTTATGCCGGGTATTCCTCAGTCATTCCTTGGTCATTCCGTGTTGAACGTGAATGTTGCGCCTTCATTCTGCCTTTTCCACGGTCATTCCGTGGGTCTTCCTTCTAAAAAGAAGTAGCGCCGTGGTCGTTCCTCAACTCAAGTGTTCCGTGCTTTCCGAACGTTCCGTGAATTATCTGAAGGTCTACCTTTGTAATCTGCACTGGTTCCAAAGGTAATCCGAGTGCTTTTACGCATGCTTTCCGTGTCTTTTTTGCACATTCCGTGAACGTATCAAAGGTGTTCAGAAGGTACAATTTTCCGTAGGTTTTTGACCCATTTTTCGTGTAAAGATGCTGAAGCTCCTCCATAGAGTGCATTCCGTGCCTTTCTGCCACGATCATTGCATTCCGTGCACCAGTGAAATGGGGGTATTACCAATCTTGTAGTCTCCAATGCTGATTCTATGACTAAATTCAGCACTTTGAGTGACAGCCGTAGCCTAAAGGTCTGAGAAGCGGCTTTGTGAACAAAAGCTCACTGGTTTGGTTCCTGAACCAGCAGAAAAAATGTGAGGCAGTGGGAGAGTGAGTGCCACCTTCCCTTCCTCCACATTAGTGTGGCTGAAGTGTCCTTAAGCAAGGTACCTAACGCTCAACTGCTCACCGGGCACCCCCAATGTGTGTGGCGGCCCACTACTCTGAGTGTGTGTTTGTTCTCACTTTGTATTGGTTAAATGCAGAGGAAATAAATTTATGCATGATATCAAAATAAAAATAATAATAATAATAATAACATAATAATAATGTGATGAGCTCACGTTGTTGCCATTAGAACAGCAGCTAATACAGCGGCCACCACCGCTGAGGTCAGGCTGATGGAAAAGAATGTGAGGTGTCGCTCAGAAAGGGATTGAAAATAAGAGGGTAGAGTGAAGGGAATCATCTGCTCAGCATTAATCCACAGAAGATGTTCATCTGGGTCGGACTAACCACAGTCTAACTGTGCCTGATAATTACACTGCTTGTTCATGACCCAAATCATTGCCTTGAGCTCTCGAGTCTCACCTCAAACAACCCTGCACTGTGAAACGTCCATAGAATATCAGTGTTGGGATTTTTCTCTTTGAATTTCTTGATTTACTTGCACATAGTGTATCCTGAATCTCAAGGAAAGAGAAAGATGACTGCACGTAGAGACAAAGGAATCACCTGATCGATTCGAGAATCTCTTTCCCCAGCAAATCTGTGAATTTTCCGTTCTCAGGACCCTGGCAGCACATTCAGTGATGTTCATCATCATCATTATCATCATCATCATCATCATCATCTTCCGCTTAGTACAGGGTCGGGTCGCAAGGGCAACAACCTAAGCAAAGAGGTCCAGGCGTCCCTCTCCCGAGCCACTTCCTCTAAATCTCCCGGGGAGACACCGAGGCGGTCCCAGACAAGCCGAGCGACATAGTCCCTCCAGCGTGTTCTAGGTCGACCCCGGGGTCTCTTCAAGGTTGGACATGACCGAAACACTACATCAGGGAGGCGTCCGGGGGGCATTCTGACCAGATGCCCGAGCCACCTCAACTGGCCCCTCTCAATGCGGAGGAGCAGCGGATCTACTCCGAGCTCTCCCCGGATGGCGGAGCTTCTCACCTTATCTCTAAGTGATCAGTGATGTTCTCTTATATTCATTTATTTATTTTTGGATTCTCCACATTTTCTCCCTTATTTAATTGTATCCAATTCCCAGCCATCAAGTATTATACCCCCATTTCCCTGGACTATGTCATGCAAGGACCGTAGCAGAAAGGCGCGGCACGCAGTCTACGGAAGAGCTTCGGCATTTTTACACGGAAAATGGGTGAAAATCCTACGGCAAAGTGGAAATTCTTACGTTCACAGCGTGTGGAAGAGGTCCGGCAAAGTACGCCAAAGTGACCCCATGGAACACTCACGGAATTTTTTGTTCAAAAACACGTTCACGGAATATTTTGGCCTGCCAGAGGTGGAGGTAGACTTGAGGAATAACTACGGAATCACACGGAATGACACGGAAGATGAGGGAATAATTGCGGAACATTTGCGGATGACAACATTTTTGCTTCCGTAAGTCTGCCGTGCTCTAGTGAAACAGGGGTATTACCTTGACCACCACCGACCAGGGAGGGACAAAAGCACGCACACGTCCCCTCCGTGACATGCAGTGATTGCCACCCGCCTCTTTTCGAACTACGGCACCATGTGTATTTGAGGGGTGGTCTAGTATACTCGGAAAGAAAGCACTATCTGCCCCTCATACAAATGAGTTCACAGACGCTCATGATTGGCTGACGATTGCTGTGAGTGACAGGAAAGTGAGCGAATGCCATGCCTCTCTCAAGTGAGAGCTCGGCCAATTAGCTCCCTTGAACTTCTAGCCACAGATGGCTGTGGCATTTACACCAGATACGAACTTGCGATCTCTGTTTCTGTGTGAAGTTTTCGGGCTCTCTCCATGCTTGTGTGGGTTTCCTCTGGGTACTCTGGTTTCCTCCCAAAGTCCAAAGACATGCATGTCAGGCTAACTCTGTACCAAATTATGCTGAATGTGAACGTCTCTGTTTGTGTGTGTGTGTGTGTGTGTGTGTGTGTGTGTGTGTGTGTGTGTGTGTGTGTGTGTGTGTTGTTCCTACAATGCTCAAGCAAGTTGTTCAGGGTGGATTATCCCCCATGTTGGCTGAAATAGGCTTCAGTGTCCCCATAGGAATAAGTTGTTCAGCAAATGGATGGACAAATACAATGTATATGGATATTGTGCAGTAAGGCAGCAAATAAGTTGTCAGTTTAAACACAGCGGTACATGCAATGGACACGGACTGGACATTCTAACAAACAGCTGTGGAGACGGGCATGTCTCAGTCATGTGAGCATGACCGATTAATTCAATTCAATTCAGTTTTATTTGTACAGCGCTTTGTACAATTGATATTATCACGAAGTAGCTTTACACAGTAATTTAGAAAGATGTGCCTTGAGGGTTCGTTGGATTTCTGTTAAATGAGAAGTCCTTGCCAGTATTTATTTTCATTGTAATGCAGAAAGATAATGCATATAAGTGATCATTATTAGGCAGAAGATTTGGCGCGACCATGAGAGGCTTGGCGAGAATGATATTACCCCTAAAAGAGGGACCGTTACACACTGCAACCGATGTATACACAAGTCTATTCAATGGTGACACAAAGAACATCACTCAGAACCCTCTACACATTCTCTCTCTCACTCTCTCTCTCTCTCTCTCTCTCTCTCTCTCTCTCTCGAACCCACTGTTTGAACCAGGATCAATTGATTCTCCATCTGGACTGCAGCAAATTTCCAACAAGAATTCTAGATCACCACTGGTCTTTTCATTCTGAATTCAGGCCTGGGGTTGGAGCTTCAGAGGAGGAAATCTTTGAAAGGGCGGCACCAGCACATTTCCCCATTTTTTTTTTTTTTTTTTTTTTTTTACCCAGAACTCTTCAATGAGATTAGAAATGAAGGTTCACAAAAGGAGAATTAGCTATTCAGAAGCAGTGGAATGTGTCTTCAGCTTGGTTTGCATCCTGCTCTCTCAATAAGTCTACTGCGAAAGCACGGTTAAATGTAGATACAGGAGAAGCTGCATTCTATAAAGTCTATTCCCTAATAAACTCTCACTCATTTTCTGAATCACTTAATCCCACTAGGTCCACAGGGAGGTCTATCCCAGCCAACACGTGGGTGTGAACTACCTTCATGTCCTCCTTCACCACATCCATAAATCTTCTCTTTGGTCTTCCTCTAGGCCTTCTGCCTGGTAGTTCCATCCTCAGCATCCTACTACCAATATACTCACTATCCCTCCTCTGTACATGTCCAAACCATCTCAATCTAGCCTCTCTGACTTTGTCTAATTGCATTCACACCTAAGGACAGCTAATAAACATAATCCATCAGTTTTTTTTGTCTTTCATGTAAAACACCTGTGAATATATATTTATTAGGGCAAAACATGCTACGTCATGCATACCACATGCTATTCTATCATTTAAAAGACACAAGCCTCAAGAGACAGACATTAACCTTCACTATTAAATTAACTGACAGGGTTTTTTTTTTTCTGGTGTTATCAGCTTTGTCCCTGTTTAACAGGCAGAAACCTTCTGTGTCTCAGTGGATTATTCTCATTCACGAAGACTCTGATACTAATTAAAGGTGACTAAACCAAATATCCTCTACTGCTTTAAAACCATTGAGTTTCATGCCCTGATGACATTTGCCTACAATGATTAGATTGAAAGATAGCTTTGAACGCAGGCAAAGCTTTGGATGTGTAGTACTTATTAGTGCCTTAAAGTAAGTAATATGACCTAGAAGGTCTGAATCTCACATAATGACTTGTGGTTGTGTCCCAAATCTGATTTTTCTCTGTACGGGCAACTCTCGAAGAAACATGGTTCAAATACTCATATTTAAGAAGGTTACTTCTAATGACTACAGTCTTCGGCTCGAAAGTAGTTCGTCAACTTCTCAAAAGTGTTTATAGAAAATTTGCATTTTTATAAGAGGCACCAGTCTCCTAATCTTTTTATGAAAATGAGCACAGAGACTTTGTATTATTGCTCACTAATAGCACCTACTGTACAATATCAGGTTCTACACAAAGATCCCAAGGCCTGATTATCCATCCCTGAACTCTATTCTCCTGAAACAGTCATCCACTGATTTATCTACTGCTGATAAACGGTATAATCTGGTAATAAATAGATAAGAAAATCCATTCATTCGTCCATTTGCCAAGCCGGTTAATTCTACTAGGGTCATGGGGATGCTTGAGCTTATCTCAGCCGATTCTGGGCACTCACACTGAATAACTCACCAAACCATTTCAGGACCAACATGCACACAGACAAAACCCTTCACACTCACATCTAGGGGCAATTTAGAACAGCCAGTCAGTCTAATGTGCATGTTTTTGGACTGAGGGAGAAAACTGGAATACCCAGAGGAAACCCAACACAAGCACAAGGCAAACCCAGAAGCACTCTGGTGAAGGCTGAGACTTGAAAGCAGTACCTTCTTTCAGTGAGGCTGTCCTGCTAACCACCACTCTACCATGCCCTAACCCGAACCCGAACCCACCTGTCTCTCACCCAAACCAAACTAGTACGTATTGGCCCAACTGATGCGAATAATCCTGTTGGAGAAGCAATAGATTTAACAGATGCCTGGGCAGTTAAAGCTGCTCAGCTTGTGCTACATCTTAAGTGACCTACTCTTTGTTATATACAAACTGCAAGCTGCTTTGTGTGCTCAGCATCCCTCAGCGACATCAGTCAGATACCAACTTACTGCAGTGCGGATATTCCAGGTATGATTTAAACAGCAGAAATTCCTAACTAGTGCACTATTTAATGAATCATGTGAAACTTTAATGTAGAATAATGGTCTTTTTTGTACAGCCCGAGTCTAACTAAGCTGCTGTCTAGTGTTCTGTAGCACCACTGTCTCTCTTCACTCAACCTTCTCAATCTCATCTCTATTCTCTCTCGTTTCTCATTTTGTTCTCTTTCTCTGAGTTCAGGGCCCCACTGCTCTTTCTGAAAGTACGACTCGTCTGTCTCATCTCATCATAGAATAAAAAGACCACACACACACACACACAAAGAGGGCCTTACTGAGACACAGAACTCTTTTCACATAAACACAACAAAGAACTCGGGCTCACCCTGCATAGGCATGGCATACCCAAAAATACCACCCGTTCCTCCTCCCTCTCCCTTTATCTCCTTTACATTCACACACTTGTTTTTTTTTTCTGTTGGCAGTGCACAGCATCCAGCTGTTCCTCTACACATCGATCAAAAATGTGAAAAGGTTGGAACAGAGTCAGAGGGGTTTGGTGCATGGATTTAGTTTAGCCACTGATGTAAAAATCTCTGGCTCCTTGGTCTTCTTCTTTTCCTTTCGGCTGATCCCTTCAGGGGTCGCCACAGCGAATTATCTGCCTCCATCTCACCTATCCTCTGCATCTTCTTGTCTTACTCCAACTAACTTCATGTCCTCCTTCACCACATCCATAAATCTACCTTTTGGTCTTCCTCTAGGTCTTCTGCCTGGCAGCTCCAACCTCAGCATCCTACTGCCAATATACTCACTATCCCTCCTCTGTACATGTCCAAACCATCTAAATCTAGCCTCTCTGACTTTGCCTCCAAAAGCTCTTACATGTGCTGTCCCTCTGATGTACTCATTCCTGATCCTATCCATCCTCGTTACTCCCAAAGGGAACCTCAACATTTTCATCTCTGCTACCTCCAGCTCTGCCTCCTGTCTTTTCCTGAGTGCCACTGTTTCTAAACCATACAATATCGCTGGCCTCAACACTGTCTTGTACACTTTTCTTTCCATTCTTGCTGATACTCTCGTATCACACATCACACCGGATACTTTTCTCCAACCATTCCAACCTGCCTGCACACGCTTCTTCACCTCTTTTCCACACTCTCAATTGCTCTGGACCGTTGAGCCTAAGTACTTAAAATCCTCCACCTTCTTTATATCTGCTCCTTGTAACCTCACCATTCCGCTTGGGTCCTTCTCGTTCATACACATGTATTCGCTCTTACTGAGGCTAACCTTCATTCCTCTTCTTTATAGGGCATACTCCAGCTCGAGATTTTCCTCCACTTCTTCTCTGCTCTCACTACAGATCACAATGTCATCTGCAAACATCATAGTCCATGGGGAATCTTGTCTAACATGTCAGCCTGTCCATCACCATAGCAAACAAGAAGGGGCTCAGAGCTGACCCTTGATGCAGTCCCACCTCCCCCTTGAACTCTTTGGTCACGCCGACAGCACACCTCACCAGAGTCTTACATCTCTTATACATGTCCTGCGCCACTTTAACATACTTCTCTGCTACCCCAGACTTCCTCATGCAATACCACAATTCCTCTCGACTCACCCTGTCATATGCTTTCTCCAGATCAACAAAGGCACAGTGCAGCTCCCTTTGACCTTCTCTGTACTTCTCTATTAACATCCTCAGGGCAAACACAGCATCTGTGGTGCTCTTTCTTGGCATGAAACCAAACTGTTGTTCACAAATGCTGACCTTTGCCCTTAGTCTCGCTTCCACTATTCTTTCCCATAACTTCATCGTATAACTCATCAACTTTAACCCTCTGTAGCTGCCACAATTCTGCACGTCTCCCTTGTTCTTTAAAATGGACACCAGCACACTTCTCCTCCATTCCTCCGGCATCCTCTCACTCTCTAAGACCTTGTTGAATGTTGAATGTTCTTGTCAGAAAAGTCTACTGCTACCTCTTCGAGACACTTCCATACCTCCACAGGGATGTCATCAGGACCAACTGCCCTTCCACTCTTCATCCTCTTCAATGCCCTCCTCACTTCACCCTTACTAATCTTTGACATTTCCTGGTGCTCAAAGGTCACCTCTTCTACTTTTTGTTCTCTCTCATTTTCCTCATTATAAGCTGGATCCGTGGTATTTTAATTAAATACTCTTATCAGATTAAACCACTAATAATGTCTTCACTACTCTTTAGGTGGAACTATACATAGAATATGGCAGCACAGTGGCTTTGCGGTCTGCCTGACAGCATAAAAGTAATGGGTTCAAATCCTGATCACGGGCATGTCTTTGTGGTGTTTGCATGTTCTCCCCATTGGTTTTGTGTTCTTTCTCTTCAGATACTGCAGTTTCATCTCACAGTTCAAAGATATGCACTGTCTGTTTCAAATCACCCCTACATGCGTGTGTGAATATGGTACTGTGCAATTGTCGAGCAAAATGTTCAGGGTGTACCCCTCCTTTGCCCAGAGTCAGTTGGGACAAGTACGGGGCGTCCACCAGACCCTAGTAGTATTAGGTGATTCAGGAAATGGGTGAGTAATACACAGTACTCTCTAATCTATGCAATAAATATAGGCACAATGATAATGACATTAAAGACAGTTTGTAATCTATAAAAATTCCTAGAGACTGATAATAATTCTGAATATTATTATCGCAAGATCAAACCTTAAATCATTGTGAGCTTCAATATTGCTCTTCATTGGAACTCATTCACTTTATTCATTTGCTTTGGTTGATAGTTTTCTGGCCCTGAAAGGAGCTCTGCACTTTTCATCATAATTTAGCCCATAATTCACAGTTAGCATCCTGTAGGACAGATGGGACGGTGCAAGGGGTTGTCAGAGCTGTCGGGTTCATTTCTGGGCGAGAAAAAGGGATTTCTAAAATTACAAAAGGCTCCTTTAAGAGCTAAGGAGGAGCAATTCTTAAATCATGCATCATAGATGAGTGGGTCATGATCAAATTATCTCAGTCATCAATCATGGCAGAATCTATTATGGGGTTGGTAATCAATAAAACGTAACCTGGGTCATACATGCAGAGAGAGCTGGGGGGGGTTGAAGGACAGATAGAGTGTATGAGACAGAGAAAGAGTGTGTGTGAGGGAAAAGAGAGGGAGTGTGTGTGAAAGAGACAGAAAGTGAGAGAGAGAGAGTGAGAGTGACAGCGAGAGATAGATAGAGAGAGAGAGAAAGACAGTGTGTGAATATGTGTGTGTGAGAGACAGAAAGAGACAGAGAAAGAGTGTGTGTGTGTGTGTGTGTGTGTGTGTGTGTGTGTGTGTGTGTGTGTGTGCGTGAGAGAGAGAGAGAGAGAGAGCGAGAGAGAGAGAAAGAGAGTGTGAGAGGGACAGCAAGAGATAGATAGAGAAATAGACAGTGTGTGAGTGTGTGTGTGAGACAGAGAAAGAGATAGAGAAAGAAAGAGTGTGTGTGTGTGAGTGTGAGAGTGAGAGAGAGATACAGTAAGAGAAATAAAGGGGAAAGAGGGTATGAGAGACTGTGTGTGTGTGTGTCTGAGAGAGAGAGAGAGAGAGAGAGAGAGAGAGAGAGAGAGTGAGTGTGTGTGAGAAAGTGTGAGTGAGAGATATAGAAAGAGAGAGAGAAAGAGAGATCGTGTATGAAAGTGCGAGAACAAGAAAGAGAGTGAGAGAGTGTGAGAGCAAGAGAGAAACAGAGAACGAGATAGAGAAAGAAAGAGAAAGTGCGTGAGAGAGTGTGAGAGCGAGAGATAGAGAAAGAGAGACAGAGAAAGAGAAAAACAGGGAAAGTGAGACCATGTATGAAAGTGTGAGAACAAGAGAGAGAGAGTGAGAGAGTAAGAGAGAAATAGAGAAAGAGATAGAGAAAGTGTGACAGAATGTGAGAGCAAGAGAGGGAGATATAGAGAAAGAGGGTGTATGTATGAGAGTCTGAGTGTGAAAGAGAGAGAGAGAGAGAGAGAGAGAGAGAGAGCGAGAGAGAGAGAGAGAGAGAGAGAGAGAGTTAAAGAGTGTTTCTGAGAGAAAGATAGATAAAGAGTGTTTGTGAGAGAGAGAAAGCGAGAGAGATAAAGGGAGAGAGTGTGAGAGCGAGAGAGAGAGAGAGAGAGAATGCTGTTACCTCATTATCGCAGCCCCGGACATTAAGACCATTTTTATTCACTTCCTTAGAGCAGATCAATTCTCTCTCACTCTCACACTTGCCTCAGGCCGCAGAGAGGCTGGAGCGTAACTTAGCCGACACCATAAGAAAGCATGGTACACTTTGAATCGCTCATCAGACCATCACAAGGCCAACACACATGCAATCCTTGTAGGGTCTCGCAGAGGTTGGTGGCTGTCCGAACTTACTGTGGGTGAAGGCGGGGTACAACCGGAACATTCTGCTCGACCACTGAATGACAACATATTCACACTCACATCTGGGGCAACCTAAAAAATCCAATGACCCAGATGTGCATGTCTTTGGATTGTGGGAGGAAACCAGAGTACCATGAGGAATCCCAATCAAGCACAAGGGAGAACATGCAAACTGCACACAGAAACCCCAAGCCCGGCCTCGAACCCAGGACCTTCTCGCTGTGAGGCGGACGTGCGAATCATCAGGTCCCAAAAATGTCCGTTTTATAGCTTTTTGGCTCAGCTAATGCACGTTATACTCACGTGTTATACTCACGTGTTATACTCACAGCTGAAACAAATACCAGAAATTTTATTTCACGTTTATTTCCCACCAAGAGTTCCTACGGCGACCTGTTACCCAATTAAGTGAAGACGTCATTAACACTAACTCAACAACGGCGTTCGCTGACAAGGGATTTATCTAATATGAGCTCAAAACCCAGAACTGCCAGAGACGCTGCTTTCACCAAGGTCCTTAACCCGTCCTTATCTGCTCGGTAGTCTGCTTCAAGTTAATTCTTCTCATCCTGAACCAAGTCTGAGTTTACAAAGTGGGTGACACCTTCATCAGTTTGAATTGGATTAAGGGTTTCGGTAAAGGTTCGCGCAAATACTTCCAGAGAAAAAAACGTACAGACACTTAAAACACCCCCACAGTGGGTCAAATCCCAAAATCTTCCCCAATTATCACGCAATGTCTCACTCACTCGTTTGCAAAACCAATTAATTCGGGAGATCTCAGCTGACACTGGGTGAAGGTGGGATACACCCTGAACAGCCCGCCAGACCATTTCAGGGCCAAATATATGTTGATACTCACTCTCAGTTGCTCATCTGCTAAACCACTTCATTCTATTAGGGTCGCAGGGAGGCTGGAGCCTATCTCAGCTGATACTGGGTGAAGGTGGGGTACACCCTGAACAGCTCACCAGACCATTGCAGGACCAAATGTATGTTGATACTTACTCTCAGTTGCTCATCTGCTAAACCCCTTCATTCTATCAGGGTTGTAGCATGGCTGGAGCCTATCTCAGCTGATACTGGGTGAAGGTGGGGTACACCCTGAACAGCTCACCAGACCATTGCAGGGCCAAATGTATGTTGATACTCACTCTCGGT
>CM045743.1:7823939-7846439 GCA_024760905.1 Plotosus lineatus
CAACCTCCACATTGAAACACGCTTGCCGAGCTGTTACTCGAACCCAAGACCTACTGGTACCAGTAATGAAAGTGTAAATCTACATAAATAATAATAGCATGATGATCAGCATAGTAGATTTGCCACAGGTTTAACGTCGGATACCCTTCCTGACTCAACCCTCTGCATTTAACCTGGCTTGGGACCGGGGCGAGACAGAACACTGGTCTCTGCCCCCCGTAGCAAGAATAACAAAATGTTGTACACTGCGTTATATTTTTATTTCTCATTTATGGAAGCATTTTGGAATCGATTCGAAAAATATAAAATAGCTTTGAAAGTTGTGGCTCATTGCTGATGACTATTTTTGTTTTCCCTGAAGTATAAACATCGCAGTGATATCAGTATTGAGTTCTTGTGCCATCATTTTCTTATTTCATTCACAGGAACGATGGGTAAGTTTGACGTTGCAATAATATACGAGTTTTAAAACGTGTAACGAGAGACAATGAGGGAAATTTAGCATATGGAAAAAAAATAGATCAGGAATTTTAAAAGTGACGTAATAATGTTTTACATTCAAACTATAATCTTATTCGAGATAATCACCCAGTTCATTTCACATTATAAATGGGTGTCTCTTGTTGTTTTGATCACAGTTCCTTGACCCAGGATGATTCTTTCTTTTCTGAGCAAGAACTATTCCAGATGGCAGGCTGCTAACCAGAGCCCTGGGTGACATAATGAGGTTTTAAATGTATAACTCAAAGGACTAGAGCTCTCTCACCATCCAACACCATTTAACATAACACTGTAGTTGAGATTACACTCTGTGCCAGGAACAGTGACACGTGACAAAAAGTGACCAGATGTCACCTCTTTGTCATGTCCTTGATCAATGAGCAGTGATTCTGAACCACCACTTTATCATTAATGCTAAAGGAGTAATCACAAAACTGACCTCAGTTCAGTACAAAGGATCTCCTTACATCAAAATAAATAAATAAATTAATTAATTAATTAATAATTTAAAAAATGAAGACAGATGGTTGGAGTCAGACCTCCTCGGAGTGGAACAGAAGGAACACCTTGGATCAGTATATCACAGCAGCCATTTTGGACGATGACTAAGAATGTCAGGCTAATTTGAGCATTCTGGCTGGTTTATTATCCATTAGTCTCGGGTATCTATGCTGTTGCTGCTTTTTTTCAATAGCAATTGAATTTCAGAGTGTTAAATGTCAGTATCAACTCAACGGAAGGAATATGAACCATGTCCGAATTACACCAGGATCCTCCATAAAAGTAATAATGTGCAGGCTTGTGTCACAAATCAGTTTCTGTTTGAAAGCAAAATGTCATTATTCATCCTTCAACGTGTGTAAGTCATACTTTTTAACATTAAAGGCCGAGCAGTAATATGAAATATATGGGTCTTTCAATTTCAAGTTTAAATAAACAGGAAATAGGTGATGTAGAACGTTCGCCTCAGAGCAAGATGGTTATGGGATCATTACTGCGGGGCGTAGGGGGCTCTGGATAGAAATAGTACCCTTGTCAGCCCGCAGCTGCACCCTATCCCGTAGGGTGGACGGACAACCAGTTCTGATCCATCTGCCAAAGCTCTCACGTGTTGGCTCCAAGCGCCACACCCCGGTAAACCATCTTAGCTTGCAGGCCAAACCACGTAAGGGGAAAGGAGTAAACCTCCAAACCCAGAGTGGGAAAATGCAGATGGTTCAGTGCTACAAGTAACACCGTTCCAGCATCTCCTGTAGCCAAACCGACACCAATTGTCATGCTTTGCATTCCTTTGGACCAATCAGCAAGGCAGAGAGAGGATTCTGATGATTGGGCCACCCAAGATCTCTATATTCCTGCCCAGGCTTCATGCCCTGGAGAGAATACTCCAGCTCCACTGTAAAGTGTGTAGGGGCACTGGTGGTCAGGTGGTAAAAGGTGCTGGATCACTGATCCCAAGGTTGGGGGTTCAAGCCCCACTCTCAATAGGTTGTCACTGCTGTCCCCCCCCCGGTGCTGCAAACTGGGTTATCAAAGGCCAGTCATGTCTCTCACTGTCTATGGTGAGAGGTTCATGTAAAAGAACCATTGCTGACTTTCATCAAGAGGAGCTGCATAGCTGTCAACGTGTTTCTTCCCTGCGATGGCCCGGCGAGCTGTCTCTCTGCCTTCAGCCAGAGTATCATGAGTTGATCCATGGCGCAAGCCCCATTGTCTTTCGACACAGAAGGATGCCGACAACAACAACAACAACAACTGTGTTGGGTTTGCATGTTCTTCCTATGCTTATGTGTATTTCCTCTGGGATTCTTGCCCCAGACCAAAGACATCCATATTTGGCTGTTCCAAATTGTCCCTTGGTCTGGATGTGGGTGTGTAGTGTATGGTTGTATGTATGTTCTGCAATGTTCTGGCGTGCTGTTCATATTGTACCCTACCTTCACCCAGAGTTGGCTGAGATGGTCTTCAGCCTGAGAGTAGGATAAAACAATGTGGTGAATGAATGTGTAAATAAAAAATAGATAAGATGGATGAAGAGAGCTATCTTGCATAGGCTGAGTACAGAAATATCTTTAGGATGATATAACTAGTTCAGGCATCAGGGACAAGAGGTAGTCGAACGAACATAAACAAAGTCTCTGTTATCGGATCTTTCACTGTCAGTATTTGAACCAATGAGTTTATGATTACCCCTGTGGAGTTTATCATCTTTCCCTGTGCACTCCATCCATCCATCCATCCATCAAACCATCCATTTCAATAGTCCTGAATTGACCCATCAATCGACACTGTTGCATTCCAACATCAATAGTACACAGCTCAGTGATAACCTTCCCGCTTCATTGGAACTATTTATCTTGTCCTCTGGTTGACATACAGCCAAATTTATGTTACACATTAAAAACAGACTTGTTTGTATCTTCTCTCTCTGAGCAAATGCACACAGCTGCCCAAGAAACAACTCTTCAATTACTTACAGTGTTTGGACAAGATGATTCCTCTTTTAAAAAGCTGCATGCAGTAAATCTTAGCAATTCCCCATCTGCATGGCAGAGAAATGCTTGCAACATACAGTATGTGTCTACATGAGTATCTACTTGAAGCTCTCTAGGGAAGGAAGTAGATACAAATCCATTAGAGAATTGGTGTTTACTTCCACTGGAGTGACCAGATAAATACTACCAGTCCTCCAAGGCACTTTGTTCTAAACTACCAATTGCTGGCTCATCAATGGACCAGTAGTTATGTATCTGGCAGCTGCACTGGAAGTAACCTTTTTCTGAAAAGGCTCGATGATATCTTTACCAAAACCACTGCTATATGCATGATGACCAGGTGGATGCAGTGGTGTGGCTACTCATAGTGGTTAGAGCTCTCGACTCACAGCAAGAGGGTCTTGGATTTGAGTCCTGGGCTTAGTGAGGGTGATATGTCTCGAGTTAGTATGTTCTCCCACAGTGCTTGCATGGACTTCTTTTGGGTAGTTTGGGTTCCTCCTACAGTCTAAAGACAAGCACATTGGACTAAATGGTAATTCCAAATTCCCCTTAGGTGTGAATGACTGTGAATAGGCCTGCTGTATAACTATGGGAACATGCCGGTCCCAAGCCTGGTTCAGTGGGTGGAATTAGGAAGGACCTGGCAACCTGCACTGTAATACAACCTTGTCAAAAATCTTCTTCTTTTCCTTTCAGCTGTTCCCTTCCGGGGTCGCCACAGCGAATGTCATGTCACAGTCATATTAATGATTCACATGTTTAATTTGGAATAGGTTTTTACATCGGATGCCCTTCCTGACACAACTCTAGCATGGGGCAGAAACATGCTGACGGCTATGCAGATACTCTTTACGAAAGTCAGCAATGGTTCTTTTACATGAACCTCACACCATAGACAGTGAGAGAGATGGCCGGCCTTTGATAACCCAGTTAGCTGCACTGGGTTGGGGGGGGAGACAGTGACAACCTTGTGGAGAGTGGGACTTGAACCCCCAACCTTAGGATCAGTGATTCAGCACCATTTACCACCAGGTCACCACTGCCCCTCTTTGTCAAAAATCTTCTGCTGTAATACATTCATTTAATAATTCATTTTCTTAGCCGTTTAATCCTAATTTGGGTCACGGGCAGGCTGGCACCCATCTCAGCTGACCCTGTGTAAGGGGCAGGGTACACCCTGGACAGCTCACCAGGCCATTGCAGGGCCAACACTCACACAACCATTAAAACTCATACTCACACCTACGAGAAATTTGGAGCTGCCAATTAACCAACTGTGCATGTTTTTGGACTGCAGGAGGAAACCAGAGTACCCGAAGGAAACCCACACAAGCACGGAGAGAACATGCAAACTCAACACACAAACGCCCAAGCTGGGAATCGAACCCATGACCTTCTTTCTGTGAGGCGGGACGTGCTAATCACTACGCCACCAGCTTTTTTCCCTTTACCAGGGGTCGCCACAGCGAATGATTCGCATGTTTGATTTGGCATAGGTTTTTCGTCGGATGCCCTTCCTGACACAACCCTTTTTTTTTTTTTTTTTTTTTTTTTATCAAGGGACAGAAACACGCTGACGGCTTTGCAGCTCCTCTTTACAAAAGTCAGCAATGGTTCTTTTACATGAACCTCTCACCATAGACAGTGAGAGACATGGCCCGCCTTTGATAACCCAGTTAGCTGCACTGGGGGGACAGTGACAACCTTGTGGAGAGTGGGACTCGAACCGCCAACCTTAGGATCAGCGATCCAGCACCCAATACCACTAGACCACCGCTGCCCTGTTGTAATATAGTCATCAATAATTATATTTTAATTATGAATAGAGTGAGTGAATAACACCATGACCAACCAGTTTAATACTGTAAAATACCAATTTGCTTTCAGAACCCCAAGATAGCTCTATCTGTTGGAAATATTCATCTGTGAATCCTGTCCGTGTTTACATGATTACATCAAAGAATTGTGGTAGAAAACATTCACCGTTACACCGCTATACTGCCAACACCGCCAACAATGAGTATTGTAATGCTTTGTTTTGGGGCTCTATCTCAAACACTGTGATGCATCATACACTTCAAAGCTGTGGGAAGAACAAATAAGAGAAGCACAAATTCAGTGTAGAAACACAGCCTTGGATAGAAGTTTCTGTCTATTTCTGAGTTGCCTTGCCGACGGCGTAGGTGATGCACATACACATTTGCAACCTTGCCTGTTCCTTGCCATTGTGGAGCATGTGGCACCAGTCAAGCCTGTCCAGTTTCATCCATCCATCTCCTTTGGGTGCTCTCATGATCTGGTCCCCTCCATTGAAACCTCCAAAACTGCGCCAAGTTTGCCAAAGGCTCTTTATATGTTGCAAATGTGGGCCTATTTTTGTTTGGTGATGACAGTCAAGAGCTTCCAATGGGTGTTCAGCTCCTGCAGGATGGACCCATTTGATTCACATTCCCTCCACAGAACAAATAATTTTCCAGTATGCAAACATCTCAAATGCCTCAATACATTTCAGGTCATCTTTCTTGAAGATCTACAGTATTTGTTGGTTTCATGGATTTTTTTTTTTTTTTGATTCTGAGTATACAAAGTTCATGAGGAAAAAGCCTGCATTCAATTACAATGGCAACAATATTTTGTACAGCATACATTTTTACGTCATCCTAACCCCTCCTTCTCTCACGCTTTTTTTCCAAACCACAGGCCGTGTATGACTATATTCTTTCCAAGCAAAAGAGGTACACGGCTATGAGGTAACAGTGTCCACTCAGCACAGGAAGGGCAAGGCCTGAAATAACATTTACAACATTATATCTGGGGTCCAGAATATTTATGACTCATCTGCCTTTCCTTCTCACTTTCACTCGGCAAGACAAAGAAAGACAAACTGTTAGAGAAAGACGGAGCAAAGTCCACAGCAAGGCTGGAAAAGACGTTCAAAAAAGGGAGAGGATTGGAATAAAAAAGATAAATAGAGGAGAGGTGGAGAGGTGAGTGTAAGTCATTTCACACCACTGTGCCTTGTGCCAAACTGCTGCCACATCCTCTGAATAGACCCACAGTTCTTCCACAGCTCTTGGGAGGCAGGCAGTCTGAATAAATAGCTCTCCCGCGAGGTTTATATTTGGAAGATCCTAATGCTAGATGCTAGCGCCAAAATAGAATCTCCTTAGAATTAGAGGTAAAATTTAATTAACGACACAAGGCCACATGCTGGTGTATAGAGGCACGCTTTAAAAAATAGGGCCATTTGTTTCAGATTTGTTCCACTCTCCAAACCCCTTGTACTTTTTCAGACTGCGACTAATCACATGCTAATAATTCTTATACAAATATTATACGTTATACTGCACCATGATGCAAAAGAAAAAGATAATCAAGCCATCTTAAGAAACCTGACGGGCAGCATGGACCTTGCTAACTGGTGTGCATTCTTAGCGAGTTATGCTAGTCATACAGCTCTTTAGATACAAGAGATAAATCTTTATAAACATTTACTTTCAATTAATTTGCTGAACCATTTTATCCTTTATCAGAGTCGCGGGAAGGCTACACCCATCTCAGCTGACCCTCCGTGAAGCTCATTGCAGGGCAAGCACATGCATACACAACCACTCACGCCATTCACACGTACGGGCATTCAAGAATATTTGAAACCCATACAACCACAAACAGGACTTATACACTCTACACAGAAATTGAACTCGAACCCATGACCTTCTTGGTGTGACGTGGATACGCTAACCGGTACACAACTGTGCCCCCGTTATAAATATTATAGCATAAAAATAGCCAACAAAGTCATGATTCACATAACGCTTTCCAGGCAGTGGTGGTCTGGTGGAAAAGGTGCCGGCTCACTGATCCTAAGGTTGGGGATTCGAGCCCCATTCTCAACGGGTTGTTACTGTTCCCCCCCAGTGCAGCTGACTGGGTTATCAAAGGCCGGCCATGTCTCTCACTGTCTATGTTGAGAGGTTCATGTAAAAGAACCATTGCTGACTTTTGACAAGAGGAGCTGCATAGCCATCAATGTGGCCTGGCGAGCTGTCCAGGATGTACTCTGCCCTTGCCCAGAGTCGGCTGGGATGGGCGCCAGCCTCCCCGTGACCCTAATTAGGATTAAGGAGTTACAGAAAATGAATAAATGAATAATGCTTTCCCCAGGTGTCCGTTTCAGGTTATCAGAACATTAAAAACTTTTATTTTGACACAATAACACATGGCATGACTTTACTACTAGTGTTTTAATTGGATTTTCAGCTGCACATATCATATAACCATCTACCTAAAAATAATAAGATACATTTTAATTATATATAGTTTTACTTATGTGTTCACACATATCATTCACGCAACTGCTTAATCCTACTATTAGGGTTGCAGGGAAGGTGGAACCGGCACTGGGTGAAGACGGAGTACACCCTGAACAGCTCGTTCAACACATGCACAATCATAAACAAACTCATATCTAGGGGCAATCTGAAATTAGCCGAATGTGCATGCTTTTGAAGTGTGGGAGAAAATTGGAGTACCCAGAGAAAAACCCACACAAGCTTGCGGAGAACATCAAACTTGAACCCAGGACTCTTTTGCTCTGAGGCAGACATCTTAACCACTACCCATTAGTCCAGCCATTGCCATCCATTGACCCAGTTAATGATTATTAATAATTTAGCACTGACACAAGGCAGGGAGATAGTGTATAATTTATAATGGAAGGTTACCAACATGGTGATGCAAGGAAAGTGCATCACAGCTCCCTTGAAGTGGGGAGTGAAGGGTAAAGTGAAAAATTGAATAAAGAATTTCCGGTCTGTATCACGTCTACATGCTAACATACTTACTAAATATGCACCTCATCAAACATCACATTCATTCATTCATTTTCTGACTGTTCAGTTCATTTACGTTTCTGTTATCACTTTATTCCAATTTAGAGTTGCTGTAAGGCTGGTGCCCATCTCAGCCATCTCTGGGCAAGGGCAGAGTACACCCTGGACAGCTCTCCAGGTCATTGCAGGGCAAAAACACGCTGACGGCTATGCAGCTACTCGTGCCAAAAGTCAGCAATGGTTCTTATACATGAACCTCCCACCATAGACAGTGAGAGACATGATCGGCCTTTGATAACCCAGTTAGTGCACTGGGGGGACAGTGACAATCTGTTGAGAGTGGGGCTTGAACCCCTAACCTTGGGATCAGTGATCCAGCACCTTTACCATCAGGCCACTACTGCCCAAGTTATCACATAAAGTTTGAATTAGATCCAGGTTGCATATTCCAACAGCTGTACAAAACTGACTTTAATCCAAATGTATATACTGTATATATATATATATATATATATATATATATATATATATATATATACATTTGGATTAAAGTCAGTTTTGTACAGCTGTTGGAATATGCAACCTGGATCTAATTATAATATAATTATATATATATATATATATATATATATATATATATATATATATATACACAGGGATCCCTTGCTACTTCGCACTTCAATTCATGTGGCTTCAGTGCATCATGTTTTTTTTTTGTTTTTTTACATATTCATCAAATTAAAAAATAAGGAAATTTAGGAAGAACCCCCCAACAAAACTACTGTATGTATGCGTATTTATATTTTATCTTCAATCTTATGCATAATTTTTGAATGTATCATTATTATTATAAGCATTTATAGCATTGGACATGTATTTATTGATATTATATGAGTATATAATACTCATATATAAGGGGGGTCGATCCTACTTCTTGGAAATCGGCGATCGCTGGGGGGTCTCGGTCACAATTAACCACGGAAAGTGAGGAATGTGTAAATATATATATATATATATATATATATATATATACACATACATACAGTGATCTGATCCCTCGCTACTTCCTATTTCAGTTTCTGCGGCTTCAGTGCATCGCAGGTTTTTCGGTCCCCATTAACTGCGGAAAGTGAGGGATCCCTGTACTGTACGGGTGTTTTTAAAAAAAAAAAAAAAAAAGTCAAATTTTGAGTTTAGACATGCCTACATAGTATGTTGACTTATGATGCAATGACACTGCGTCCATTGTTTAGAAATGACAGACTGAACGTGACCTTCCTTCTTCCCAGTTCAGTTATATATATTGTTATATATATATATATATATATATATATATATATATATATATATATATATATATAGAGAGCGTGTTAAGACGTTGTGTCTGTGATCTTTGTGTTTACACTGTTTTGCGGACTTTTGTAACCCTAAGCAAATATGGTTGGTCAGAAGTGTAAGCCTACTAGCATGGGTGCAAGTCTCATACACACAGATGAATTATCTATCTGCTCGGATCGGCGCAATCTACCATGCATACTCAGTTAAGCAAAGAGAGTTGTAAAATGAAAGACAACTCTCTGCTCTGCTGGTGATTCACATCAGTGCAGGCAGAGTACTAAACGAGTTCAATGAACCGTTGCTCACTTGAAAGACCGGAAGTCCGTATAACCCGCATTCAAGCACAGCAAGTGCAGTACTTTCGGTATTGAGCGCCTCACATATTGTAAGTGTTGATTGGCTGTTTTACGCTTCATGTAAAGTGATTCGGCTCAGCTTCATGTAATGTGAATTAGCTCAGCTTCATGTAAAGTGACCATCCGTCGACCATCGGAACCATTTACAAGCAGAAAGATCGCATCATAGAGAATGTTAAAGGTTATATTTGATACTGTATTTGATATTTCATGAGTGAATTTGATTAAAATGTATCAATTTGAAATTATTTTGCTTCAATTTAATTTATTTGAAATTAATGTTGATATTATTTGATATAGTGAGGGGCAGTGGTGGTCTAGTGGCATAGGGCGCTGGATCGCTGATCCAGAGGTTGGGGGTTCGAGTCCCACTCTCCACAGGGTTGTCACCCCCCCTCCCCAGTGCAGCAAACTGGGTTCTCAAAGGCCAGTCATGTCTCTCACTGTCTATGGTGTGAGGCATGTAAAAGAACCATTGCTGACTTTGGTCCTACAAGAGTAGGATGCAAAGCCGTCGGCGTGTTTCCACCCTACGATGGCGAGCTGTCCAGGGTGTACTCTGCCCTCGCCCGGAGTCGGCTGGGATGGGCACCAGTTTTATGAGAAACTGGGGATGTTTTATGAGATACGCTAACGGTATTTATGGACGTATTGTGCAGTATGAGCATCATACATCACACGTCACACATCACTGTGACAACTTACATTCACTTTCAACTTACATTTGGCCGTTGGAACCAATTAAAAATGTAAATCGGGGAGCGTCTGTATATTCATCTGATTTGTCTGATTTTAGTGTTCTATATCGGTAAATGCAGCCTTCATCAGCAGCCTGTTCTTCAATCGATGAAAATGGAATTTAATGTCCATGCACTGATTTTGTTCCAATGTGTTGAGGATTGTTTTTACCCACCACAGGGGCAGATTATCTGAGCCATGTAAAAGGCTTATTAAGCATCTTAATAAACATGCATACAGATTCCACTCTTCTCACATTTCCTCTGTTCTTACACATCTGAAATCATTCAACCCCATTGCACAGCAGTAATTACTTCTTGCAAAGATTCTCATTCATTTGTACAGAATAAGTGAGGCACTGAGATCAAAAACCCCGTAAATCATATTTCATGAAATGTGATTTATGAGGTTTTTAATCTCAGTGCCTCAATAGCGACATAGCCATCAGTGTGTTTCTGCCCAGTGATGGCCTGTTGAGCTGTCCAGGGTGTACTCTGCCCCCGCCCAGAGTCAGCTGAGATGGGCGCCAGCCTCCCCATGACCTTAATTAGGATTAAGCGATTCAGAAAATGAAAGAATAATCCAGTTAACACATGTAGAAATCAGAGACTGCTGGTGTAGTGTTAACTAGCCACAGCTCTACTGTAACTAGCCACGCCTCTACCACCTCCGAACCAGCCTATCCTGTGTGAACCACATGTAGCGCTTTCTTTGAACCGCCTAATCCTGTGCTGTTTTACCCCAGTGAATGTATCGAAAGAAGTCTGAAGAAAAATAAAACAAAACAAAGACAGAACATTGTGGACCATGGCACCTGTGTACTGTTTTCTCAAGCCTGATGAGGTAAGGGAACGTTTGGGTGGAGTTGGGGGTATCTAAAACCGGGCATGTCGGAATTTCTTTCTTTAAATTAAAATGCGATCGTGTTTTTTTTTCTCTGGTATGAAATGTGTCATACTACTCGTCATACAATATGATGGACACACGTTCACACACTCTTTCACACCTATTACGATTTTATACCACTAATCTTCTCTTTATGTGAATGAGAAGGTAAATGGTTGTGTGTTTTTTCCCTGTGATGGACTGGCAAGATGTTCAGGGTGTACCCCTGCCTTAGGCCAGAGTCGACAGAGATAGGCTACAGCCTCCAGTAGGATCAAGCAATTTGGGAAGCCATTTTAGAAAATGGGAAGAATTCAGAGAACCCTGGGTAGGAGATGGAAACTTGGGTTTGAACTTGGGAGAAGCTCAGCCCAGGATCAAAGCAGAACCCAAAGGTAAAGGGCGGCAATGTAATCGACGCTCTCACCTACTCCGAATGAATTAACAATTTTTGGTGGGTTACCTTTTGACTCTCAGGCAGGTCTACCTTCGAAGACGATAAAAACAAACACACACTATCTTCTTCTTCTTTTCCTTTCGGCTGTTCCTTTCAGGGGTCGCCACAGAAAACCATCCGCCTCCATCTCACCCTGTCCTCTGCATCTTCTTCTCTTACTCCAATGACCCTCATGTCCTCCTTCACCACATCCATAAATCTCTTCTTTGGTCGTCTTCCTCTGGGCCTTCTGCCTGGTAGTTCCAACCTCAGCATCCTACTGCCAATATACTCACTATCCCTCCTCTGTACATGTCCAAACCATCTCAATCTAGCCTCTCTGACTTTGTCTCCAAAACATCTTACACAAACACGCACTATTATGCACGTAAATACAGCTACAGTATCGTCGGGGGGTTTATTTAACCCCATGCCAATGAGAATTCATATGAAATGTTCCCCAATCAAAGGAAAGAATGGCATAAATAATAATGCACAGCATTTCAGTGGAGTTCTTTCTGTTCTGCCCTCTTTCCTTTGGTGAGGACACATAAAAGACAGCAACTAGGTCAATGAGATTCATTTAATCCTAAAGCACAAGCTATGGCATGGGGAATGTTGTTGCATGCGTACTGTACTGTATATGTATATGTGTGTATGCACTGCTGGTTGTATTTGAGTATCAAGTGCCAATATTTAATATTTTCTTCTACCCTGAAGGTTGAATATTGCACCAGTCTAAGAACACGACTGGTAACTGTGCATAGAATCATAGATTTATATTGCGTTTGTTTTTCTACAGGAACCAGAATGGACACTTTTGACAGAATGAGACTCTGTGGTTCTGTTTATCAGACCCATAGTGCACGTATATCTTGTACACATGGTGCTTGTTCTGGATTGACAAGAGCCTCCATACCTGATGCCTTATCACAGCCAGAGCGATACATAAAGCCTACAAAGCTTATTCTTTCCCTCCATGATTCCTCCTTTTCAGCTTTGTACGCACATCTTTTCTTCCTCTGCTCCACTGTGAACACGGAACATGCCAAAAGGTTTTATAACAGTCTGTTCTGTTGAATTAATACTCATCTTGGTGCCGGTGCTGCAGCTAGAGGAGTAGTCAAAGAGTCAGGATCCAATGCTGGCAGAGCGATCAACGTATAAACCTGAAAACGTACGGTCGTTCTAATTACTGCAAGATGACGTCGCAAGTACTGCATATTTAGATTTGCCTTAAATCCGTCCTCAGAAAAGGCCATCTGAGGTAAAAAGAGGTCTCTAGGGCTGCCGAGTGGTGCACCAAACAGGAGTACGGCTATCAACCTGAAGATCCAAATGTGCATGCACAGCAGTTTGTAAAGAGGTGGGTGGCAGCACTGCATTTTAGAAAGGGCATGGGCATACTTACGTTTCCTGGTTGGTCGTGGTCGTGTGATCGCCAGGCAACACTAGCGATGCATGTAAAATCAGACATGACTAAAATTAGGGTGTAAAGCGGGGGTGTGGTGGGGGTGGGTTTATATAAAAATAAGCTTCTAATAACCCCAATAGTTCCGCACAGGATATGCAGTTGCTGTTGTGAAAGCGCACATGTTTACAATCAAAGAGAGACTGCACAAATTTAATCTTCATTTACAATGTTCTCCAGACAAAACAGAGTTGTCTGGGCACACTCACGGTACGTATGTACACAGAACAAGAAGAACTGCTAAATGACAACTGTCACTCATGGCGGAAATAGTCGACATATTGGTGTCAGAGACTGGAGGCCAATGATGTAATTACATTACATTTACATTTAAGGCATTTGGCAGACACCCTTATCCGAATAACAAAGATTTTATTGTTTTTGTTTTATATAACTGAGCACATGAGTATTAGGGGCCTTGCTCAAGGGCCCAACAGAGGTATCATGATAGTACTAGAGTTTGAACCTCTGACCTTCTGATCAGCAATCCACTGTTAAAAAGGGTGATGCTAGCTTCTGAGACCAAGCATGTACCAATAGTGTACACATAGTGTATAGACTATCAGCCTGGAGACGCAGGTTCAAATTCAGGTTGACGCCGCAGCCATGGCCAAGCTCACACGAGATGGAGGGATGGCATATGCTCACTGCGATTACCAACCAATCATGGGCACCTGTGAGCTCATTCAAGTTTGTTAGATCGACCCTGAATTCAGACCCTAAGAACCAGAGGTCCACCCCCCCCACCCTTTTTTTTTTCCATATCGGGAAATTTCAGTTTACATTAACGTATGTTCATATACACCATATATAACCAACTCTGCATAGAAAATGTACAGAAAAATTTAGAAAAATTTAGTTGTAAATCGTTGAAATTTTCTGAAATCAAAAAATCGGGGATGACCCACGCTGGTCCTTAGGGGCTCAATTCAATGTTTATAAAAAGATGCAAGTGGTCGCATCACATGTCATGGAGGGGCATTTGCTATGTACCTTCCTATTTGCTGGTAATTATATGTGTCAGGGAGACAATAAGCTACTGGAAAGGAAACTGGTGTGTGTGTGTGTGTGTGTGTGTGTGTGTGTGTGTGTGTGTGTGTGTGTGTGTGTGTGTGTGTGTGTGTGTGGATGGGAGGGTGTTGGTAATTGGTTTGTTTGTTTGGTAGCAATTTTACACAAAACGTTATAAATGGAGATTTTTTTTAATGTGAACCGGCCAAGTTACACTCTATTACATTTTGGAGCTCATCTGTTTCATTTTTTTTTACATTGTGAAAAATGTGGAATTACAGCAAGGGCTGCTGTGTACTTTCCCCCTAACTTGGCAGAGGTTTGCACTCTCCGAGTAGTTATCGAGTTATAAATAAGTTTCATATCAGGCTGTCCTTTTCTCATTATAATAAACTGGTACATGGTAAGCACACATACAAGTGTAACCTACAGTACATCAAGATTTAGTTGTAAAAAGTTTCAGATATTCAGCGAGCAGTAAACAGTGAACAATCCGAGTTATTTGATCGTCTGCCGACTGGTCGCACAAGTTTTTTGGGCCTTTGTGCGTCATGCACATTCCTGAAATAATCTTTTTAATTCCTTATCGACAATGATTGCACAAACACGAGCCTTATACTGTCACAATCTTAGGTTTCAAACAAAAACCTTTTTATACACAGAGAAGAATGCAGACAATAAACCAACATGAACCACTAAACAAATATACAGGCAATAAAGTTCAGATAGGATCCACGATGTGTCCGATACTCTAATAACCATAATTAAATAAATGAACAGAAAAATGCAGCCGTGAGGGGGGGGCACAAACCAGTGTCTCTCCCTCACGCCGGTCCCAAGCCCGGATAAATGCAGAGGGTTGCGTCAGGAAGGGCATCCGGCGTAAAACAAATGCCAAATAAACTATGCGAATCACAAGAAAGAATGACATACCGGATCGGTCGAGGCCCGGGTTAACAACGACCGCCATCAGTGCCGTCAACCAACAGGGTGCTGATGGAAATTGGACTACTGTTGGTCGAAGACGTCGAAGAAGGAGAGGCGGGAGGCGTGTCCGTTGCCAGAGAGAGAAGAGGAAATGCATGAGTCTAGGACTGAAAGTAGGGACTTTGAATATTGGAACTATGACAGGAAAAGGTAGAGAGCTGGCTGACATGATGCAGAGGAGGAAGGTGGACATACTGTGTGTTCAGGAGACCAGGTGGAAAGGTCGCAAGGCTAGAAGCATAGGAGCAGGGTTTAAGCTGTTTTATCACGGTGTGGATGGGAAGAGAAATGGAGTCGGAGTCATCTTGAAGGAGGAGTTTGCCAGGAATGTTCTAGAAGTGAAAAGAGTGTCAGACAGAGTGATGAGTCTCAAGTTAGAAATTAAAGGTGTGATGGTCAATGTTGTTAGTGCTTATGCCCCACAGACAGGATGTGAGCGAGAAGAGAAGGAGAGATTCTGGAGGGAGTTAGATGAAGTGATGCAGAGTACCCCAGAGGTGAAAGAGTGGTCATTGGGGCAGACTTCAATGGACATGTTGGTGCAGGAAACAGAGGGACGAGGAAGTGATGGGTAGGTTTGGTATCCAGGACAGGAACGCAGGAGGACAGATGATGGTAGATTTTGCAAAAAGGATGGAAAAGGCTGTGGCGAATGCGTTCTTCCAGAAGAGAGTGAAACATAGGGTGAGCTATGAAAGCGGAGGTAGGAGCACACAGGTAGACTACATCTTGTGCAGGCGATGTAATTTAAAGGAAGTCAGTGACTGCAAAGTAGTAGCGGGTGAGAGTGTTGCCAAACAGCATAGGATGGTGGTGTGCAGGATGATGCTGATGGTGAGGAAGGTGAAGAAGGCAAAGGCAGAGCAGAAGACAAAGTGGTGGAAGTTGAAAAAGGAAGAGTGTCGGGTTGTCTTCAAGGAGGAGTTGAAACAGACTTTGGGTGGTCAGGAAGTGCTTCCAGATGACTGGACAACTACAGCGAATGTGATCAGGGAGACAGGTAGGAGAATATTTGGTGTGTCATCTGGAAGGAAAGTAGATAAGGAGACTTGGTGGTGGAATGAGGAAGTGCAGGAGTGTGTACAAAGGAAGAGATTAGCTAAGAAGAAGTGGGACATTGAGAAAACCGAAGAGAGTAAACAGGAGTACAGGGAGACACAGCGTAAGGCAAAGGTAGCAGTGTCAAAGGCCAAACAGAGTGCGTTTGATGACTTGTATGCTCGGCTGGAAAGTAAGGAGGAGAAAATGATTTATACAGGTTGGCACAGCAGAGAAATAGAGATGGGAAGGACGTGCAGCAAGTTAGATTGATAAAGGACAGAGAGGGAAATGTATTGACTGATGACAGAAGTGTGCTGGGAAGATGGAAAGAGTACTTTGAAGAGCTGATGAATGAGGAAAATGAGAGAGAAAAAGAGTAGAAGAGGTGACTGTTGAGGACCAGGAAGTAGCAAAGATTAGTAAGGGTGAAGTGAGGAGGGCATTGAAGAGGATGAAGAATGGAAAGGCAGTTGGTCCAGATGACATACCGGTGGAGGTATGGAAGTGTCTAGGAGAGGTAGCAGTAGATTTTCTGACAAGAACATTTAACAAGGTCTTAGAGAGTGAGAGGATGCCAGAGGAATGGAGGAGAAGTGTGCTGGTGCCCATTTTTAAGAACAAGGGAGACGTGCAGAGTTGTGGCAACTACAGAGGGATAAAGTTGATGAGCCATACGATGAAGTTATGGGAAAGAATAGTGGAAGCTAGACTAAGGGCAGAAGTCAGCATTTGTGAACAACAGTTTGGTTTCATGCCCAGAAAGAGCACCACAGATGCAGTGTTTGCCTTGAGGATGTTAATGGAGAAGTACAGAGAAGGTCAGACGGAGCTGCATTGTGCCTTTGTGGATCTGGAGAAAGCATATGACAGGGTGCCGAGAGAAGAACTGTGGTATTGCATGAGGAAGTCTGGAGTGGCAGAGAAGTATGTTAGAGTGGTGCAGGACATGTATGAGAGATGTAAGACAGTGGTGAGGTGTGCTGTCGGTGTGACAGAAGAGTTCAAGGTGGAGGTGGGACTGCATCAAGGGTCAGCTCTCAGCCCCTTCTTGTTCGCTATGGTGATGGACAGGCTGACAGACGAGGTTAGACAAGATTCCCCATGGACTATGATGTTTGCAGATGACATTGTAATCTGTAGTGAGTGCAGAGAACAAGTGCAGGAAAATCTCGAGAGGTGGAGGGATGCCCTGGAAAGGAGGGAATGAAGATTAGCCTCAGTAAGACAGAGTACATGTGCATGAATACCAAGGACCAAAGAGGAACGGTGAGATTACAGGGAGCAGAGATAAGAAAGGTGGAGGATTTTAAGTACTTAGGCTCAACAATCCAGAGCAATGGCGAGTGTGGAAAAGAGGTCAAGAAGCGTGCAGGCAGGTTGGAATGGTTGGAGAAAAGTGTCCGTGTGATGTGTGATAGGAGGGTATCGGCAAAAATGAAAGGAAAAGTGTACAAACGGTGTTGAGGCCAACGATGCTGTATGGGTTAGAAACAGTGGCCCTGGGGAAAAGACAGGAGGCAGAGTTGGAGGTAGCAGAGATGAAAATGTTGAGGTTCTCTTTGGGAGTAACGAGGATGGATAGGATTAGGAATGAGTACGTCAGAGGGACAGCACATGTAAGACGTTTTGGAGACAAAGTCAGAGAGGCTAGATTGAGATGGTTTGGACATGTACAGAGGAGGGATAGTGAGTATATTGGTAATAGGATGCTGAGGCTGGAACTACCAGGCAAAAGGCCTAGAGGAAGACCAAAGAGACGATTCATGGATGTGGTAAAGGAGGACATGAAGGTCGTTGGTGTAAGAGAAGAAGATGCAAAGGATAGGGTGAGATGGAGGCAGATGATTCGCTGTGGCGACCCCTGAAGGGAAAAGCCGAAAGGAAAAGAAGAAGAAATAAATGAACAGAAAAAAACAAAACAATTAATCTCTAAAATAAGATTACATTATATTTACATTATTAAATTATTTAAAAATAAATTTACTTTTAAACTCGATAATCTAGCCTAGAGTTCGGCAAACTTTCTACAACAATCCAGCATCATGGATATTGTTCATTGTTTAATTTCTATAACCGTTTAATCCTAATTAGGGTCGTGGGGAGGCTGGCGCCCATCCCAGCTAAATCCGTGCGAGGGCGGCGTACACCCTGGGCAGCTCTCCAGGCCACCGCAGGGCAGAAACACAAGGCTATGCAGCTCCTCTTGTCGAAAGTCAGCAATGGTTCTTTTACATAAAGCTCACACCATAGACACTGAGAGACACGGCCAGCCTTTGATAACCCAGTGGGCTGCACTGGGGGCATCCATCGTGGATATCTGAAAATTATACTGACCAAATTTCATATGCGTCAAGTAATCCATATAAAAGAAATGTTTCAAAAAAGGATTGGTGCCAGGTAGCAGTGCAATGACAATAACCTACTGTTGGTATGTGCATGTGATCGTAACCCGTCATTGAACATACTGTACTTTTAAACCCGCAAAACATTGAGTACAATGTAATTATGGGTGGCATGGTGGCGAAGTGATCAGCACGTCCACCCCACAGCATGAAGGGTCTGAGTTCAAGTCCCAAGCTCTGAGAGGGCGTTTCTGTGTAAGGGTTGCATGTTCTCCTTGCGCTTGTGTGGGTTGCATGGGTTATCCGGTTTCCTCCCACACTCCAAAGACTAATGGGCATCCATTAGGCTAATTGCTCTTAGGTGGGCGGGCGAGTGTAACTTGTTCTGTCTGTGACGCTATGCAAATGATCTGCTGAGCTATTCAGTGTACACCACACCTTCATCCCGTGTCGGCTGCGATAGGCTCCAGCCTCAATGCAAATCTAGTAGGATTAATCCATTCAGCCAGTGAGTGACTGAATTTGAATGAGGGAGTAATTTGTATATCCAGTTTTCTTTTTTTTTTTTTCTTTTCTTTTTTTTTTGTGTGTAAAGAAGCTAATTTTTTTCAGGTTGTGTTTTGTTTCTCGTCTGCCTCTGATTGTAATTTAGTACACAGTAAACACCAGTGCACCTGATCTTCACATTCCATCTGCTGCTTTTGTGTTAAAGTCAGCTTTTTACCTTCTGCAGACATCAGGAATCAGCATAACTAAGATCGTAACCTTGTTTTGACCTGTAAGTTCCCAAGCACTCTCCTATTACTTAAAAAAAAAAAAAAAATTTGTTATAAGCGTAATGTACTACCCTGCCAAAAAGCAGGGCAGTTTGGATTACAGCATCCATTTACTGGGCCATTGTGCTGAAAAACTTATGCAATGTCACAACTTTTATTTTAGTCCAGACTATTAATATTTCAGCAGGATGTTGTGTTGAGGAGAAGAGAGTCAGACCACCATGTAAAATCCTCTCCAGCGTATCTCAAACGCGTTCTTGCTGTTAAACACGTATTGGACATCCTGACTGCAGAGATTCTGCATACGTAATACATTTCAGTGATACCGAGACTGATTTATTTATTTATTTGATTTTTTTGTTCCAATTTTTCGCCCTAACTTTTACTCGTATCCAATTCCCACCCATCAGGTATCACCTTCCCTATCACATGACCACCAGTGAAGGGTGAAAGCATGCCCCTTTCGGCTGCTCGCTTCAGGGGTCGCCACAGCAAATCATCCGCCTCCATCTCACCCTATCCTCTGCATCTTCTTTTCTGACTCCAACGACCTTCATGTCTTCCTTCACCACATCCATAAATCTCTTCTTTGGTCTTCCTCGAGGCCTTCGGCCTGGTAGTTCCAACCTCAGCATCCTACTGCCAATATACTCACTATCCCTCCTCTGTACATGTCCAAACCATCTCAATCTAGCCTCTCTGACTTTGTCTCCAAAACATCTTACATGGGCTGTCCCTCTGATATACTCATTTCTGATCCTATCCATCCTCGTTACTCCCAGGGAGAACTTCAACATTTTCATCTCCGCTACCTCCAGCTCTGCCTCCTGCCTTTTCCTCAGCGCCACTGTTTCTAAGCCATACAACATCGCTGGCCTCACCACCGTCTTGTACACTTTTCCCTTCATTCTTGCTGACACTCTCCTATCACACATCACACCGGACACTTTTCTCCAACCATTCCAGCCTGCCTGCACACGCTTCTTCACCTCTTTTCCACACTCTCCATTGCTCTGGATTGTTGAGCCTAAGTACTTAAAATCCTCCACCTTCGTTATCTCTGCTCCCTGTAACATCACCGTTCCTCCTGGGTCCTTCTCATTCACACACATGTATTCTGATTTTCTGAGGCTAACCTTCATTCCTCTCCTTTCCAGGGCATACCTCCACCTCTCTAGATTTTCCTGCACTTGTTCTCTGCTCTCACTACAGATCACAATGTCATCTGCAAACATCATAGTCCATGGAGATTCTTGTCTCACCTCGTCTGTCAGCCTGTCCATCACCATAGCAAACAAGAAGGGGCTCAGAGCTGACCCTTGATGCAGTCCCACCTCCACCTTGAATTCGTCGGTCACACTGACAGCACACCTCACCACTGTCTTACATCTCTCATACATGTCCTGCACCACTCTAACATACTTCTCTGCCCTGCCACTCCAGACTTCCTCATGCAATACCACAGTTCTTCTCTTGGCACCCTGTCATATGCTTTTTCCAGATTCACAAAGGCACAATGTAGTTCCCTTTGACCTTCTCTGTACTTCTGTATTAACATCCTCCAAGTAAACACTGCATCTCTGGTGCTCTTTCTTGGCATGAAACCAAACTGTTGTTCACAAATGCTGACCTCTGCTCTTAGTCTAGCCTCCACTATTCTATATACCCTATTCTATATATTCTATATACACTATATGCCCCTTTCCGAACTCCGGCGCATGGTTATTTGATCGTGGTCTAACACACTCGAAGGGAAAGCTCTATCCACCCCCTCGTACGAATGAGCTCACAGACAGCCATGTCTGACTGGCGTTCGCTGTGAGTGACAATAAAGTTAGCGTATGTCATCCCTCCCTCCCTCCCTCCCTCCTGTGAGAGCCCGGCCAATTCGCTCCCAGGGACTCCCAGCTATCTATCAGTGAAGGAAAAAGTCCCTTGATGGAACATCCTGGGCATTCAGTGCATTCAGTTCATCAGCTCACTTCATTCAATTGCCACTTTATGTTGCTGAGCCTCAACCTGGCCAACTGAATCAGTTTGCCCCATAGTGTCACTATGGACTGGCTTCTATATAAAATTCTTGCATCTACTATAGGGCAGTAGTGGCCTGGTGGTAAATGTGCTGGATCCCTGATCCCAAGGTTGGGGGTTCAAGTCCCATTCTCAACAGGTTGTTATTGCCCTCACCTAGAGTCGGCTGAGATGAGCATCTACTATATTTATTACATGATATTTTATTTATTATCAGCTGTATATCTGTGCTGATGTTTTTATTGAACAGATTGATTGACATATTTTCGCGAGCACTTTCAAATTCGTTGTACTGGTTTTACCTTGTGTGATCATCATCAAGGAATCTGATTCTTTGAATGTTTTCTTTTAATGTTGCCGAGCCTTCACCTGATCAACTGGATCAGTTCTAGATCACAACATTGCTTATTGAGACTTACACATTTACCACTATGCATGATAGTTGCCCCACTTCAAGCGCTTCTTTCCTACCCTGACGCGCCCATCTCTCTGATGTGGGGATAGTCTGAGCTCATTTGATCACATGATCTGTGGTCCCCCCCCCCCCATGCCAGTGTATTAATGCACTTTTATTACTTGCATGACTGGCATAGCTCGGGTTGCTGTGTTGCTTTCTTTTGTCTCAGGACTGAATCCATCTGTTAATGAACAGGTCTTGTAAGGTGCTGACTCAGCGCAGCAGGAAAATGTACAGATTTTGCCGAAGTGCAGTTAATTAGCACTGAGGTTAAGCTACCCAGGGTTGGATTCACTGTGACGGACATATTTAGACAAACAACACTGAATGTACTCTGACAACACAGTCAATTTTATACTTATAATACATTCAATTACATGGCAGGTGTGACATAATCATTTACATCATTAAAAAACTCAATAAATCAAAATTCCAGGGCAGTGTGGCGGGGTAGTGGGCCAGCGCGTTCGCCCCGCAGCAAGAAGGTTCTACGTCCCACAGTCCAAAGACATACACATTACACTAATTGGCTGTTCAAAGTTGCCCCTTGGTGTGAGTGTAAATAATTGTGTGTGTGTGTGTTAGCCCGACAATGGTCTGGTGCGTTGTTTAGAGTGTACAACACCTTCAATTAGTGTTGGCTGAGATAGGCTCCAGCCTTCTTGTGATCCTAACAGAATTAACCAGTTCAGCATATAAGTAAGAGATTGAGTGAAATATGCCAGAAAAAAATGTCTCATCCTTGCCAGAAGCCCAACATAACCGCCCTCATTTACACACTCATCACTCATTTATTTGTC
>CM045743.1:7851439-8031439 GCA_024760905.1 Plotosus lineatus
AATCAGCATTTGCGTTGCATTGTTACAGCCTTGAATGCCGCTCACGCAGGAGACGTGCATCACAAACACATTCTGGCACAGCAGAGGGTCTGCTGACTACTGATTACTAGCAAGAGTAAGAGAAAAAAGAAACGCACAGCATGAAATGCAGAACATTTACAGTATCTACAGTAAACAGGATAGAAAAGCTTGTGTAGCAGGTCCGTGAAACTCTGCCGAGCTGCTCACAGATTTAAGGGGCGTGACTGAAGGGGGTACAAGTCACACCCCTAGCAATTTAGAGGTGGTGTGATGCACTGCATCGGAAACCAATACAGTATAACCCCAAAGCAGTCAACCTACTGGCCTGGATTCTTTGAGGAAACCCACGCAAGCACAAGAAGAGCATGCAAAGTCCACACAGAAATGCCCTTACCAAGCCTGGGACTCGAACCCAGGACGTTCTCGTTATGACACCAACATACCAACCACTATACCAACCAAATATAACTTAATGCAATATGATACAGAAGAATAAACAAGGTTTAACTATGGCCAGGTACACTAGTATAGGCATCATCATCATCATCATCATCATCATCTTCCGCTTAGTCCAGGGTCGGGCCGCGGGGGCAACAACCTAAGCAAAGAGATCCAGACGTCCCTCTCCTGAGCCATTTCCTCCAACTCTCCCGGGGAGACACCGAGGCGGTCCCAGACAAGCCGAGAGACATAGTCCCTCCAGCGTGTTCTCGGTCGACCCCGGGGTCTCTTCCCGGTTGGACATGCCCGAAACACCACACCAGGGAGGCGTCCGGGGGGCATTCTGACCAGATGCCCAAGCCACCTCAACTGGCCGCTCTCAATGCTCTCACTGGTATAGGAATATAATTAATTCATTCATTTCCTAAGGCGCTTAATCCTAACATGGGTTGGGGGCGCCCGTCTCAGCCGACTCTAGGCAAGGGTGGGGTACACCCAGGGCAGCTCACCAAGCCATCACAGAGCAATACATATACAACCATTCACACTCAAGAGCAATTTATATATGAGCAGTGGTGGCTTAATGGATAAGGCAATGGGTTGCTAATCCGAGCCCGGGAATCGAACCACTGCACCCACTGTGTAATTCTTACTACAGAAATAACTAGAATCAAGGAGCGGCAGTCAAAGTTCATAAAGTGACGGTACCTCCACCACACAGGATGGATCATGTAGTTCCTACAGAGGTTTTAATGAACCATGGGCTCGTATTATATGTTCTACAGTATGTTGATGTTATGAAATTAGCAGAAAAAAACTGTTTGTCTGAAGGATTTACAAAATTCCTGGGGCTTGACCTTTCAAGGTCACCCAAAGTCAAAGGTTAACTGCCTAATTTAAAAGTCCACGTGTGGTTTCCTATTAGTGTTCCACAGTAACAGCATGTCTCAGCAGTATCGGCACTTGTGTCAAAGTGAAAAGCATTCGAAATCCTGTGACCTTGAGTTTCACCTTTCAAGGTCACTCAAGGCCAAAGGTAATTGTCACTTTTAATATTTCTTATATATGGTTTCCTTTAAATATTCCATCATAATAGAGTCTATTAGCGCTCCATATCTAAAGTTATAACACCTACAATTTCCAAAAAAAAAACAAAAACCTTGTGACCCTCACCTTTTCACCTTTGACCTTGACATAAAAAAATGTAAATAATTTTGGGACTCAGGTACGGTAATGTCCCCACCACACGTGTTGAAAATCCTTACATGGGTGTGCTACAGACAGACAGATAAACCAACAATGCTGATCACATTATCTCCACCAAAACTCCGCTACCTGGTGGAGGTAATAACGTAATGCGGCACCACTGTCACATCTAACGTTGTAAGAAATCCATCTACTCTCTCATAAGACTTAAAAACCAAGCTCACGTCAGTCGAACCACAGGACGCCCTCGGGGGCGCTAGAGTCGAGTGAAGTGAACTGGCCGTACCTCTTTAACCCTCTCCAGCTCGTTATTCAGAGCCTGCTTGGAAACCTCCACCTCAATGATCTTCTGCCTGAGCATCTCGTTCTCGTCCTCTGCCCGTGTCCGCTTGTCCTCAACGCTCTCCAGCTCATTGTGCAGACGCACCGACACGTCTTTTGCCACCTGCACTCACACAGAAAAGAACGTGTGAAAGACTGGGGAAGCAGTTAACGCTATTTATATAAGAATACTTTAAAGTAGCTCATATAAGTTTATTACTATGTTCATGCTCTTCAAAGATGTATAAAGAGAACACACACACACACACACCTTGAGGTCCTGCTCTAGGTTACGGAGCAGTTCTCCATCCACCTGTCCGGTCTGTGCCACCCGCAGGCTCTTCTGCTCTGCCTTGCGCAGCCGGTATTGAAGGATGCGGCAGTTTTTGTTGGATCGGTCCAGTTCCCTGCGCAGCTCCTGCAGCTGATAGACTTCTTCATCCAGGTAGCTGTCCCTGATCTCCTCCATCTCAGCGCGCAGCTCATCCACTTCGTCCTGAGACAAGCGCAAAGAATCACGAGTGTGCATTACAGCCCATGGAGTCAACTTCGACTCGAATAAACCTGTATGTCGTTGTGCTCCCAGAATATACAGGAGTATATGACCTTAGCAGGATGTTGGAGGGCAAAGTCACATGATCAGCATCTCATACTGTATGCACTGCAGAAAATCATGTACTGTATCCTGTACAATACAAAGCGAGGGTCAATGAGAGACATTCGATTTTAATGCTACATTAGAATTCAACTTTCAAAGTGCATGGCTTTGAACTATCAGAGGAAACCAGAGTACCCGGAGGAAACCCACAGACGAGAACATGCAAACTCCACACAGAAGCACTTGAGCACAGGACTTGAACCCAGGACCTTCTTGCTGTGTGGTGTATGTGCTAACCACTACCTCACCCTCAGTGCAATTCTCTTTTACTTCATTGACACACTGCTTCTGATAAAGGTTATTGTCGCTACACCGCTTTTAATAAAGCAGGCTGCAGGTTTACCCGAATCAACAACCAAAGTAACGAGTCGAACCCCACTCAGGAACCGACTCACTTCCGGGAGACAGAACGGTTAGCATGTCCACCTCACAGCGAGAAAGTCACGAGTTCAAGTCCTGAGCACAGTAACGGCATTTCTTTGTGGAGTTTACATCTTCTTCCCGTGTTTTGTATGGGTTTTCTCTGGGCACGCCGGTTTTCTCCCACAGTCCAAAGAGATTCACATTAGGCTAACCGGCTGTTCCAAATTGATCCTAGATGTAAATGTGTAAATATGAGCGTGAATGGTTGTGTGTGTTGCTCTGCGATGAACTGCTCAGCTGTTGTGGGTGTATCCAGCTTCACCCAAAGTTTGGCTGAGATAAGCTCCAGCTTCCCCACGACCACAGTTGGATTAAGCATCTAGCAATCAAATAACCTTATTCAGTGGATAATGTATAACCAAAACACACACACACACACACACACACACACACACACACACACACACACACACACAGACACACATATATATATATATATATATATATATATATATATATATATATATATATATATATATATATATGTATATATATATATATATGTACATGTATGTATATATATATATATATATATATATATATATATATATATATATACATGTGTGTGTGTGTTTTGGTTATATATACGGTTTTGGTTTTATATATATATATATATATATATATATATATATATATATATATATATATATATATATAGTCGGCCCCCAACTTAGGAAGACCCCTGTGTACGAAATCCCCGGATTACGAAAAACATTTTCTTGAGTTTCCGTCCATGAAATACGAAACAATCCCCTCTTACGAAAAGAAATTCAAAATTCAAACTCCCCAATCAAAATTTTACACGACGCGCGAGTTGCTCTCTCATTGGCTGTCTCTCAACATCCCGCCCCGCTGGCCTCCCAGATAGAGACAGAAGGAAGCTTCACTCTTTAGTTTAGTTTTTTAAGTTGTTTAATTCAGTAAATGTTTAATAAATGTGTTTGCATTTCTGCTCATCTGGAATTCCGATCCCTCAACGAATCAAATTAAAGTTGAGTTTGTCAAGCAGGGAATGCGCTTTGAAATCACGTCTTGTGGGCGTCTTTTACTTTTAACACATATTTCATACAAAATTGGTGTACTTTTATCGTTTTTAAAGGGTTTATGGGGTTTATCCAGTCCAGAGACTGGAGCCTTGGAACGAATTAGGCGTTTAACATGTAAGATGCAACCCCTACTTACGAAATCCCCGGGTTACGAAAAGGGCTCTGGAACGGATTAATTTCGTAATTTGGGGGCCAACTGTATATATATATATATATATATATATATATATATATATATATATATATATATATATATATATATATATATATATATAAATGGGCAGCACAGTGGTTTAGTGGTTAGCATGGCCGCCTCACAGCAAGAAGGTTCTAGGTTCAATTCCTGGGACTCGGGCGTTTCGGTGTGGAGTTTGCATGTTCTGTCTGTGCTTGTGTAGGTTTCCTCCAATAGTCCAAGAGCACGCACAGTGGGCTAACTGGCTGGCCCAAATCCCCTAGGTGTAAGTGTGAATGGGTGTTTGTGTTGGTTCTAGTGAACTGTTCAGGGTGCACCCTGCCCTTGCCCATAGTTCGCTGAGATGGGCACTAGCCACCTTGTGACCCTAATTAGGATTAACTGGCTTCGAAAATGAATGCACTGAAGCTTTAAACGAATACCAAGTACAGTTTACTTCTGTATAGTGTAGAATACTGAAGCAGTTGTGCTCCTCAGGATAGGTGGATGTCAGAAATACCCGGACGGAACGTCAAGGACATGTCATGAGTGGCTGAAGCCTAGATCAGCCGACATTGATCGAAGGAGGGATATAGGAACAGCCAATTAGATTAATGTGCATGTCTTTGGACTGTCGAAGGAAACCGGAGTACTCATAGAAAGCACACACAAGCACAGGGAGACCATGGGCCCTCTCCCAGCCCAGGACTCAAACCCAGGACCTTCTTTTCCAGATGGTGGTCAAGTGAACCACTACGCCACCATGCCACCTTATGTTAGGGGACCTTGGGCAGTGGTAGCTTAGTGGTTAATGCAATGGGTTAGTAATCCATACTGTCTCCACTGTTGGGCCCTTGAGCAAGGCCCTTAACACTCAATTGCTTAAGCTGTCTGGATAAGAGCATCATCCAAATGCTGTTTATTTATTAAGTTTATTTTCTGTAACCGATTAATCCTAATTAGGGTCACGGGAAGGCTGGCACCCCTTTCAGCCAACTCTGGGTGAGGGCAGAGTACACCCTAGCCAGCTCACCAGGCTGTTTTTATTCGAGTGTTCTACCCTAAATAACATACAGTATTTATATTTGCAAAATAATAGAAATGTCACACGGAGACCGCAAATTCGAATCCGGTTTAATGTAACAGCTATCCGTGACCGGCAGTCCATGGGAACGGATTGGCTGATTCAGTGGTGCTTGTGTAATAGGAAAAGGCAATACTTGATGAGTGGGGGAAAATGGGGGGAGGGGGAGGAGCTCAAATAAACAAATAAAAAAATAATAGAAATATCGAAAAGGAAAATCTGTGTAATAACAGCACAAAAAAGGAAGCAACAAAGACACAGCCTGACAGAGACTGATATTATTCAAGAGCTGCAGGCACATCTGGCACATCTGGCAAGGCAGATACGAAACCCCAAATGACTGCAAGCTCCTGAGGAGAAACGAGCATTATAGCGCTCGAGTTGATTATCACGCTACTTTCACAGGCCAACTGGGATCAGTAATAACGTTGGGGAAATATTGTGGGGGACACCGTGATAGAATCTGAGGGACAATATTCACTTGTTAAGTTTTTTTATCTTCGCAATATGGTTTCACGTCAATAACCGATCAAATGTTAGCATAAGCACAAAAGACAGCGTTCAGATGCTACGGACAGAAGACAGTCCTGGGTTCGAGTCCCAGGCTCTGTAGGGCGTCTCTGTGTGAAGTTTGTATACTCTCCCTGTGCTTTCCTGGCTTCCCACCGGGCACTCCGGCGTCCTCCCTGCAGTCCAAACACATGGACATTAGGCTAACTGGCTGGTCCAAAGTGCGCCCAGTGTGAGTGTGAATGATTGTGTTTGTGTGTGTGTGTGTGTGTGTGTGTGTGTGTGTTGGCCCTGTGCTGGACTTTCGAGCTGTTCAGGGTGCACCCCTCTTTCGCTCAGTTTCCTTGTCACACTGGTAGGAATAAAATGTTTGAAAAATGAACGAATGAATAGACTCCAGGACTATGGAGTGGGTGGTTCAACAAAATGTATGACTATCACAAGTCACACCCAGGTGGATGCTGCTGCCACCACGACCAGGTGTCCATGGGAGCTGATTGGCCGAGGGAGGGACGGTATATGCTTCCTCGTCACTAACAGTGATATCCAGCCAATACATGGGCATCTACGTGATTGTGCATACAAAAAGGGGTGGAACACACACGCATGTTAAACCGCCTCCAAATGTGCATGCACAGCAGTTTGTAAAGAGGCAGGTGGCAGCATCACATGTCAATGAGGGGCAGGTGCATGTTTCCGCCCCTCCCTGCCATAGAGAGCAACACTTGAGGGGTCGGAATTGGATACGACTAAAATAAGGAGAGAAAAAACTCTAATTGTAAAGTTTCCTGGTGAAACCACGCCTGGTGTAATGTCTCTTATTCTCCTGGTCTACATCTTGATGTGGTTCTGTGTCTGTTTACAATTACGTACAACAATAGTCAAAGCCTGAAGGACTGATCTGGTGCACGTGTGATAACTTGGCAGTGCAACACAGATTCGTAGAAAGTATGATATCAAGGGGAAAAAAATCCAAAATAAAGCACATGATTAGTAGAGATGCGGATATCATGGCGCTGGGTGCAGGATCGTGGACAGGAGAAAGCAAATGGTCAGAGAAGGACACTGTGGCTGATATTTATTTCCAAGCAAGAGCTGTGTATGTCATTTTAATGTTCCTGGTAGTGAATGGGTTCCTTTCAGCCATTAGGTCCTGGAGTGCACAAGGAACGCATCTGAATTTTTTTTCATACTCTCAACACAAATAATTCAGAGCACCAGCATTAGAACACTCAAATGTACAGGACATGGATGAGGCCTCAGCTCGATCAGATTCATGGACTTTCGAACCATAATTTACTCCGTATGAGTGATTGGGGATTTACTTTATTTATTTTGGAAACTATAGAGGATATACAGTACATGATTTAATAGTGGAGCTGTCCAGGGTGTACACTGCCCTCACCCAGGGTCGGCTGAGATAGGCGCTGGCCTCCCTGTGATCCTAGTCAGGATTAATCGATTCAGAAAATGAATGAATGAAGAGATGTAATGCAACCCCATGTTTTTTGGGAACCTGTACACTGCCCTCAACCATGGTTGGCTGAGATAGGTGCTGGCCTCCTTGTGATCCTAGTCAGGATTAATCGGTTCAGAAAACGAATGAATGAAGAGATGTAATGTAACCCCGAGTTTTTGGGAACCTGTACACTGCCCTCACCTAGGGTCGGCTGAGATAGGCGCTGGCCTCCCTGTGATCCTAGTCAGGATTAATCGGTTCAGAAAACGAATGAATGAAGGGATGTAATGCAACCCCATGTTTTTTGGAATCTGTGCACTGTCCTTACTCAGGGTCGGCTGAGATAGGCGCTGGCCTCCCTGCGATCCTAGACAGGATTAATCGGTTCAGAAAACGAATGAATGAAGGGTTATAACGCAATCGTATGTTTTGGGGAAGCTGTACACTGCCCTCACCCAGGGTCGGCTGAGATAGGCGCTGGCCTCCTTGCGATCCTAGTCAGGATTAATCAGTTCAGAAAACGAATGAATGAAGGGATGTAATGCAACCCCAAGTTTTTGGGAACCTGTGCACTGTCCTTACCCAGGGTCGGCTGAGATAGGCGCTGGCCTCCTTGTGATCCTTGTCAGGATTAATCGGTTCAGAAAACGAATGAATGAAGGGTTATAACGCAATCGTATGTTTTGGGGAAGCTGTACACTGCCCTCACTCAGGGTCGGCTGAGATAGGCGCTGGCCTCCCTGCGATCCTAGTCAGGATCAATCGGTTCAGAAAACGAATGAATGAAGGGCTGTAACGCAACCGTGTGTTTTGGGGCACCATGGTTACCTTGAGGTAGTCGTTTTCCGAGCGCAGCTCTTCAATTTCCCGTAATAAATCCTCTTCCGCCTGCTGTTTGTCGCCCTCCGGTTTGATCTGCGCGCTCCCGGTGTGTTGATCCGGTTGGGCTTTGTCTCGCGCGGGTGACGCTTGCGCTTGTGCCGCGGTGATGTCCAGTCTCTGGCCGTGCACTCGCGCTCCACATGTGGCCCCAAATGCGCCGCTCTCGGCGGCGTCATCCGCCGGTGCGTGTCCGCGCTCACTGCATCCGGATCCGGCTCCCGACTCGGCATCGCTGCTGGCGGCCTGAGCGAGGCGCTGCTCGTCGGACAGCGGCTCGGAGGGACAGTCCGACAGATCCGAACTGCTGTCCGTCTGAGCGAGGCGTCCTGTCGGGACGCGCACCGGCGAATCCGAACCGCGGGGAACAGGCGCGCAGGACAGCGCGATCAGCTTCCCCTTTGCGCTCTTTGTGAGACGCGGGATCGCGTCCACCGCCTTCACCACCGGCTTCCCCGCCGCGACCTTTGCGGCCTTTTTAGTCACCGAGGATTTGGAGGCGCTTTTCACCGGCGCCGGTTTGTCCTTCGCGCCGGTCACGGTGCGTCTCACAGCGCGGCTGTGCGGAGAACAGAACGCCGCGGGATGATGATGATGATGCTGCTGCTGCTGCTGCTTGTTGAGTTTTGGAGATTTTGGAGCGAGCACCGTGGCTTTCGGGGCTCTGGAGTGGCCATCCTTTAGGAAAGGTCTGGCTGGAGACGGTGCCCGGTTTAACCTCTTCTTCTCCTGCGGCTGGTTTTGAGGTTTGATGTCGCTGCTCGAGCCATCAGGGCTTTCCATCATAACAGCGAGCAGTAAACAAACCCGGAGCGATCGGAACCACCGAGAGCGCACCCGGCACCAGCAGCACCAGCACCACCAGCACCAGCAGCAGCAGCAGCTCGACTCTCCTCACGCGGCTCTCTCATCCCTTCAGACTGACGCACGGCTCGGATTCAGTTCCAGTCCTCCATCACCGAGGGAACAGAAACAACAACAACCACTTTAATAACCATCAAAGCTCCAGCAACAAATGGCAACAAACGCCAAATCCACTGGTCTCCTGTCCGCACGCGAGCACCAGCAGCCCGGACACACCAGGTCAATATATCTGTCCCTCCCTTATCACGCAGCTTCCACTTTCTCCATCATCCTGGTTTCGATCTTCCGCGGCTCCTCCAGCCCCGGTTCTCCTGCTGCTCGTCTTTTTCTCTCTGCCGAGGGAAGGAAGGAGAAAAAAAAAAAAAAAAAAAAAAAAAAATCTGCAGCCGCTGCGGTGTGACGCCCGGTGCTGCCGTGACGCGCGCATTGCGCATGCGCCGCTGTACACTCCCCTCTTCCGATGTTGTTGCAAATCACTTCATTCTTCACTCACACTTCTACTCGGATCTTCTCCCTCTTTCGACTTGATTTCGGATTTACACCCCCACCCCCCAACCTACTCTACCAGACTACACCCCGACCATAATGCCGGGCTGGATTATTACTTCTTACCCCAGCGGTCTATAACAGCCCGGGTATCGTCATAAAGGGAAGAACTAGCTACTAGAACAGTACAATCAATTACTATTACTCACAAGTAGAATCAGTACAGCCAATAGGAATAAAAGAGATGAGCAGGTGGAGGAGAGCCACGCCCCCGGTTACCTAGGTAGCACGTGTGTTGTTCAGGGTTGTTATTACGGCATCACGTCATGCAAATTGACTGTTTTGTTTATTAAAAAAAAAAAAAAATAAATAAAAAAGGCCTGCAACTGAAGCGCTTCCATTAGATTTAGAACCAGGAAGTGTCTCTAATGGACTTTTTTTTTAAATAGTTGGGGATATGCAGTAGATTTTACTCGTGCGAAAGTAAACAACAGGTTTACTCACTGAAATGCATTATTTGAATATCATTAGATATTATACCCATTTTCAGATCTTTTTATATATGTATATTTTATATAATATATATATATATATATATATATATATATATATATGTGTATATTACATATATATATATTATATATATATATATATATATATATATATATTTATATATATGTATATTATATATATATATATATATATATATATATATATTTTTTTTTTTTTTTTCCCCAGACACAGTGGAGCACCAAAATACAGTGCGCCTGTCTACAAAAAACAAAACAAAACAAAAAAACTTGCACAATACTTCCATGGAGGGCTGGAGGGCATTCATTATTGATCACAGCAAGTAATCTCCATAGCATTGTTGCTCCAGTTGGTGGGTCGAGGCTCAGCAACATTAACCTGATAATCTGAATGTATTGAATGAGCAGGTTCGGTCACCAATGCACTTATTCTTCTCTGATGCGGCGGATATAAAACTGGGACTCAAATAATGAGTGGTTTAGGGAGTGTGAGGAATTATTTTCACATATGGATTTGCCCCTCTAGAGTCCTGACCTTAACCCTATGGAGGGTTTTCAGAATGTACTGGAGAAGACTTTATGAAAGAAACTCAGTTTTTCCTCAATAGTTCAAGATGACGGGGCAATGAACCCGACACTGGATGGAAATAAATGTTAAGTTGCTTAAATCTGATGTAATCTTCATGACATGGTTTCATGGTGTGAACACGGATAAAAGCAGAATAATAACACATTCGTGTGTGAAACTTTTTTTTTTTTTTTTTGGCAATAAACTCCATGGTTCTTCAGGAAACTGCTTCCTCTCTTCTTCCTGAAATACCGATTTTGAATATGTGTATCAAGCAGCATGTTTGGATTCCTCCTCCCATTTATGGTCGTTCCACCGATTGGTTGCCTGAAAGCTCCACGCTCAGTGCACTGGGAGGCACACAGTATAAAAATATCTATTTTGGATATTTGAACTCCAGCATGGCGACCTTCACTAGTTGTACACGTCACATTCGCACTTTTCGTAAGATACATTCTTATAGCATTTTTACAGAAATACAGATGTACACTACACAAAAAAAGTTAAGGATATTAATCAATAAAAAAACTGAAATTAAGGCCAATTCACAACCCGCAAAAAATATCTAGAAAATTTCCAAATATCCTTAACGTTTTTTTTTTTGCAGTGTAGCTTTACACCTCTAATGAGGAAGAACCTTTAAAAGGAACTAAATTCATAAAGAAACTCATCATCTTGCACGATTTGCACCTTTTTTACTGCCACTGTGAACAGTCCTGTACTAAATATTTACGATGCTCAGTATAAATACACCGATATATTGCAAAAAGTTTTAAATGATGGCAGCAGTTGTTGGGTACAAAGTCTACACCATCCCAATGTTATCACATCTGTCAAAAATGGCTTTTTTTTGTTTTTTTTTGGATCTGCTCATTTGGGAACAAAATCCTAGCCACACCCATGCACAGATTTTCACCAAACTTGGTGGTAACACTACCCAACCCACATTCTAGAGAAGCGATGATTTTGGAGTATCAGGGTCAAAGGTAGGAGTCAGAACAAGGTCAGAGAACAAGTTTTGGAAGTAGAGTGCTCATAAATTTAAACCAGTGCTGATAGGTATGCTGCTACTACGGAACATTAATAGGAAACCGTATATGGACTTTCAAATGAGACAAATCACCGTCACCTTGAGTGACCTTGAAAAGTTCAACCCCAGGCATCGCATAAATCCTTCAAAGGGAAGACGGTCCCCCACACGCTGATTGGGTCACGTCTACATACTCCAGAACATGGGCAATTAAAACCACGTAAAACAATTAAAACTTCGGCCGGCATTCATGTGACATCCATGTTGCGTGATGGAGGTCATCTCTAAGAAGTATCTCTGGATACTTACTGAGGTGGGTAAGGTAACCTGAGATGCTCACTGAAGTAATGGTGAGTCTTAGGCAGGTGTTTGGCGTTGAGTGTTGAAATTTCAGAAAAACAACACAACGGTGTTTTAGTGGTAAATCTGTGCAGGGATGTTTACAGGTTGGGAGCATGAGGGAGTTTCTGGAAATTTCTTTTCTTCATTGCAGTTGGACACTAGTGTGGAAAAACTGGACCCTGTTGGAAACAACACGAAGTCATGCATAATCGAACAGTGCCATCTAATGGCATGAAGGACAAACTGAATTTCTTGAAACCGAACAAACCCCCCCTCACTGGTATAGGTAATAAATATATGTACTTTTAATTTGCACTTCATTAGTTCAAGAACACCACGAATTATAAATATCAGAAAAATGTTTTAAACATGCCAAACTTCCAAAAACCTAAAAGCAGGTTACAACATAACATCTCCTCACCTTGACATTTAGGTGAGGGTCCATTTCAGGTTTTTATTTTATTTATTTATTTATTTAAAATAAGTCCTGCATCATAAACTCTAAAATAGTTCTACAGGTAATGAAAATGAGCATAAAGTTACTTGATACAAACTGGAGAAGTGTAAAGGCAGCAGTTATTGCTACTTCACTGAAGAAACCCTCAGAGTGGGATTCATTTTTTATGGGCCGTGACATGTTTCTGCTCAACAAAATATGAGAGAGGGGGAGAGAAAGAGAAGAAGGGAGATGGAGAGAGAGATAGAGAGAGGGCGGAGAGAGCGAGTGAGGGGGAGAGAGGGAGCGAGAGAGAGAGAAAGAGGGAGAGAAGCGGGGTAGAGGTGGGAGAGGGAGAGAGAGAGAGGGAGAACGAGAGGGCGAGAGAGAGAGAAAATACACCAAGAACAATGACTAGTGTTTCTTTAGCAATACTGACACAAGTTAAAAATAGTAATAAAAGTCAAATAATTAAACGTTCTTCAATCATATAGAATTCACCTGAAAACATTTATTATAAAGAAAAAAAAAAAAAATTCCGCATTCCCTTTAAGAAGAAAAAAAAACTAAAAATAAAAACCAGGCAAAAAAAATTGGTGTGTAGACACATGAACCAGTTCTAGCAAACATTCAGTATCTCCGACAATCCAAATTACAAACAGAAAGAAATCCAATAATGCACGTCATGAGTAAAAAGCACTTAGTGAGAAATAAAAGGCCCTTCACGACAAAAAAATCTGGCACATTCAAAAATCAAACAAAATAAATATGAAAAAAAAAAAAAAAAAAAAAGGAAGTAACTTTCACGTTAGTGTATATTCCCGATAAATCTCAGAGCCCCCCCAAGTGCCGCTAACTGGGTTATCAAAGGCCGGCCGTGTCTCGCTGACTTTCATCAAGAGGAGCTGCATAGCCGTCAGCATGTTTCTGCCCTGTGATGGCCTGGCAAGCTGTCCAGGGTGTACTCTGCCCTCACCTTGAGTCGGCTAGGATGGGTGCCAGCCTCCCGGCAACCATAATCAGGATCAAGCGGCTAGACAAAATGAATGAAATCTCAGGGCGCATGAGAAACACGGCGAGGTTTAGGTTTAGAAAAGCTTACAAAGCCGTTGTTAGAAATCATATAAAATATAAAAAAGAAAATATGTTGCTGTGTGGGAATCACGCGCCGCTATGCAAAGGTTAGGGGTTCAGTACACAAACAAACAGACGGCCGTTTCTCGCAATAAGAGATAAAGTTGCCCCCTCAGAGCTTGATGTTGTTGCAGGGTACTTTACTGACGGCAGGGTCTGAATATGTATATAAAAAACACCTCCAAATTTCTGGGTAGGATTAGGAGCACATCAATATTATTAATAATCATAATACAGGGACCCCTCGCTACTTCGCGCGTCAATTCATGCGGCTTCAGTGCATCGTGTCCCCACTATTTTAAATATTCATTGAATTAAAAAATAAGGAAATTAAGAAAGAATTGGGGAAAAGGTTAAGGAAAATGCCGCAAAACAAGGCCAATTATGCAAAAACCCAAACAAACAATAACCCAACCCCCATCAAAACGACTTACATTTTTATGAGGTGTGCATCTGTGTGTGTGTGTGTGTGTATTTATATTTTATTTACATCTTATGCATTTTTTAAATGTTTGATTGTTATTATAAGCATTTATAGAATTGAATATGTATATACTGATATTATATAGACAATATACATGCACAGGATATGTCAGTTGGGGGGGGGTTTGATCTTACTTCGCGAAATTCGGCGATCGCGGGGGATCTCGGTCCAAATTAACCACGGAAAGTGAGGGATCCCTGTACTCCACAGGAATAGTACAATCTGATTGGTTAATAGACCTTATTGTTCAGGCAAGACGGTTTCTCGTTTCTGATTGGTGGAAAGTCTTTAAATAATTCTGGGTATTCGTCCACAAGATGAATTATTGCATTCATGCTATCGAATAAGTTGAACGATTATTGTGACTGGCGGACGCAACACAGTAACTTGACCAGTTTAATTTAGAAATATTTTAAACGAATTTTAAAACCATTATTCAATTCGGCTTTTATGTGCAATGGAAAATTATCGAGGCTCAGACGGTATAAATAATTCCTCAACCAAATATTTATGCACATCGTACTTTGCCTCGTTCAATACTTGCTTATTATCCAGCCTGCAATGTGGGATAAAATATTCAGAAAGACGAGAAGCCAAACAAAGTGGGTGGGTACACAGTGCAACTGAGCAAAATTTTCACTTGAGCGGTAACCAATCAGAGAGTCAAGACAGTGTTGATTGACAGACGCTGCCAAACACTGAGTTACCCAAAACTTTTCCTATTTGCTGTGTAAAAAAAAAAAAAAAAAAAGGAGGGGCGGCGATTTCACCTGCTGTTCAGCGGCAAATTGATTTTGCGTTTCGTTCGTCGCCTCTGTGTGAACACGGCTGCAGAGAGCGGTTTGGTTTGGATGTTACATTTTAAGTAGCTCATCCCTTTTTTCCCTGAAAAATCTGGTTTGGAAATTCACAAATTAAAGTTCGCCTATGGGGTAGCACAGTGGCGTAATGGTAAGCATGTCTGCTTCACAGCAACAGGTCTTGGTGTCGAGTCTTGGGCTGGGCTTGGGCGTTTCTGTGTGGGATCTGCATCGTCCCCCGGTGCTTGCATGGGTTTCCTCAGGGTATGCCAGCATCCTCCGACAATCCAAAGACGTGTACATTAGGCTAACTGGCTGTTTCAAATTGACCCTAGGCGCGAGTGAGAGTGCTTGTGTGTGCAGTGGTTTGGTGAGGTGTTCAGGGTGTACTCTGCTTTTGCCCAGAGTTTGGCTGAGATAGGCTCCAACTTCCACACAACCCTAGTGGTTAGGTGATTCAGCAAATTTCGGTGAATGAACAAAATTGATGAGTATTTGTTGTGAGTGGCTTCCGGAATGAAAAAGGCCGTCTCTCGAAGTTCATAAATATAAATATACGTGGCGTCGCTGAAAAAGCAGAAAATTCTAGTATCAGCCTTAGTGTAAAAATTCTAATTCAGAAAGCCTGCTCATGACTAGCCAAGCGTTACATCAGACGTTCACTCGTGGCTACGAGCGTACACTTGATCACTGAGCTGCTACAGAGTTCTTACAGAGTGCACTTAACACTGAAAAATCAAGAAGATCAAGGAACATCGTTTCCTTTTCCCCTCTCACACTGAACTCCCCTCCCTGCAGGACACCCCTAACGTGTCCGGAGAAGTCGGTCGATCAGTCATGTAATTGCAAATCTAAACATTGGCATTGTACAAAGCCTAAAGACGGTGAATTAATTTGAATGTTTGTGCTCCTCCCATTGTAAGGCCCTCCCACTGCACATGCCCTGGAGTCCACAGCTCCCCGTGGGAAGGAAAACCTCAGTGCAGGTGCGCTCCACCCCATGTCACGTGCTGGAAATGCAAGGGCTGACAGGAGGCCGTGGTGGGTTTTACTAGATTTTTCTGGAGCAGGACTGCAGAGATGAGGCTCAACAGCAGCGCATGCGAGGAGGTGGCAATTCTGGGGGCACTTCAGGCTCAGGCTGAAGGGAAAGGACGCTGTTGGAGAGTGCTCGACTGGGCATTTCCAGAGGCATCTACAGGAACACAGAGGGGATACATTTTACATTTCTCATGGACTGCTGCAGAACTGAAATGCTGAGTAAAAAAGAAAGCTTATTTTATGACTTCACTAGCCTTGTTTAGGATGAGAGACTATAAATCCTAATGTATTGCTTTAATCCTGAAACAGGAAGTAATGAGCCTAGAATTGGTGATATGACTTACGGAACAAAATGACACTGTGGTACCTTCAAGGGTTTTTATAGCAATATATATATATATATATATATATATTACACACAATGGTGTAGTGGAAAACACAGACAAGAAGGTCCTGGGTTCGGGTCCCAGGCTCATTGAGGGCATCTCTGTGTAGAGTTTGCACATTCTTCCCTGCCTGCATAGGTTTCCTTCAAGTACTCCAGTTTCCTCCCATAGCCCAAAAGATGTCCAAACTGCCATTTATTTATTTATATATAAATTATATATATATATATATAATATTATATATATATATATATATATATATATATATATATATATATATATATAATATCTTATATATCTATATAAGTATATATATATATATATAAAATAATATTTTATATATATATATATATATATATATATATATATATATCACATACACGTACATACATACATACAAACACAGGGTATTCATTAAATTTTAGAGTCGAAGGAGGACATTGACAAGTAGGGGGTGGAAATTGTTTGAGGCAAGCATAGAGAGGGCAGGGGGGTGTGGGGAGGGCAGTGGGCAGGGGGTGGGAGTGTGGGGAGGCACCCCCAGAAATTTTTTTAAAAAAATTCATTTTACACTTGTTTTTATATTAATATTCATTAGGATTTGTACTTGTTCTTTGTATGCATCTGTTGAATAAAGTTTACTTACTTACTTACACACAAGAAAGAACTCTCCGCTTTACTGGGATTCACATCAGTGCAGGCTGTGTTCTAAACGAGTTCAACGGCACCGTTGTGCACTTGAAAGACCGGAAGTCTGTATAACCCACAGCAAGTACACTACTTTTGCAAGTACACTACTTTCGGTATTGAGCGCTTCACATATTGTAAGCGTTGATTGGCTGTTTTAAGCTTCATGTAAAGTGACTCGGTATAAATAAGTGACTTATTTGAAATTAATGTCGATATTATTTGATATATTTGATATTATTTTATAATGTTATGTGTATAATAATTGATTTAGGGATCTTTTGTGAGATACGGTAATGATATTTATGGATGTATAGTACAGTATGAGCGTCATACGTCACATGTCATACATCATACGTCACTGTAACAACTTATGTTCACTTTCAACTTACGTTCGGCCCTCCGGAACCAATTAAAAACGTAAGTCGGGGAGCGTCTGTACATAAAACCTCTGATTTGAAAATTCTAGCACATTACTAATATATAACATTTGTGAATGAAACTGCTACCTTAATCTGTCCAAACTGTTTATGTAATATCAGTTTCTCATGATTTTATTAATTTAAATATCTTCTGACTCAGAATCTTCATACCCCCACCCACCAATATGAAATCACACTGAGCTTCTAGTGAAACACGGTACCGTATTAAGACCATTTTGCCATGAAAAAGGCATAGGAATGACTTGGGCTACGTAAACAAATAGATCTGCATAACGCTCGTGTTCAATGTAGGACCTAACGAGCGTTATGTAGATCTATTTGTTAACGTAGCCCAAGTCAAGTACATGAATTTTCGTCTCTGTATAGTGTGGTATGAAACCATTAAGAATAAGACTAGGCTAGTTTAGACTAGGCTAGTTTTCACAATTATCGCTCAGTGCAATCAAGAAATAATTTGTGTTCGGACATAACATAAATCTTTTTTTACCTATCTCATGACACACGGATGTTTCCGAAACAGTGGAATCATCGGTCTTGAGTCAGTTCCACAACGTATTTAATGTTGGTTGTTTAGATCTACTTCGCTTCGGCGCCACGCTTGTCGGTACGACTCACATCAGTTTGGACTACAGTATCTTACCCGGGTTTGTACGACCCGTCACGATCTAAATCTGCACGGGAGCACAGGCAAATGGCGGCACGTATATAAAAAGCGCACAATGAATGAGGTAGCATAGTGCATCATGGGATACTGGCAGTGAACCGATTGAGAAATTATCAAAACAAGTGATTGTGTTGTCAAGTACATAGCTTAACAAAGCCGTGAAAATGTTTTTATTAAATATTATTATTATTTACTATTATAAAATGTAACCGGCACTAGTCTAATAGTAGCCGGCGCTTCCGCCGGCACTTAATGAAAAGTGTGCATACATAGACACACACACACGCGCACATATACAGTAGACCCTTGACTATTGCGGTTTTGCACTCGCGGCTTTGCATATTCGCGGATTGCCGAGCAACTGTCACGTGATTGACATCAAATTGAACCAATGGCTGTTCTCCCTCCTGCTGATTGGTTGAGATGATGTCTGTCTGTTTTCATTTCGGCTTTTTCCCTTTTACTTGGGAGTCGCCACAGCGAATCATCTAATTCGCACGTTTGATTTGGCAGAGGTTTTTACGTCGGATGCCCTTCCTGTCACAACCCTTTTTTAGCAAGGGACAGAAACACATTGACGACTTTGCAGCTACTCTTTATGAATGTCAGCAATTGTTCTTTTACATGAACCTCTCACCATAGACAGTGAGAGACATGGCCCGCCTTTGATAACCCAGTTAGCTGCACTGGGGGGACAGTGACAACCTTGTGGAGAGTGGGACTCGAACCCCCAACCTTTGGATCAGTGATCCAGCGCCCTGATTGGTTGAGATGATGTAATGCCCCTTTTTTCCTCATTCACACACACTTTGTGCCTGTGCTTTTTTAGTGTGCCTGTTTTTATTTACAGTTAAGCTTCATCATGCCACGCTCTCAGGCTTCTAGTAAGGTGGCGAAGCGCCAGAAAAAGGTAATGATGCTGCATGAAAAAGTAGAACTGCTTGATATGATTCAGGAAGGAAAGCGTTTTGCTGCAGAAGTGCTAAGAAGTTAAATGTTTTATGAAACAAGGTCATCATCAGAATGGAACCTGCCTTAGTATTCTGGATACTTCTAGTTTAGTGGTCGGCAACCTTTGCCATTAAAAGAGCCATTTGGACCCTTTTTCCACATTAAAAAAAACACTGGGAGCCACAAATCCTTTTTGACATTTAAAATCAAATAACACTGCATATAACGTTTTTTCCCCCTTTTCCCTTCATGTTAATATAAAACAACGTGTTGCATTCATTTAAACGACTGCAGAGACAATTAGATAACAATTCTGCTTGCAACAAAAACATTTAGATTAAAAAAACCAAAACAAAAAATATCGCCAGCGATGACCCTAATTAGGATTAAGCAGTTCAGAAAATGAATGAATGTGTCCGAGTAATTAATATGAACCTAAGAAGGGAGAGGAAAAAGCTAGTAAGACTGAGAATAACCAGTCAACACAGAGGCTCTAATGCAGAAGAAAATTGAATTTCAACTAAAGCTAGAAAACCGCTGTCATGGACCAGCAGCAACGGAATAACAAAGGCTGTATCTAAATTTGAACATTTTATTAAATAAACAATAACAAGACAAAACAAAACAAAAAAAATAAGACAACACTTTGACAAATAACCGAAAATTTTCCTGAATACTCACAACAATTTGGGAAATGTGAAAATTACCTATAAGAGTCCAAAAAGAAATCCTATAAATGTTCTGGAAATCCTTACAGTGCGCATCCTGGTGAACGTAATAACCGACAAATCCCAGGGTAATGTAAGCAGAATAGTCCAGAGTGAGGTATAAATCAAAAGTGAGGCAGTGCAAAATGGTCCAGGAGTTCAGAAACATCCGATATCCTTCAAAGAAGTCCAGTCAAAAACTGTTCGCTGGGACAGTGTTCCGCCCCTTTATATAGTCTCCTACAGCCAACATCCTTCAAGAAGCTTCCCGAAAAACATGTGCTTCCTGCTTAAGTAGGGCAGAAACTTCTATACAGTCAGAGGTTGGCCATTTGTTCTTAATGCCCTCTAGTGTTCAGTGCACAACACTGCCACCTCGCAATATGCTCAAAACCTACTACTTCACACCTCTTTGAAGCACTGCCAAGCGAATAAATAGAGGACATGACTCATGAACTCACAGAAGTCATTAAAACGTGTGCACTGAAAACAGCTGGGGAAAAACAGCAAGGGAAGCAACGAGAAATTGAAACCTACAACAAAAGATTTACTGAGGAAAAGAAGGAAGATGGCAACAATGACCAAGACACCCATATGAAAATTGAATACTGCGAACTGTGCAAGACCATCAGGAAGAATATGAGAGAAGATCTTAGAGAATACCATGAAAGTGAAAGAAGCAATAGAGAACGTCAAAGGACTGTAAAAAGCAAATAGCACAGGTCGGAAAGCTATGATACCAGCACTGCAAGAAGAAGCCATCTCCACCAACAGGGAAAGAATCACGGAGAGGTGTTCAGAGTTCTATGAAAACCTATACAAAGAGACGGCCAGTAACATCATGCGAACTCAGGCAGAAGAAGTACCATCTATCCTAGACAGTGAAATTGAAGAGGCGATGAAAAGTATGAAAAACAACAAAGCACCCGGAGAAGATCAGATCATAATGGAAATGGCAGATATTGTTCGCGGAAAGGTGAGAGTATTATTTAACAAAGTGTTGAAAAAAAGAACAGGTACCAAAGGAGTGGAAGAACGCCATCATCAGTTTGCTATCCCAAGTCTATAAACTCTTCATGAAGATCTTGAAAAATAGGCTGAGCGGAACACTGAGTGAACACCAACCACCGGAGCAAGCCGCATACCGACAAGGACACTCCACGATTGACCACTTGCAAACAGTAATACAGATACTCGAGAAGACCAACGAATACAACATACCCAGATACATGGCATTTGTAGACTATGAGAAAGCCTTTGATTCAATCCAACACAAGGTAGTCTTCAAAGCGCTAAATTCATATGGCATTGAGGGTAAACACATCAACATCATCAATGAAATATATGAGGGAGGAAAAGCGCAAGTGAGAACTGAAATACTTGGAAGGAAGATTGATATCGTGAAGGGAGTCAGGCAAGGTGACATTTTAATCGCTAGTGATATATATATATATATATATATATATATATATATATATATATATATATATATATATATCTGGGATGGGCTGCAGCCAGATGTGTACTAAACAAGTATTCAACGCGCACTTGAAAAATCGGAAGTCCGGATAAGCTGTGCGTCGTCTCACAAGCTCCGTGTGTCACTTGAGACAAGTGCCTACTTTTTGTGGAGCGCGTCACAAATCTCATCCACCGACTCTTACTTCAGCTGTGATTTCTGTTCCTGGATTACAAATGCCGACAGTGAAAAAAATCTTGCTCACTCGCTGCTGTCTGATGGTGAGAGCACTTGCCATGAGCACAAGAATTTGGAAATCCACCAACACAGCAGATCAAAAACACACACACAAAATCACCCCGCCCAGACCAAATAAATATCCGCCCACACCCGTGACTGTTAAATTTCATCTATGTAATTTTCAACCCTAAAAGAGCATTTTTGAAAGGGTACCCACTGGATACCCGACCGTTGCAGGACTCTGCCTTAGGCAGATTCTCGGATCATTCAGGTAAAAACTGGTTTAACTACCGATGGAAGCCCGGAGTGCTTCCGATGTGAGTAAATAAGGGGCATTTACTTTTTACAGTTGAGCTGCGGGTTGCTGACCCCTGATATTATGCAATGCAATACCTCCCCCTACTGGGCATTTTTGAAAACTACAGTGCTGTATGTTTAATGGAACAGCTTATACAGTAGGCCCTTGACTGTTTGAGGTTTTGCACTTACGGTTTGCATATTCACGGACTGCCAAGCAACTGACACGTCATTCAATTTCAGCCAATGGTGGTACTCCTTCCTGCTGATTGGTTGAGATGATGTAACTCCCCTTTTTCCTCATTCGTGCACAAGTTGTCAATGAGCCTTTTTTTAGTGTTTTAATTACCAGTTAAGCTCTATGATGCCACTCAAACTCTGTGCCTCTGTCATCTCTGGCTAAGCGATAGAAAAGGTAATGACGTTGGATGTCTCTTCTGAAGAAATAAGACTTTCTCCTGAAGAAACGACAGTTCCCTCTGAAGTGCCTGAAGAGGAATACGTAATCATCTGAAAGCACTCAAGTATTAAAGTCTTTTTCAATCATTATTCCAGTACAGTACCTAAGTTAATGTTTAGAATGTTTGTGTGTGTGTGTGATTTTGTGTACTGTGGTGTAGCATGTTTATCGTTTTGTTTTGTTTATCCCATTTATTACATTTCATGTTCTTTTTGTTATGGTCTGTGTTTTTGGGAGACTTTGATTCTGACGGTTGTGTTCTTTAACACTAACTCTCTGCTCCAGATGAGGGGCATGGCTGAGCTGCTCCGTGGCTCACCCCTGAATTTCACTATTCTCATGTACTCTCAATAAACACAAACATGCTTACCAGAGGATTAACTCACACGTTTGTTGCAGGTGACAAACGGAGCTTGTGAGACTCAGCGTGGCTTATCCGAACTTCTGATCTTTTAAGTGTGCAAGATCAAGCTCCTTGTGTCACCTGCAAAAAACGCCTCACATTCAAAGGAGAAGGACTTAAGAAGCGCGCTTTAATTGAGGTAAGCGTGCGGTTTGTGTTTATAGGGAGTAAATGAGATTACTTATTTCAAGTATGAACTGCATTCAGTCTGAGCAGCTCAGCCACGCCCCTCAGCCGAACCGGAGAGAAAACACACACACACACACACACACACACACACTCTAAACATTAACTTAAGCACTGTACTGGAATAATAATTGAAAAAGACTTTAATACTACAGCTTTATAACAGTTCAGACGATTATTCCTCTTCAGGCACTTCAGAGGAAACTGTCGTTTCTTCAGGAGAAAGTCTTATTTCTTCAGATTTGAGTGGCACCATAGAGCTTAACTGGATAATATATTATACATACAAAATGAAAACATATACATACTGTATGGATATATATATATATATATATATATATATATATATATATATATATATATATATAGACACACACACACACTAGTGTATATATATATATATATATAGATAGATAAAGTATGCTGTATAATATGTTTATATATTCTATTAATAAATATCACAGTACAAAATTAAAAAGTTTTTCTTAATCATTACTACATTTTACTACATTAATACTGTACTAATGAATAAGACTGTCTATAAAATGTGTTTAAGAAGCATATTTTAGCGCATGTAATGGATACATAGTATTTTACTTCCGGTTACTCATTCGCGCATGTAATGTGATACATAGGGTTTTACTTCCGGGTACAGAACTCGCGGATTATCTTCATTTGCGGGAGGGGCCGAAACCGAACCCCCGCGAATATTGAGGGCCTACTGTACGCAGTGTTCTTTTATAGTGTTCTTTTATTTTTGTTGCTGGCGGTTTATAATTAACTCGTACAGTGGTACCTCACCTTACGATAGTCCCAGCAAACGAAAAATCCAGGTTACGAAAAGCATTTTCCAAAAATTTTTTGTCTCTGTATACGAAACAAGTTCTCTTTATGAAACGAGCCATTCAAACGCGCCATTCAAACAACGCACGAGTTGCTCTCGCACTGAATCTCCCAACATCCCGCCCCGCTGGCCTCCCATTGGCTATCGCCCAACATCCCGCCCCCCTGGGCCTCCCATTGGCTAGGAGGGATGACGCACCTCCCTCCCATTGGCCATCTCCCAACATCCCGCCCCGCTGGCCTCCCATTGGCTAGGAGGGATGATGCAGCTCCCGCCCATGTCTATTTTTATTGTCTGTACTCTTTTCCCATGAATATGAAGTATAATACATGTATTTGGATAGTTATTTAGAGGTAAAAATCCGACTTACGTGGAATTCTGGGTTAAGACATTTGCCCTTGACCAATTTCTGATATTTTTTTGCATATTTGTCACTGTCATCCATTTCAGATCAAGCAAACCTAAATATTATACAAAGATAAAACACAAGTAAACACAAAATTAAGTTTTCAGTGCCAATTGCATTTATTAAGAGGAAAAAAAACATTTGGACCTACAAGGGCCCATGTGAATAAGTAATTGCCCCTAAACCTAATAGCTGGTTGAACCACCTTTTGCAGTAATAACTGCAGTCAAGCGTTTGTGATAAGAGGCAATGAGTCTTTCACATCACTGTGATGGGATTTTGGCCCACTCTTCTATGCAGAATTGTTTAAGATCAATCATATTGGATGGTTTTCGGACTCGAACAGCCTTTTTAAGATCATGCCAAATTTTGGTGGGTTGGCCACTCCTGGGAAGGGTCACAACTGTGCCATGCCTTCTCCATTTATGTATAATGGCTCTGACAGTGGTCTGCTGGAGTCCCAAAGATTTACCAATGACTTTGTATCCTTTCCCAGACTGAGACATCTCTATAATCTTCTTTCTTGTTTGCTCTTGAAGCTCACTGGATCACAACATGATGTGTGTTCAGTATAGCCTACCTCACCTTGTCAGACAAGTTTTATGTTAGGGATCTCCTGATTGGAAATGTCTGGCAGCAATCAGGCATGGGTGGGGCCATGAAATTGAACTCAGTTTTCCCCAATAATAGGATTAATCCCAATTACCTCCACTTTTAGCAAGGGGACAATTACTTTTTCCACAGAGGTTCATGTAGGTTTGGATAGGATTTTTCTCTTAACAAATAAAATCACAGCAGGGAAACTGCATTTTTTGAATACTTGGGTTATCTTTGTGTAATGTTTAAATTTGTTTGATGATCTGAAAGTGTGATATACACACACACACACACACACACACACACACACACAGGGATCCCTCACTTTCCGTGGTTAATTGGAACCGAGATCCCCACGCGACCATCAAAATCCATGAAGTAGGATCACCCCCAACCCCCTCTGACTGATGTATACATACATGTATATGTGTATATAACATCAATAAATACATATTCAATGCTATAAATGCTTAGAATAACAATTAAACATTAAAAAAATGCATAAAATGTAAATAAAATATAAATACAGGAATCCCTCACTACTTCGCGCTTCAATTAATGCGGCTTCAGTGCATCACTGTTTTTTTTTAAATAAATAAATAAATAAATATTCATCGAATTAAAAAATAAGGAAATTAAGGAAGAATAGGTGGAAAAGTTAAAGAAAATTACCCAAAAACAAGGCCAAATATGCAAAAAAACCCAACCCAAAATCTCCCATCTGGATACATTGTTGCATCTGTGTGTCTGTGCAGCCACGCCCCCTCTGCCGGAGCCTAGTATTAAGTGTACCTCAGGATAATGTTTAATCATATTTCATACTTATATTTATGATCTATCTTTCCGTAGATTTATTCCATTTCTATTTCTACTTGTTCTTCAACTTCACTTTCACTTTCGAACTTGGACATGTTGGTATCTCTGGATGTTTGCAAAACGAATGTTGGTAAATTGGAGAGCGTCTCTATTTATATTTTATTTACATCTTATGTTAGTTTTTCAATGTTTAATTGTTATTATAAGCATTTATAGCATTGGATATGTATTTATTGATATTATACAAAAATATACATGTACGTATATGCCAGTTGGGGGTGGGGGATCCTACTTAACGGATTTCGATGGTCATATATATATATATATATATATATATATATATATATATATATATATATATAAAGTGTGCGTATATATATATATATATATATATATATATATATATATATATATATATATATATATATATATATATATATATATGTTTGTATATATATATATATATATGCACGCACAGGAGGCTAATTGGTTGTTCCAAGGTGTAATTGGTTGTTTGTGTTGTTCTTGCAATAATCTGGCCAACAGTTCAAAGTGTACCTGAACTGGGATGGGTGCCAGACTCCCCGTGACCCTGATTCGGATAAAGCAGCTTCAAAAAACGAATGAATAAATGTACGTGTTGATTGTGCATCACATCAGATTTAAAAACTAAACACAGAGCAAATTGCGACATGATGGCGTTGTGTTTAGCACGTCCGCCTCACAGCAAGAAAGTCCTGGGTTTGACTCCCAGCTTGGGTGTTTTTGTGTGGAATTTGCATGCTTGCATAGGTTTCCTCCGGGTACTTGCTGCGATGGCCTGGCGAGCTGTCCAGAATCCACCCCACCCTCGCCTAAAATCGGCTGAGATGCATGCCAGATTACCCGTGACCCTAATTAGGACTAAGCGGTTCAGAAAATGGATGGATGGACACGGAACACATTGATGTGCTTCATGCATTTTAAGCTTTATACGTCAATAACATCGTGTATAAAGGAGGAGTTAAAACCGAACTATACTGACCTTGCACAAAATATCATCCACGAGCTTGAGAAAGATCTCATCCACATTGAAGTTGTCCTTGGCGCTGGCCTCACAGAATCGCATCCCTGATATCTGGGAGGCAAACTGCCAATCAACGGAGAAAGATATTCCAGAGTTACAAACTGCTTGAAAAAAACAAGGAACATGACTGAATATTGGCAGCAGTCATCTTTTACCGTCAGCCATTACATTAGTTTAGGGCTAAATGTGAGGCAGCATGGAGGCGTAGTGGTTAGCATGCCCGCTTCATAGCGTGGCCTTTTTTAAAGGATTCTTTAATATTGTAAGATAGAATTATTTTTGGTAATTTGGTTCAGACCAGAGATCGCTGGGTTTGGTGGAGGTTTGTGTTCTCTGAGTGCTCTTGTTTGTATAATGCATTATTTTAACTGAATATGAAACAAATGCCATACATAATGCTAGTAAGCTGAATTCAAGTCAACAAAAACAACCAAGAAAATAAACATATCTTTGAATCCATTATAACAGGAGTTTAAAAAAAAAAAAAAAAAAAAAAAAAAAAACCCTCCTGTCTCCTCCTACACTAAAACAAGGGTGTAGTAAGGATGGGCACTTTTCTAAATCTGTCCCTCACTGAAGAGTCAAATCTGATGACATATTCGGAAAGTATTCCTGTGTGTCTGTCTGAAATTATTTTTGGCCGAAACATCAATGTTGTTCAATGTTTACAATGAAATATTTCCCAGATCACAATGCCTTGGTGCCATGATCTGCTCCTGGGGTCTTTGAGGGCTCAACACAAGCTGATAAAGTAATACCAAGGCTCATAATATGATGTCATAGATTCCACCCCTTAACAAGGGTGTGTTAGGGGTGTGCACGGCATCGCTCGAAACTTATGAGACGCACTCACCCTCTCAGCTTGCTGTCGTGCGATGACACGGTCGGCCTCACAATCCAGCTTGTTCCCAACTAATAGGAGCTCAGCGTCCTCTGATGCGTACTGCACAACACACAAATTGCAAGATACATTACTTAAACAGGTGGTACGTCTGCCTCAGAGCAAGGAGTCCTGGGATTAAGTCCTGGGCTCATCAAGAGCAGTTTCTGTGTACAATTTTGCATGTTCTCATTGTGCTTTTGTGGGTTTCCTCCTGGTGTCCTTCAACAATCCAAAGATATGTGCATTCAGCTAATTGGCGATTCCAAATGACCCTTAGGTGTGACTGACTATACGTGTGTTGCGCTGTAATGGACTGACAAGCCTCCCCGCAACTCTAGAAGGATTAAGCATTTTCGAGAAGTAAATGAAGGAATAATCATAATAATAATAGTAATATAATAATAATAATAATAATAATAATAATACAGTGGTACCTTGACTTACAAGTCTTTTATAACGAATTTTCCATGACACAAGCTTCGATCCCACCAAAAATCTGCCCCATCCAATGAGCAAAATTTTGATTTATTTGGGAAATGGCTTTTCCGGACCTATTAGCCTTGTATTCTTCCACGCTCATTCCTCCATACTCTGAGAATGTCTTGTGCAGTGCTTCTCAATTATTTTCTGTGATGCCCCCTATAGGACGAAAAAAAAAAAAAAACATTTCACGCCCCCCCTGCCCCAGATTATAAGTAGTGTTTACTGCACTTCTTATCATTTGCTCAGCTATGCTACACCATAGGGAACACAGTGAGAGTGCCACTGCCACCTACTGTAGAGGATGCGCAATTACACTTAATTCTAGTACAGTATGGTAAAAATGCATGTTCCCCAGGGTCACCCCCCACCCCCTGGCATCACATCACGCCCCCTAATGGGGGAGGCACACCACTATTTGAGAAGCACTGGCCTTGTGGGAGCTCACCACAAGCCTTTCCTCGCTGGCATTCACAGCGTGCACATGAACAAAATTCTCCTCCTCCTCCTCTGTTACACACCACCTCATGCCTGCCTACGTGACTTCGTGACAGATGCCTGCCTACGTGACAGCTGCAGTCAATGATCGGAAGGTGACTAATTGTTTATTCTTGTTTTATTATTATTAATTATTGTGAATGCTATTGTATATGTATTATTATTACGATGAAACATTTATTGTCTTTACATGTTTGTTCTTCTTCTTTTCTTTTCAGCTGTTCCCTTCAGGGGTAGCCACAGCAAATCATCTGCCTCCATCTCACCATATCCTTTTTGCATCTTCTCTTACACCAACTACCTTCATGTCCTCCTTCACCACATCCATAAATCTTCTCTTCGGTCTTCCTCTAGGCCTTCTGCCTGGTAGTTCCAACCTCAGCATCCTACTACCAATATACTCACTATCCCTCCTCCGTTCATGTCCAAACCATATCAATCTAGCCTCTCTGACTTCGTCTCCAAAACCTCTTACATGCGCTGTCCCTCTGATGTTCCACGATACCTTATTTATAGAAAAATCTAACAACTCCATCTCACACACAAGAAATAAACAATCACCTTTAGCGTGCTAGCGTGAACACTGGATAATGACATGTTTAGTGTTCGAGGTTTATTTCTTTGTTCTAGAACTGGAACCAACATGCTAATGTAGCTAACAAGTAATGGACAATGAACGGCTCCAATTGTAGCACAGAGTAGCTGATTGTCGTGACGAGGAAGCTGACAGGTCATGAACGCGGTTTAGAAAGCAGGAAAATACAAGATCTGTTTACATCCTCAAAGTGTTTCACTCTCCGCTCTCCACACAGTGTGTGTGGTGAGAAAAGAAAGAAAGCTGGTTTACTGCAAATTCACACAAGTCTTGTGGCTGCTGCTAAAACAAAGAAATCACGAAGCGTTCTGATGCGTTCCATTGGAACTGGTAGAATCCGAAGTGACTCACCAACCCCAACCTCAAAATCCAAGAAAGTGAGCCATGATCTGAACACATGCTGTTCCTGTTCCATGTACTCATTCCTGATCCTATCCATCCTCGTTACTCCCAAAGAGAACCTCAACATTTTCTACCTTCAGTTCTGCCTCCTGTCTTTTCCCAGGGCCACTGTTTCTAAACCATACAACATCGCGGGTCTCAACACCATCTTGTCCACTTTTCCTTTCATTCTTGCCGATACCTTCCTATCACACATCACACCGGACACGTTTCTCCAACCATTCCAACCTGCCTGCACACACTTCTTCACCTCTTTTCCACACTCTCCATTGCTCTGGATTGTTGAGCCCAGGAACTGAAAATCCTCCACCTTCTTTATCTTTGCTCCCTGTAACATCACCGTTCCTCTTGGGTTCTTGTCGTTCACACACATGTACAGTATGCCCTTGAGTATTCGCGGTTTTGCACCCACGGTTTGAGTATTCGCTGACTGCCAAGCAACCGGCACATGATTCAAATTCAGCCAATGGCTGTCCTCCTTTCTCCTGATTGGTTGAGCTGATGTCCCGCCCCTTTTTCCTCATTCACGCACAAGTTGTCAATGAGCCTCTTTTGTTGTGTGTGTTTTAATTACCAGTTAAGCTCTATACTACTCAAACGCTATGCGTCTTCTCTGGCTAAGCGATAGAAAATGCTGGATGTCTCTTCTGAAGAAATAAGACTTTCTCCTGAGAAACGACGGTTTTCTCTGAACTGTTGTATTAAAATCTTTTTCAATTATTAGTCCAGTACAGTACCTAAGTTCATGTTTATGCTTGAGATTTTATGTTCTGTAGCATGTTTAAAGAACCATACCAAAAGGATAAACTTTATTACAGTACTATTCATGTCCTTTTACATTGAAGTTGGAGTGACGTCTCCAAGATGGCGCTGCTCAGAGGGTGACGTCACGGAGTTCTCAGAGTCAATTTGTTTCTGTGTTCGTTTTAATTTGTTTTATTTGTTGTTTTGTTTGTTCATGTTTTGCACTATGCTTGTCTATGACTGGTCGACTCCACTACAGCTATAAGATCGGAGTATCTTTGGGCAAATATAACTAAACAGAGCTAACATGCTATTAGCAGAGCCAACATGCTATTAGCAGAGCTAACATGCTATGGTAGGCAGCTCAATGCGAGTCGCATCCCAGCTAGCAATAAGCCCAGGCGGGAAGGGGCAGAACGACGACTCCGGCGCTTTGGATTGCAGGGGATGAAGGCCATATAGCCGGCTGGTATAATCGCCTTATCGGGTGTACTCTCCTCGAGCCATGTTTCACAGAAACACAGTCCTGTAGATCCCTCTGCCCTGCAATCTGAGCATGAAGATCATCCATCTTGTTTCGCAGGGAGTGAACATTTTCAAGCAGTATGGCCGGAAGTGCTAACCAAGCCTCTGAGAACTCCGCCTGGGCGGTTAGCATAGAGCTCCCATAGCATAGCAGCTCATGAAGAAGTTCTCAGAGTCAAATTGTTTCTTTGTTCATTTTAATTTGTTTTATTTGTTGTTTTGTTTGTTCATGTTTTGCTCTATGCTCGTCTACGACTGGTCAACTCTACTACAGCTATAAGATCGAATTATCTTCGGGTATGTATAACTAAGCACGCTCAACTGGGCTTGTTAGCCGGGATGCTTGTAATATGCTACAACAAGCCCAGGCGGGAAAGGGCCGGACGACGACTCTGGCGCTTGGGATTGCAGGGGATGAAGGCTGTGCAGCTGCCTGGAGCAATCGCCTCATCGGGTGTACTCTCCTTGTGTTTCACAGAAACACAGTCCTGTAGATCCCTCTGTGCTACAATCTGAGCATGACGCTCGTCCATCTTGTTTCGCAGGGACTGAACATTTTCAGGCAGTATGGCCGGAAGTGCTAACCAAGCCTCTGAGAACTCCGCCTGGACTTAGCCAGTAACCGCTAGCTAACCGCTAGAATTGAGCTGCCATAGCATATACAGTAAGCTCCAGATATAAGTTGTTACGTGCTTAGTTGCCCGAAGCTGAAGCTGCCCATAGCTGTAGTAGGGTCGACCGATCATAGACGAGCATAGTTCAAAACATGGACAAACAAATAAGACAAATTAAAATGAACAAAGAAACAATTCGACTCTGAGAACTCCGCGACGTTGCCCTCTAGGCAACACCATCTTGAAGACGTCACTCCAAGTTCAATGTAAAAGGACATGAAGCGTAATAAAGTTTATCCTTTTGGTATCGTTTGTTAAACATGCTACAGAACATAAAATCTCACGCACAAACATTCTCAGAATTAACTTGGGTACTGTACTGGAATAATAATTGAAAAAGACTTTAAAACAGTATATGCTGTATAATGTTTATATTTTATTATCAATAAAAATAAGAGTAAAAATTGAAAAGTTTTTCTTAATCATTACTATATTTTATGACATTAAGACTGCACTAATGAGTAAGACTGTCTATAGAATGTGTTTAAGAAGCATATTTTAACTCATGTAATAGATACATAGTATTTTACTTCCAGCTGCTCATTCGCGCATGTGACGCGTTACATGGGGCTTTACTTCCGGGTACAGAACTCGCGGATTATCTCGATTCGCGGGAGGGCTCGGAACCGAACCCCCGCGAATGTCGAGGGCCTACTGTATTCTGTCTTACTGAGGCTAACCTTCATTCCCCTCCTTTCCAAGGCATTCCTCCACCTCTCTAGATTTTCCTCCACTTGTTCTCTGCTCTCACTACAGATCACAATGTCATCTGCAAACATCATAGTCCATGGGGAATCTTGTCTAACCTCGTCTGTCAGCCTGTCCATCACCATAGCAAACAAGAAGGGGCTCAGAGCTGACACTTGATGCAGTCCCACCTCCACCTTGAACTCTTCTGTCACACTGACAGCACATCTCACCACTGTCTTACATCTCTCCTACATGTTATGCACCACTCTAACATACTTCTCTGCCACTCCAGACTTCCTCATGCAATACCACAGTTCCTCTCTCGGCACCCTGTCATATGCTTTCTCCAGATCCACAAAGGCACAATGCAGCTCCCTCTGACCTTCTCTGTACTTCTCTATTAACATTCTCAAAGCAAACACTGCATCTGTGGTGCTCTTTCTTGGCATGAAACCAAACTGTTGTTTACAAATGCTAACCTCTGCCCTTAGTCTAGCTTCCACAATTCTTTCCCATAACTTCATCGCATGGCTCATCAACTTTATCCCTCTGTTGCTGCCACAACTCTGCACGTCTCCCTTGTTCTTAAAAATGGGCACTAGCACAATTCTCCTCCATTCCTCCGGCATCCTCTCACTCTCTAAGACCTTGTTGAATGGTCTTGTCAGAAAATCTACTGCTACCTTTTCGAGACACTTCCATACCTCCACCGGTATGTCATCAGGACCAACTGCTTTTCCACTCTGCATCCTCTTCAATGCCCTCCTCACTTCACCCTTACTAATCTTTGCTACTTCCTGCTCCTCAACCGTCACCTCTTCTACTCTTTTCTCTCTCTCATTTTCCTCATTCATCAGCTCTTCAAAGTACTCTTTCCATCTTCCCAGCACACTTCTGTCATCAGTCAATACATTTCCCTCTCTGTCCTTAATCACTCTAACTTGCTGCACGTCCTTTCCATCTCTATTTCTCTGCTGTGCCACCCTATATAAATCATTTTCTCCCTCCTTACTGTCCAACCTATCATACAAGTCATCGTACGCCCTGTGTTTGGCCTTTGACACCGCTACCTTCACTTTACGCTGCGTCTCCCTGTACTCCTGTTTTCTCTCTTCGGTCCTCTCAATGTCCCACTTCTTCTTAGGTAACCTCTTCCTTTGTACACACTCCTGCACGTCCTCATTCCACCACTAAGTCTCCTTATCTACTTTCCTTCCAGATGACAAACCAAGTACTCTCCTACCTGCCACCCTGATCACATTAGCTGTAATTGTCCAGTCGTCTGGAAGCACTTCGTGACCACCAAAAGCCTTTGCCTTCTTCACCTTCCTCACCATCAGCGTCATTCTGTACACCACCATTCCTATGCTGTTTGGCAACACTCTCACCCACTACTACTTTTCAGTCACTGACTTCCTTCAAATTACATTGCCTACACAAGATGTATTCTACCTGTGTGCTCCTACCTCCGCTTTTATGTTACTCTATCCTCCTGTCTCTTCTGGAAGAAAGTATTCACCACAACCATTTCCATCCTTTTTGCAAAATCTACCAATATCTGTTCTTCTGTGTTCCTGTCCTGGATACCAAACCTGCCCATCACTTCCTTGTCCCCTCTGTTACCTGCACCAACATGTCCATTGAAGTCTGCACCAATGACCACTCTTTCACCTCTGGGGGTACTCTGCATCACTTCATCTAACTCACTCCAGAATCTCTCCTTCTCTTCTAGCTCACATCCTGCCTGTGGGGCATAAGCACTAACAACACTGAACATCACGCCTTCAATTTCTAACTTGACACTCATCACTCTGTCTGACACTCTTTTCTCTTCTAGAACATTCCTGACAAACCCCTCCTTCAAGATGACTCCTACTCCATTTCTCTTCCCATCCACACCATGATTAAACAGCTGAAACCCTGCTCCTAAGCTTCTAGCCTTGCTACCGTTCCACCTAGTCTCCTGAACACACAGTATGTCCACCTTCCTCCTCTGCATCATGTCAGCCAGCTCTCTACCTTTTTTTTTTTTTTTTTTTTTTACATGTTTATCTTTAATACATTAGGTCAAATATATGTGTTTTCATCATGTTATATGAGTGTGGGAGGGGGTTGGAAGGGATTAATTGGTTTTCTATTATTTCCTATGGGAATTTATGTTTTATCTAACAAACTTTTTGACTTACGAGCTTGCCCTCGGAACAGATTAATTTCATAAATCAAGGTTCCACTGTATTAATAATAAATATGGTTGCATTGGACTGGGGCAGTGGTGGCCTGATGGTAAAGGGTGCTGGATTGCTGATCCTAAAATTGGGGGTTTGAGTCCCACTCTCCACAAGGTTGTCACTGTCCCGCCCAGTGCAGCTAACTGGGTTATCAAAGGCCAGCCATGTCTCTCACTGTCTATGGTGAGAAGTTCATGTAAAAGAACCATTGCTGACTTTCATAAAGAGTAACTGCAAAGCAGTCAGTGTGTTTCTGTCCCTTGCTAAAGGGTTGTATCGGGAATGGCATCCGACGTAAAAACCTATGCCAAATCAAACATGCGAATCAGATGATTCACCGTGGCGACCCCTGAAAAAGGGAAAAAGCTGAAAGGAAAAGATGGTTGCACTGGACTATAATAGCCTCCAATGTAATTTTTTTCTATGAAAGAAACTAATTATTTAATAATCAACTAATATTATTATTATTATTAATTTAATGTCCTCAGTATATGCTCCGTCTCGCAACATTTTCTGACTGTTAACTCTGGACTCATTCTGTAGATCATCATGTCCGTATAGTACCTTGTCAATCATTTTCATCCATTTAGGTAGGTCTTCAAAAGTCTCCTGCTTGGTGATGTCATACACCAAGATGATGCCCTTAGCGCCTCGGTAGTAAGCTGAGGTGATGCTGTTGAATCTCTCCTGTCCAGCTGTATCCCTTAAATAAAAAAACCCAAAACACTGCATTACAGTATCTCACAATGAAAGCATCACTTCCTTTCAGGTTGTGCTGTAATACATCAATCAGAGATGATATGTTCGAGCCTGTATCTCATCAAGTGGCAAATGCTGACGAGCAGTGTAGCATTTTGGAATTTCTAAATCTTCCAAGAAATTATGAGAAAAATGAAGACTCGCCTCCATCCATTTGTGACATTTAGTGACAATTACCAACAAAAGACAGATAACAACGGCTAGCAATTGTGCATATTCTGAACTGATGTTAAGAAGCATGGGGCTCTGTGCCAGCCCCAGAAGCTCCTCCTTTTAGAGCGCTGGGCAGAGGTAAGCAGTTGTGACAATTAGCAATATTTGCAATAGTAGTTTTTGAGAAAGAGCACTTGCGAACATTAGAGACTGTCAAAAAATAACTAACAGTGACAGTGTCTATGAGGATTAGCGACTATAAACCACTGTTTGCATACATTTGGGACCTTGTGCCAACTCCTGGAAAAAAATACGAGGCGAATAACAGGTGAATCTTAAAACTGAACCACTCAACCCTGTAAAAAGGGAGTGCAAACCCTCCCCAGATACAGATGGACTTCAAGAACATGAAATTGTGCTGCTGCACCTTGAGGAAGAATTGCTTTGTCGGACTAAAGACAAAGAACGAACAGGAAGAAAAAGCAAGATTAAAGGACCGAACCCCATAAAAAGGTGAATAAACCCTCCCCAGCATTGAGGATCCAAACATAAGGAACCTTAGCGACCCCTGCTATGACTGTTTGTGGGCTCTAAAAACTGTTAGCGAACTATGTGACAATCTTTTAGGAAAAAAAACAAATTAGCTACGATCATCAGGATCCGCCACTTCGTGAGATGCTGGCATACAGTAACTGAAGCCTTGAGCTAGAATGATTTATGAATCAACCAAAGCTCTACGTTAGTTGCAAGTGCTAGTAGGTATTAGCATTGGAACGCTAGGACACGTATTAGCATTGGAAGCAGACTCAATCAGCAATATTAAACCTATCTGCATGCAATATTTATGTGAGTAAACTATAAATCCGACTGGTTCGTTTTCATGACACTAACCTGATGAGTGCGGGAAAGAAATAAATTCATATTATTATAATTTTATTTATTTATTCATAACTTCATCAGAAATTAGTGTTTATTTATTTACTAGATTTAAAAATGACAATCTTTTACTGTACCTTATCCACCCTAGCCTGGTCACAATAAACAGGATATGATGTCATGGAGGGACAGGCAAGACGTCACGCGGCAGTGATGGCATGTTAAGGTGAACAGTGGTGGAGCCAAGGATGCTGGGTAGATGGATGTCAGTAGATATGCGACATAAACACAAGACATATAGAAATGGAGGTGGGATTAATAAAGGCTGAGTGTTGGGGGAGGTTAGAATGAAGAGCTGGAGGGATGAGGGGCAGCTTTAGGAAGATGTGGTAAAGGGGCAGTGCAATGCATGCAAAGGTTTACTGTTCGTAACAGTTACCCATGATTCATTCGATTTCCAAGCACTTTTAATCCTATTTGAGTGGCGGGGAGGCTGAAGCCTATCTCAACCAACTGGGGAGGCTACCAGTCCATCATAGAGCCAACAGTCACACACACACACACACACACACACACACAATCACTCACACCTTCAGAGCAATTTGGAACAGTCAAATAACCCAATGTGCATGTCTCTATACTGTGGGAGGAAACTGAAATACCCCAAAATAAACCGTCACGGCTTATTAAGTAAAGCTTCTGAATCATACTATGGTCACAAGGAGGCTGGTGCCCTTCTCTGCAAAACACTAGGTGAAAGCATTTGAGCAGTTCATCACAGGGCCAACACACACACACACACACACACACACACACACACACACACACGGGTGAAGTTGACGTACTCAGAGGAAACCCACGCAAGCATGGAGGACATGTAAACTCCACAGAGAAAGGCCCTCAAGCCCAGGATTCGAACCCAGGACTTTCTTTCTGTGAAGCAGACATGCTAACCACTAGGCCACCGTGCCACTCCCACCAAAGTCAGGTGGGATTGCCTCCAGCTTCCTCTGAAACCCTGACAGTTTATTGATGCTAATAATGAATGTATGGATCAACACTTGGTAAAATATAGCTCTGTATTCTTAAAGTTGTTCACGGGAATAGGACGTTAGTTTGTCAGTCTATATAAGATAAGATAAGATAAGATAAAATACAGCTTTATTAATCTCACATTGGAGAAATTCACTGTAGGAAAGGTAACGGCAAAAATAACAGTATCCAGATACAGTGTTCACGTTTGCGTGCGTCCTTGCGTCCCTGACGCATGAAAATCCGTAGGGACGCATGGTGTCAAACCAATGTGCGTCCGCCGGACTCATTAATATTTTTCATCAATTTATGTAACATTGTCCCAAAACAGAAATATTTGGCAAAATATCTTGCGAAATCGGTCGATGCTTTGACAATACCGCCATATTTGTTTACCTTTCCGAGTGCGAGTTTTGCCTTCTGCGCTTTCGAGATATCGAATCGGGATCCTCTCGCGAGATTTCGTCTGCTCACGTGATTTCGTCTGCTCGCCAGTGTTCATTCATTTCCGCTAGTTCTCGAGTGTTTAACGTGCAACATGCCTCCGAAAAAAGTATTCAAAGTCGACGAAAATCAGCGTAGATTAAGCAATTTTTCTCAATGAACAAAGATTCAAACAGGGATAAAGAGAATGTCTTTGATGAAGAGGAAAATTGCGAAGACAAGCCACGAAAAAAGCGATCGTTTCAGCAACACTGGCTCAAACTTTACACGTGGTTGCGATATGTAGAGAACGACAACGACGAGGATTTTATGTACTGTAGTGTATGCACGGAACACAACAAAGTTAATGGCATGAACAAAGTGACTAAAAATCGCAATTTTCAGAACACAACCTTATCGAGACATGCGGATCTCAGTGCTCACAAATTAGCAATGGATATACCGAAGTTACAGCAGGATCGGAAAAATTACGTAAGTAAGTGTGAAGGAAAGCAAGATCGCGCAATTCTGGCACTATTAAAAATTGTTCAATGGATGACAAACGAGGATATACCCATGCGAAAATTCAAATCTGTTATTGATCTCATGCATGATCTTGATGTGGCTGATCTACAATTGTTATGTTATATGACAACATATAAATACTTGATGAATTATTCAGTCACTGTCAGCATTTTCTAGCATTTTTAATGAATGAGTGAAAGTTAAAACAGTATTATTTTTTTTCTGTGATGACTTCAAAGTATTTAAATTTTGTTTTAATGTTTTTTTTATATCATAGTCAGTGATAACTTCTAAGTTTTTAATTTTTGTTTTTATCTGTGAACCTAATAAACTTTTCATAAAATGATTGAATGAACTTTGTGTTGGCAATGATCTATTTGAAGTTCTATACATTTTCGGGCGAATCTTTTCCGTTATTTGACAGGACTCATTACTATTGCATTTGGACTCATACTTTCCCAACCTGCGAGTCCCTGGGACTCATAACTTTCTTGAGCAAAAATGAACACTGCAGATATTAAACTAATAAATCAGATAGAAGTATTGAGCTTAGGTACATCTACACATAATACATGCTTTCGTTCACATACGTCTAACAAACACTGTCTTGCTTTATATGCAGCATTTACGTGAATCATCCGATGTCACCCCTGTCCCCACTTTCTTCATAAAGAAGCCTGTTATAACGGGGTGTTTTTATGTAGAAAAGCAAACATGATGTATTAAAGCTTTAATTATGCTTGAGTTTCATTTCACTGTAACTACCGGGACACGAGAGATATGAAAGCTGAGAGAGCAGAGACACAGTGAGGGAAATACAAAGAAGTGCCAGTGTATGTAACAGGTTAATAAGAGTCATCAGACTGGAGATAATTAGTCATGTGAGCTGCAAACAAATCTTCAAGCATATGTGTACAGGGTGACTCGGTAAAGCCTCCCACATTTCAAAGATAAATATTTAAAAGAGACTTCAGAGATAAACTAATTATCACTTGCGCACATGAAACCTCACTGATTAGGCTACTACCCCCACAACCCGACTCCAGACACAGAGAAAGATGGTGATCTGTTCCGATCACCAATATATATATATATATATATATATATATATATATATATATATATATATATATATACACATTTTTAATTGGTTCCGAACGGCCAAACGTGAGTTGAAAGTGAACGTAAGTTGTTACAGTGACGTATGACGTGTGACGCACATACTGTACTATACATCCATAAATACCATTACCGTATCTCATAAAAGACTCCTAAATCAATTATTATAAACATAACATTGTAAAATAATATCAACATTAATTTCAAATAAGTCACTTATTTATACCAAGTCACTTTACATGAGGCTTAAAACGGCAAATCAATGCTTACAATATGTCTGTCTTCCTTTCGGCTTTTTCCCTTTTACTCGGGAGTCGCCACAGCGAATCATCTGATTCGCACGTTTTGATTTGGCATAGGTTTTTATGTCGGATGCCGTTCCTGTCACAACCCTTTAGCAAGGGACAGAAACACGCTGACGACTTTGAAGCCTACTCTTTACGAAAGTCAGCAATGGCTCTTTTACATGCCTCTCACCATAGACAGTGAGAGAAATGGCCCGCCTTTGATAACCCAGTTAGCCGCACTGGGGGGGGGAATGACAACCTTGTGGAGAGTGGGACTCAAACCCCCAACCTTTGCATCAGCGATCCAGCGCCCTATACCACTAGACCACCACTGCCCCCAATGCTTACAATATGTGAGGCGCTCAAAACTGAAGAAAGTAGTGTACTTGCTGTGGATTATACGGACTTCCGGTCTTTCAAGTCAGCAAGGGTGCCATTGAACTCGTTTTGAACACAGCCTGCACTGATGTGAATCACCAGCAGAGCAAAAAGTTCTCTTTTCATTCATTTTACAACTCTGCTTAACTGAGTATGCATGGTAGATTGCGCTGATCCGAGCAGATTGTTAATTCATCTCTGTGTATGAGACTTGCACCCATGCCAGTAGGCTTACACTTCTGGCCAACCATATTTGCTTAGGGTTACAAAAGTCAGTGTAAACACAAAGATCACAGAGACGTTGTCTTAACACAAGGGTAACACGCTATATAACAGATATATATATAAAACGATATAACAATATATAAGTGAACTGGGAAGAAGGAAGGGCATATTCAGTCTGTCGTTTGTAAACAATGGCCGCAGTGTCATTACGTCAGCATACTACGTAGGTACGCCTAAACTCAAAATTTGATTTTTTTTTTTGAAAAAACAAAAAAACAAAATCCCCGTAAAATCGAAAAAACGTAAAACAGATGAACGTAAGTTGAGGAGTGTCTTTGTGTGTGTGTGTGTGTGTATATATATATATATATACACATACATATATACATACATATATATACACATACATACATACATATAATATATATATATATATATATATATATATACACACACACACACATACACACACACACACACACACACACTTTCTTCAACATTTTTTATTTGCTCCCACCTACAAAGTGGCTCTGCCAGTCAAACTTTACGCACTTTCACACAATATCAGCATGTTATAAATCCGCCCTTTCAGGGGGAGCACATGGGTCATTTTTTTATTTACCTTTGAAATGTGAGAGGGGTTTTTGGAATCTCCCTGTATGTAATACTGCATGTCATCCTGTTACCAAAACATTGTGATTGTATGTAATATGGATTTATTTTGGTATTTACATTTGGACTACTCATAGAGACGGGAAGATCAAACAAACACCATCATTAAATTAAATCATTATTACAGAATTCAGTCATCGCAGTGAACCTAAAGTCTCCAAACTGATCGTTTAACACCAGAACTATTTCAAACAAGGAAAATGACTTGCCAGAGCCATGCACCAACAACAATGACTCAACTTCTGCTTTATCCTGGTGCTGGAATAAGTATATCAGCATAACTGCCGGGGCTTAGCGAGACACAGAAAGTGGGAAACAGAGGTGGAGAGAGAGAGAGAGACACAAAAACAGAGAGAGACAGAGAGAGAGAAAATGGGGGATACACACACACAGAGAGAAACAAGGAGAAAGAGAAAAACAAAGAGAGAAACACAGAGAGAGAGAGAGAGAAACAGAGAGTGAGAAGAGAGAAAGCAACAGAGAGAGAAACACAGAGTGAGAGAGAGAAACAGAGAAAGAGAGCGAGAAACACAGAGAGAGAGAGAGAGAGAAACACAGAAAGAGAGAAGCAGAGAGAGACAGAGCGAGAGACACAAGAGACAGAAAGAAAAATACAGAGAGAGAAACAGAGAAACAGAGAGAGAGGGAGAGAGAGAGCGAACGAGCATGTGAGAGAGAGAGAGAGTGAGAGAGAGAGCTTGTGAGAGAGCGTGAGCGTGTGAGAGTGCGCGCGAGCGTGTGTGTGAGAGAGAGAGAGAGAGCGAGAGAGAGAGGGCGCGTGTGAGAGAGAGGGCGCGTGTGTGAGAGAGAGAGAGGGCGCGTGTGAGAGAGAGAGAGAGGGCGCGTGAGAGAGAGAGAGAGAGGGCGCGTGAGAGAGAGAGAGAGGGCGCGTGAGAGAGAGAGAGAGAGGGCGCGTGAGAGAGAGAGAGAGGGCGCGTGAGAGAGAGAGAGAGGGCGCGTGAGAGAGAGAGAGAGAGAGGGCGCGTGAGAGAGAGAGAGAGAGAGGGCGCGTGAGAGAGAGAGAGAGAGAGAGAGAGAGAGAGAGAGAGAGAGAGAGAGAGAGGGCGCGGGAGAGAGAGAGAGAGAGAGGGGGGGTGAGGGAGAGAGAGAGAGAGGGCGCGGGGGAGAGAGAGAGAGAGAGGGGGCGTGTGAGAGAGAGAGAGAGGGCGCGTGTGAGAGAGAGAGAGAGGGCGCGTGTGAGAGAGACAGAGAGGGCGCGTGTGAGAGAGACAGAGAGGGCGCGTGTGAGAGAGAGACAGAGGGCGCGTGTGAGAGAGAGACAGAGGGCGCGTGTGAGAGAGAGACAGAGGGCGCGTGTGAGAGAGAGACAGAGGGCGCGTGTGAGAGAGAGACAGAGGGCGCGTGTGAGAGAGAGACAGAGGGCGCGTGTGAGAGAGAGACAGAGGCGCGTGTGAGAGAGAGACAGAGGCGCGTGTGAGAGAGAGAGAGACAGAGGGCGCGTGTGAGAGAGAGACAGAGGGCGCGTGTGAGAGAGAGACAGAGGGCGCGTGTGAGAGAGAGACAGAGGGCGCGTGTGAGAGAGAGAGAGAGGGCGCGTGTGAGAGAGAGAGGGCGCGTGTGAGAGAGAGAGGGCGCGTGTGAGAGAGAGAGGGCGCGTGTGAGAGAGAGAGGGCGCGTGTGAGAGAGAGGGCGCGTGTGAGAGAGAGGGCGCGTGTGAGAGAGAGAGAGGGCGCCTGAGAGAGAGAGAGAGGGCGCCTGAGAGAGAGAGAGAGGGCGCCTGAGAGAGAGAGAGGGCGCCTGAGAGAGAGAGAGGGCGCCTGTGAGAGAGAGAGAGGGCGCCTGTGAGAGAGAGGGCGCCTGTGAGAGAGATAGAGAGCGCGTGAGAGAGAGACAGAGAGAGAGGGCGCGAGAAACACACAGAGAGCGCGAGAAACACACAGAGAGCGCGAGAAACACACAGAGAGCGCGAGAAACACACAGAGAGCGCGAGAAACACACAGAGAGCGCGAGAAACACACAGAGAGCGCGAGAAACACACAGAGAGCGCGAGAAACACACAGAGAGCACGAGAAACACACAGAGCGTGAGACAGAGACTGAGAGAGAGCGAAAAACAGAGTGAGAAACAGAGAAAGAGAGAGCGAGAAACAGCGAGAGAGAGAAACAGAAAGCGAGAAAGGGGGAGAGAGAGAGAAAGAGAAAGAGAGAGAGAGATAGAGCGAGAGAGAGAGAAGGGGTTAGTATATGAAATCTCCCGGCTCTAGGCGAGTGTTTTGTGCCTTTGAGACACAGGAAGTGATGCAGCCCGGACGAATCAATAGGACGGAGAGCATCCTGTCCACTTACCAGATCTGCAACCTGATCTTCTTTCCTCGAAGCTCCACAGTTTTGATTTTAAAATCCACACCTAAACACACACACACACACACACACACACACACACACACACACACACTAATAAATAATATATATACAAATAATAAATCACCATAAAAAGCTTGAAACTTAGTAATTTTATTCCGTGGATTACCAGCAGGGGGCTGAACAGCAATGTGGAGCAACCAATCTTTTCCTGAAAATGACGTGAACTTGTTGGTCTGGGTCATCCAGTGCAGGTAAAAAAAAAAACAGTGAGCAACATTTTAGATGATGAAACTACAATATACTAAAGACCACCTTTAACTGGTTCCTTTGGGCGAGGTGTTGCTCCCATCTGTTATCAACCTTTTACTTTTTATGAATGAATTGCGTAGGAACTGCGTCAGGTTTTGGCCATAAAAGCTTAGTGCCAAGTAGTTCTGCCTGGGGACCACGCCGACAGCAGGTCGGGTTCATGTAGGCTTCACAGAACACTGAATTGCGCTTGTAGTCTGAGCAACCGTATTCTTTGCACTCCGCCATTTTTCTGGCGACACTACACAGCACCAGGCCATAACATGTTACGGTGTCTGCAGCACAGGTTCCAAGACCTGGCCATCACAGCCCAGCCAATAGGACAAACAACGAGGTCATATCACTACTAGGGCGGGGACAGCCAACAAAGCACATGCTTAGTAGTATCAGAAGTAGCGTAGCAGTCCTGGTGCACACTTGACAAGCGGCAAGGACTAATGTTTCCTGACGGAACCACTGATGTCATACGTAATCATTTTAAAGAGCTGGTAATATAAATTCACCACAGCTCCCCATTATAGAAGCCAATTCCTGTTTATTCCTGAAAAGTTTCCAACTTTAAACATTCCTGGACTCCTCCAACCCCGTTTATAAGCTGCGTTAATATAAGCAATAAAATTTAAAACTTCAAAATTTGATTATTAATATCAGAAGTTTTTAAATTCTAATTTTATAATAATTCCCAAAACCCAGAAAAGTGGATCAGAACATTTGTGGGTTCATTCATCAGGAAAAACAATTAGCGCTTCATTATACATACAAAATGGGATCATAATGACCACAAGGCTGAAGGTAAACAGCGCGAGAACCTTTCACATGTAGACGTGCAGTGGTATCGCTGATGCTAACACACTCCTGCTGTGGAATCTGAAAGGAGCCCGTTAGAAGGCATGAGTGGAGAAAATGGAGGCCATTCACTGTGTCAAAGCAGCTGCCAGGATAAGTCGGACTATTTCTGGACGCGTGTTGCGCTGACTGCCGATCCAATCTGAAGGGCCGAGCATGTGAGTGGCACGATTCAGTGTCAGGTTTCAGACGAATATATATCGTGTACGTGCTTGGGGGGAAAATCCCTAAACCACATAGCTCGGTTCTGTCTCATCGGGTCCAAACTGATAAATAACATATTGGTGGGGCCGCTGGTGTAGTGGTTAGTGTGTTGGGCTCATGATCAGGAGGTTGTGTGTTCGAATCCCAGTGAGACCCCCACTGTGCCAAGACCCCTGGGCAAAGTCTTAACCACAAGTTTGCCTCTCTTCACCCAGCAGTATAAATGGGTACCAGTAAAAATATACTGGGAAGGTAACTGGTGATGGACTAGCGTCCCATCCAGGAGGAGTTGAACTCCTGGTCACTTCACGCTACGGAAACCGGGGATAAGCACTGACCTAATGACCCAGGAGCACAACAAACGACCCAACAGACTTTACCTTTACCAGTGAGTTATTATTATTATTATTATTATTATAATACGTATCACATGACTGACAACAAACATGAGATGCGTTCCAAACACAAACCTGCTATAGCAGTGGATCCTCTGTTGTGATTGCTATGTAAATAAAGGAGACCAGACCTCAGGTCCCTGCAGGACGCACGACAAGATGAGATGTAAGTTTTATAGGTTTCCCTTTCTGTTCCGTTCCTGGAACTCTACCCCCTGTAGCTTGGCTTCAACCATAACAACGCCCACCTGACCATCAAATCACAGACTTAAAAGTCAGGTATTATAGTCATTTCCAGAAATTTTACTTCTCACTTCGGACACCAGTGGGTCACCAAAGTACAGTCCGTAGTTCAAAAACCGCCACAGTTCTTCACGAAGCTGCTGCTTCACCTTCCCTGGAACACTGACTGAGTGTGCATGTCAGTCAGACTGTTTGGCTTCCACCTCCTATTTATCGTCTTTCTGCTCTGTGTGTTTACCCTGCTCTGACTGCTCACATTTCAACAACTGAAAGCTTCACGCTAAGACCGCTGGCGGGCAGCCGGGATACCACTTTTCATGGAGGAAGTGAGGCAAAACCAGATAATCATAAATCCTAGCAATCACCCAAAACATCATGATTACCGCCAACTAAAACAGCAAGGAGGGAAAAATTAAACGTGCCCTAACCTGGTTATTTAACACTCAAACAGCTGGCCTTGCTTAACACGCAAGCATCCGACGTAAAACCAATGCCAAACATTTATGATGCAAATCAGAAGTACTACCCCCATACCGGATCGGTCGAGGCCCGGGTTAACAATGACCGCCATCAGTGCTGTCAATCAACAGGGTGCTGATGGAAATTGGACTACTGTTGGTCGAAGACGTCGAAGAAGGAGAGGTGGGAGGCGTGTCCGCAGGCAGAGAGAGAAGAGGAGAGTATATTGGTAGTAGGATGCTGAGGTTGGAACTACCAGGCAGAAGGCCTCGAGGAAGACCAAAGATGGATGTGGTGAAGAAAGACATGAAGGTCGTTGGAGTCAGAAAAGAAGATGCGGAGGACAGGGTGCGGTGGAGGCGGATGATTTGCTGTGGCGACCCCTGAAGGGAGCAGCCGAAAGTAAAAGAAGAAGACTAATAATCTTTTAAATGTATATGCTGTACCCCCAGTGCAGTTAACTGGGTTATCAAAGGCCGGCGATGTCTCTCACTGTCTATGGCGTGAGGTTCGTGTAAAAGAACAATTCCTGACTTTTGATAAGAGCAGCTACAAAGCCGTCAGCGTGTTTCTGCCCTGTGATGGCCTGGCGAGCTGTCCAAAGTGTACTCTGCCATCACCCAGTGACGGCTGAGAGGGGCGCCAGCCTCCCCGCGACCCTAATTAGTATCAAGTGGTTCAGAAAATGAATGAACGAATGAATTAATGTATGTATATGCCATATTACTACTACTACCACCCAAATAATAATTATTATTAAGTTAAATGAAAGGCAAGCCTTCTAAAATATGTTACACAAACGTGTACATTTATTTTTTTCATTATCAAGTGGCTCTTACTAACATTTTATCTATAATATGCATCTATATATATATATAGCATAACTAGTCGTAAGGCGGATACCAAAGAGACGATTCATGGATGTGGTGAAGGAGGACATGAAGGTCGTTGGTGTAAGAGAAGAAGATGCAAAGGATAGGGTGAGATGGAGGCCGATGATTCGCTGTGGCGACCCCTGAAGGGAAAAGCCGAAAGGAAAAGAAGAAGAAGTCGTAAGGCGGATATTTAACACAACGAAACCGAAACCACCCAGCACTCGCTATGAATTCATGCGAAGCATATTCTTCACCTGCACGTTCTTTCAGCATGCGAAATAAACGTGTTGCCTCACTTTGCACTGCTTGCAACATCACTTTCACATTTCTTTGCCTATTATCTTCCACCCATGTGTATAGGAAATTTTCCATCTCTGCAATCGGTCCTTCACGCTGTTTTGTGATGATATTTGACTTAATTAGGGCTGCGGCTTTCACTGCTTTCTTAATGGGGTCCTTGTCCTTCAACATTGTAGACACCGTGGAGATGGAAAGATGGAGATCTCCCGTTCATGTCCGTCACCGACGACAGCGCCTTCCTTGCTTTCTTGGTAGAATTGCCATCTGATGAATCGGACTTCCTCTTGGGGGTCATGGTAACGGTGTACAGTAGATGAATGTAAAATTGTACTGTAAAAGAGATGTTACTGCGACGGTATCTACTCACTGAGTGTAGTGGTAGAATGCCGTGAGTCCCTGCTGGGATGCTTACGCGCTGCACTGACAGACATATCCAGTAAACTCATAACAGGCATCTGCTCAATGTTGTCGTAAGTACAGGTGGTCATAATTCGTGTACGTCGTAACTCGGATAGTGACAGTGTATATGTATATAGCACATACACACACACACAGGAACTTCGACAAGAGTCTTTTGTCGAACAAATCAGAGTTTGATCAAATGTTCTGAGGAAAATCTGCCGTGGTGTTGGAACAAATGATTAGCGTTAGAACGGATCAGAGCAGAGTGTGATGGAACGCTGCTCAGTGTTCAGTACTTTGACCAGCCAATGAGAGAGGGAGTCTCGTACTGCGTATTGTGTTTATTCATTACATTATGGCTACTTTAACCCATAACCTTGAGTCCTAAAAAAAGCAGCAGTAATTCCACTGGAAAGGAAAAGAGGAAAGTCGTGAGAACGTAAAGAATCAACCGCGATCAAGAGACAGAAAAGGGAAAACACGCTACGCCCCCTCAAAGCAATAACCCCTCCCCATCACCCCCTCCCCATCCATCCACATACGCTGACACATTGCAACCAGAAAGGTAAATACTGTAAACAAATACAGTACATTATTAGGATATTACATACTATTATTATGTTTTACTCTTTTGTACATTCATGTATGTATTATATATTAATATGTTTCATAAATGCACCTCGTTTTCAAAGTATATAAAACTGTACTGACATTTATCTGAACACATTATCAAGTTTTAACTATTTCTGATGGGAAATATTGTTTCACTCTTTGAACAAATCTGTAATCGACCACAATTTTGGAACGACTTGTGTTCGACCTCCAAGGTTTCCCTGTAATTATATAATTATTTATACATTTTCTTTATCGAGACTTCTCACCCTTACTTTATATGCAGCAACTGTGTGCACACCATTTCCTCGAGAATCAATAAAGTATTCTGATTTTCCAAATTGTAATCTGATAAAACTCTGATTGTCTGTATTAACCTGTTTGAAAAGGACAACATTTTGAGTCTTAAATTCATCATTTTGTAAGATAATCACCGGCAATAATAAGAGTATATAGATATTAAACTAACAAATCAAATATAAACCAGTGAACTTCTGAATACAGCACTTGAAAGAAGAGAAAACTATTCAGCAACAGCCACCATGTCTGAGGCAAATGGGTGGTTTTTTTTTAGTGTGAACTACACAGGAACATAAAAAATTAACTTGTGTTGTTTGTTTGTACATCTTTGTCTGATTTGAGCATTACTGCAGGATTTCAAGAGTGGACAATAAGCAGTAGTTGAATGAGGTGAAGTTTGTCATGGAGAATTATTTGATAAACGTGGTATTGAATTATTGAAGATGGATACATTTCAACTTTGCATGAAAGCCAAATTCTATTTGTTTTATTATTCATTCAAAGTATTTTCAATTGGACAGTCATGGTACTGTGCTGCCAGTCATGCAACAACCATTCAACTTATCCAAAGGTAATGATGCGATAATTAGCCCCCCCAATGGCAACAACGCGAGACCGAGAATCATTCGATGGCTGTCTGAGAGACAGAAGCAATAAATTACCTTCAATGAACAATAAGATGAAAGATAAAATTACAACCAGTCAGATTGTGCCTTTGCTGAGTATAGTATAAACATGTTTATTTACAAAATAGAAAAATGTGCATTTGGAGATTTGGAGTTTTCCTTTTACACACGCACATGTGTGTGTATATGTATATACAGTGGTACATCGTCTCATGAGTGTCCCTTATAACGATTTTTCCATGATACGAGCTTCGAACTCACCAAAAATCTGCTCCATCCAACACGCAAAAATACACTTTACGACTTCTGCTCGAAATGGCTTTACTAGGCCGATTAGCCTTGTATTCTTTGGCGTGTACTCCTCCACGCTCCAAGAACGCCTTGTGGTAGCTCATCACGAGCCTTTCCTCACTGGCATTCGTAGCATGCACATGCACTAAAGTTTTTCTCCTCTGTGGTTGTGATTTTGTGACATGTTTTACTCTTATTTTTTTATTGTGTCTCACCCATAGAGTCTCTAAGAAGTGTTATTACAGTTAAGTACAAATGCCCTGTGTGCCAACCTCATCTCTCTGCTCTTCTGTATGCCTCATTCTCCTCTTCTTTGGTTACGCACCACCTCCTGCCGGCCTGCCTATGTGACATCTTCGCCATTTGATCGGAACGGCAAATTGACTTATTGCTTATTCTTGCTTTATTATTTAGTATTATTAATTATAATGTACATGTACAGTGATCCCTTGCTACTTCATGCTTCAGTTCATCGTGGGTTTTTGAAAAAATATTAATCGAAAAATAGGGGAAAAGTTAAGAAAAATGCTGAAAAACAAGGACAATTATGCAAAAAACCCCCAAACAAAAACAAAAAAAACAACCCAAATCCCCCATCAAAACTACTTACATTTTTATCTGAGGTGTGCATCTGTATGTGTGTGTATTTACATCTTATGTATTATTTTTGAGTGTTTAATTGTTATTATAAGCATTTATAGTGTTGAATATGTATTTATTAATATTATATACACATATACGTGTACATATAGGTCAGTCGGGGTGGGGTGGGGTGGGGGGGTCAATCCTACTTTGAGCAAATTTGCAGTCGCGGGGGTCTCGGGATCCCTGTATGAATAATAATAATAATAATAATAAATATTTATTGTTTTTACATGTTTATCTTTAATATATTAGGTCAAATATACGTGTTTGTGGCAGGTTATGAGTTTGGGAGGGGTTTGGAATGGATTAATTGGTTTTTTGTTATTTCTTATGGGGATAAATATTTCATCTAACGAACTTTTCGCTGAAGAGCTCACTCCCTGAACGGATTATACTCGTTAGACAAGGCACCACTTTATATATATATATATATATATATATATATATATATATATATATATATATTTATATATTTATATACATATAGCAAACACACTTATATATTCAATTCGTACAAAGATGCTTATTAGTCAATAAAACACAAATATCCCCAGCACAAGACTGACCGCACAGTCTTGTGCTGGGGATCTTTGTGTATTTTAATGTCTAATAAGCATCTTTGTACGAGTTGAATTATATTTAACTTTTCTTAAGGGTGAAGTGATGCTATCATACCGATATCGTGATACTAAAATATCGCGATATGGATGTGATCTGATTATATCGCCCAGCCCTAGCTTTAGATCCATGAGCCTGGATTGGAGTAATAGTTGTGTGAGTTTCAGTTAACTTTAGGTTCACACACTGTAGTTAAAACTTTGCAGGTTAAAGTAAATGTTGTGTAAAAAATGTCCCACATTTTCACAATGAGTGTAAACACAATACTCAGCGGTTACTAGCCACCAGCAGCCTGGCTAGCCTGAGAGGGGAAAAAAAACATTGAGGGGAACTATTGGTTCTTACCGACGGTGGATTTACAAGCCTCACAGAAGGTATCATCAGTGAACCTCTCCATCAGGCTGGTCTTCCCCACACCGCGGGAGCCGATGATGATGATCTGGAGTTTATAATCCGCCGGTCTCGGAGCCATCTTCCTGCGGCGCGACTGCCCACCCATAGCGGGGGAGCCGGTGACGGGGCTGCCGCTGAAGCCGCCACCACCACCGCCGCCGCCGCCGTGGGGCCTCCGCTGGATTTCACACCTCGAGTTCATCCCTAACTCCACATCTATGGCACAGACTCTGTTTAGGACTGGACCGCCATCACGTGACACCACTTTAATCAACTTTTTAGTGACCTTTTAGTCGACTTACACAAAGTTCTTTTTCCTCACCGCGGGTTGTCTAATGTTAGGGAGCGGAGAACGGTCGTTACGTCATCCCAACATCCGGTTCCGTCCTGTTTCTTGTCGTGTCCCGTTAGATTTTTGTCCACCCGTATTGATATTAATCCCACCTAGTGGAATATAATTGGGTAAATACAAATACAGTCACCACTCATTGGGTTAAAAGCTGCATGATGTCAGCGATACAGGCCAATCAAAATACAGGAAGCAGGATTATTCAAAATATGGGTGGGAAATAATATCCAAGGAATTCTTGTCTTTGTCAAACAATTTCGAAACACATTTACCAAAATTGGAAATCTGATGTTTAGCATCATGTTTTATGTTGTTATTGTTGTTGTGTTTTTTTTTAAATAAAAATTGGCTAAATTCAGATATTCTAAAAATCTTTTAAATTTTTTTCTTTCTTATTATATTAAGAAAATAATTAACACTCATAACATTCATTTATTCATTCATTCATTCATTCATTCATTTTGCCAAATTACTATCCTGTTAGTTTCATATGGAGACAGGAGCCCATCTCAGCCAACTTTGGGACAAAACAAGGGACACCCCAAATGCCACACCGGTCCATCAGAGAGCCGGCACTCCCACAACTATTCATGCTCACACTCACACATAGGGGCAATTTGGAAAAGGCAAGTACTGTAGCCTAATGTGCATTTCTTTGAACTGCTGGATGAACCCAGAGTACCTGATGGAAACCCACGTAAGCACAGGCAGAGCATGCAAACTCCACACAGAAACGCCCAAAGTCGGGAACAAAACTCAAGACCTTCTTGCTGTTCATCATCCATTTTCTGTAACCTCTTAATCCTAATTAGGGTCGCGACGAGGCTGGCGCCCATCCCAGCCTATGGCCTAGGGCAGAGTACACCCTAGATAGCTGGACAGGTCATCGCAGGGAAGAACAACACTGACGGCTATGCAGTTACTCTTATCAAAAGTTAGCAATGGTTCTTTTAAATGAACTTCTCACCATAGACAGTGAGAGACAAGGCCGGCCTTGGATAACCCAGTTAGCTGCACTGGGGGAACAGTGACAACCGGTGGAGAGTGGGGCTGAAACCTTAAGATCAGTGATCCAGCACCTTTACCACCTGCCTACCTTTTTGCTGTAATGTAATGTAATGCAATACCAATAATATAATATAATATAATGGAAGGAATGATACTGATAGTCAGTTTCAGACTCTCAATGGGACTTCAGAGGTGTAAAAATGATAGAAATTATACTTGACATTTCTTTCTTTGTCCCATTTATTCATTCATGGGCCATGCCGCAGTCTAATGTCTAACACATCCACCTTACAGAAAAAAGGTCCTTGGTTCGTCCTGGGATAGGCAAGAGCGTATCTGTATAGTTTGCATGTTCTTGAGTGGGTTTCTTCCAGGTACTCCTGTTTCTTCCGACAGTCCAAAGACATACACATCAGGATAAACTGGTTATTACAGATTATTCTTTGGTGTCAATGTAAGTATGAATGGCTGTGTGCCTTGCCCTGTGATGGTCTGGTGAGCTGCTGAGGGTGTGCCCGCTACCTATTGGCTGGGATAGGCTCCAGTGTGAGTTATTTATTTATTAATTTCATGGTGTAATGTAATCATTACCATTATATGGAAACCATCTAAACTCATAAATTAAACATTTGTAGTGAGTTGAAAATACAGTAATACTAATTATATCAGAATTGGATATTTTTTTATTCGCCCTCTCAGATGCCGTAGAATCCCGGTGACGTAGTATTGTGGTGTATATGAGAGCAGGAGGATCACAGAGGAGGATAATCTCCATCATCTCCGGCACTGAGGTGTGAACTCAGCCCTGTATCCCTGTAGAGCTGCTTCTCTGTCCTGCTCTGTTTCTTTATAAATAAAATGGCAGCGCAGAAAATAAACGAGGCTCACGAACACATTAGCAAAGCGGAGAAATGGTGAGAAAACCCCTCGTTTATCATTTCATAGCTTTAGTATATATAATGCTCAATGTAAACACTTAGCTGTTAGCCGTGTATAAACCGAGCTCGCTGTGTGCTCGTGCACAGTGCATTGCATTCATGGTGCATTTCTCGTGTTACGTCATTCACCTTTGTGTATTCATTGTAAAAAAAAATAAAAAAATAAAAAAAATAATTGTCTTACACAGTACTATTGTACTGGTATTGGTTATTGCGCATGCGCAATGTCGTGCTGCTGTTGCCGGGGTGACAGCTGTAGTGATGTTGATTTTGTGGTTACATTGATGCTGTGGAATAGATGATGTATGTGTATGTAGGTCATTCAAACAAAACAAAAGTGTGTCTAACTTCTCGAGTATCTTTCTGAAGCTTAAAGACCAGCATGACCAAGTGGAAGCCGGACTACGATGGAGCGGCATCCGAGATGGCGAAAGCTGGTGAGCCAAAAAAAAACAACATTGAAATAAAATAAAATAAAATAAAACAATCTAACTGATGGCATTCGTTTACTTATTCATTTGCTGAACCACTTAATAGTGTTACTAGTCACAGGAAGGCTGGAGCTTATATCAGCCGACACTGGGCGAAGGTGGGGTACACCTTGAACAGCTTGTTCGTCCATTACAGTGCAACACACACACACACACACACACACACACACACACACACACACACGCACACACACACACACATGCAACCATTCACACACCTGGCAGAAATTTGAAACAGTCAAATAGCCTGATGTACATGTCTTTGGAGTGTGGGGCGGAACTGGACACCCAAAGGAAACCTAGGCAAGGACACAGAATGTGCAAACTCGCCACTCGCCTAGCCTGGGACTTGAACCTAGGATCTTCTTTCTGTGAGGAGGATGTGCTAACCACTACGTCACCATGCCACCCAATACACACACACACACACACACACACACACACACACACACACACACACACACACAGAGTATATATTTACTATAACCTTTTCATGATATTTCATATTTATTACAATATACAGTATTCTATAACAGGCAGTGGTAACTGTGTTGGATCACTGATCCTAAGGTTGGGGGTTCAAGCCCCACTGTCAATGGGTTATCAATGCCCCCCCAGTGCAGCTAACCGGGTTATCAAAGGCCAGCCATGTCTCTCACTGTCTATGGTGAGAAGCATGTAAAAGAACCATTTCTGACTTTCGAGAAGAGTAGCTGCAAAGCCGTCAGCGTGTTTCCGCCCTGCGATGGTCTGGTGAGCTGTCTAGAGTGTACTCCACCCTTGCCCGGAGTCGGTTGGAATGGGCGCCAGCCTCCCCGTGACCCTAATTAGGATTAAGCAATTACAGAAAATGAACGACGAATTAATGGTATTCTATAACAAAGTAATTACTGTGTCATTACTGTACAGGGATACCTCGCTACTTCGCGCTTTAATTCATGCGGCCTCACTGCATTGCGTTTTTTAAAAAAAATAAATGTTCATCGATTAAAAAATAATGAAATTAAGGAAGAATAGGGTAAAAAGTTAAGGAAAATGCCACAAAACAAGGCCAATTATGCAAAAAAAAAAACCCTAAACCAATAAAAAACAACCCAAAATCTCCCATGAAAACTACTTACATTGTGCATCTGTGTGCGCACACATGCGTATGTATGTGTGTTGTCTTCTTCTCATGCAATACCATCTGTATGTGTGTGTGTATTTATATTTTATTTATAACTTATGTTATTTTTTAAAGTTTAATTGTTATTATAAGCATTTATAGCATTGTATATGTATTTATTGATACTATATACACAAATACATGTACGTGTATGTCGGTCGGGGGGTTGGGGTGGGTGATCATACTTTGTGGATTTCGATGGTCGCGTGGGGATCTCGGTTCCAATTAACCGCGTCAAGTGAGGGATCCCTGTATATAAATATATAATAATGCCTTCTCTTTTTCACAGCTGTGGCTTTCAAAAATGCCAAGCAGTTTGAGCAAGCGAAGGATGCGTACCTGAAGGAGGCAGAGTACCACACGGAGAACAAAGCGTATCCTTTATTTACTCATTGCTGACCACACTGCCTTATGAGTATAATACTAGATCCGGGTATATAGCTGTGGTTTCTATATCGGTCAAAGGGTTTTGATAGCATTCTTCAATAGAAGCTCCGAAAATAGTTCCATGTTCAAGATTTACATGAATGCACTCCACCTGTACAGTCGGCCCTCTACTTACGAAATTAATTCGTTCCAGAGCCTTTTTCGTAGCCTGGAGTGTTCGTAAGTAGAGGCGCATTTTACATGTAAAACGCGTGATTTCTTTCCAAGGCTCCCAAGACTACCCCATAAACCTTTTAAAATGATAAAAGTACATCAATTTTGTATGAAATATGTGTTAAAAGTAAAAGAAAATTATTTGTTAAACCATTTACATTTTATTAACATATTAAACCATTTTATTAACATATTTATTAATTAAATCATTATTAAACATTTTTTATTAACGCACATACACACACACACACAACACTGTCTCTCTCTATCTCTCTATCTCTCTCACACACACACACACACACACACACACACACACACACAAAACACTGTCTCTCTCTATCTCTCTCTATCTCTCTCTCTCTATCTCTCTGTCTCTCTCTCTGTCTCTCTCTCTCTCACACACACACACACACACACACACACACACACACACAAACAACACACATTTGTGGCACGCTCCGCCAAATGCGGGCTCCGCCCACACGCAGGACGCCGGAGCATTTTAAGACGGGGAATTCAAAGCGCACTCCCTGCTTGCCAGATCGGAGGTCAACTTTAATGTTGTATTTAAAGCGGAATTACAGCACCTGTTTGAAAGATCAGAGGTCCTGATTCAATATTAACTTGCTTTCTTGCGAGATCGGAGGTCTTGTCCCACGATGCACTCTGTTTCCATGCTCCTTCTGCTTCAATATCGTGCCGAAATAATCGCCTCGCTCACTGTATTTCCGCTTTAAGGTCTCCTGCTTCAATATCGTCCCGATTGTAGAGGGGTTTCGGCGATAATGAAGTATAACCCTGCAATGAACTCAAAACAAGCCAACAGTCCTGTTCAACTCTCCACACGTGTGACAAACAGGAAGTATGGGTACAGGTCATCTCCCTCCTGGCCAATGGGAGGCCAGTGGGGTGGGATGTTGGGAGACAGCCAATGAGAGAGCAACTTGCGCATTGTTTGAATTTTGAATGGCGCGTTTGAATTTTTGAATGGCATGTTTGTCACTTTTCGAAAAAGAGGTTGTTTTTGTAAAAAGTAGATGAAAATTTACGTATCTACGTAATCGTAACCTGGATTTTTCGTACTCAGAGGTTTTCATAAGTAGAAGGCTGACCGTAGATCAATTCAATGTCTATAGATCTTCTTTCTTCTTTTCCTTTCGGCTTTTCCCTTCAGGGGTCGCCACAGCGAATTATCTGCCTCCATCTCACCCTATCCTTTGCATCTTCTTCTCTTATACCAGCTACCTTCATGTCCTGCTTCACCACAGATAGGTATATATAATTTCTATAGTAATAATGAAACATGAAGACCTGTGTACCACAGCTTTTAAAACTTTTCAAAAGAGCACAAAGAGCACAAGGCTTCAGCATGCAAAAATCATCAATCAATCAATCAATCAATCAATCAATCAATCAATCAATCAATCAATCAATCAATACTGTAATAAAAGAACAGATGGACTACAACACCCCCTGCTGGTCCTGCTGTAATACCACACTTTCCTGTTTAAAATTATATTAAAATGTGTAGATATAAATATTTGTCTCTCCAGTAAAGTGTGCTGTATGAGATGGAAAGGAATCTGGTCATCCAGGCACAGATTTTGGATCAAGGTTGAAACACATCCCATGCAGGAGTGTCTCTTGGGCTGCTTCAGCTACGTCAGCACAGATGCCTCCACTTCTCCCCTTCAAAATAGCAGCATGGCGAGTAGCAAGAAAAGTCCAAACTTACCATAAAACCCCAGGAGAACTGTTCTGCTTCATTTAACCCATGTTCATGACTTAACTTTAATAATCAGATTGTTCCACGCTGCAAAGTAAGTACAGAGAAATGCTTAATGTGGAATGATTCATTCATTAATCTGCTAATACTACTGGAGTCAAAGGACGAAGTCAATGGGTGAAGGAAGGCCACCCTGAACAGCTCACTAGTCCATAGCAGGGCAACACACACACACATACAACTAGGGGTAATTTGGAACAGCCAATTAGCCTAATGTGCATGTGTTTGGACTGTGGGGGGAAACCAAAGTATCTGGAGGAAACCCACACAAGCACGGGGAGAACATCCAGACTTCACACAGAAACACCTGCGCGTATTATTGCCAGGGACTTGAACCTAGGACCTTCTTGTTCTGAGGTGGACATGCTAACCACTACGCCACTCTGCCACTCATGATAAACAGTACAGTGCAAAGAAATGCGATGTAATTAAACAACAACAACACACACACACACACACACACACACACACACACACACACACACACACACACACTTCGTGTATACTTTCTATTCCTATTGTCATGATATAGTCATAGTTATAATTATATAATGGTGATGATGATGATGATATTTATGTAACGTTCTGTTCTGACCCCAGGGCGATAGAACAAGCAGGTATGATGCTGAAGGTACATTCTCAGCTCTTCATCTGGGCTCCCATGAGGCGTAATAAAACGCTATGGGCTATGTAATAAAGTAGATTTTAAACCGAATCACTATTTTGAATGTGTATAACTGAGACGACGTGTTATTTTTCTAGGATATGAAGCGACTCCCGGAGGCTGTAAAACTGATTGAGAAAGCCAGCGTGATGTACGTGGAGAACGGAACATCAGGAACCGCCGGCATCGCTTTGGACAGAGCCGGCAAGTGAGTGACATTATGACAGCCATCACTGTCTAGACTCGCGCACTCGCCCATTCATTTGCAGATCGGCTTAGTCCCATTTGGCTCATGGGGAAGCTGGAGCCTATCTCAGCTGAAACTGGGAGAAGGTGGGGTACACCCTGAACAGCTCGGATCATACCGCAATCAATCAATACCACACCCACTTCTACAGGCAATATGGAACAGCCAGGCGGTGCACTGTGCACGTCTTTGGACTGTGAGAGGAAACTGGAGTGCCTGGAGGAACCCATACCGGCAAGGGAAGAACATGCAAATTGTATAGAGAAATGCTCTTGCTAAGCCCATCATCGAACCTAGGACCTTCTGGCTGTGAGGTAGATGTGCTAACCATTACACCACTGTTATCTTATTATAATGTAAAGAACACACGATTATCATTATTATTTTACTTTTTTTTGTTTGTTTTGGTTTTAGCTCTGATTGACTATGTTAACCCTGGCTGGTCCAGTAGTGTTGTGGTTAGCACATCCACCTCTCATCAAGAATGTCCTGGGTTCGAGTCGGCCCGGCGTGGATGCGCTTCCCTGTGGAGTTTGCATGTTCCCTCTGTACTTGTGCAGTCCAATGACATACACATTAGACTAGTGGTAAGAAGGTTGTGGGTTCGAGTCCCAGGCTTGAGAGCCTTTCTGTGTGGAGTTTGCATGTACTTTCCATGCTTACATGGGTTTCCTCTGGGTACTGTGGTGTCCTCTGAAAGCTCAAAGCCATGTGAGTGGCTGCGTGTTGCCATGTGGTGGTCTGGCGAGTCGTTCAGAGTGCACCCTGACTTCATCCGATGTTGGCTGAGATTGGCTCGTATCTTTCTGAATCAAACAAATGCACGTGTACGCTTCTGACTGCATAGACATATGGTTCCAGGAAGTGCAAAATTATGTCTCGAGTTCGGAAAAGTGTGATTTGTGATGAATAACTCAGTATATATACATATATAACTCAATATATATATATATATATATATACGCACTCATGCCTCGGTTTAACGAACTAATAGGGGGGAACACTGGTCCGAAGTACCTGATTGTCCGAAGTTTCCGATTCTATATATTTCAACGATTATGAAACGAAAAACATTTACTTAAGCACAATATGTAATCTGCAAATGTAAATACTCTACCTATACTCTGTAAATGTACACCATAATATCAGGGGTCGGGAACCTTTTTGACTAAGAGAGCCAAAAAAACAGACATATTTTAAAATATAATACTCTGAGAGCCATGTGAGCCATATATATATATATATATATATATATATATATATATATATATATATATATATATATATATACGCACTCATGCCTCGGTTTAACGAACTAATAGGGGGGAACACTGGTCCGAAGTACCTGATTGTCCAAAGTTTCCGATTCTATATATTTCAACGATTATGAAACGAAAAACTTTTACTTAAGCACAATATGTAATCTGCAAATGTAAATACTCTACCTATACTCTGTAAATGTACACCATAATATCAGGGGTCAGGAACCTTTTTGACTAAGAGAGCCAAAAAAACAGACATATTTTAAAATATAATGCTCTGAGAGCCATGTGTGTGTGTGTGTGTATATATATATATATTATATATATATATATATATATATATATGTGTGTGTACAGTATATAACAGGGGTCTTGAACCTATGGCTCTTGAGCAGGATGTGGCTGTTTTGATGACTGCATCTGGTGATAAGTTCAGGTGGCCTTTCTTAACAGAATAATGAATACGTAATTTCACTGTCATTTAAATAAAAATACAAAAAAAAGCCATCGAGTAAAACAAAAACCGATGAATCTCGCGCATTTAAATCTATACATCTATTTTCAATGCCACGTCACTGTGGCGTGCAGCGGAGAGCCAATCCTTTCTGTATGCCAGTATGTGGGCGGGTCCAATACCTTCAAACTCTAATTTTATAGGATTATAACAACAGCCACAGACTGCGTGTGTTGTTTTTGAGTAAAGAGGTAAATTTCCCTGGTTTTGATTAGCTCATTTCCACAAAGTCAAGCACAGCTGGCAAGCAAACACAAATGGACAGACATGGAGAAACTTCAACCCGCAGAGCAGCTGATTGCCAAAACTTGGGACGTGCTTCCTGTTACATAAACAATGCAGCGTGTGAGTCCAATAAAATTAGAGTTTCAAGGTATTGGACCCGCCCGCATACAGAAAGGATTGGCTCTCCGCTTCGCGCCACAGTGACGTGGCATTGAAAATAGATGTATAGATTTCCCAATATCGCGGGATTTCCCATTGGGAAATGAAAAAATTCAAAATTTTTGAATGTTCAAAATTCACAAGTACTACATGTACATTGAACTACGCTACCCACCATGCTCTGTTCTCCTGCTTGATGTGAGTGTTCTCTGATTGGCTATGAATCCAGCAAGCTGATTGGTCGAGATTATATTTTCCAGCATCCAACACACCTTTCCTCCCTCATGAAACAATGACTTTTCTTGAGCTCAAGGGAAGCACTGGGGTGCGGGAAAAATCGTGTTCACCATAGTGGTGAGGGAAAAACAAAAACCAAAATCACTGGGAGAGTATCAACATGGAAACTGGTTGAGCACGGAGTTATTTATAGCACACTGATGTCTGAGTGAATTCAGGTGCGCTCTCTGGATTTTGCCTGCGAGTAACAGCCATGCCCCTCACCAGCACATGCCGTGTATGAGGAGAGAGAGAAAGCGAGTTAAACACCGCCAACTAGCACAGACCATAACAGTTGTGAAAATGGAAAATGCCTTATTGTTGTGGAATACGGACTGCGTATACGAACATGATACGTACTAAAACAAAGGCTCTGGAGGCGCTGACGAGCCCCAACCAAGCACCAGTGCCGCCAGTGATTCTCCTCTTCGACTTGGATTTGTTATTTATAAGGTTTGTTACACAGTATTTATATATATATATATATATATATATATATATATATATATATATATATATATATAAAAGGTGTATAATTTATTTAGATATTAATACACGTTGCCTGTATGACATCAACATGCATAGAACACTTTAAAATTAACTTCTATGTAAATTTTATATAATATATAGGTGGGTGGGTGTCCTTAAGAAGTTGGCGGAAGTCATTTCGCGGTTTTCGGAATTCGTGGGGTGGCTGGTCCCCATTTTAACCACGAAATAAGGGGGATTACTGTGTGTATATATACAGTGATACCTCAGCTCACAAACATAATTGGTTCCCAGAAAGTATGTGTAAGGCGAAAAGTTCGTCTTCCGAACATTTATTTCCCATAAGAAATCATTAAAATGAGAATAATCCGTTCCCAGGTCCCCATAAAACAAAATTTTCTACTAAATAAGCCTTAAAACTGCACAAAAATATACCTTATTTTATGTATAATAAATGTGCTATTGTATTGTAATTAAAGAAATAAACTGTACTGTATAATAAAGTCATTTTATTTACCTTTGTGATGGTAGTTGATGGCTTGATGGGATGGAATGGGAGGAGGGAGGGAGGGAGTTACTGTATGGAAGGACAGTTTGGAAACGCCTACTGTTTGGAAACACCCTTAGCCACACACGCACCCTTAATAGCTTCCTTATTCTTAAGGATGGGAGCAATGGTAGACTTAGCGTACTGGTACTGGGACGCTGAGTCACACAAACGCACACCTCGTTCGTGTTTTTCAATGATCTCCGCCTGTGGTGGGGTCTTTTTCGGTCCCATAATAGCAAAAGTCCACTCAATATGGTCCAAAATGTCTATCAAACACAAACCACTTCCGCACTCAAAGAAAGGGGGTGACGAACTGTGACGCCGTGAGCGTGCTTCAGCTTCTCGTGCCGCCACCGTGGCGCTGTTCGACCGCGTGGTTTGGTTCGTCCGCCGAAAACTAGTTCGTCAGCAGAGACTATATGCTCGCAAATTTAATGTTCTTGAGGCGAAAAGTTCGTGAGCTTAAGCGTTCGTCAGCGGAGGTTTTACTGTAATGTATATATCATAATGTAATGATAAATGTTATTCATGTTTGTTTTGGTGTGTAACCAACCAATCACAGACTTATTGAACCGATGGATTTGGAGAAAGCTGTGGACTTGTATCAGAAAGCTGCTTCTGTGTTTGAGGTAAGATTACATTGAAGCTTTTAATGAGTGAGCCCATTTGCATGAGTTTTCTCTGGGTACTCTGCTTTCCTCCCACATTCCAAAGACATGCATATTCGACTAGTCGGCTGTTCCATATTGCCCCTAGGTGTGAATGCACAGTGTGAATGGTTGTGTGTATTGGCGCTTCAATTGTTTGGTGAGCTGTTCAGGGTGTTCCCTGCCTTTGCCCAGTGTCGGCTGAGCTACGCTCCAGCCTCCCAGTGACCCTAATAGGATCAGGTGGTTCAGCAGACGAGTGTGTGAGGAGTGAGGTTGGTAAGTAGGATGGTGGCGTAGTGGATACCATGTCCGCCTCACAGCAATAAGGTTCTGGGTTCGAGGTTTGCATGTTCTCCCCATTCTTGCATGGGCTTCCTCCGTGTACTCTGGTTTCCTCCCACATTCCAAAGGCATGCACACTAACTTTTGCATTGCATCAGGCTGTATGAGTCCCTGCCGTTGTTAATCGTGTAATGGATTATTTACACTGGAATTGGCTATTAGTGTAAAATAAACCCCGACGAGTCGGAACCATGGCGTAGCAGTTAGCACGTATGCCTCACAGCAAGAAGGGTTCGATTCCCAGCGAGAGCGTTTCTGTGTGGACTTTGCCTGTTCTCCCTGGACAGTACTTGCGTGGGTTTCCTCCCACAGTCCAAAAACATGCATAGTTGATTAACTGGCTGTTCCAACTCTCCCCTACGTTTGAGTGTGAATGGTTGTGTGAGTGTTGGCCCTGCGATGGCCCGACGAATTGTCCAGGGTGTACCCCGCTCTCACCCGGAGTCGGCTAAAATGGGCGGCAGTCTCACTGTGACCCTACTTAGGATTAAGCGGATCGGAAAATGAATGAATGAGTGAATAAACCCCAACAGGGTGATGCAGGACCCTGATATAATACCTGAGCTCCGGAGAGGTTTATTTTGCATTGGATCACATGGCTACATAGGTAGCAAGTCAATAATTTGGCATAGACTATTTATTTGAAAATGATTTTAATGTGCAAACATTTCACAAACTTTATAAATGCTGTTGTTGGCCTTCATGTCTAGAATGAGGACCGGCTCAGACAGGCTGCCGAGCTGCTTGGAAAAGCGTCCCGACTCCTGGTGCGACTGCGCAGGTAAGTGTGTGAATGTCCGTGTGTGTGCAGGCGTCTGGAAGTCTGACCTGCTTTGACCTCCAGTCAGATTTCTGTTCCTTTCTCTATTCCGCTGCTGATTTCCTGTAAACACTTACGACTTATGAGACAGCGACTAATTTTGGCCTCTTAAATGTAGGCGTTGATTTTGTTCATCTTTGTCTTACATCCAACGTGTCTCACTGCCCCACAGGCTGGACGAGGCAGCTGTGTCTTTGCAGAAAGAGAAACACATGTACAAGGAGATTGAGAATTATCCTACTTGCTTCAAGGTATGCCGTTTCTCTGTATGTATGAGACACTTCAGACCGCTTAATCCTATTAGCATCGCAAGAAGGATGGAGCCTATCTCAGCCGACACTAGGAGAAGGTGGGGTACACCCTGAACACCTTGCGAGACCATCGTAGGGCAACACACACACACACACACACACACACACACACACACGGAGTGAACATACACACGCAACACAGAAACGTCCAAGCCTGGGACTCGAACCCAGAACCTTCTTGATGTGAGGTGAACGTGCCTGACTTTTACTCACTGACACACTTGATCGCCCAAACCATTTGATGCTACTAGGGTCACAGGGAGGCTGGAGCCTATCACAGCTGACATTCGATGAGGGTAGGGTACACCCTGAACACCTCACCAGAACATTGTAGGGTAACACACAAACAATTCACACACGCAATATGGAACAGCTCATTAGCCTAATATGCATTTATTTGAACTGTGGGAGTAAACCACAGTACCCGAAGGAAACCCACTTAAGTACGGGGAGACTCCAGGGATTCGAACCCAGGACCTTCGTGCTGTTAGGTGGACGTGCTAACCACTATGCCGCTGTTCCGCTGACTTTGAATAACAGACTGTTTGAAGCCCACCTAATTTCAGCACCACACTCGCATTCCCATTTCAAAATAAAGGTCAGAACATCTAAACTCACTCGTGTTCTTTGTGTCACTATAACCTGTGGTTGTTGGTCTGCTTTCTGTGGGTCTACTGGTAGAAAACCATCGCACAAGTGTTGGTCCATCTCCATCGGGGCGACTTCGTAGCAGCAGATAAATGTGTGAAGGAGAGTTACAGGTATGCTCAGTTGGCTTAATTTCCTTATAACACTTCCTGTTCTCTATTTGGGAATACTTATAAATGCACCCCTCTGCCTCCTGTCTTAGTCTTCCTGGGTTCAGCAGCAGTGAGGACTGTGTTGCAATGGAGACGTTACTGGCGGGTTACGACGAGCAAGACGAGGATCAGGTGTATCGAGTGTGTAACTTGCCTCTACTCAAGTACATGGATAACGACGTAAGAGAAGAGCACATTTAGTAATATTCCATATTTTTTATAAACAAATTATACTAAAGGAATGTGGCATTGTATATCAGTATTCATTTCCTCTGACTGTAGGACTGACTGGGAATGTCATGGGTTGATAATAATGTACTTATTGTTTTAGATTTTCTGTACTTTTGTAGTATTTTAAATACAGTCGGGCCCCTACTTACGAAGACCCCTGGGTGTGAAATTCCCGGGTTACGAAGATCATTTTCCTAAGTTTCCGTCCCCAGGATACGAAAACAACCCGCTCTTCCAAAAAAAAATTCAAAATTCATACACGCCAATCAAAATTTCACACTGTTTCACACTGAGTTGCTCTTTCATTGGCTGTCTCTCAACATCCCGCCCCGCTGGCCTCCTAGATAGAGACAGAAGGAAGCTTAACTCGTTAGTTTTTAGTTTAGTTTTTTAAGTTGTTTAATTTAGTAAATGTTTAATAAATGTGGGCGCATTTGAGCTCATCTGGAATTCCGATCCCTCAAGGAATCAAGTTAAAGTTGAGTTTGGAGCTCCCTGTCAAGCAGGGAATGCGAGAGAGAGAGAGAGAGAGAGAGAGAGAGAGAGAGAGAGAGAGAGAGACAGGTGTGTGTGTGTGTGTGTGTGTGTGTGTGTGTGTGTGTGTGTGGGTGTGTGTGTGTGTTAATAAAAATGTTTAATAATGGTTTAATTAATAAATATGATAATGGTTTAATATGTTAATAAAATGTTAAAATGGTTTAATAAATAATTTTCTTTTACTTTTAACATATATTTCATACAAAATTGGTGTACTCTTATAATTTTAAAGGGTTTATGGGGTTTATTCAGTCCAAAGACTGGAGCCTTGGAATGAATTAGGCGTTTAACATGTAAAATGTGACCCCTATTGACGAAATCCCCACATTACGAAAAAGGCTCTGGAACGGATATTTTGTAGGTAGGGGGCCGACTGTACTTGAATATGATTGGTTCCTCAGAGTATTCTTTTATTTCTTGAAAACACAAAGCCACTAGGTGTAACAGACCATTGCTATGAGGCATGTTATGAGGTTAGTGGAAACAAGAGGATTATTTTTAAATCAGGAAAAGCAGTTTAGTTTATATTACATGTATGGTTGTATAAACTGGTATATACTACATGGCTATGGTACCTATGGTGTAGGGCAGTGGTCTCCAACCTTTTTTGCACCAGGGACCAGTTTTATGTTTGAAAATGTTTCCGCGGACCGGTTAGTGTCCACTCCGTAGTCTTGTTCTGGTGGCTGTCGCCGCAGAAAACCTGATGAATGAGGAAAATGAGAGAGAGAAAAAAGAGTAGAAGAGGTGACCGTCGAGGACCAGGAAGTAGCAAAGATTAGTGGGGGTGAAGTGAGGAAGGCATTGAAGAGGATGAAGAATGGAAAGGCAGTTGGCCCTGATGACATACCGGTGGAGATATGGAAGTGTCTAGGAGAGGAAGCAGTCGATTTCCTGACAAGAACATTCAACAAGGTCTTACAGAGTGAGAGGATGCCAGAGGATTGGAGGAGAAGTGTGCTGGTGACCATTTTTAAGAACAAGGGAGACGTGCAGAGTTGTGGCAACTTCAGAGGGATAAAGTTGATGAGCCATACGATGAAGTTATGGGAAAGAATAGTGGAAGCTAGACTAAAGGCAGAGGTCAGCATTTGTGAACAACAGTTTGGTTTCATGCCAAGAAAGAGCACCACAGATGCAGTGTTTGCCTTGAGGATGTTAATAGAGAAGTACAGAGAAGGTCAGACGGAGCTGCATTGTGCCCTTTGTTGATCTGGAGAAAACAGGACATACTAGTATATGAGAGATGTAAGACAGTGGTGAGGTGTGCTGTCGGTGTGACAGAAGAGTTCAAGGTGGAGGTGGGACTGCATCAAGGGTCAGCTCTGAGCCCCTTCTTGTTTGCTATGGTGATGGACAGGCTGACAGACGAGGTTAAACAAGATTCCCCATGGACTATAATGTTTGCAGATGACATTGTGATCTGTAGTGAGAGCAGAGGACAAGTGCAGGAAAATCTAGAGAGGTGGAGGTATGTCTTGGAAAGGAGGGGAATGAAGGTTAGCCTCAGGAAGACAGAATACATGTGTATGAATGCCAAGGACCCAACAGAAACGGTGAGGTTACAGGGAGCAGAGATCAGGAAGGTGGAGGATTTTCAGTACTTAGGCTCAACAATCCAGAGCAGTGGAGAGTGTGGAAAAGAGGTGAAGAAGCGTGTGCAGGCAGGTTGGAATGGTTGGAGAAAAGTGTCCAGTGTGATGTGTGATAAGAGGGTATCGGCAAGAATGAAAGGAAAAGTGTACAAGACGGTGTTGAGGCCAGCGATGTTGCATGGTTTAGAAACAGTGGCCCTGGGGAAAAGACAGGAGGCAGAGCTGGAGGTAGCAGAGATGAAAATGTTGAGGTTCTTTTCGGGAGTAACAAGGATGGATAGGTTCAGGAATGAGCACATCAGAGGGACAGCACATGTAAGAGGTTTTGGAGACAAAGTCAGAGAGACTAGATTGAGATGGTTTGGACATGTACAGAGGAGGGATAGTGAGTATATTGGGAGTAGTATGCTGAGGTTGGAACTACCAGGCCGAAGGCTTAGAGGAAGACCAAAGAGACGATTCATGGATGTGGTGAAGGAGGACATGAAGGCAGTTGGTGTAAGAGAAGAAAATGCAAAGGATAGGGTGAGATGGAGGCAGATGATTCGCTGTGGCGACCCCTGAAGGGAATGCTTAATTCTGGTGTTTAAGCAGGCGTTTGAGTGACTGGTAATTAAAACACACTAAAAAAGGCTCATTGCCAACTTGTGCCCGAATGAGGAAAAAGGGGCGTTACATCACCTCAACCAATCAGCAGGGAGGAGGACAGCCATTGGCTGAATTTGAATCACGTGCAAGCTGATCGGCAGTCCATGAATACTCAAACAGCGAATGCAAAACCGCGAATAGTCAAGGGCCTACTGTATATATATATATATATATATATATATATATATATATATATATATATACATCATATGTCATACGTCATACGTCACTGTAACAACTTACATTCATGTTCAACTAACATTTGGCCGTCTGGAACCAATTAAAAACGTAAGTCGGGGAGCGTCTGTACACTAAAACTTTGTTTAAAAAGACACTATTACACTGGATTCTATATTCATGGAGCTCTCCCGTCTCCATCAAGGCTAAAATATCTACAAATAACCTATAAAGATGTGATTGATTTAGTTTGCTTTTTATATTCCCATGTAGTATATACTAAGACAAGTACTCAACCATGCTGAAAGTTGCTTCTCATCTGCTTCAGTGAATAATTGTAAATTGTGACCTTGCTCATTTGAATACACATTTCTGATTGGCCAGTCTCTGCAAACAGTAGTCTGTTATCTCTTTATCTCACAATGAGAAATTGGGAACATTTTTATGGAGTGTGGCATTAACAGTTGCAATAAAATAATTTTCAGTCAATAGAATTATTTTTAAATCAATATATTAGATAATAATTTTATTTGATTAGTGTGAAGCTGTGTAATAAGCAGGAGACTGGACAGTGTGTGGGTCACCCAGGGTTAATCTCAGTCACTATGAACATGACCAGTTCTCTGTAAATCTCACCCCCAAGCGTTCTACTCCTGACCCCGACCTTTTAAAACACAATCCTGACTAACAGTGCTCTGTTCCTGCCTCCCTGGACAGTATGCAAAGCTGGCCATCAGTCTGAAAGTACCTGGAGGAGGAGGAGGGAAGAAGAAGAAATCTCCCAGTGCGCCACAAGGGGGCGCTTCAGGAGCACCGGCTGCAGAGGACGAGGATGAGTATGAAGGAGGACTGTGTTAGGGTAACATTGAAAACGTCAGCACCAGCGACAGAGCGAAAGAAAGCCAATATTTCCGAAAGCGGAATAGAGAGTATGTACATGAGTAATAAACCAGAGTTGTATATATGTATATACTTTGTGATGCAGAGCGGATTCACGGCAAGTCCTGAGGAATGACTTTATTTTCTATTCCAGGTGTCTAGACTCTTTAATCTCACTGTAATAGTGAAGGAATACTTCAGCATTGTTCGTCCAGACTGTCAGTACTGTATCGGTAACGTGAGAATAAACACAAACTAGAAAATCCCGTTTACTAAGGACCCCCCCCAAAAAAACAAAACAAAAAAAAAACTCCATCAGAAAACCTGCTAAAATGAACTTCACTTACAATTTGAACCATGTACATGTTTTATTTATTTATTTATTTATTTATTTACTTATTTATAAATCTCTTGCAAGATTTTCAGATGAAAGTCGAGCAATTACGTTAAGGTAATTGTAAACTCGAGATAACTTCTAAGCACAACATAAAAAACAAAATCTACACACAAAATATTTATTGTATTTTCACCTTTTGCAAAAATAACATTTTAAAATTGAACCTTGTGTCTCAAGCTTGTTGTAACTTAAGATTTCAAAGTTAAATTTCAGCTTTATAGAATACAGTACATGCAAATGTTTATCGCTGGATTTGGGAAATGAAATTTTGGGAAGTAGATGTCCAGGGAAAAGTGCAGGAAATTTATTTTGTTGACGAGAAATTTGCGGAAATTAAAATTCTGAGTGAAAAATGCTGGAGTATTCCTCTAAATACGCATAAAACATAATAGACAGCTATTTTTTCATCAAAATTAATGTTTCATCCTATATTTATGAAGTTAAAACTAAAGTATCATCATGGGTACTGTATCCCGTGCACCTTGTGTTTACATATTGAGTTCATTTGTAAAGCTATGAAACTTGTTGTTTATGCAGCTGTATGTAAATGATGTGATGTGAAGTTATTCATTGTAATTTTCAGTTTAGCCCGATTCCCTGTGATGTCTTTTCATCTCATTTTTCTTAAATTTCCATTCTGACTCTCAGATATAATCCCTTTAATGTGTGTCAGCTGTCTGAAAAAATATGATGATGCATAAATACTAGAAATATGAAATATTTAGCCAAGCAAGCTCCCAGTGAGCAAATTATTAGTGGCAAATAGTCCTAACATTTCTCTGCAACGGTGTTTAAAATGTATGTAGTGATTGTAAATTTCATGTCATTTTGTAAAGTTGGTCTCGATTTCGGTCTCTTCCAAGTGACACGATTATTTTGTTCAACTTACCGATATGAGTTGACTCCCAAACTGCTTCCAAGACATGGTCTGCAAAATTATGAGCAGTAACAAGAGTTTTCCAAGAGTGTAAACCTCCGCCAAGTCCTACAGTATCTCATTTTAAAAGAAAATGTAAAAAAAAAAAAAAAAAAAAAATTACAATGTTAAACTCTATCAAAAAATTCTGGATCCAGAGTTTGATCAAAATGACCTCCAAATTCAAATGAAATCTCCTTTATTTCAAGCCCCACCTCTCGCACAAATGTCCACAAAGTTACAATTTTCACGAAACTACACAGTACTCTCTACTGATATATTCGCTTCCAAAATTTTGTGATGGAAATGCTGAAGGATCATTTAAAAATAATCCTGGATCCAGATTTGCTCATCTCCAAAATCCAATAAAATCTTCCATGTCCATAGTGTATTCTCACATAAATTCTTGGAAATAACAACAAGTACACAGCACCCTCTGCTGGAACAACTAAAACATAACACTACCAAAAAATTGGCCTATCTCACAATGTTAAAGAATGTTTTTTAACGTTTCTGGATCCAGAATTTCATCCACATCATCTCCAAAATCCAGTGGATTCTAACTTGTCCAAAACCCAACCTCTGGTAGAAATTTCATGAAAATCCACACATCATTTTTGGGTAATCCTGCTAACAAATTAACAGTCCTAACCAAAACCATAACCTATTTGGCGGAGGTAATTATTTTTCATGGCGAGGGCTAAAAGTGTTCTATGTGTTGAAATTTTACTCTTTGCTTTTTAAATAATAATAATAATAATAATAATAATAATAATAATAATGAACATTAATCAGTAATACATTTTTCTGAATAAGCACAGAGCTAAAACAGATATGCAAAAATCACAACTCCAGTCAGTATTTGTGCACAGTATCTGTTGTGTCTGTGATTTATTTGGAAGATTATGAGCTGACTGGCCTGTGAACGAAATGTCACGATTTCCTGCACTGTCGAACACAAAACGTGTATTAACCTCTGTGTGTTGAAATAATTTTAAGAAACGTATTGTATCTCTTATGTCACAATCATTTTCATGAGGCAACAGAAAACACTCAGTTTTAGAAATAAATATCAGGATGCTATTTATGTCACTTCACCTTTCCCAGAATCCTTTGTGTCAAGAAGTCACAATTTTCAGTGATATTTCAAAAACAGTCCGCAACACTGTGAAGCTGTAGATCTCAAACTGTAATGAGAAATTTATGATATTTCGGCAAAGTATCTACTTATCAATGACTCCGTTGGGTCACCCACTCACTGCACCTGAGTCACACAGGACCATCAGCAAAAAAAACCCAAAAAACAATATTTTGAGAGTTTATTCTTTGCATAATTTAACCATTGCAGGTTAGCACCTCACTGCAAGAAGGTCCTGGATTCAAATCTGGGTGGAGTTTGCATGTTCTCCCTGTGCTTGCATGGGTTTTCTCCTGTATTTCATTGACCACTGCAGGAATAACACACACACACACAACAATTCACACTCGCTCGGACACGCCTAATGTGCGTGTCTTTGAACTGTAAGAGGAAACCAGAGCACCCAGAGGAAACCCATGGAAGCACTGAGAGAACATGCAAACTCAGACTCGCACAGAAACACCCGAGTTGAGCCCAGAATTCGAAAGCAGGACCCTCTTGCTGTGATGCAGATGTTCTAATCACAGCGTCACACTATTATTCATTCATTCATTTTCTGTAACCACTTAATCCTAATTAGGGTCGCAAGGAGACTGGCGCCCATCCCAGCCAACTCCAGGCGAGAGAAGAGTACACCCTGGACAGCTCACCAGCCCATCGCAGGGCAGAAACACGCTGACGGCTTGCCGAAAGTCAGCAATGGTTCTTTTCCATGAACCTCACACCATAGAGACATGAGAGACATGGCCGGCCTTTGATAACCCAGGCAGTGCACTGTGACAACCTTTGAGAGTGGGGCTTGAACCCCCAATCTTAGGATCAGTGATCCAGCACCTTTACCACCAGGCCACCACTGCCCTGCCTTACACTACTACTACCCAAGGGCAATTTGAAACAGCCAGTTAGCCTAATGGGTGTATCTCTGAATAATCGGAGGAAACCGGAGCACCCAGAGGAAACCCATACAAGCTTGTGGAGAACATGTAAACTCCACATAAAAACCCCCCTCGCCAAGCTACGACTTGAAAGCAGGACCTTTTTTGCTGTGAAGTAACGTGCTAACCGCCACACCACCCATAATCCGTACTAACCATCAAGAACACGAGACTGGAGAGTCATGTGACGACAATCTTTTTATTTTTTCTTTCTTTTTTTTTTTTTTTTTGGATTTTCCCCAATTTTTCCTCCCTAATTTAGTCGAATCCAATTCCCACCCATCAGGTATTGCCTTTCCTATCACACACCCACCACCGGCCAGGGAGGGGCGAAAACATGTGACATACAGTGTTGGCTGCCTGTCTTTTTTCAAACTGCTGCGCATGCGTATTCGGCGGCGGTTTAACACACTCGGAGCGAAACCGCTATCCGCTCCCCTGTATGAATGAGCTCACAGATGCCCATGACTGGCAGGTGATTGTGAGTGACAGGGAAGTGAGCAAATTCCATCCTTCTGTCCCGCCCTCCTGTTAGAATTCAACCAATCAGCTCCCACGAAACCCACCTCGGCTACGGCCCACTATATGGCATTAAACCAGATTCGAACTTGCAATCTCCAGGTTAACAGTCGCGTGCCTTGTCAGGAATAACTTGTCCATGATAACAATCCTGACGTCATGTTGGTTGTAGTGTTCAATACAATCCTTTGATGCTAATGCTAATATACTTAGCGCTATCCACTGCGGTCTCGTTCTTGTGTATCTTGCAAATTAGAAGTTCTTCAGTTTCATAACAGCCATGAAATATTTTCCATTTCAACAGCAATACGTGTTCCAGTCCACGTCCGAGCCACTAAGAGCTCAATACTATTTTTGTTGCTGTTGTTTTTGTTGTTATTTATATTTGATGAGGCCACAGAGTGAGGAGTTGAACCCCCACACGTTTCCCTCTTTAGTGCATCATTACTGTAAGCACGTGCATGCAAATGCTGCTGATGTTTTTTATTTATTTATTTTTTCCACTGGCTTGTTATGGGTGCATTCGTGAGTGGCAGGAGAAGCAGAAGTGTGATTAAGATGTCGAGCACAGCATCATTTCTCCAGATAACAACTCAACACTTCCGCCACCTCAATCCTGCAATCAAGTTAAACAGAAGCCCTTCACCCCGCCCCCACCTGGAAATATAAAGAATGGAATATCCATAGCTTTCTGATATGTGCTTTATTTGAAGGTCATCGCTTTTATTAAGCTCTTCTTTTCCATCCTGTTATCGGCTACATTCTTTTTATTTATTTATCTATTTATTTATTTTTGTCCCTGTAACAGCATATGTACATGTGATGTGACAAAAACACCTCATGTTTAAATAGTAAGGATTCTGTCATGCTAAAATGGCTTTAAATAATGCATAGTTCAAATTGAAACAGTGACGGGAGGAAGGGGTGTGGTAATGTGTAGTGGTGTGGCGATGCGTGGGGGTATGAGAATGTGTAGTGGTGTGGGGATGTGTGGTGGTGTGGAGATGTGTGGTGGTGTGGAGATGTGTGGTGGTGTGGGGATGTGTGGAGGTATGGGGACTTGTGGGGATGTGTGGTGGTGTGGAGGTATGGGGACGTGTGGGGATGTGTGGAGGTGTGGGGATGTGGGGATTTGTGGGGATGTGTGATGGTGTGGGGATGTGTGGAGGTATGGGGACTTGTGGGGATGTGTGATGGTGTGGGAATGTGTGGTGGTGTGGGGATGTGTGGTTGTGTGGAAATGTGTGGTGGTGTGGGGATGTGTGGAGGTATGGGGACTTGTGGGGATGTGTGTTGGTGTGGAGGTATGGGGACGTGTGGGGATGTGTGGAGGTGTGGGGATGTGGGGATTTGTGGTTGTGTGGGGATGTGTGATGGTGTGGGAATGTGTGGTGGTGTGGGGATTTGTGGTTGTGTGGAGATGTGTGGTGGTGGTGTGGGGATGTGTGGAGGTATGGGGACTTGTGGGGATGTGTGGTGGTGTGGAGGTATGGGGACGTGTGGGGATGTGGGGATGTGTGGAGGTGTGGGGATGTGGGGATTTGTGGGGATGTGTGATGGTGTGGGGATGTGTGGAGGTATGGGGACTTGTGGGGATGTGTGGTGATGTGGAGGTATGGGGACGTGTGGGGATGTGGGGACGTGTGGAGGTGTGGTTGTGTGGGGATTTGTGGTTGTGTGGGGATGTGTGATGGTGTGGGGATGGTGTGGGGATGTGTGGAGGTATGGGGATGTGTGGTGGTGTGGGGATGTGTGGGGACTTGTGGGGGTGTGGGGACGTGTGGGGGTGTGTTTGTTTCTTTAATTAATGCTCTTCTTCTCCCAGTATTCTTTTGGTGTCTTCGTGAGCATGGCAGAAACACCGGGATGGGCAGATCAAACTTCGAAGAAAACTTGTAAACTGCAGAGTGCTGCCACTTGGAAAAAAAAAAAAAAAAAAAAGCAAAGACAGCCCTTTCCTGTGCATAAATGAACACACCCACTGACACACTGTATGTACAGGTTAACCCCCTATACCCCCTTTCCCCACCCCAACACCCTTCCCCACACTTTTTTTTAAATAAATGCATCATTTTGTTGTATATTGCTTTACCCCTCCATACAAGCAGTGAATCATTATTATCTATATCTTTCTAACAAACACAATATCTCCCAATACTTGCACATGATTAAAAAAGTCCATGCTCCATAACTGTCAACCAATCACATATAATCATACACCAGCATCACACCATCACGTTCACCCCCCTTTCTTTCCCTTGGGTAGACAGACAGTGATCATCTTTGCATGTGATAGAAAGATAAGATGAGATAAAAGTCCAACCCAGTCCGACGCTCTCATACGCAGTGGAAAAGTGGACATCTCGTGACGAAATGACCTGTGTGTGTGTTCCTGAGAATAGACATTGAATGCATGGGAAAAAAAGCCATTATCCTTACAAACAAAATAAATAAGGCGAGTGTCGATTGTCGGGTGATCGTTGTTGGGTGTCGCTCCAGGCTTCTGCAAAACCAGAAGATGTCCCGTCTTGCTGCTCAGAAAATAAAGCACTTGGTTTGAAATCAACTCAAGTCTTCAGACTCCGGAATCGTAATCGCACGGGAATTGGTTGACTGGCCTGTCAATCAACGTGATGGACGGCCCTCTGGGTTCATGCACTCCCAGCTGTGGAGGGTTGCTTTTGCAATGGCGCATGATGGAAAGTAGTCATAAAGCACGCCTGATAAAGTACTGTATATACCATACGAGAGGTCAAGAACCGCAAAAAAGCAGCTGGTTGCCAATTTCAGCCGGAGTCTCATGGTGTCCAGCTGTTGAAACCCCAGCCTTGTGCTTCTCCATGTTGATTAGGAACTTCTCATGCACTGAGTGTCCTTGTCCATGACGTTACACACGGTCTTCCTCACTTGTTCTTCTCCCTGGTCCATTTGATCATAGTCTCCGGAGAGCGGTAGAGGAAGATGAGTTTGGAGTAGAGGTCTTCCTCCAGGTCCAGCTCTCCGGTTTCTCGGACGAGGAAGATGTCGGTGCAGAGTTTGAGGATGCGGTCGACGTTGGGCAGCTCCTCGAACATGATGGTATGCGAGATTCCACTGAAGAACTCGCGCACAAACTTTCCGATCACCAGCACCACCGACATGTACAGGCCCATGATGCTGAGAGGAGAGAAATGCAGCTGGTTAAATTAGAACCACTTACACACACACACACACACACACACACACACACAAAGTGGTTGTAAAAACCCACCATTATCTTCTCATCTTTCTTTTTTTCCCCAGGACTTGTTGAAGGTGTGATATTTTGATAGATTTGATTTATTAAATATTGTTTCCACTCACCCGTATCCGGCCAGAAAGCCCAGACTAGGAGGACTGACTTGATCACTGAAGATATAAATATCCAGTCCAGTCTTTACATATTTATCAATTTTGCCTGGTTTAGTCTGGTTCACAATCCACCACTCCTGAACGTTTCCTGCGGTCCGGTTCCCTTGCTCGAGCTTCAGAGTGATGTTTTCATAATCTGGAATGGGGGGTGGGTCATAGAAGAAAGAGAAACAGAGGGAAAGAGAGAGGGTGGGGAGATGGAGAGAAAAAAAGTGTGAGAGAGGAGTAGATATAGAGAGAGGAGAAGCGAGATAGAGAGCGAGAGATAGAAAGGTAGAGAGATAGAGAGCGAGACAGATAGAAAGATAGATAGATATATATGTAGAGAGAGAGAGAAGAGGAGTTAGAGAAGGGGGTGTAACTCAATGAAAACCTTCAACTTTTGAGCGGAAATAAAATTGACACACTGAGCCGCTGTACTGATGCTCAGGTGACGCTGCAGGTTCGAATCTCAGTTGTCTTACCTGTACTCAGCTGCTCGATGTGTTTAGCATTGGAGTCACTGGGTGCCCGCAGATATCTCGGGAAAATGCTGTCGATCTTTCTGAAATGGTGCATTGTTGCAGTTAAATCAAACAGTTCTCGTAACGATCCTTTGCTGAAGTGTATGATCAGCGTGTAGCGAGAAAAAAAGGGTCGCGAGCACTCACACTGAGTTTATTTTCTTATTTAACAGCTCTGCAATTTTTTTTTTGGTGCTGTCTCCCAGGGTTACCAGGTGCTTTCCCGATGCTATTTCTGCTTTCGCTCCTAATGTCAGATTCCTGAATAAAACACACAAACAAAATATACTACAAGAGAACTTTAACATAAAAAAAGATCCGCCTTCATGCAATTACTGAGCAGCAGCGTTCCAGTTATCACGTGGTTCAGAAGAAAGCAGCGATTTCAAAATTATTTTTTATTTATAGGTCATTTCAAACACACACACACACACACAAACATATACACAAGGGCACACACACACACACACACACACACACACACACACACACACACACACACACAAGGGCACACCCACACACACACACCCACACACACACACACATACACAAGGGCACGGGCACACACACACACACATACACAAGGGCACTCACACACACACACACACACACACACACACACACACACACACACACACCTACACAAGGGCACACACACACACACACACACACATACACAAGGGCACACACACACACAAACATATACACAAGGGCACACACACACACACACACACACACATATACACACAAACATATACACAAGGGCGCACACACACACACACACACACACACAAGGGTGCACACACACACACACACACACACACACACACACACACACAAAGGCACACACACACACACACACATTATATATATATATATATATATATATATATATATATATATATATATATATATATATGTATATAGACATACAGGGGGTCCTCAGTTTATAACACTGATCCGTTTTTAAGACGCGATGTAACCCGAATTTCAGTGCAAGTCGGAACATAACATAAAATATACTGGAAAGTACTGTGCTATAATAAAATGTAATTTTTTTAGACATATATCTCACATACACACACACACACACAAACATATCTCACACACACACACACGCACACATTCATTGCGCTGGATTGTTGAGCCCAAGTGCTTAAAATCCTCCACCTTCTTTATTTCTGCTTCCTGTAGCCTCACCGTTCCTCTTGGGTCCTTGTAGTTCACACACATGTATTCTGTCTTACTGAGGCTAACCTTCATTCCTCTCCTTTCCAGGGCATACCTCCACCTCTCTAGATTTTCCTGCACTTGTTCTCTGCTCTCACTACAGATCACAATGTCAACTGCAAACATAGTCCATGTAGATTCTTGTCTCACCTCGTCTGTCAGCCTGTCCATCACCATAGCAAACAAGAAAGGGCTCAGAGCTGACCCTTGATGCAGTCCCACCTCCATCTTGAACTCTTCTGTCACACCGACAGCACACCTCACCACTGTCTTACATCTCTCATACATGTCCGGCACCACTCTAACATACTTCTCTGCCACTCCAATCTTCCTCATGCAATACCACAGTTCCTCTCTTGGCACCCTGTCATATGCTTTCTCCAGATCCACAAAGGCACAATGCAGCTCCTTCTGACCTTCTCTGTACTTCTTTATTAACATCCTCAAAGCAAACACTGCATCTGTGGTGCTCCTTCTTGGCATGAAACCAAACTGTTGTTCACAAATGCTGACCTCTGCCTTTATTCTAGCTTCCACTATTCTTTCCCATAACTTTATAGTGTGGCTCATCAACTTTATCCCTCTGTAGTTGCCACAATTCTGCACGTCTCCCTTGTTCTTAAAAATGGTCACCAGCACACTTCTCCTCCAATCTTCTGGCATCCTCTCACTCTCTAAGACCTTGTTGAATGTTCTTGTCAGAAAATCTACTGCTACCTCTCCTAGACACTTCCATACCTCCACAGGTATGTCATCGGGACCAAATGCCTTTCCACTCTTCATCCTCTTAAATGCCTCTTTTTTCTCTCTCATTTTCCCCATTCATCAGTTCTTCAAAGTACTCTTTCCATCTTTCCAGCACACTTATGTCATCAGTCAATACATTTCCCTCTCTGTCCTTAATTACTCTAACTTGCTGCACATCCTTCCTATCTCTATTTCTCTGCTGTGCCAACCTGTATAAATCATTTTCTCCCTCCTTACTGTCCAACCTATCATACAAGTCATCATACGCCTTCTGTTTGGCCTTTGACACCGCTACCTTCTCCTTACGCTGTGTCTCCCTGTACTCCTGTTTACTCTCTTCAGTCCTCTTTATCTTCCACCTCTTCTTAGCTCACCTCTTCCTTTGTACTCACTCCTGCACTTCCTCATTCCACCACCAAGTCTACTTATCTACTCTCCTTCCAGAGGACACACCAAGTATTCTCCTACCTTATCACATTAGCTGTAGTTGTCCAGTCATCTGGAAGCACTTCCTGACCACCCAAAGCCTGGTTCAACTCCACCATGAAGACAACACGACACTCTTCCTTTTTCAGCTTCAACCACTTTGTCTTTTGCTCTGCCTTTGCCTTCTTCACCTTCCTCATCATCAGCTTCAAATTACTTCATTGACACAAGATGTTGTCCACCTGTGTGCTCCTACTTCTGCTTTTATAAGTCACTCTATGCTCCTGTCTCTTCTGGAAGAAAGTATTTACCACAGCCATTTTCTATCCTTTTTGCAAAATCTACCAACATCTGTCCTTCTGTGTTCCTGTCCTGGATACCAAACCTGCCCATCACTTCCTCATCCCCTCTGTTGCCTGCACCAACATGTCCATTGAAGTCTGCACCAATGACCACTCTTTCACCACTGGGGGTACTCTGCATCACTTCATCTAACTCACTCCAGAATCTCTCCTTCAATTCTAGCTCACATCCTGCCTGTGGGGCATAAGCACTAGCAACATTGACCATCACACCTTCAATTTCTAACTTGAGACTCATCACTCTGTCTGACACTCTTTTCACTTCTAGAACATTCCTGACCAACCCCTCCTTCAAGATGACTCCAACTCCATTTCTCTTCCCATCCACCCATGAAAAAACAGCTTAAACCCTGCTCCTAAGCTTCTCGCCTTGCTACCTTTCTACCTGGTCTCCTGAACACACAGTATGTTCCCCTTCCTCCTCTGCATCATGTCAGCCAGCTCTCTGCCTTTTTCTTTCAAAGTTCCAACATTCAAAGACCCTACTCTCAGTACTAGACTCATGCCTTTCCTCTTCTCTCTCTGCCTACGGACACGCCTCCCGCATCTCCTTCTTTGACCAACAGTAGTCCAATTTCTACCAGCACCCTGTTGGTTAACAGCACTGATGGCGGTCGTTGTTAACCTGGGCGTTTGACAATTCGCATTCTGTATTCTGGCAAAAGTTTTTCGCCAGATGCCCTTCCTGATACAACCCTCTGCATTTATCTGGGCTTGGGACTGGCGTGAGGATGGACACTGGCTTGTGCCCCCCCTAATGGCTGCATTGGATATATATATATATATATGTCTGTCTGTCGGTCAGTCGGTCTTCCTTTCGGCTTTTTCCCTTTTCCTTGGGAGTCGCCACAGCGAATCATCTGATTCGCACGTTTGATTTGGCAGAGGTTTTTACGTCAGATGCCCTTCCTGTCACAACCCTTTTTAGCAAGGGACAGAAACACGCTGATGACTTTGCAGCCTACTCTTTACGAAAGTCAGCAATGGTTCTTTTACATGCCTTTCACCATAGACAGTGAGAGACATGGCCCGCCTTTGATAACCCAGTTGGCTGCACTGGGGGGGGGGCAGTGACAACCTTGTGTAGAGTGGGACTCGAACCCCCAACCTTTGGATCAGCGATCCAGCACCCTATACCACTAGACCACCACTGCCCCACATATATATATATATATATATATATATATATATATATATATATATACACATATATATATATACACACACACACACACACACACACACACACACACAGAGAACACTACATGTACAGTACAATAGTGATCACTATCTCTGTTACTGGAGTTTTATCTTCCTGCAGATTTTATCTAAAGCCGAAGTCTAACACACTTCCTTTAGCTGATAAACATTTTCTGAAAGAAGAGAAATGACACTTATTTGAATAACAGTGTTAAATGATGCCAGATAGTTGAGGGCTTTGAGCTGTATGAACTGGCTGTAAACACACGTGTTTACCCCAAATGGGTTGCCATTGCGTGCTGGGTTTCTGATTATCGGTATTATTTCTAGTCATCTTGACCTGCCTCCCAGAACACTTAAAACAAAGGTGACCCACTTCAGACAGGCGACCATTCATTCATTCATTCATTCAATCACTCATTCAGTCATTTTCTGAACCGCTTAATTGTAATTAGAGTCCCTGGGAAGTTGGCGCCCATGTCAGCCGACTCGGTGCGAGGGTGGGGTACACCCTCGACAGCTTGCCAGGTCATCACAGGGCCAGCACTCACACAACAATTCATACTCACGCTCACACCTAGCAGTGATTTGTAACAGCCAATTAGACTACTGTGCATGTTTTTGTACTGTGGGAGGATACTGGAGTACCTGGAGGAAAGCACACAAGCACGGGGAGTACATGCAAACTCCATACAGAAACGGCCGAGCTGGGAATGGCAACAAATCAGAGCAGAGTAAACACAAAAAGTGGCAAGACTATAAATGGGATGAGGAAGCCAAATGGGTTGTCTAGAACATTAACAAAATCTGTATTTAACAACGAGGATTCATACTTTGGTGGTCCATTGTTGTCTGAAAAAGGTCGGAAAGAGTGGTGGCCCGGTGGTAAGGTGCTGGATCACTGATCCCAAGGTTGGGGGTTCAAGCCCCACTCTCATTGGGTTGTCATTGTACCCCCCAGTGCAGCTAATTGGATTATCAAAGGCCATGTCTCTCACTGTCTATGGTGTGAGGTTCATGTAAAAGAACCATTGCTGACTTTCAACAAGAGTAGCTACATAGCCGTCAACGTGTTTCCTCCCTGTGATGGTCTGGCGGGCTGACCAGGGTGTACTCTTCCCTCACCCCAAATCGATTGAGATGGGTGCCAGCCTCCCCATCACCCTAATTGGAATTATGCGGTTCAGAAAATGAATGAGTGAATGAAACACCTGTCAGAGGATACAATATCTGATCTTTAAATCAGTGATTTGATGGTCCGGTGAGAGGAGTCATTCTTCAGGGAGCTAGAGCCCTCAGAACAGGGTTGGTGATCACTTCAGTATAGTTGTCTAGTATACTCTGCATATTACATCTTTTAATACCTGTCTAGAAGTCGAAAGCAAGACAAGACGACCCGAAAACCAAGGAGACAGAGTTCAACTTTTTAAAGCGTATATTACCAGCAACTGCCACATCATTTTTGTATTTTATAAAAATTAAAAAAGACAAATTGTGAGTTATACCTCTGTATAGTCCAGGAAAAGGTTAAATGGAAGTCACTATTCTGGCCCAATATTTTGATCAGGTTATCTCGACTGGGTGGGCTGATGGTCCATAGCGAGTTGGAGCTTCCCTCTAGGTGGGCGATGGTGAGATCCTCATACACATATGCCTCGAGAAACTGCAATGCTGTCTACACGGAGAAAAAACATCACCTGCTTAAATTCACATTCACACCCGCGGAAATTCATCAAACCGTTAACCAATTTAAATACATGCTCCCCATTAGAATTGATCCAAAACCTATTCCTATTATGGTTGCAGGGATGCTGGTGCCTATCACAGTCCACAATGGGTGGAGTCCGGATACACCCTGAACCGCTCAACAGACTATTGCAGGGCCAACACACATAATTATTTACACATACATTCACACCTGTGGGCATTAATTTCATCCATTTTCTAACCTGCGTAATCCTAATTAGGATCGCGGGGAGGCTGGTACCCATCCAGCACCTCACCACCAGGCCACCACTGCCAGTTCCGGTACAACACACAGTATGACCAGGTTTGTAAGTTTATAGGTAGATGATGTCACTGGTGTCATTCGATTAACCATGCTTCTATTTAGGAAGGTTAACAAAGTAAGAAGGTTCTGGGTTCAGGTCCCGGGTTCTGCAAAGGCATTTCTGGGTGTAGTTTGCATGTCCTCACTCCCAGTGCGTGCATGGGTTTCCTTTGGCTACACTGGTTTTCTCTGACTTTCCAAAGACATGCACATGAGGCAAACTGCCTCTAGGTTGCAGTGTGAGCCTGGTGGAAACGTGCTGGATTACAGATCCCAAGGTCAGGACTTCTGGCCCCACTATCACCATGTTATCACTGCTGTCCCCCCAGTGAAGCTAACTGGGCTATCAAAGGCCGGCCATGTCTCTCACTGTCTATGGTGGGAGGGTTCATGTAAAAAAGACCTATTGCTGACTTTCAACAAGAGGTGCTGCACAGCTATCAGAGTGTTTACGCCCCGCGATGGCCTGGCGAGATGTCCAGAGTGTACTCTGCCCTCGCCAATAGCTGGTTGAGATGGGCACCAGCCTCCCTGCGACCCTAATTATGATTAAGAAAATTTATAAAATACAGCTCTGTTTTGGCAAGAGAACACTCGGTTGTATTATATATTGATGTTTTTCCAAAACAGTGGCGTTGATCATGGCATTGATCGTGGTAAACTTTGCGCAGCGCACATGCCTTTAATACATACCGAATCATGACTGTAAGATTTACTGAAATATGTAAAGTCTGGGTCTGAGACACTCTTCAGGTTCTTCTGCTGAGCACTCATTGTGAAGATCGGCTGAAGAAGAGCAGAAAGGTGCAAAATTTAAATTTAAAAGCAAATTTAAAAACATCAAACACATTTTCTGAAAATAAAGCTGGCACAGAGTGACTCATTAAAACCTCCTATATTTCAAAGGTAATTAAATAAAAAATATAAAAGATCAAACAGAATTGAATTATTATTATTATTATTATTATTGTCATCATTACTATTATTGCATTATTCAGGCTCACCCTGAATTCCATATTTTGTTATTAATGGCTACTCTCTTTGGGTGGACATACCTGGAAGCCTCCGAGTGTGATACTGACAGAGACATCAAGCGGCGCGTTGACAACACCGGCTACCGATTTGACGAGAGACATGAAGAGCAGAGGGAACCAAACGATACAGATGAGCAGCATAACAATCATCCCACCCATCCCGTACTTCACCACCTTCTTCTTCTTCTGACCCCGAGCCTGGGGGTAACGCTAAATCACACACACATACACAAAATCAGGTTTCTATAACTTCAGGGGACAATACAAACACATATATTCATTTCCATAACTCTAACCACAACCACCACTTGCCGAACCCTAACCCTCGCCGTACCCTAACTTCACGGCATATCGTCACCTTAACATTTACTGATTTACATTATCAGGCTTGCATTATGTCCCCGTGAGGAAGAAAAGTCCCTATAGATTGTATTTACACAAGGTCCTACAACACACACACACACAATTCATACTCATGCATCTATAAAGATAACTTTCTGTATAAACATCATGCACAGCAATATATCTCTTACCTTTTCCGATTCCCTCCAGCACTTGAGTATAAAGATATGGCCGTAGATATCCTCCACACAGATCCAGCTGGACAAGCTGAGCGTCGTGTCCGTCCACACCCAGTCCATCACAGCACGCAGCTCGGTAAGAAACGGGATCATACGAAACCTTCACAACATAATCAGTAATTCCCGGATGAAGGCAAAGCATGGGTGAAAAACATTTGTAGTAATTCAATGACAAAATACGTTTTAGTATACTACACATAAATGGCGTAATCTGATTGGTTTGCTAACTTTGGGATAATAGATATTAGTGTTCATTTCTGATTGGTGGAAAGTTAAACAATTCTTGGAATTTTTCTTCCAGCAGGGTTATCCGTCACTGGCATCACAGAAGTTGGATACAGTATTTTGAATAATTAATACTAATTCACTGATAGAATGGAGTCATGCAGATTTTCGGTGGGTGTTATCTGACATACAGGGAGTAATGGTCCGAATATGTGATAACCTCCACTCAATCTGAACAATTCTCCATATCGTACTTTGTATCATTGAATAATTGCCTATTATTCCGAGTGGATAAGGCATGAATAAAAAATGGCTGACAAACACTCATCATGTCTTTATGATATACAAATTCACATCTGTTATTACACCAAGGAACAGAGAGCAAGCAAGCAGCGGGCTCCCGAGTGGCACATCAACAAGATGCATGACTATTAACCCAGAGATCACATGTTTGAATCCAGATTCATGCCACAGCCATCTATAACTAGGAGTCCATGGGATTGAAGTGGTCGAGCTCTCCCGGGAGGGAAGGGTGGTGTATGCTCACCTCCCTGTCACTCACAGCAATGACCAGCCAATCTATGGACACATTGGAGCTCATTCCTACAAAAGGGGTGGAGCATCGATTAGGTGAGTGTCAGTTCGAATTCAGGTTCCACCTCCCTATTCCATCCTATCGGGACTACGTGAGATGCGCATGCGCAGAATATCAGTTCGCATGAGTAGAATATCAGTGTTCAACAAACTTTTTATCTCTGCTACGTTTTTTGCAATTTCGCTCGTTAGAAGTGGAAGTTCGAAGAACTTGTTGAGGACCGAGTGTGATTCATTGTTTTAAGAATCACTTTTGGGGATTTTTAGCAGGTTCGCTTGAACGACAGTTGTGAATTTTGACCAAAACAGCCACGGGTCGTGGTCAGCCTAAAGGGCTAGAACAGTGGTGACACGAAGAGTGTCCAGCAGCAACGTTTCTCTTTTGCAATTCTCTCATTGGAACTGGAAGTTCGAAGAACTTTTGGAGGACTGAGTGTGATTGTTTGTTAAAAATCATTTTTGGAGATTTCTAGCTGGTTCGCTTGAACAACAGCTGTGAATTTGACCAAAACGGCAGCAGGTCATAGTCAGCCTAAAGGGCTAGATCAATGGCAACATGTGGTGTGCCCAGCAACAACCCCATGGGGGTAGAGGCTCGTGAGGGAGCACTTGGCATTGTTCAGAGCATACCATCAACTTCCAGAAGTGGAAAGAGAAGGAAATCCTCATGGGTAAGGAAAAGCTGCCTCAGGCGGAGAAATTGAATTGGGTGGTGAGACTCCTGATGATCTAGTTTCGGCCAAAGCTCAAGGCGACAAGCTAGCGAGCAACAAGGAAGGCGCGGTCACCGCTGATAACCATCTCATGAAACTTTTAGATTTTATGGTGAAAAATCAAGTAACCCAGACTGCAGCTCTGCAGAAAATGGAAAAGACGTTGTTAGTAGGAATTTGACCACTTTTCACAGTGACAGAAACTCACGACCGTCTCCGATCCCGCCCACTTCCAATTGTGTACCAGGCAAATGTAAACAATTAATGGTGGAAGGCAACGCCACTTCCGATACAGATGAGAAGGAAGGCGCTGAATTTGATACATTAGTGTCTCAGGTATGTGGGAATGATGGTGAAATCAGTGACCCAGACACAGAATACTCTGATGCCGCGTTCATGTCTTCATTAATGAACGAATTCACAGATTACTTTGGTGATGATGAAAAGACTTCAGACGGTTTAAAGCCGGAGTTAGCGCAATCGATTGGGGATGGGCTGGCTAAAGCGCCAAATTTCACTTAATGCACAAAAAGACTTAATGGACAAATATTTTCAAATAAGACATTTTTAGATATAATTTCACTTGGGATGTACAGCATGTGTTGCTGTACTTGAGAGATCAATTGACCTGTGATTTGTTAAAAGTATTGACACTTAAGTTGCCCATGCTTACCCTGCTTTTATCAGGACAAAGCTTTCAGGCCCTCCATCGCCTTGACATTAGAAATGTAGATATTTCAGATGATTGTGTTAAAATTAGAATTGGGGATCTCCTCAAACAGACTCGAACTGGTTTTCACCAAGGTGAACTCTCTCTCCAGAGCTATACGCCTGATCAGAGACTGTGCATTGTCAGTGTGATGAAGCTATATCTGGACATGACTCGCGACCGCAGAGGAGACGAGACAGCTTTGTTCATAAGCATTACTAGGCCTCACAAAAGAGTGAGAAAAGACACTATAAGTAGGTGGATAAAGTTTGTTCTCAAAAGTGCAGGTATTGATATGTCAATATTCAAACCACACAGTGTAAGATCAGCCTCTACTAGTGCAGCATTAGCCTTCAATGTGCCAATTCAAACTGTTCTACGGACGGCAGGTTGAAGCACTGAATGCGTGTTCAGACAGTTTTATAATAAACCAGCTTCTCATGACAGTAGTTTCAGTAGTGCTCTTTTAAATTCTGCATCCAATGTTGGTATTTGAGCATCTCGCCAAAAACTTTGCATGTTTTCCTGAATTATCAAGAATGTTTACTTATGTGACCGAGTTAACTTGTGCATTTTCACAAAAATAAATGGGACATATTGAACTAAGATTGTGCTTGATGAAATTGATGGAAATATGATTTCACTCTAAATATCTCACGTAGTCCCGATAGGACAGAATAGGGAGGTGGAATTACACAATTAAATGAGACTTACCTGTAAAGTTGATATTTGATTGTAATTCCACCGACCTATAAAACCTGATATTCTGCGCATGCGCATCTCATGTAATCCCTCAGTACTTCATAGGTCGGTGGAATTACAATCAAATATCAACTTACAGGTAAGTCTCATTTAATTGTGTAATTAATGCCCCAGGAGTGTGTGTGAGTGAAGTGCTCTCCATTCTATTTACACTGAGTCATGTGTGTTTTGAGACTTCTCATTGGTTTCCTCACGATGACTCGGGGAATCCTTCCATGATTCTGTGAGTAGGGAGAGTATCCCAGTAGTGAATATGGATAATAAGGAAATACCTTGATTAGCCTACTGTGCATGTTTTTGGACCATGGGAGGAAACCAGAGCACCTGGAGGAAACCCACAAAAGCAAAGGGAGAACATCCAAACTCCACACAGAAATGCCTGAGCTGGGAATCAAACCCAGATCTTCTTACTGTGAGATGGACGTGCTAACCACTGTACAACCATGCCACCCACATAATACAGTGGTACCTCTGCTAATTAATTTAATCTGTTCCGCGGGCGAGCTCGTAAGCTGAAAAGCTCGTTAGATGAAACAATCATTCCCATAAGAAATGACAGAAAACCAGTGAATCCATTCCAACCCCCTCCCAAACTCATATGCCACAAACATGTATATTTGACATAATATATTAAAGATAAACTTGTAAAAACAATAAGTATTTCAGAATAAAAATAATACATGTACATTAACATTAATAATAATTAATAATAAATACACTCATGCCTCGGTTTAACGGACTAATAGGGGGAATACTGGTCTGAAATACGTGATTGTCCGCAGTGTCCGATTCCATATATTTCAACGATTACGTCACGAAAAACTTTTACTTAAGCACACACAATGTAATCTGAAAAATGCAGCCATGAGGCGGGGGGAGGGCACTAACTAGTGTCTCTCCCCCCTTATGCCTCTCCCAAGCCCGGATAAATGCAGAGGGTTGCGACAGGAAGGGCATCCGGCATAAAACTTCTGTCACATTAAAAATGCAAATGGTCAATTGTTGGTGGAATGAGGAAGTGCAGGAGTGTGTACAAAAGAAGAGGTTAGCCAAGAAGAAGTGGGACACAGAGAGGACCGAAGAGAGTAAACAGGAGTACAGGGAGACACAGCGTAAGGCGACGGTAGCGGTGTCAAAGGCCAAACAGAGGGCGTATGATGACTTGTATGATAGGTTGGACAGTAAGGAGGGAGAAAATGATTTATACAGGTTAGTACAGCAGAGAAATAGAGATAGGAAAGACGTGCAGCAAGTTAGAGTGATAAAGCACAGAGAGGGAAATGTATTGACTGATGACAGAAGTGTGCTGGGAAGATGGAAAGAGTACTTTGAAGAGCTGATGAATGAGGAAAATGAGAGAGAGAAAAGAGTAGAAGAGGTGACGGTTGAGGAGCAGGAAGTAGCAAAGATTAGTAAGGGTGAAGTAAGGAGGGCATTGAAGAGGATGAAGAGTGGAAAGGCAGTTGGCCCTGATTACATACCAGTTGAGGTATGGAAGTGTCTAGGGGAGGTAGCAGTAGATTTTCTGACAAGAATATTCAACAAGGTCTTAGAAAGTGGGCAGATGCCGGAGGAATGGAGGAGAAGTGTGCTTGTGCCCATTTTTAAGAACAAGGTGGACAGAGTTGTGGCACCCACAGAGGGATAAAGTTGATGAGCCATACGATGAAGTTATGGGAAAGAATAGTGGAAGCTAGACTGATAAGGACAGAGGTCAGCATTTGTCAACAACAGTTTGGTTTCATGCTAAGAAAGAGCACCACAGATGCAGTGTTTGCTTTGAGAATGTTAATAGAGAAGTACAGAGAAGGTCAGAAGGAGCTGCATTGTGCCTTTGTGGATCTGGAGAAAGCATATGACAGGGTGCCAAGAGAAGAACTGTGGTATTGTATGAGGAAGTCTGGAGTGGCAGAAAAGTATGTTAGAGTGGTGCAGGACATGTATGAGAGATGTAAGACACCGGTGAGGTGTGCTGTTGGTGTGATAGAAGAGTTCAAGGTGGAGGTGGGACTGCATCAAGGGTCAGCTTTCAGCCCCTTCTTGTTTGCTATGGTGATGGACAGGCTGACAGACGAGGTTAGACAAGAATCTACATGGACTATGATGTTTGCAGATGACATCATGATCTGTAGTGAGAGCAGAGAACAAGTGCAGGAAAATCTAGAGAGGTGGAGGTATGCCCTGGAAAGGAGGGGAATGAAGGTTAGTCTCAGTAAGACAGAATACATGTGTGTGAACAACAAGGACCCAAGAGGAACGGTGAGGTTACAGGGGGCAGAGATAAAAAAGGTGGAGGATTTTAAGTACTTAGGCTCAACAATCCAGAGCAATGGAGAGTGTGGAAAAGAGGTGAAGAAGCGCGTGCAGGCAGGTTGGAATGGATGGAGAAAAGTGTCCGGTGTGATGTGTGATAGGAGAGTATCGGCAAGAATGAAGGGAAAAGTGTACAAGACGGTGATGAGGCCAGCGATGTTGTATGGTTTAGAAACAGTGGCCCTGGGGAAAAGACAGGAGTCAGAGTTGGAGGTAGCAGAGATGAAAATGTTGAGGTTCTCTTTGGGAGTAACGAGGATGGATCAGATCAGAAATGAGTACATCAGAGGGATAGCACATGTTAGATGTTTTGGAGGCAAAGTCAGAGAGGCTAGATTGAGATGGTTTGGACATGTACAGAGGAGGGATAGTGAGTATATTGGCAGTAGGATGCTGAGGTTGGAACTACCAGGCAGAAGGCCCAGAGGAAGACCAAAGAGAAGATTTATGGAGGTGGTGAAGGTGGACATGAAGGGTCGTTGGAGTAAGAGTAGAAGATGCATAGGATAGGGAGAGATGGAGGCAGATCATTTGCTGTGGCGACCCCTGAAGGAACAGCCGAAAGGAAAAGAAGAAGACACTATGTAATCTGCAAATGTAAATACTGTATACTCTGTAAATGTACACCATAAGATCAGGAGTCAGGAACCTTTTTGACAAAGAGAGCCAAAAAAAGACATTTTAAAATCTAATCCTCTGAGAGCCATATTAGCCTACAGAATACAAGGCTAAGAATACAAGGCTAATCTGCCCAGAAAAGCCATTTTGAGGAGAGCTCGTAAAGTGAATTTTTGCTCCTTGGATGGGGAAGATATTTGGTGGGTTCGACACTCGTATCTTGAAAAAAATCGTTATAAGGGACACTTGTTATACGAGGTACTACTGTTTTCAGTTGTTCCAAATTAATATATAGCTTTGGGCACTGCGTAACCCTGGGTTTACATGTAGAGAGCCATGATTTATGAGCACACTTAGAGCCTTATATATAATTAGAACTTAGATGACTGGAGTATAAAAAGGAGGTATGGTGCATCCACGAAATGAAACGAGTACCATGAGTGCATGAGACCAAAAGAAAGTTAAAATGATTTATTAAACACTAGGGATAGTAAATTACGGGAATACTAAGTCAAGGGAACTGGTCGAGCACGAAGTAAGAACCAGGGGTCAAAGAGAAAGCCGAGGAGCAGAATCACAGGGAAAACAATGTTCTGACATCGGAGAGAAGTGCACCACTCCCATTTATAGCTGGCTGTTTGCTGATTGCAGATTGGGACCAGGTGTGCTCTGCTTGGAACTCGCCTACTGGCAACTGCCACGCCCCTCGCCAGTGCCTGCAATGATTAAAGAAGAGTTAATTCCGCCAGCCAGCAAAGACCATGACAGTAAACCCCCCCCCCCCTTAAGGGGCGCCAGACCAGGCTTGTCCAGGAACTGGCGATAGAATTTGTCTAATAAGTCTGAGTGTCAGGGGGGCTTGAACCCATTAATCACGATGAAGGGAGACATCCCGGTGGCGGTACAGCTCAGAGAATTGTGTACGTATTCGACCCATGGGAGGTGTGTGGCCCAGGAGACTGGGAGGCAGGAGGCGACGCAGCGCAGGGGGGATCCGAGGGTTTGATTCGCGCGTTCCGCCTGCCCGTTCGACTGAGGGTGGTAGCCAGAGGTCAAGCTGCAGGTGCTCCCAAGGTGTCGCAGTATGCCCTCCAAAGTCTGGATGCAAACTGGGTGCCCCGGTCTGAAATGACGTCCTGGGGGATGCCATGGAGGCGAAAGATGTGTTGGATTAGGAGACCAGCTGTTTCCATTGCTGAGGGAAGTTTGGGTAGAGCAACGAAATTGACCGCCTTGGAGAACCGATCCACTACTGTCAGGATAACAGTGTTGCCCTCAGACGGGGTAAACCTGTGACGAAATCCACTGCAATGTGTGACCAGGGGTGATGGGGAATGGGTAAGGGTTGGAGGAGACCTGTGGGTGCACTATGGGAGGGCTTGCTCTGGGCACAGGTGGCGCAAGCCCCACAAACTTCCTGGTGTCAGCTGCCATCGTTGGCCACCAGAAGCCTTGTCGGCGCAGGAACAGAGTTCGGTGGGCTACGGGGTGGCAGGCTAACTTTGAGGAGTGAGTCCACTGGAGTGGTGGGGTTATGGCCGGCAGGGGAACAGATAGTCGACCTCGGGGGCACCCGACGGACTCCGGTTCCCCCTGATGGGCGTCCCGAGCTAGTCGTTCTACCTCCCATTGGGCTGCTCCGAGTATGCAGGAGGGCAGGATGGTCTCCATGATAGTGTCAAAGAGAACTGCCTGGAGAGAGCATCTGGCTTTGTATTCCGGGAGCCAGGTCGGTATGTCAGTGTGAAGTTGAACCTCCTCAAGTAGAGTGACCATCGTGCCTGACGGGAGTTCAACCTCTTGGCTGTACGGAGGCAGGATAAGTTTTTATGGTCATTCCAGACCATGAAGGGGTGGGCTGCCCCTTCCAGCCAGTGCCTCCACTCCTGGAGCACCAAGACCACCGCCAGCAGCTCGCGATTCCCAACATCGTAATTCTGTTCCACCGGGGACAAGCGATGGGAGAAGAAGGCGCATGGCTGGAGCTTCTGGTCTGTGGGAGACCATTGGGAGAGGACCGCCCCCACCCCTGAGTCCGAGGCGTCGACTTCAACCACAAACTGCAGTGAGGGGTCCGGGTGGATCAGTACGGGCGAGTGGATGAATTTCGCCTTCAGCCTGTCAAACGCCGCCTGGGCACTTGGGGACCACTGGAAGGGGCTCTTGGGTGATATCAACTATGTGAAGGATGCTGCTAGGTGGCTGTAGTCTCGCACGAACCGGCGATAGAAGTTCTCAAACCCCAGGAACCTCTGCAGCTGTTTCTGCGTCCCTGGAGTCGGCCACTCCGCCAGTGCCTTCACCTTCACCGGATCGGGTCCTATCTGCCCCTTCTCCATGATGAACCCCAGGAACGAGACTGAGGGGACATGAAACTCGCATTTTTCTGCCTTAATGAACAATCTGTTCTCCAGGAGCCTCTTCAGTACCATTCTCACGCGGTGAAGATGTTCGTCTTGGTCTCTAGAGAAGATCAGAATGTCGTCCAGGTATACGAATACAAAGCGGTTCAGCATGTTTCTAAGCACATCGTTGACCAGAGCTTGGAAAACCGCCTGGGCATTGGTTAGTCCGAATGGCATGACCTGGGAGTCAAAGTGCCCCAGGAGCGTGTTGAATGCCGTCTTCCACTCGTCCCCCTCCCAAATTCGGACTAAGTGGTAGGCATTTCTCAGGTCCAGCTTTGAAAAAATGGTAGCAGTGTGGAGAGAGGTGAAGGCTGAATCGATTAGGGGGAGAGGGTACTTGTATTTTATGGTGATCTGGTTCAGGCCCGTGTAATTGATGCAAGATCTCAGGGTCTTGTCCTTCTTTTCGACGAAGAAGAATCCCGCACCTCCCTGGAAAGATGAGGGCCAAATGAGACCTGCAGCCAGCGACTCTTAATGTATGCCTCCATAGCGTCTTTCTCCGGCTTAGAGAGGTTGTATAGTAGCTGGGAAGGGAGCGTGGAACCTGGGAGTAGGTCAATGGCACAGTCGTATGGTCGATGCAGAGGTAAGGAGTGAGTGAGCCCGGTCCTTGCTGAAAACCTCTTGCAGGTCATGATATTCTTTGGGCACGCCAGCAAAGTCCAGATCCTCCAGGTCAACCAGGGTTCATGACGCTTGGGAGGGTACGGCCACCATTAGGCAGTGTTGCAGACAGAAATCACTCAGCTGTGTATGGTGAGGGTGCGCCAGTCAAATGGGGATTGTGGGTCTGCAACCATAGCCACCCCAACACTAAGGGAGAGAGAGAGAGGCAGGGAGAACAAACAGTTCCAAATATTCCTGGGGGTTACCGGACAAACTGAGCTTAACTGGCTTGGTCTTGTGCGTGACGTGAGCGATGAGTCCGCCATCTATGGCCACTACCTCCTTGGGGGTCTCGAGTTCATACACGGGCAGGTCGTGGAGCTCAACCATCCCCGGATCGATAAAGTTAGCGTCAGCGCCTGAGTCAATAAATACGTCTACAGGATGAGAGTGTTGCGCAGAGTGTAGCGTACCTTGAACTTGCAGGTGCTTTCCGGGTGCTGTGGAGGATCTTCTCGTCGCTGTCGGGCTCTGCCACACGGGGCACTGGGCGAGGTAATGGCCCTTCTCGGCACAGTAGATGCAGAGACGGTTGGCCAGCCACCAGTGCCTCTCTTCAGCCGTCAGTCTGGTGCAGTTCACCTGCATGGGTTCTTGGCCATCATCCTCCCTCAGAGGGAGAAATGGTGAGTGAGTTCGAGATGGGGCCCCCTTCCGGGATCTATCCCTCTCTCTCAGCTGGTTGTCCAGTCTGGTAGAAAAGGTGATTAATTCCTCCAGAGTAGTCGTCTCGTCTCGGACCGCGAGCTCGTCTTTCAGCCGTTCGTTGAGCCCCTGCAGGAAAGCCCCCTGAAGCGCGGGGTCGTTCCTGCTGCTTTCGATGGTGAGAATCCAGAATCGGATGGTGTACTCCACCACTGACTGTGAGCCTTGCCAAATACGTAGGAGCTGGGAGCTTGCCTCCTCCCCTTTTGCCGGACGATCGAAAACCTTCTTCATTTCTCGCATGAACTGATCTACCTGGGAGAATAATTCCGGGGTATGGGTAGCGACTGCTAGCACCCAGGACGAGGCTTGCTCCATTGAGTAGGCTCATAATGAAGGCAGTTTTAGCTTGATCAGTGGCGTATGTGAGCGGCTGCTGGCTGAAGACGAGTGAGCACTGGTGAAGGAATTGTGCGCAGGAGCCGATCGCACCCGAATACCTGGCTGGTGTGGGGATGAGAAGTTCTTGTTGTGCGGGGAGTATCACTGGCGCTGGTGCTGCTGCTGAAGCAGAAAGTGAAGGGTGAGGGGGCGGGGTCGCGGCAGCGAGGTGAGTGGCGACGGCGTCCATCCTTCCGCCGAGCTGCGCCAAGCTGGTGGTTATGTGCTGGAGATTGTCCATCATCTGATGCAAGGTGGCGTCGTGGCGTCCCAGCAGGGCGCCCTGGTCGGCTAGTGTCTGCCGAAGCTGTGCGGTCTCCACTGGGTCCATGTTTCAGGTCAGAAGATTCTGTTACGCCTGGGGTGTGTGCGTAGGACCCAGAGATGCAGGAGACCAAAAGAAAGTTCAAATGATTTATTAAACACTAGGGATAGTAAATTATGGGAATACTAAGTCAAGGGAACTGGTCGAGCACGAAGCAAGAACCAGGGGTCAAAGAGAAAGCCAAGGAGCAGAATCACAGGGAAAACAATCTTCTGACATCGGAGGGAAGCACGCTGCTCCTATTTATAGCTTGTATATTTGGACCAGGTAAGCTCTGCTTGGAACTCGCCTACCGGTAACTGCCACGCCCCTCGCCAGCGCCTGCAATGATTAAAGAAGAGTTAATTCCGCCAGCCAGCACAGACCATGACACAGAACTCCCAATACATATGTCGTGTGAAAGGTGTTTGAGGCTAGTGGAAAGAAGAGTAGGCTCCTCTGAGAGCAGTATCAACTTCATCCCAGAATGAAAATAAATTTAAAAATCTCCTTTGTGTTTACTATGATCGAAAGAAGAAGCAGGAAAATAAACACCAAGTTTTCTTTTCACCGCTTTTGACTTGCTGAATCCATGTTAAATTCACCCATCTCTTTAGTTTAATTATCCGTTTAACGAGTTCATGTTTCAGTTAATGATTGGTGATATTTTTGCTGTGAGAAAGTTTGTCACACCTGAGTTTGAGTGTGTATTTTGTTTATGCTGTGCGAGTGTGAGTGGTGGTGTATGAGCCTCTTTTTTGGGTTTCTGTTTTGTTCTTAATAATAAATCTTTTGTAAAAAATATTATTTTTATTGGTGACCTGGCAGCCTTATTGGATCATCCCAGTCATGTCCCGTGCCTATGCCACTCAGGGGTTCCTCTATTAAACTGCATTTTTACATTTATGCACCAAGGTATCATTGTATATATCTTTCCTAGTGGAATGAAATGGCTGTATTGCATGTGCAATATTATACTACAGTACATGTACCACTGCAATTCTTTGTTTATCAAGCAGTGGTTTTCTCGAAATGAATCTAATGGCTCCACACTTAATCCTGACCCTATGCAGTGAACTCGTTGCTTCTGTAAATGGCAGATAACTTTTTTCCAAGTGTCGATGGAAAGGACTCACCTCACCATTTCTTTGTGGCATTAAATTACTTCTAAATCTCCTTACTACACTTTCCTACACTGAAGAAAACTCAAATCAGGTTACTTGGAAGTGCTCATACAGCCTTGCCTTGCTGATCCTATAACCACAAGCACATCTTCGCGAGATCAGATCGATCAATGGATTTTTCATACCCTTGAAAAAGAAAGAGGTTGACATAGTTGTAGCTCTTGGTCAGAAAGTTACCCAGCACTCGGGTGGGGTAACCACAACGGATCTGATATGCTGACAGACCAAAGTAAATACACTTCACAAAGTACCACACCTGGGCCACTCGATTCTGGCTGAAACGCCTGCAAGAGAATGTAAAAGCAAGGTACACTATTAATTTACTTAATTCTGTAAAAGATGTATCGACATTATGATGTAAGAACACAACTTGTATGTTCATGAGCTGCAAACTAACCATTAAGATATCCAATACCTGTCTGTTATTCCAGGCAGGATGAAAAACATCCAAAAGTGGATACCGAACACCAGGATGACCTGAAATATCACTTTGCCCATGATGGTTTTACGCAGGTACAAGGCCCGGTCTACGACCATGGTACTGAACTGGATCAACACCATCACCAGGAACGGGCCTGGGACCTGATCTTCGGACAGCGATGATGTGATATCAGCTCCTCCCTGGTGTTTCTGAAAGGTACAAGATAAACAGAATTATGTGGAAGAATTAATAGAAGAGACTGACGAATTAACAGGAACTTGACAGAAATGTGGCCTCAGCCAACTGATACCTTCATTACAAGTAAAGGCATCGACCACACCCATCCACTCACCCAACCACACCTACTCACTTACCCAACCACACCCACTCACACACTCACCCACCCAACCACACCCACTCACCCACTCACTCACTCACAGCCAGGTCACATGGAGGCTGGAGCCTATCTCAGCTCATACGAGGCAAAGGTGAGATAAACAACCAGTCACACTCACACCTAGGGCCAATTTGGAACAGCAAATTAGCCTAATGTGCATATATTTGAGCAGTGGGAAGAAACCGAAGTAAGTAGAAAAAACCCATGAAAGCAGTGGGAGATCATGCCAACACCAAACAAAAAAAAAAATCTATGACCATGCCTGGGACTTGAACCCAGGACTTTCTTCTCATTATGCGGACATTCTTGCCACTACAATTTTAGCCATTTTTGGATATAGAATACTATCCATGCTGATATTAAAGGGGAAGGAGATAAGCAGAGGTGAACAAGCCAATCAGAATCCAGATTTTATGGTGTTTCTGGGGATAGTGTAAAAAATATAAAATGAACGAGTCTTTTGAAAGACAATGTGGAAAATTTGAAATACCCCAAAAGCTGCGAAACCGAAGACGATGATGATGAAATCAACGGTATCCGCCAGGAACATGAGGACGTAAACGTCAGTCACTGCGCTGTACTCCGGATGGATTAGGTTATAGAAGAACTGACGGATAGGAAAATAAATCCCTCTTCCTCTGACATGAACACAAAAAACGGATAGAAGGACCGTTTATCAGGGTGGATACTAAACCAAACGGATACTTTCAGTGATAATAAGCAGTAAAATCAAGTTTGTATTATTTATATGCAAGATACAATGAGAAACATGTTGCATTCATTTCTCCTAGTTATGTTCACTTTGGAACTGTGACTTACTTTTTGAGGAGAAAGACCTTGGCTTTTATGAGCTGCTCTCTGATTTTCTCCATGATGAGCTCTTTGCGGCTCTTGGGTTCCACTCCGACCTCGCTGCTGCCTGTACGGCTGCTGTTCCTTGTGCTCGTACTACCTGGGGTAAGCACAATACAGTATATTCAATTATACAGAGAGCGCATATATGTCACCTGGTCTGGGAAAACCTGGCACAAGTCAGAAACTCACTGGATGAGCAATGCATTGTTGATCAATCATGATCCAACTCAAAAAAAAACCCTTCATCATTTCACCAAACAGATAAAACATCACTAAATTATAGCACTCAAGGATTCCAATGAAAATTCACCAAAATTATGGCTTGCCATCATTAATCATTTGCTGAAACGTTTAATCCTAGTAGGGTCACACAGAAGCTGGACCCTCTCTGAGCAGACTCTGGGCAAAAATGGGGTACACCCTGAATAGCTCACCAGATTTAATACAGATCCAACATACACATATCCATTTATATGCACATTCACACATAGGGACAATTTGGAAACAGAAAATTAGCCTAATGCGCATGTATTTGGTAGGTGGGAGGAAACTGGAGAACTCAGAGGAAACCCATGCATAAGGAGAACAAGCAAACTTCACATAGAAATATGCAAGACCAGAACTTGAACACAGGACCATTGCTGTGAGGCGGATGTGTTAACCTTTATGCCTTTGTGCCACCCAAACATTCTATTAGTAGAACACAAGTAGCACTGTTCAAGGACACGCTCTAGAAGTGTCAAAATGACATCAAGTAAATGTCTCCTTCAGAAATGCAATTAGTACGAAAGTAAAACATAACTGTAATTATCATCCCTGAAATCAGCCCTCTCACCTCTCTTGGAACGTTGGGAGGAGTGGCGAGAAATGTATGAGCCGGCACTGGAGCTCTTGCGTCGCTGGTAGGTACGTTGTTCAGGTTGGCGCATGTGCACTTGCTGAGAGGATTCGAATTCCATCGCAGTTTCCAAGTTGAATTTCATGAAGCGAGGCGGTGAGCTCTTCCTGTTTGTCTCTGATGGGGTCACCACCGCCATTTTGTCTTCATCCTCTGACTCATCACGATGATGAGAGTCGTTTTTTTTTGTCTCGTTGGGGTCGTCCTCATCCCACAGACCATGGCACTGAAGATAAAATCAGTGGAGTTCAGGGAAATCATTTTATATATATATATATATATATATATATATATTCTGTTTTTTTTTTAACCCCCATTTTCTCACTAATTTACTCATATTCAATTCCCACCCATCAGGTATTTCCTTTCCTATCACACAACCACCATAAACCAGCAAGGGGTGAAAGCATGCACATGCCCCCTCCGTGACATGCTATGCTAGCCATCCGCCTCTTTTTCAGAGTGGGATGCATGTGTATTTGGTTGCGGTCTAACACGCTCAGAGGGAAAGCACAATCCGCCCCTCGAACAAATTAGCTCACAGATGTCCATGATTGCGTGGTGATCGCTGTAAGCAACTGGAGAGTGAGCGTATGCTGACCCTCATACCCGTGAGCGCTCGGACAATTAGCTCCCATGGATTCCCGGTCACGGACATCTGTGACATTAAACCAGATTCGAGCTTGCGATTATTCGGGTTAATAATCACGCACCTTGTTGATGCACTACTCGGAAGCCTCACTTATATTGATATTTTTTACAGTGTGGGTAGATTCTATAATATAATATTCAAGGGAATGAAAACAAATTTGAATAATCACCTTGAGGATTGAGCGATGAAAGAAGAGGGCAAGCAGCTGAATGAGGTCATAGTGCACGTAACCATCTTTTTTTTCTACCCCGATGATGTTAGGGGGGTGATAGGGCTTCTTTTTGTCCACCTCCAGGTTCTGGTTGAAGGGAAAAAAGCTGAACTGGAAGAAGTACTTGATGACGATGGTAACCTAAAGGAACAAGGTCAAGCTACGGTTCGTTACTTCCAGCAATTAAATCAGCTCATTAGTTCGCAAGACCTTAAAAGCTTATTTAGGTTGCAATATCATTGTAGAAAAAAAATTTGCCTCTGTATAAATGATAGCAGTCATCCAATATCGTTTGCTGGGCCGGGGAACAGACAGCATAGCCCACAGGAAGATGAGGACGGGCATCACCAGCGTGGCCAAGGAAGCTGAAATCATGTGGTTGAGGATCATTACCAGGTAGCAAACCATCTCAGAGTGAGCCACTAACAGGTTATAGAGAGCGTAGCATAGCTGCAGGCCCAGCGGCTGGGATTTGTAGAAGCGCTCCGAAGCGTCCAGCTCCTCGTCATAAAACATCCTGAGAAAAATGAAGGAAAATTAAAATTGGTTGAAAGTGATTTTCATGAAGCTGTACGCACATGCATTTACTTTCCCTCTATATGTCCAAACACTAGTGGTTTTTTTTTTAAACCTGGTTACCCACTTTTGTATCTCCCGCCCACAAAGTCCGTCCTTCTGTCACACTTTACCAGTAGTTTCCAAACATTTAATTGCTGCACAGAAAAGCAGGGGATTTCAAACTTGGTATGCGGGTTCACTACTGTGAGTGCTAGGATGAGTGTATTTGTGAGTGCCCTTGACCTACTTTTCAAGGTCACAGAGATAAAACTATATACAGTGGTACCTCACTTTACGAAAGTCTCACCAAACAAAAAGTGCAGGTTACAAAACGCATTTTCCTAAAATTTTTGTCTCTGGATACGAAACAAGTTCACGTTATGAAAGCGCCATCTTAAACATTCAAACCCGCCATTCAAACATTAAAACGCGTCATTCAAACAGTCAAACAATGCACGAGCTGCTCTCCCGTCAATGACGTTCAAACATCCCGCCCTGCTGGCCACCCACTGGCTAGGAGGGATGATGCAGCTACCTCCCACTGCCTATCTCCCAACATCACATCCTGCTGGCCTCCCATTGGCTAGGAGGGATGACGCAGCTCCCTCCCATTGGCTATTAGGAAGCTGCATCTACCATGATGCTTTTCGTGTAAAGGACAGAGTTACTGCTGTTTCATGCTTTATTTCTTGACTCAGGCTTTTAACCTTCCATAAACATTTGTAAGATTATAACTCTGCTAAGAAGACATGGTCAACACACGCACGCACACACAAGCGCACACACACATACGCATGTGATTCCCGGTGCGAGTGAGAAGAATAAACGGGCTTGAGTTATATCGCAAAGGAATATGGCCAAACCCGTCTACCACTGGTACAATAGTGAAGCAGAAGTAAGCCTTAAAAGGTTTGCTTTTATAATTTTTAAAGGGTTTAGGGGGTAGTATTGGGAGCCTTAGAACGACTCACACGTTTTACATGTAAAATGCAGTTCATCTTACGAAAAATGAAAGTTACGAAAAAGGTGCTGGAAAGGATTAATTTCGTAAAGTGAGCTCCCACTGTATTAGGTTTCCGGACATTTACTCGCCACGTGTTGAAGCTGGGGCTTGCAAACTTGCTGTGCTTGTTCTAAATTGGCGTATTATGAAATGTTCCTTTGGGAGAGAGCATCTGGACCTCTGAGGTGTATTTTTAAATCTGATTGTATACTCCACGTTTCCTTGAAGAATTTACTCCAAAAAGTTTAAGAACTTCTTCTTTATGAAGCTCATGGATATGTTTTATGATGTTCGGAGTCTCTCTCTCTCTCTCTCTCTCTCTCTCTCTCTCTCTCTCTCTCTCTCTCTATATATATATATATATATATATATATATATACACACATATATATATATATATATATATATATATATATATATATCTCTTCTTCTTTTACTTTCGGCTGCTCCCTTCAGGGGTCGCCACAGCAAATCATCCGCCTCCATCTCACCCTGTCCTCTGCATCTTCTTTTCTGACTCCAACGACCTTCATGTCTTCCTTCACCACATCCTTAAATCTCTTCTTTGGTCTTCCTCGAGGCCTTCTGCCTGGTAGTTCCAACCTCAGCATCCTACTGCCAATATACTCACTATCCCTCCTCTGTACATGTCCAAACCATCTCAATCTAGCCTCTCTGACTTTGTCTCCAAAACATCTTACATGGGCTGTCCCTCTGATATACTCATTTCTGATCCTATCCATCCTCGTTACTCCCAGAGAGAGCCTCAACATTTTCATCTCCGCGACCTCCAGCTCTGCCTCCTGCCTTTTCCTCAGCGCCACTGTTTCTAAGCCATACAACATCGCTGGCCTCACCACCGTCTTATACACTTTTCCCTTCATTCTTGCTGCCACTCTCCTATCGCACATCACACCGGACACTTTTCTCCAACCATTCCAGCCTGCCTGCACACGCTTCTTCACCTCTTTTCCACACACTCCATTGCTCTGGATTGTTGAGCCTAAGTACTTAAAATCCTCCACCTTCGTTATTTCTGTTCCCTGTAACATCACCATTCCTCCTGGGTCCTTCTCATTCACACACATGTATTCTGATTTTCTGAGGCTAACCTTCATTCTTCTCCTTTCCAGGGCATACCTCCACCTCTCTAGATTTTCCTGCACTTGTTCTCTGCTCTCACTACAGATCACAATGTCATCTGCAAACATCATAGTCCATGGAGATTCTTGTCTCACCTCGTCTGTCAGCCTGTCCATCACCATAGCAAACAAGAAGGGGCTCAGAGCTGACCCTTGATGCAGTCCCACCTCCACCTTGAACTCTTGTGACACCGACAGCACACCTCACCACTGTCTTACATCTCTCATACATGTCCTGCACCACTCTAACATACTTCTCTGCCACTCCAGACTTCCTCATGCAATACCACAGTTCTTCTCTTGGCACCCTGTCATATGCTTTTTCCAGATCAACAAAGGCACAATGTAGCTCCCTCTGACCTTCTCTGTACTTCTCTATTAACATCCTCAAAGCAAACATTGCATCTGTGGTGCTCTTTCTTGGCATGAAACCAAACTGTTGTTCACAAATGCTGACCTCTGCCCTTAGTCTAGCTTCCACTATTCTTTCCCAGAACTTCATTGTATGGCTCATCAACTTTATCCCTCTGTAGTTGCCGCAACTCTGCACGTCTCCCTTGTTCTTAAAAATGGTCACCAGCACACTTCTCCTCCACTCTTCCGGCATCTGCTCACTCTTTAGTACCTTGTTGAATGTTCTTGTCAGAAAATCTACTGCTACCTCTCCTAGACACTTCCATACCTCCACAGGTATGTCATCAGGACCAACTGCCTTTCCATTCTTCATCCTCTTCAATGCTCTTCTCACTTCACCCTTACTGATCTTTGCTACATCCTGCTTCTCAATGGTCACCTCTTCTACTCTTTTTTCTCTCTCATTTTCCTCATTCATCAGCTCTTCAAAGTACTCTTTCCATCTTCCCAGCACACTTCTGTCATCAGTCAATACATTTCCCTCTCTGTCCTTTATCAATCTAACTTGCTGCACGTCCTTCCCATCTCTATTTCGCTGCTGTGCCAACCTGTACAGATCATTTTCTCCCTCTTTACTGTCCAACCTATCATACAAGTCATCATACGCCCTCTGTTTGGCCTTAGCCACTGCTACTTTCGCCTTACGCTGTGTCTCCCTGTACTCCTGTTTACTCTCTTCGGTCCTCTCTATGTCCCACTTTTTCTTAGCTAACCTCTTCCTTTGTACACACTCCTGCACTTCCTCATTCCACCACCAAGTCTCCTTATCTACTTTCCTTCCAGAGGACACACCAAGTACTCTCCTACCTGTGTCCCTGATCACATTTGCTGTGGTTGTCCAGTTATTTGGAAGCATTTCCTGGCCACCCAAAGCCTGCTTCAACTCCTCTTTGAAGACAACACGACACTCTTCCTTTTTCAACTTCCACCACTTTGTCTTCTGCTCTGCCTTTGCCTTTTTCACCTTCCTCACCATCAGCGTCATCCTGCATACCACCATCCTATGCTGTTTGGCAACACTCTCACCCACTACTACTTTGCAGTCACTGACTTCCTTCAAATTACATCACCTACACAAGATGTAGTCTACCTGTGTGCTCCTACCGCCGCTTTTATAAGTCACCTTATGCTCCTGTTTCTTCTGGAAGAAAGTATTCACCATAGCCATTTCCATCCTTTTTGAAAAATCTACCAACATCTGTCCTTCTGCGTTCCTGTCCTGGATACCAAACCTGCCCATCACTTCCTCGTCCCCTCTGTTGCCTGCACCAACATGTCCATTGAAGTTTGCACTAATGACCACTCTTTCACCTCTAGGGGTACTCTGCATCACTTCATCTAAGTCACTCCAGAATCTCTCCTTCTCTTCTAGCTCACATCCTGCCTGTGGGGCATAAGCACTAACAACATTGAGCATTACACTTTCAATTTCTAACTTGAGACTCATCACTCTGTCTGACACTCTTTTCACTTTTAGAACATTCCAGACAAACTCCTTCAAGATGACTCCTACTCCATTTCCCTTCCCATCCACATCATGATAAAATAGCTTGAACCCTGCTCCTAAACTTTTAGCTTTGCTACCTTTCCACCTGGTCTCCTGAATACACAGTATGTCCACCTTCCTCCTCTGCATCATGTCAGCCAGCTCTCTACCTTTTCTTTGCATAGTTCCAACATTCAAAGTCCCCACTCTCAGTCCTAGACTCATGCCTTTCCTCTTCTCTCTCTGCCTACGGACACGCCTCCCACCTCTCCTTCTTCGACGTCTTTGACCAACAGTAGTCCAATTTCCATCAGCACCCTGTTGATTGACAGCACTGATGGTGGTCGTTGTTAACCCGGGCCTCGACCGATCTGGTATGGGGGTAATACTTCTGATTTGCATCATAAAAGTTTGGCATTGGTTTTACATCGGATGCCCTTCCTGACACAACCCTCTGCATTTCTCTGGGCTTGGGACCGGCATGAGGGGGGGAGACACTGGTTAGTGCCCCCCCCCCCCACCTCATGGCTGCATTTTATATATATATATATATATATATATATAAAATGATAAATATTTGTACCCATTCATGGACCTGTCTCTATGTTCCAACAGCCTAGTGGTCCAAAAGTCCTGCCCATATAAAATCGGCACGTTGCGTAAGTTCTGGGGTTAGGACTTTTTGACCAATAAGCTTTAGGCAGTGGTGGCCTGGTGGTAAAGGTGCTGGCTAACTGATCCTAAGGTTGGGCGTTCAAGCCCCATTCTCAACGTGTTGCCACTGTCCCGCCAGTGCAGCTAACTGGGTTATCAAAGGCCGGCCGTGTCTCTCACTGTCTATGGTGTGAGGTTCATGTAAAAGAACCATTGCTGACTTTCAACAAGAGTAGCTGCATAGCTGTCAGCGTGTTTCTGCCCTGTGATGGCCTGACGAGCTGTCCAGGGTGTACTCTGCCCTTGCCTGGAGTCGACTGGGATGGGCGCCAGCCTCCCTAAGACCCTAATTAGGATTCAGCAGTTACAGAAAATGAACTGAACTTAACATCAATTGGTAGAACTAACGAAGCTTCTTGGATTTTATGGATATTTCCCAGATATTGTAATAATGTGCTTTTGGAAATCTTACTTGTTAAGCAGTAGCTCGCTAGCCGTGAGCTCAGTGGTTTGTGAGGGCAGCAGTGCATCGTCTGACAATAAATCTGATCTGCTGTCTGAGGTCATCAGCATGAGCTGCTTCTCCTCATCACTCTCCGCCGAGTCAACTGAGAGACGATCGAAGCTCACTGCTTTGCTATAGCTGGGTGGAACATCTGCGTCCGATGTGTTAGGGACATCCGTGTCTGGGGTGAAAAGCTGACCACACGTCCTCTCTGCTGGCAAGAGCTCTGGCCCGGAGGACTCGCCATCATCCTTCCCATGGCTTTTCACTTCACCATCATCCTCTTGCCTACTCTGCTCTCCTTCTTCTTCTTCTTCTTCTTGTTCTTCTTTTTCTTCTTCTTCTCCTTCTTCATCTTCATGATCTTCAGGTTCCTCTCCCTTTTCTTTAGGTTTTTCATCGTCAAACTCCAACTTAACATTGTCTAAATCAGGCTCAGTGGAGCTCCAGGGGCCCGGTTCTGTTTCCTCAACATGTTCAGGTCTTTCGGGACAGTGAGGTAGTTGCTCTTGCTCATCCTCCACTTCATCAATGGTGTCGTTGGTACCTTGCCGTGAGAATAACGTGATGCACTGAGTGACCTCGCTGTTGAAAACACAGACAACCAATGGTAAACTCGGGCTGTTTTCATGCTTGGATGATCAGGGTCGGGGTTCACATGGCTGTTTTAGTAATTGAGAGACGTGCGCATTCATTTCCTGTCTCAGAGGCCTATTTTCACCAAACTGTATTCTACAATGCATTGTTTCACTTTCCCCTGATCTGTAAACATCTGTTTGTTGAATTTTAATCAAATTTGAGTTAAAACAATATTTTGACAAGTGAGGTTTTGCACCATAATTTTTTGCCCTGTCATTGCTGACGGCACAGTGCTGATGGACAGGAAGCTCTGCTCTGAGGTTACATTCACTCTGTGACATTAGGCTTGATTTGTTCCAGCGATGAGCAAGTACTAAAAGCCATGCAGAGTGCTTTTAATTTCTTAATCTGTTGTGACGAGCCATACTTTCATATTCTACCGGGTCCTCGGTTTGTTTCTCTGTGGGGTTAGCATGTTCTCACCATGCAAGCATGGACACATGCGCTTTATGCTAATTTATTGTTTTAAATTGCCCCAGGTATGAGTGTGAGTGTAACTGGTGGGAGGTTTTTTTTGGCCCTGTGCTTGTCTGGCGAGCTGTTCAGGGAGTACCCCATCTTCGCCGTGTGTCCTGTCTCCTTATGGCACGAATCGGAGTGAGTGAGTGCTCATTGATAAACATATGGATTTTATGCCGATATCAATAGTTGGATATGTAGAGGTTATTAAAGCTCCAATTAATGTGAGGTTACTTATAAAGGGCAGTGGTGGCCTGGTGGTGAAGCTGCTGGATCACTGATCCCAAGGTTGGGGGTTCAAGCCCCACTCTCAATGGGTTGTCACTGCCCCCACCAAGTGCAGCTAACTGGGTTATCAAAGGATGGCCATGTCTCTCACTGTCTATGGTGAGAGCTTCATGTAAAAGAACCATTGCTGACTTTCAACAAGAGGAGCTGCATAACTGTCAGCGTGTTTCCACCCTGCGATGGCCTGGCGAGCGGTTCAGGGTATACTCTGCCCTCACCCAGAGTCGGCTGAGATGGGCGCCAGCCTTCCCGCGACACTAATTAGGATTAAGGGGTTCAGAAAATCAAATGAATGAATGAAGGTTATTTATATACTGACGTGGAGCTCTTCCAAGAAGGCTGCTCTCATGTATCCTTGCTAATCACCCCTGAATGCACAAAAAAAAGAGAAAATTAAGAGGGTGTACCAGAAGAATTTCTGGTTCCAATGAGCATCAAGGGACGAGGACATGACAATAAGGGTTTTGAGATGTAACCATAAGGTCTACTGTGATGATATCCCTAGACTCTATAGTGCACATTCTGTCTATAGGTCTGTTGAGCAATATCCACCTCACCGTGAAACCATATTTATTATTATATTATAACATAATAATATATAATACTTAATATATTTATAATAATTTTATATACAAGTAATAAAAAATATATACAGTAATATAATAAAAAAATGTACAATAATATATTATTATAATGTTATATTATATGGTTATAGTGTGAAAGTGATTTGGACCTGGAAACGTTGCTGCTGCCACTGTCTCCAGAGGAGTTGGACACATCCACGTTGTACATTTTGCGCAGTTTGGGCCGAGCACGTTCGCTGGTTTTCGGCACATGTTGAGAAACATCGTCCAGGTCATCCAGTGTGGATTCGCGGGAAAAAAGCATGGTGGCCTCTGTGAATGCACTGAATGGAGATGGATGGAGATGTGGAGGAATAAATAAATGAATGAATGGAATAATAATAATAATAATAATAATAATAATAATAATATGATGATGATGATGATGATGATGATGATGATGATGATGACATTTCCTCACTAACATAAAAAATATATATATCCATGCTGTTTCCCTGAGGTGTATCATAATTCTACAAACAATGTGAAATAAAAAAGAAAATAAAGAAGATTCAATTATACCAACACGATATTATGTGGATGACATGGTGGTGTAGTGGTTTGCACAGTAAAAAGGCCGGGGTTCAAATCCCAGGCTTGGTGTGGGGTTTGCAGTTTCTCTCCATGCTTGCGTTGCTCTCCTCTTGGTGTTCCACTTTTCTCTGACAGTTCGAAGACATAAAAACTAGAATACCAGGCTGTTCCAAATTGCCCCTAGATGTGAATGTGAGTGTGAATGGTTGGGTGTGTGTTGGCCCTGTGATGTACTGCTGAGCTGTTCACCCCGTCTTCGACATGCGTCGGCTGAGATAGGCTTCAGCCTCCAGTGGTCTGGTACTTTAATGAATAAATAAATGAAGATAGGATTATGTGTTCAGGGTGCACCTCGTGGCTCTGCTGGGATTCGGCATGGAAAATGGATAGATGGATGAATATTACTTTGCTCATGAAATGAACAATGTGATGCAATGCCGTAACGAATGTTGTGCCTTTGAGCTTGTCAGTATAAGACCGAAATAGGAGCCATTCCAAGGTCTCTATATTGTTCTGTGATCGCGGATCAATGCGCACGAATATCAACACGAACACGCTCACGTATACCTGGAGATGCTGTCTCGGGATGCAGCGGAGTCCTGGCTCTCTAACGTGTATCCTCTGCATCTGCGCCGATGCTTCTGAGACCCTGACATCGAGTCCTCCTCACTGATCTGATCCAATCCAGACTCGCGAGACACATTCAGACGCATCTGCTTTTGGTAGTACACATGGATGCTCTCACGTGATGGCACGTTGCCCTGAGATCAGAGGAAAGGTGAGTTTCTGCTAAGAAGATTAAATTCATATGTTGAAATAAACAAAATAACTCTGAGACCACAGGGATCACTTCATTAACTTTTTATTATTTCAAAAAAGACATTTCACTGGAAATATTTATAGACTTCAATCTGTGTGTGTGTGTGTGTGTGTGTGTGTGTGTGTGTGTGTGTGTGTGTGTTCCACACCTTCTTGACCTCTCTGGTAAGCATGCAGCGTTCGATGCGCAGTACAGTGGATATATCGATGTACTCTCTACAGATGCCGTTGATCCACGTGGTGAGACTCTCCAGTGTTGTGAGGAACAAAACCCACGTAAACTTAATGATGTTAAAAACCCTTTTAATGATGTTATCTGTTAATAAAAAAAAAGAAATCATTTACACAGATATTTAGATTTTTAGAAATTTACACTTAATCCTATTATTAGAGTCACAGTGAGGCCGGAGCCTACTTCAACCAACTCTGGGTGAAGGCAGACCTTCATAGGGCAACTCACACAGCCATTCACATTCAGACATGATTTGTTGGAACAGTCAATTATCCCAGTATGCATTTCTTTAGACTGTGGATGGAAACCCACCAAATTACAAGGAGAACATGAAAACTCCACACAGAAATATCGTCACAGAGCCCAGGACTCGAACCCAGAACCTTCTTGCTGTGAGGCAGATGTGCGAGTCACTACACCACCATGACAACCAGCTTTTAAAGAGAGATTCGTAATAGCTACCTGGTTCATCCTTCTTCTCCTCTTCTGAGTTATGTTGTTCATCATCTCCTATCTCAATTGCCACTTGACCTAGTCTCACACACACACACACACACACACACACACACACACACACACACACACACCAGACTATGTACAATGTACTGTATTCCGTACTATGTTTATATAAAATTTGTATTGATCTACCTTCCTCCCTGTTTTTCTGATGTTTACGCCCTCTTCTGTATCTTTTCCAGAAATGCCGTCGCTTCCCACCCCGCTCCTTCAGGGCGGTTTTGGAGTCTGTGACCCATGCTTGGTACAAAAACTGCACAGCAACGAAACTCACAATCACGTCATTGCAATTGCTTTATATCAGAGGTCACCAACATGGGTCGCCTGCGGGCCTGTTCACTGCTATTTTTAGAACAGGCTCCATAGCGCCACTCTCCATTGAGCTGCATCTAATTTTTTTGATATTTTTTAATCAAATCAATATCTTCACATAGATGAATATCATTAATTATTAATAACATCATATAATTAAAGGTAAATTGAGCAAATTAGTTATTTCTGAAGTGTGTATCGACCTAGTGGCCCTTCACATTAATTGGTACCCAGGAGGTTGCTCTCAGTTTCAAAAAGGTTGGTGACCCCAGCTTTATATACTGAAGTTGAAACACTTCCTGCATATTTGAATGTTTTCCCTGCACTAATGAAACCAGTTCGACTCAAGAATTGTTATTAATTGGGTAAAAAAAAAACATTCAAATGTGCAGGACAGGGGTTCAGATTTAGAACGTGAGAACCTTAGACATCTACACACACACAAGCTTTAAAGGAGCCCATTCACTCGTGAATATCTGATGCGTTTTATCTTCTATAATCAGTCCATTTTTTATGAATATAAAGGTTTCCTAGTGAAATCACACCCGCTTGAGTGTTAGTATCTCATATTCACCTGTTCTACATCTTGTTTTGTTTCTGTATCGGGTTACAATAACAATACCACCTGAACAGAGGAACAATCTTTTGCATGCGTAACTTGCTGTTGCAACACTGAATCCAAGATGACGTAGAAGCAAGTGTGCAAGATGAGATGTTAAGAAAGAGATATACGCAGGCATGAAAATCCATGAGAATTAAAAAAAAAAGAAAAAAAAAAAGACAGCAAATAATATTCTGGTACAGGGATACTCACATACAGGAGGAAGCAAATGGTTTCAGAAAGACATTCACAATTTTTTTCCAGGAGCTACCAGTGTATATATGTACACAGGCATTCCTCACTTTCCGCGGTTAATTCGGACCGAGATTACCCTGCGACCACCAAATTCCGTGAAGTACGATCAACCCCCCTGACTGACGTGCAAGTACATGTATATGTGTATATAATATCAATAAATACATTGTCTATATATATATATATATATATATATATATATATATATATATATATATATATATATATATATACACACACACACAGGCACTCCCCAACTTACGTTCACCCGTTTTACGTTTTATTTTTTTTTAAAGTCAAATTTTTAGTTTAGACATACCTACGTAGTACGCTGATGTAATGACACAATGACGCTGGGTCCATTGTTGTCAAACGACAGACTGAACGTGCCCTTCCTTCTTCCCAGTTCAGTTATATATATATAAGTGCAGCTAACTGGGTTATCAAAGGCGGGCCATGTCTCTCACTGTCTATGGTGAGAGGCATGTAAAAGAACCATTGCTGACTTTCGTAAAGAGTAGCTGCAAAGTCGTCAGCATGTTTCTGTCCCTTGCTAAAGGGTTGTGACAGGAAGGGCATCCGACGTAAAAACCTCTGCCAAAATCAAAAACGTGCGAATCAGATGATTCGCTGTGGCGACTCCTGAGTAAAAGGGAAAATGCCGAAAGGAAGACAGACATATATATATATCTCAGTTATATAGCATGTTACCCTTGTGTTAAGATGTCGTCTCTGTGATCTTTGTGTTTACACTGTTTTGCGGACTTTTGTAACCCTAAGCAAATATGGTTGATCAGAGGCGTAATCCTACCATGGATGCAAGTCTCATACACAGAGATGAATTAACTATCTCCTTGGATCGGCGCAATCCATCATGCATACTCAGTTAAGCAAAGAGAGACAACATCTTTACACAAGGTAACATGCTATATAACTGATTGATTATATATATATATATATATATATATATATAAAAGCATATTTTAGCGTATGTAATATGATACATAGGGTTTTACTTCTGGTTGATCATTCGCGCCAGTAATATGATATATGGGGATTTACTTCCGGGTACAGAACTCGTGGATTATCTTGATTTGTGGGAGGGGCCGGAACCAAACTCCCGTGAATAATAAGAGCCTACTGTACTTCCATTTGTTTGGTTTGTAATGATGTCTAATGCACAGTGGGCAGATTATGCAGACTAGTCACAAGACATCCAGTACACAAACCCGGGATGGTGATGATGATGGAGATGATGATGATGATGATGATAAAGATGATGTCATGGAAAATGCATGCCAGCTACCATGATTCGGGCAGTTCATTAAATAAACAAATTTCATTCCAGATTTCAACCAAAACTTTTTTATTCCATGTTGCATCATCTGTAAAAAAAATCTTTTATAGCTTCTAGGACCTTAAACGCATTTATTCAGCAACATGGAATGAAAAGGAAAAAGCATCCAATAGACACAAACCATAACCAAACACAACAAAGCAGACACACACAGCATGACCTTTAAGTGATACCTTGGCTGCCCTGATAAGATACTGAAGGATGGTTTTGGGCAGTTTTAATATAGACCTGGGCAAAGCCAGGACGGCTGAGGCAAACTTTCCAATCGCTCGCTGAGGGAGAAAAATAGAGGCAGCCATAGTCAGAAGGAACATGTGGAAATGAGTTGAGGACTACAAGACAAACTATAGAGTACCACAGGGAACTGTTTACTGTTTAGTACAAGGAGTATGCAGGTCTGAATACCAGCTACAAATTAGTGATAAAATGTAAAAAACTTTCCCAAAAACAAACACCCCCCCTCCAATACTTAAAACTGAGGTTGATAATCTCAAAAGCGCGATAAATTTGAAAGTGCCATCTTTTTAGGACTCCAGTTAAACCCACCAAATCACCCCCCCCCACACACACACCAACCCCCCATATGCCCAGGCTAGGCTCTAAACTCCTGCTTCCCCCTGTTCCTGCATTGAAAGGAAATTCACAGGTGGTGGTGGTAGCTCAGTTATTAAGGCTTTGGGTTACAGATTAAAGGGTTGGTGGTTCAAGCCCCAGTACCACCATGCTGCCACCATTGGGCCCTTAACCCTCAACTGCTCAGATGTATAAATGAGACAAAAAAGTAAGTGGATTTTGGATAATGGTGTCTGCTTAAATACAATTTAAATTTAATGGAGACCCCGGAAGCATTTGATTGGATATTCTCCAGCAGACCACGAGGCCATTGGCCAGGGTTTTTACAGGATTACAGTGGCCACAGGGGATGGATTTCTTTATGATCTCATGAGTTATTGATTGCTGTCAGGGTGTAAAGACAATTTTAACCAAAAATATCAGTTAGCTTATACAGATAAAGAGTTACCAATCCTACCTTTAATGCTGTCAAACTTACGTGTCAGAAGATGATGAAATATTTTCTGTTGATCTGTCGGATAGCCCTTATTCTAATATGTCATCATTTCTATGTACAGTATGTTACGTTATACAAAGATATTTTGAAAACTTGTGAAAATCCTGATGTCTGGATGTTTTTGGTCGGAGTCTCCAGTATCAGTGTTTTGTGGTAATATGAGGTAAATCTATAACTTTTTTCAAATGTTTTCAGGCCTTTTTTTAGATCCCGCCCACCAAGTGGCGCTCTAGGAATGGGTTCCATCTGTTCATCTGTGTGTCACACTTTAGTTTCCAAAGCTTTACTTGTCATACGGGGAAGTGGTGGCCTGGTGGTAATGGTGCTGGATCAATGATCCTAAGGTTAGGAGTTCAAGCCCCACTCTCCACGAATGGTCACTGTCCCCCCAGTGCACTAACTGGGTTATCAAAGGCTGGCCATGTCTCTCACTGTCTATGGCGTGAGATTCAGTAAAAGAATCATTGCTGGCTTTTGACAAGAGTTGCTGCATAGCCATCAGTATATTCTGCCCTGGGATGGACTGACGAGCTGTCCAAGGTGTACTCTGATATCGCCCGGAGTCGGCTGGGATGGGCACCAGCCTCCCTGCGACCGTAATTAGGATTAAGTGGTTACAGAAATGGACTTTCCGTGCACTGAAGCTGGGGCTTTCAAAGTTGGTATGCTTGCTCAATACTATGAATATAAGCATGAAGCGGTGTGAGTGACCTTGACCCACTTTTCAAGGTCACAGATGCAAAACTGTGTGAGGTTTCTGGACATGCAGTTCTCTACAAAGCTCAGGCTTTCAAACTTGCTGCGCATGTTGCATATTATGAAATAATGGTATCGGCAGGAGCATTTGAACCCTGTGGTCTATTTTTATTTCTTGTATCAAGTGTACATGTTTTTATTTTTAAATAACTTGTTTCACAGATGTTCTAATATCTTGACTATAAAAAAATAGATAAATAAATTCAGAACATAATGTCGGTGGGAACATTACAGCGATCATGCTACAGTACGAGGCTAACGATTAGCTTCTGTTGTGCTGGTATTAAACAGCATCACTCCTGCACTGTACAACCAAAATCCTATCACCTGGAATGCAGATTTCCTGTGAGGTTCCTCATCTTTTTTATCTTCTTCCTCCTCCTCCTCTTCGCTGTCAGTCTCAAACAGGTAGTAGTCTCCACTCCTCACCACTAAAAGAAAGAAAAAGTGCGAATAGTCATTCGCTCTATAGCCCAAGCCGCTCAGTAAGCGTGTAGGAGTTTAAATTTTAAAATTTTTAAATCCACAGAGGTAGAAAGATTACAATGCATGAATTCCTGACTGAGGAACCAGTGTACACTGGATCTGATCCTCGATCCCGACATACCACAATATTAAAAAAAAAAAAAAATCTGGTTATTGTCAAGATGTTAATGAGACTACACAACAGACATGAACATGTTAAAGCAAGTGAGACAAGCTGAAAGACTTTAGGACAGAGACAGAGCTTAGGACAGCTTAGGACAGAGTCGAGACAGAGCCTGAATACTAAAGATGGTTCCATTGCTTTATGTACCAGATATGAATCAAACAGCTCCCACTAACTAACCCAGAGTGATAGTTACAAAAATGAAGCAGGGATGGGTAACGGTTCGAAATTAAAACAGACCAGAAACATTTGATCCCCTGTGTCCTGTCCTGTTTGCACTGTAGGACAGGAACTGGAGTAGGGAAAACTGCCTTGTGTCCTTGAACAGAACAGCCACAATGGACAGGGTTAGGGTGGGAGTGTTGAAATAGGAGCATGAACAAAAAGCCATGAGCATGTAAAAAGAAAATCGACTTCTGTGGATAAAGGACAGAAATAACAAAAGCAAACTAGACCGGCACAGAACAGAGATGAACTGCTCAGCCTGATGCAGGATTAGGCTTTAATTAACACATTTATTAATTTATTCAAAAAGGTACAGTATGTAAGATTTGGCGGTATCTACCAATGAGGTTCCAAATTGCAACTAACCAATATGTCATTCCCGGCTCCTCCCTCTTAAACACTGTGCGGTTCGGAGATAACGTAAAAGAAAACAACAATCCAAGATGGCCTCCATGAGAGGGGACCCGCTCCCCATGCACAGGTAAACAGGTTATTGTAAGGTTCTATAACCTCCACGACTTGTATTTTTTAATGAAAATAGATGAGCGATTTCCTTTCGGCTTTTCCCCTTTTTCAGGGGTCGCCACAACGAATGATTCGCATGTTTGATTTGGCGTAGGTTTTTACGTCGGATGCCCTTCCTGACACAACCCTTTAGCAAGGGACAGAAACACGCTGACGGCTATGCAGCTGCTCTTTACGAAAGTCAATAATGGTTCTTTTACATGAATCTCTCACCATAGACAGTGACAGACATGGCCGGCCTTTGATAACCCAGTTAGCTGCACTGGGGGAGTTAGCTGCACTGGGGGCATATGATAGGTGAACGAAAGCTTATTTATTGATGCTGTAATTAATTTTGTCTAAAAGATCCTCCAAAAATGTTACACACTGTACACTTAACATAACCATGAAAAAAATAACAAATAATTTTTAATGGGGATACCTTTTAAAAGTGCTGATTGAATTTTCTCCCCACGGTTGGTATCTTGCATTATAATAAAGAGACTTGGTTGCTAACCCAGAAGTAGAGTTAATACCAATGCCAATAATAATAATAATAATAATAATAATAATAATAACAATAATAATAATAAAGTGTTTTTAAATAAGCAGTCCAGACTGGGCAGTTCATTTTCAGATGTCTCTGTGAAAGAGAGAGTCCCCAGCCATTAAAAAAAAAAAAAAATTTTTAAAGGAAACCAGACTGGGAAAATGGACTCTCTATTTCTCTGAATGAAGGTGAATTAAATTGAAACCACGGCAGAGATTCACAGCTGTGGGCTCTCGGGACCAGGCCAATTGTTTAATTCACTGTTATCAGTCCAAGCCAAAGACCCAGTACCACCCAGGTATTAGCATTTCTTCCTTTCCTCAGATGCAATGCAGTACATATCTATTTAAGGCTTTGAGGATTTCCAGGCTAAACATGAATTTTAAAGTAACTTCAATGACTTTCTTAGATTTTATATCTTTCAATGCCACATGGAGAGTCTTGCACAGATTTTCACCCTCATTGAACAATTCTGCATCTTTACAGTGTTAGAACCCAGAACTGGAATTGACTTCATTGAGATTTTTACCATTATCTATCCAATATCTCCAACATTTAAAAGGTACAGTACAAAATAATTTGCTCTTACACAGTAGAGTACTTCAAGCCCCTTGACAAACAACCTGCAACAACCTTTTTTGTTGTTTTGTTCATAATTAGTGGGACAGCACATGGGATTGAAATCAGTTTGGTAGAGGCGGATTTGAAAGTTGTGTAGTTGCCTTCTCATGTTAAATATGTGTTGTAAGCACGTGATGGGAAACCACATCTGTTCTAGAAGTCAAACTCTACACTGTTCAAACGAAAGTGATATTGTCACAAGACAAAAATGTCTGTGATACTTTATGACAACTGCCGTATAAGGAGATCCAGTGGATTTAATGTGGATCAATCATTAGGACTATTGTAAGTATACCGTACTATTATGAGCACATCAAACAATGTTCCAGGGCATCACATAGCAGACCATGGAAATGGAGCCGATGTTGAGATTTACCTAAACTCTCTCACTTATTTGGAGAGGCTGAAGCCTATTTCGACCAACAGTGGGCAAAGGTGATGTGCACTCTGAACAGCTCACTAGAGCATTACAGGGCCCACACATAACCATTCATACTCACATTCAAATGAATGTGGATGTCTTTAGACTGTGGAGGAAACCAAAGTGCCAGGAGAATCCTATGTAAGAACGAGAAAGACTATGAAACTTTCACAAGAGATACCTGAGCAAAGGAATTCACCACAGGAAAGTCTTGCTATCAGGACCAAATTTTTCTCAAGTTCTTTCAATTTGAGAGGCAACTATTGAGGAACACTCATTGGTGTAGTGCCAGGACATACAGCTTTCTGCAGATCTTGGAAACGTGTGTAGAATGTATGACGGCATGAAGAAGGCTTTTGGTCCCAGGGCCATCAAGACCGCCCCACTCAAATCAGCTGCAGGTGATGTCATCAAGAATTGTGGCAAACAAATGGAGAGATGGGCTGAGCACTACCAAGAGCTCTACTCGAGAGAAACCACCATCTCAACCATGGCCCTTGAGAACATCCCTCCACTGTCTGTTATGGATGAGCTTGACGCTCCACCCACCATTGAGCAGCTCAGCAAGGCGATAGACTCCATCTCAAGTGGCAAGGCTCCCGGCAGTGACAACATTCAGCCTGAAATTGTCAAAACCGCAAAAGGAGAGCTCGCTCTTGAAACACCTCCATGAGCTCCTGCTGCAGTGCTGAGAGGAAGGGGCTGTTCCCCAAGACATGCATGATGCCAAAATCACCACCTCTACAAGAACAAGGGGGAGCGAAGCGAGTGCAACAACTATCATGGTATCTCACTCCTAAGCATAGTTGGCAAAGCCTTTGCCCGTGTCATCCTCAACAGGCTACAACTACTTGCTGAACGCGTGTATCCAGAGGCGCAGTGTGGATTCAGAGCAGCCAGGTCAACCATAGATATGGTCTTCTCTGTGAGGCAGCTGCAACAGAAGTGCCGGGAGCAGAGACAACCCCTCTATTTGGCCTTCATCGACCTGGCCAAAGCTTTTGACTTGGTCAGCTGGGATGGACTGTTTGAACTCCTCCAGCGAATTGGATATCCCCCCCAAGCTTTTGAGCATGATCAAGTCGGTCCACTAGGACAAGAATGGTATTATCCAGTTTGATGGATCATCCTAAGTCCCTTTCCTGATCAAAGAACGGTGTGAAGCAGGGTTGTGTCCTTACTCCAACCCTTTTTGGCATCTTTTTTTCCCTGCTACGCCTTCTGGGACTCTGAAGATGGTGCCTTCCTCCATGCCAGAAACGACGGAGGCCTCTTTAACCTGGCATGCCTCAGAGCAAAGACCAAGGTACGGAGCATACTCATCAGGGAGCTGCTCTTTGCTGATGATGCTGGTCTTGTTTCCCACACCGATGAAGTGCTCCAGCATCTCATCAACTGCTTTGCTGGTGCCTACTCTGAGTTTGGCCTCACCATCAACCTTAAGACCAAGGTCATGGGCCAGGATGTCAACAGTGCTCCCAGTATCAACATCGGTGACCAACACCCTTGAGGTGCTGGAAAAGTTCACCAACCTCAGATTGATAATTTCCAGCAACCTCTCTCTAGACGCTGAACTGAACGCCCATATCGGCAAGGCATCAACAGTGATGGCCCATCTGGTGAAGCGAGTCTGGGACTACTATGTTAAACACCAACACCAAGATAAGAGTCTACAAGGCCTGCGCACTGAGTACCCTCCTTTATAGCAGTGGAGCATGGCCCCCCCTGTCCTCCTGCCAGGAACGCCGGCTAAACGTTTTCCACTAACGTTGCCGCAGACTACTGGGCATAATTTGGCAGGACCGTGTCTCCAACATTGATGTCCTGGCTAGAGCATATGTGCCCAGTATGTTTGCCATCCTGACCCAGAGATGCTTGCGCTGGCTTGACCACGTCACCCGAATGGATAAGAGCCACATCTCCAAAGATTACTGCACGGGGAGCTGGCTACTGGAGCCAGGTCATATGGACGCCCAGCTCTCAGGTTCAAGAATGTCTGCAAGTGTGACCTCAAGGCCGGAGGCATCAACCTCTCCGACCTGGAGATAGCCGCCTCCGACCGCTCCGACTGGCAGACCACCACCCAGGATGTCATCAGGACAGCAGAGGAGAGAAGAGACACCCGCTGGGGGGGAGAAGAGACTCCCACCACACTGCGAGGACTTCATTTGCCGCTGCAGCTCCATGACCGAAGATCCACGGCACAAAATCCTCCCATGATCTTTTGAGATCGACGGAGCCAACAGCATTGAGGAACAGTGATCTGTAAATTATATTGAGATCATGTGACACTATTGACACAAATGTGGTGCCCATTCTACTACTATTTAGAAACTGGGAAGTGGTGGTCCAGTGGTTGGGTGCCAGAAACCCAAGGTCCAGGGTTCAAGCCCCACTATCAATGGTTGCCACTGCAGTCCTCCCAGTTCAGCTTACTGGGTTATCAAAGGCCGACCATGACCCTCACTTTTTCTGGTAATAGAGCCCATGTTGACTTTCGGAAATTGCAGCCATAAAGCTGTCAGTGTGTTTCTGCCTATGATGGATTGACAAGCTATCCACTGTGTACTCGGTCCCCAGCCAGAGTTGACTGAGATATGTGCCAGCCTCCTTGCAACCCTAATTAGGATTAAGCGGTTCAGAAAATTAATTAAATAAATGTTAGTAAACATTTTAAACATTTATTGCTTCCTCAACTTAAATTTTATACCCATTTATTTATTGTGTGTGGAAAATGCGGACACATTATCCTGACTGAGAATTTCAGGTCAAGGATGTTACACTACAAAATGCAGAAAAGTTTCAGGTTGGAAAATGTAGACACTGTACTTGCAAAAGTTAAGAAGTCGCTAGAATTATTGGCAGCTTTCAAGAGAATTTTCAAATTGATTGTATATATTAAATATCACACAAAAAAAATCAAATTACTATTCAAACGCTTACAAAAAATATAATATTTTTTCTTTAGATAAGAACTTAGTCAATAAAAATAGCAATATATTCTCTCAAAATGTATATTTACGGCATTTGGCAGACTTCCAATTATCATATTTATGCAACTTGAGCAATCGAGGGTTAAGGGCCTTGTTCAATTGTTATAGTATATATACTCACTCATTTACCAAACCGCTTACTCCTATTATGGTCACAGGGAGGCCGGAGCCCATCTCAGCCAAGATTGGGCAAAGATGAGGTATAACCTGAACATCTCACCAGACCAATGCAGGGCCAACACTTGCACACACTCACCCTTACATCCACATCTACAGACAATTTGGAATAGCCAATCAGCCAAATGTGCTTGTATTTGTACCATGGGAGGAAACCAGAGTACCACGAGGAAACTTTTACAAGCAGGAGGAGAAAATGCAGTCTACACACACAAAAAACAAACAAAAAAAAACAACTGAGCCTAGGACTCGGAACCCAGGCCTCTTTTACTGTGCTGACCACTACACCATCATGCCACTGCTAATCCTAATTTGGTTTAGTGAAATAGCTCTGATGGTCACTCACACACTCATTTGTTAAAGCGCTAAATTTTATCCAAGACTGGGCAAAATTGGGGTACACCCTGAAAAGACTCAACAGACCATCACAGGAAACACACACACACACACACGTACATATAGATAGGGTCAATTTGGAACAGCCGACTGGCCTAATGTGCATGTATTTGGATTGTCGGAGGAAACGGAGTACCCAGAGGAAATCCACACAAGTACGAGTAGAACAGGCAAACTCCCTCGCCAAGACCCAGACCTTCTTGCTGTGAAGCAGATGTGCTAGCCACTGCTCCACCATGCCGTCCCATTCATGAATCTTCAGTTTTCCAAAGCAAGTTCTAGATACCCATCCAGAACAAGGTAATATGGACTGGCTGCACAAATAAGCCCTTCCTAAAATATCACGAGAGGGGTCTGAGCATACCATCACTAGAAAGGTTCATCAAACATGTGGATTGCACGCTCTATAGCATCCACTGTGAGGTATGGATACAGGACATTGATGGTCTGCTGCCTCTGAGGATTGATGGCCACATTGTAAAATGATTTATTTTATTTTAATCTGAAGTTGTGTGAATTGAAGGAAATTTGTCAGGAAAATTGGCATCACTGGACATCTTGCGGAGACTAGAGTTGTGCATCGATCCTGGTATCCCGCAGGATGCAACAAACAAAGTCACACAGGTGGGAGGTCTTCATTTTCATGCGAGCATGAGCAAGTAGTCAGATATGAGGCTTGCAAGACAGACATGTTCATGCGCAGTGCATTTACAGCCTTCATTCATTCCTCCTTAGTAACTGCCTGGTCAGAGTCACTGCAGCGGAAATGGAGCTATTTTTTTTGTTTGTTTGTTTTATTTTGGGAAACACAAACCAAAGAATTGTATTTAAATTATAAAACAACAATAATTATTGCTTGAGTGGGATTTAAAAAAAAAAAAAAAAAAAAAAAACACACAAAGAAAAACAGTCCCGCGCACATCTCTAGTTGAGACCAACTATGGACTTGAGGGACATAGCTGAGGTTGAGGATTCATCAGAACCAGAATTCACACACCATGCGTGAATGCATCTCAATATCTGTCTGAAGAAAACTTTTATTTTGTACCTATGGTGTACACACAAATATTTCATAAATGGTGCCAGTAATTCTGGAGCTTCCGATAAGCCTTAAATAGATCCAGGAGAAGCATAAGGCCTGGGTGATTTGAGTTTGCTGATTGGTCGGTGTCAGAGCCCTGGTGCAGCATGGGAATCTTTTGAGTTCTGGTCAAGGACACAAGGAACACTTAGAGCAGAGAAAATTATGATAGTAAACCTACTGGAAGCATGGTCAACCCAAGGCCTCCACCACTGCTTTTTTTTGGCCTTGGCTTTCTCTTTCTCTGCTCCTACAATAAAATGGTGGCAAGATCATTAATATAACCGAATAATAATAATAAAATAAAATGTATCACATACAAGTAAGTGCATTTTCTTGTATTTATGGTGTAAAAAATTATAATGACACAGGATGAAGTATTGTTATTGCACACAGGCTTTATCACAAACAAAATTTCACTCTTGGTCTAAATCATCCACTTTAGCGGCTGGTCTACACCGGTTTAAACCTCAGCTGTGTTGGCATACCATCATCATCATCCTCTTCACCAGCATCGGGTGGAATTAGGGTCTGGCTGTCTGTAGACTCCTGGGTGAGGCTCAGCATGTTCTCCTTCCCTTTTTTAAACTTCTCTTGTCTGGTCTTAATGCGATCCATCCTGGGTTAAGGCAGGTCACATTCAGAAGATATGAGTCCATCATAACAACCTTACTCAAAATATTGGAATAACCTGGCTGCAGTTTTTACACAATTACGCATAAAGTTGCATTTCAACCATTGATGAAGTATATAAGTATTTAGTGGAACACACAGGAAGTGATTTGCAGTGGTCAGGGACATGATCGATGAAATGCGATGCAATTATGGTCCCATCCAATGAGAACTAAAACTCAGAATTGACTGACAGCTGAAGGGAAGGCAGCATTCAGAAGGCATTCGAACCACCTTGACTGACCTTGACTCTCTACACAGGGGCGCAGAGGTTCTTCACAGAGTTCCAACTGTATTCGTGCTCTTGTTGTCGGTTACTACCCAAAGCTTGTGAGGATGGGAATGTAGATCAGCCGGTGGAGGCTTTAATCTACATTTTATTTCATTTCAGTTCAGTTCAATTCCTTTAAATGTCATTATAGAGACAATGAGAATAAGTTTAACATCGCTTCAAAAACACCACAACAGTTAAAATGTGATGCCTCGGACTGCATGTCCAAAACCACTGGGATTTTCTGGGAGTCTACATTCAAATATGTTTATTAAAAGTTATATACAAACTTCACTACCTAGTTAACGTGTCCAAATGGAACTGTTAGCCAACATCTTTTAGCATTGAGTAGGTTGTGTCCCAGCTAAACTCTGACCCTTCAAAATCCACAACTTTACCCATGAGATCTTTTGACAATCCCTTGCTGCACATAGTTGATTATTTGTTGGAACAATTTGTTGCAAAATTTGTTATTTGCAGGAATGCTTTAGGATTAAAACTGGACACGGGTGAAAATTAAGGCCATTTATTCCTTGTTTTATGGATCTACCACTGTTAATAGCCACGATTTAAAAAAAAAAAAAAAAAAAAAAAAAAAAGGGAAAACATCTAAATAAGCACCAAACCAATGTTTTGTCTCACTCTCAATGCAGCTTTTGTAACTACTGTGCATACCTACTTGCCTGTTGGAAGTGCTCCTGTTTGAAATCCAGACATCTGGATAGTCTGGTGAGTCAAACTATCGATGTGTGACAGAACTGGTGAATACAAGTTTTTTGTTTTTTCACTTTTGAAAGACTTCAGATTTGTTCCTACATGCAGAAATTCTCCATTCTGAGCTGATGGCAGCAGCATTAAAATCTTCCTGGGGGTCCAGTCACTTTCAATCCCATTCTTGGATGAAAAGGGGAGGTGTTCGAAAGTACTTCTAGGGCAGCCTCCTTTTTGAATGTTATAGAAAACGTGACAATATGTCTATTTAAAGCAGGAGTTTCTACAAAATCTGCAGGACAGCTCAGGACAGGCTCTGTATTTAAATAATTACATGTTTAAATCACACCACTGGTTCAGGATTCTTTAAGAATGCAAGAAACTGCAAAATAAAAGTACAGTGGTACCTCATCCAACGAGTGTACCTTATAACAATTTTTCCCAGATACGAGCTTCGAACCCACCAAAAATCTGCTCCATCCAATAAGCAAAAAAAAAAAAAAAAAAAAAAAAAAATCACTTTATGAGCTCCCACGCGCGACTATAAATAATGTTTACCACCCTTCATATTGTTTGCTCAGTCCTTTTCCCCTACACCATAATGCAACAATGAGAGCGCTACTGACACCTACTGTAGTGGATGTGCATTTACACTTAAATCTAGTACAGCATAGCACAAAACGCATGTTCCCCAGGGTCATACGCACCCCCTCTGGCCTCACACTGCACCACCCAAGGGGAGCAGGCCCCACTATTTGAAAAGCCCTGGCCTTGTGGGAACTCAACATGAGCCTTTCCTAACTGGCATTCGTAGTGTGCACACGCACAAAATTCTCTTCCTCATGTTCATTTAAGCATGTAATTATTTAAATACAGAGCCTGTCCTGAGCTGTCCTGCAGATTTTGTAGAAACTCCTGCTTTAAATAGACATATTGTCACGTTTTCTATAACATTCAAAAAGGAGGCTGCCCTAGAAGTACTTTCGAACACCTCCCCTTTTCATCCAAGAATGGGATTGAAAGTGACTGGACCCCCAGGAAGATTTTAATGCTGCTGCCATCAGCTCAGAATGGAGAATTTCTGCATGTAGGAACAAATCTGAAGTCTTTCAAAAGTGAAAAAACAAAAAACTTGTATTCACCAGTTCTGTCACACATCGATAGTTTGACTCACCAGACTATCCAGATGTCTGGATTTCAAACAGGAGCACTTCCAACAGGCAAGTAGGTATGCACAGTAGTTACAAAAGCTGCACTGAGAGAGTGACAAAAATTATTAATTTTTATTTAATTTTTATTAATTATTATTAATGTTAATGTCCATGTATTATTATTATAAAATAGTTCTTGTTTTTACATGTTTATCTTTCATATATTAGGTCAAATATACATGTTTGTGGCCTGATTCTGCCAAGCCCGTTTCCTTGGCTGTGGTTTCGGTAGATATTAGGCAGGGACATCCGTTCATGCACGTCACTAATTAGCTGACAAGGCATTCGGCTCCCTTGCATACTTGAAGGCAGATTTCTTGGTTCACAGGCTCCACACATGATCATGTTTAGAGTCTGGGTGCTTCATGTCTAGATGGACTTGAGATTCACGTTATACCTCATCTGAAAGCTCATTTACTGTTGGTGATGTCATTTCAAAATTCATCAACATGGGACTCATTTTGCCAAAACGGGTCACAATTACTGTAGTGTGCGGTCACTTTGTGTATGCCTCCCCAGAGTGACAAACTTTCAAAGTAATGAGCAACAAGTCAATCACTTCCTGTGTGTATACCAGCTTTTTTTTTGCACTCTTTGCTTACTTCCTTGGTACAATATTTCCATCAGTGCAAATTGGTAAATGAAGGATGCGAAACCTGGAATCCTGCAATAAAATTGAGGTTTACTGATACATCCATGGTCCGGGCTAGAGCATGTCAGGCCTTACTTTGAAATGGGAAAAAGAAATTTGGCTATAAAAGCAGATAAAGGACACACGATTCCAAATGAACAAATTCATTCATGCCGATCCATATGGACTTCAAATGTAGTGTAAATGTGTACTGATGAGGTTGTTGATTCTCACTGTCTCTTTAGCTGCTCCATGGATTTATTCTCCTCCTCCAGTCGAGCCCTCACTGCCTTTACTATAGAGGCTTGGAATAATTCGGCACCTCTGGGAGACACACAGAGTAATATGGATTAACAAAGTATTGTATGGTCACGTCTCCAGTACTTATGTAAAGAACAATTTTTTGCAGGGGGGGCATTTAGAGCATGTGACTAATCAATTAATGTATAACTGTCTTTTCCGAACTTAATAAAAAATTGGAGGCGGCTCGGTGGCGTAGTTGTTAGCATGTCTGACTCACAGCAAGAAGGTTCTGGGTTCGAGTCCCAGCATTCAGGAGACATTCAAGTGGCTGACTTGTGCAAACTGAATAACAGCATTGTCTCCATCCTCTCAACAGTTCTACTCTAAGGCAGAGCCCCACCACCCTGCAAAGGAAGCTCATTTCAACCGCTTGTATCCGCGATCTTGTTCTTTCAGTTTCAGTCACTACCCAAAACCCATGACCATAGGTGAGGGTTGGGATGTAGATCGACTGGTAAATTGAGAGCTTTGCAGTTTAGCTCCCTCTTCACTGCGACGGTCAAGTACAGGCTCCACTTTACAGCAGAGGCTGCAGCAATCTGCCTGTTAATTGTTCACTCCAACCTTCCTTCAATCATGAACAAGACCCCGAGATACTTGAACTCCTTCATTTGGTGAAGGCCCTCATTCCAGACCCGGCGGGTGCATCCCACCCTTTACTGGATGAGAACCATTGCCTTGGACTTGGTGGTGCTGATTCTCATCCTGGTTGTTTTACACTCAGCTTCAAATTGCTCCAAAGAGAGCTGAAGGTCCTGGATTGATGAAGCGAAAAGGACAACATCTACAAAAAGCAGAGACGAGATCCTATGGAAACCAAACCTCAATGCTGTGGCTTCGCCTTGAAAAAGGAGAGAAAACGAAGCTAATTCCATTTGAGTCTAGGTTGATTCACAAACAGAGTCCATGGGATCCAATTGGTTGAGCTCGCAAGGTAGGAAATTTAAGCATACACTTACTTCCCTGTCACTCAAAAAAACAGCAGCCAATCATGGGTATCTGTGAACTCATTTGTACAAGGGGATGGATAGTACTTTCCCTCTAAGCGTGTTAGACCATGCTCAAATACGCATACACAGTGTGGCATCGCATGTCACGGAGGGGGCATGCACCTGCTTACAACCCTTTCTGGTTGGTAGGAGTCACATGATAGGGATCACTTGACAGATGATAATTGAATATGACTAATAATTCACACACAAAAAAAGTAAATTAAGAAAATTAAGCTAATGGTCTCTAACAGAGGGTACCTAGAAGCCAGAATCTGCCCGGCACGTATATCTGCCACAACATGCAGAAAGTAATAGCTCATGAAGACACGCCTCTGTAGCAACAGAAAGCTGAAACAGATGCTGTCCCAGATGATTCCCGCCTCATCCTTCGGCAAGTCACATTTACGATTAGGATCCACAGTCAAACCTGGACACATTCATATCCCAACACATTAAAACCAGCAGTCCACAGCACATAACTTTTATTATTTATATTCTCAGATTCACCTGCAAGGTGTATTGTGTGTCATCAACAAAAAAAAAATAAAAAAAATAAAAAAATAAAAAAATAATAAAGACACCGCAAGGTAATTTCTGCAAAACAGTCGAATGTTTCCTGAATAATTAAATGATATCATGCTATATGCAATTGCTACAATTCAATTTAACCTTGAAATGCAGTAAACATGTAATATGCTGAGAGAGTTTATAGCAAATGCAGATTTTATGAGGGGAACCTCAATGGTTGGATTCAATGGGACATGGTAGTATAATCCCCACCTGGAAGATTCTCGTATTCTTTGATGGTGCAGGCCAGACTCAGCAGCTGGATCAGCCAGCAGTAGTTATCCTCCAGCTTTCTGATGTAGCCACAGGCAAGAATCTGGACAAAGCAACCATAAAATAACAAATATTTCATACCAAATGAATCTGTTGTCAGCGGTATAGAGGTTAGCTTGTCCGCCTCACAGCAAAAGGGGTGCGAGTTCAGCAATATTATTTCTGATGGAAAGTTTGTCAACTAATGAGCACAGTATAATGGATGCTCTCTATTAGGTTAAGTGTCCTGTATAGTAAATAACAAAAGTAATCCAAGCTCGAATTCTATAAAATTTTTTTTTAAAAAGTCTCACGGAGAAGACGTTCTTCATGGTGATGACGAAGACATTGTAGGCTATTAGGAAGTCCCAGTAGTGCAAGATCTTCTTGATGGGCTTGAGCAGTAGCTCTCCACCGAACAGCAGGAAGTAGAAACACGCCACCAGGTAACCCATGCAGAAAATACTGATGCGTGTGGTGCCAGTGATGAAGATGATGGTCAGGACAAACCAGAATAGGTAGCTGAACATGATCACCTTCAGCATGTCCAAATATGACCTATAACACACCAGGGGGAATTTCAGAACAACCAGCAGCAAATTCATAACTGTTCCAGGGTCAGTACATGTGCATCGTCACACAACGTCTACAATGAATATATATGTACAGTGCTTAAGGTTTATTACACCACCTGTTATTAATATAAGGAATACATTGATTCATCCATTCATTCATTTGCTGAACTGCTTAATCCTACTAGGGATGCCTGGAGGCAGGAGCTTATCTCAGCTGACTCTGGGCAAAGGTGGGGTAAACCCTTGAAAGGCTTGCCAGACCATCACAAACCAAATACACATACCGTAGCTATTCAATCTCACATAACAGCCAATGAACCTTGAGGAAACCCACATAAGAATGGGAAGAACATGTAAACTCCACACAGAAACATGACTGCCAAGCCCACCATGAAGCCTGGACAGAGTATATGTCAAGCACAGTGACATATTGGGGTAGAGGTAACCACATCTGCCTCACAACAAGAAGGTCATGGGTTTAACTCATGGATTCACCAAGGACGTTTCTGTGGGCAATTTGCATGTCCTCTGTGTACTTCTGCTTCCTTCTACATTTTAAGACCTTCACATTAGAGTACCTGGTTGTTTCAGATTGCCCCGCGGTGTGAGTGTGAACAGTTGTGCTTGTGTTGCTTCAACTGTGATAGGCTCCAACCTTCCCGGGACCTTGGTAGAATTAAGCAGCTCAGCAAATGATTGAATAAGAGCAAGTATATACTGTATTCGACTTGATAAGTGCCCAGGGCGCTTAAAAAACTTGGACTGGGTGGGCGCTTATTAAAATGTTACCAAGGGACTGGAACGGTAAGTGTTCATTACCGTTGAGGTAAAAAACATGAACAATACCAGAACAATAAAAGAGTTTTATTGGTATTTGTGTTATTCATTTTGTGGTATCAACCAAATTACTCACATGAAAGATGAAAATAAACAGAAAACAGCATAAATTTAAAAAAAAAAAAAAAAAAAAAAAAGAACCCTTACTTCTTACTTTTCCCTCCCGGTACTGTTCCTTTAAACATTTTCCCGGAAGCAAAATTGGGCCAATCAAGATGAATGTCAACTTTAACACATGGCACATTGAACCAATCAACACGAACATAAACAAAAGCACATGACCAGGAACCTGCTTAAATGTATGAAGTTAGTGAGTAGGAGAATCGGGTGAAAAATACTCATCATCACTTTCTGATAGGTCCATATCTGGCTCATCGCTCCATTCATTCAGAGAATCCCATAGTTTTGCTGTAACAGTTTCTAATGGTTCATCGGTTGTTGGACAGCAAAATGTTTTCCTGTTTTTTAAAGCACGGCAGAACAATCAAATGTGGTGTTACTGATGAACATAGACTTTCCTTGAAATACCGAGTAAACCACCACCACAAAAGTATATATATATATATATATATATATATAAATAAAAAAACATGGCGGCACGGTGGCGTAGTGGTTAGCATGTCCGCCTCACAGCAAGAAGGCCTGGGTTCGATTCCCGGCCTGGGCGTTTCTGTGTGGAGTTTGCATGTTCTCCCCGTGCTTGTGCGGGTTTCCTCCAGGTGCTCTGGTTTTCTCCTGAAGTCCAAAGACGTGCACTGTAGGTTAATTGGCCGTTCTAAATTGACCGTAGATTCTCTCCTGCAGTCCTACTGTCCCTACCCAGGCTCTGCACACTGGGGGTATCACCAGTTGGGGTACCAGCAAGAGCGCAGCCATAGTCCTTCGGGACTGACGGAGGCCTACCACCATACCATATATAAAAACATATACATATATACATATATCCATACACACACACACACACAGTGGTACCTCACCTTACGAAAGACCCAACAAACAAAAAATCCAAGTTACGAAATGTATTTACCTAAAATTTCCTTCTCTGGATACGAAAAAAATTCACATTACGAAACACGCCATCTCAAAAATTCAAACAATGCCTGAGTTGCTCTCCCATTGGCTATCTCCCAACTCCCTGCCCCACTGGCCTCCCATTGGCAAGGAGGGAGATGTATCTCCATAATACCCATGATGCTTTTCGTGTGCCTTCAACCCATTCTTCGTCACGGAGTTGCAGCTTCCTTCCATTGACTATTATGGAGCTGCATCTCCATAGTACCCATGATGCTTTTCATGTGCCTTCGACCTTTTGCTCGTCACAAAGTTCTAACACACGTAAAGGACAGAGTTACTGTTGCTTCGTGAGTTTTTCGAGTGTGCTCATTGCAACTTTATTTTTTGGCTCAGGCTTTTAACCTTGCATAAACATTTGTAAGATTATAATTCTGCTAAGAGGACATGTTCCACATACCGAGCCTGTGATTCCCGATGCGAGTGAAAAGAAGACGCGGGGTCGTGACATGCGGTTGCGTGATATCGCAAAGGAATACGGCTAAACCGGTCTACCATCGGTACGATATTGAAGCAAAAGGAGGCCTTAAAATGTATACTTATATATAAATATATGTCTCTCACTGTCTACGGTGAGAGGCATGTAAAAGAACCATTGCTGACTTTCGTAAAGACTAGGCTGCAAAGCCGTCAGTGTGTTTCTGTCCCTTGTTAAAAGGTTGTGACAGGAAGGGCATCCGACGTTAAAAACCTATGCCAAATCAAATGTGGCGACTGTGAAGAAAGGGAAAAAAGTCAAAAGGAAAAGAAGAAGAATATATATATCATTGCTTGGTGCTTTTCCCTACACCATAGCGTGACGATGAGAGGGCCACTGCCAACTACTGTAGTGAATGCGCAATTACACTTAATTCTAGTATAGTATGGCAAAAAAGCATGTTCCCTAGGGTCATACACCAACCCCACCACCTCCTGCCTGCCCAAGTAACATCTTCGCCACATTCCATGATTGGAAGGCTTAGTTCACTTATTGTTTATTTTTGTTTTATTATTATTTATTATTACATGTTTACATGTTTACCTTTAATATATTAGGTCAAATAGACATGTTTATGGCAGGTTATAGGAGTTTGGGAGGGGGTTGGAACAGATTAACTGGTTTTCTGTTATTTCTTATGGGAATAATTGTTTTATCTAACGAACTTTTCGGCTTACGAGCTCGCCTTCAGATTGGATTACGTTTGTAAGTCAAGGTACCAGTGTATGTATAGTAGGCCTCCGTCAGTCTTGAAGGACTATGGAGCTGTGCTCTGGTTGGTAATACTTTCCAGAGCGCAGAGCCTGGGTAGGACGTATGGGGGACACGGTGTTACCCACGCAACAAGTCCCCCCTCTCGGCGCCACCGAAAGGATCCAATGGAAGGACAGAAGCCGATACAACTAGGTTCCAGTGCTGCTGCAGGAGTTGCCAGAACGTTACTGTGAACGAACTGCCTCAGGAGACTCCGACTCCCGATTAGAAACATGCTGACGGCTATGCAGCTACTCTTTACGAAAGTCAGCAATGGTTCTTTTACATGAACCTCTCACCACAGACAGTGTGAGACATGGCCGGCCTTTGGTAACCCAGTTAGCTGCACCAGGGGGACAGTGACAACCTTGTGGAGAGTGGGACTCAAACCCCCAACCTTTGGATCAGTGATCCAGCGCCCTATACCACTATGCCACCACTTCCCCATACTGTGTGTGTGTGTGTGTGTGTGTGTGTATATATATATATATATATATATATATATATATATATATATATATATATATATATATATATGTGTGTGTGTGTGTGTGTGTGTATATAAAGGAAGTGAGTGCTTAACCTCACAGGCTATAAAAGCTGGTGGTTATGGATTAGTATCAATGGAGCATCTGAGTGCACTCTGGGGCTCTTCTCCACCTGGATGTTCACTACATCACTCCACACATTACCTTTCACAGCCACTCAGGACAGTGTATGGAAACACTGAGAGTGAGATGTAGGTCCCCCTACTTAGCCTCTGATGGGCTCTGATGAAAAGATACATGCAAGTGATGCTGATGGGATAGAATTCTCTCTCTCTCTCTCTCTCTCTCTCTCTCTCTCTCTCTCTCACCTTGTTGAGAAAACTACTTACTTTGTACATAAAAGCTGTTTATTGAGTTAGGCTTAAAAATGCACATGGATGAAAGTGGTGGTGAGCTCTTGTCACACTTTATCTGTAATCTGATCTGTGGAAGAAAAAATTAGGAGCGAGAGGACAGGACAGATGGATGGATGGATGGATGGATGAGGTTTTCTCCATGTTGACACACAAACGACTTGCAGCTACAAATCAAGCTAGAGCACAGCAAAGAATTTGCAACACATGCATTTTTGCTTACACTTAATTTGGGTTTGGGGAAGGTTCTGTGTGGAGTTTACAAGTGCTTGTATGAGTTTCCTCCAGGTACTCCAGTTTCCACTCACAGTCCAAAAACATGCACAAGAATCAGATGGACTCTGGATGTGAGTATGAATGGTTGTATGTGTGATGTCCTAAAATGGCCTGGCAAGCTGTCGGCCTTCGCCCAGAGTCGGCTGAGATGGGAGTCAGCCTCCTCGATACCCAAATTAGGATTAAGAGGCTTGGAAAATGAATAAATCAACTCAATTAAATTTCTTAAACTTCTTGAGCACTATACAAATAAAATAAAGTTGAGGTGTGTGTGTGTGTGTGTGTGTGTGTGTGTGTGTGTGTGTGTGTGTGTGTGTGAGCACCTGCAGTGTATAAAGTCTGGGACGGGATTGTGAACGCTAAACAAGGCAGCATCCAGATCCCGGCAGATCTCAACGTTTTCTCCGGCCATCAGACGGACCGCCGCCTTGTTCTCCTCATCAAATACCTGCCGCTGTAAGGACGCACTCAGCAGCAACATGAAGTCGTCTATGAAGTACAGAAAAAGAGATGAAAGAAAAATTACTTTTTTTTTTTTTTTTTACAGCGTTAGGGTGCACTCACATGTATGCGCTACAGCCGCAAAATAGGGTGAAATAGTGCAACTCTTTTTTGCGGTTGCTTTTGGTTTCGGCTTCCCGAAAAAAAATGCGGTCTCATTGAAAACCTTCAGTACAAATTACTAACGAGGACCTGTGACCCTGCACTTACTGTGTGTCATGTATTGTATTGAACCTGCCCTTAAAATGTAAATAAAACAAATCCAACTGCTTTTTTTAATGACCCTTTTGTGCTTTTATTCTCTGTATATTTTACAGAGCCTCCATCTCGATGCAACTGGGTCAGGTAGAATTATTTGTGTATTTCAGTATCAGCTGCTCAACTTTGGCTTATGGGAGAGCCGCTATTTCCACCTGAAGTATTTTGATGTGCATGTGTACGTGTGTGCGTGCGTGATTAAAACCTGCCCCTTCCTTCGCAATTCATTCATTTCAGGTCAGATCTGAGCAAAATTACCTGTTAGAGGTTAATACTAATTAAACCTGGGGATTTATTATTCAGTTTGGATGTGCATGACAGACTAGATCAACTTTCCACCTTGCACTCATAAGGAAAATTACGTTTTATATATTCATTAATTTATTCATTTTCTGTAACCTATTAATCCTAATTAGAGTTGCGGGGAGGCTGGCACCCATCCCAGTCGACGCCGTGCAAGGGCAGAGTACACCCTGGACAGCTTGTCAGGCCAACGCACGGAGGAAACACACTGAGGGTTATGCAGCTCCTCTTGATGAAAGTCAGCAATGGTTCTTTTATATGACTATTTGAATGGCCACAGCATAGACAGTGAGAGATATAGCCGGCCTTTCATAACCCAGTTAGCTGCACTGGGGGGGGGGGGGGGGGGGCAGTGACAACCCGTGGAGAGTGGGGCTTGAACCCCCAATCAGTGATCCAGCACCTTTACCACCAGGCCACCACTGCATTACCAGGCTACCAGTGCCACCCTGTTTTATATATTATGTAGGAAATCCAAGTTGAAATAGTTATTCAATATAAAGTAAAAAAAAAATAAAAAATACAGCAATAGATTCATGCAGAGCCTATATACATTTCTCACATGTCCCCTGTAATACATCCCAAGAAATCAGATCCGAGCACAAACGGATCAGACCTGAGATGCGGTTCCCCTGCCTGTTGTGGAAAGCAGCTCGAGCAGCAAGTATACCAATACCAGAACCACCATTTATATTTCGAAACCATATTATATTTTTATAATACGTGTGTGATTTTTTGAAAAATGAAAGTGTAAGCACACAGGACTCCCGGCCACCTTTTTATAGAAGGGGTGGATTAGTGTGATAATAATGGATGGATTAGAGGTGGATTAATGTGATGTGTCAATTTCATGGGTTTTTATTTGTCGAATGGGTCGACTTCATGTGATGTCCAAAAATCGGCCACTTGAGCCATTTGAAATCAATTCAAGACGCTCTGAATTCTCGCCAAATTTTGAGCGGCACCAAAACTTCAAGCTTGACTGACAGCTTCCAAAAATATACCCAATTACCCTCAAACTGAGATTTGCTTGTACATTCGGCCATCATTGCTAGCATAGGCTTTACTCTCGTAGTTTCTCGCTCAGCATTTAAATATACAGGAAGACTATGCACTCAAAACTCACAGATGAGAAACTTGGAGTTCGGTCTTGTGTGGAAATCCGGCAGATAAAGCCATTTAATAACATTGGAGTCTGTTGTAGAGTTGGGGAACCTCCAAGGGTAGTCTGCAAAAATATTCAATATCAGTTTAATTTGGAATTTTTTTTTTTTTCTTCTTTTGAGAAATCGCCGCATCAAATCTTCAGAGAAGAGCACAAACCTCTGCCGGGCCCAGTAATACCCTAAATAAACCAAAATGTAAAAAAAAAAATAATAATAATCTCACAAATGTCAAAGAATCATCAAATCTTGAATTTGCTTTGGATGTGCTCCAGAATCTAATAAAAATTTCCTTGTCAAAGTTTCACCAGTGGGAAAAGTTTTATGCGTAATCCTGTTAGCAAACAAACACAAATCACAGGTCTAACATAACCTCTTCAGTGGAGGTAATACAAGTCCTGGGAAAGGACAAACCACTGAGTTAAGGCAAAATGGCAGTAGTTTATAATAGTCGAGTAGATGTTGCTTATCGGGGAATTCTGGTTTCAGTAACAGTTGTTCAAATAATAAAATGTGGGGGTTTTAGGACGTGCAGATCTTTCGGAAGTTCATGATGGGCCATTGCCAGCAGCAGAACCATATATATGTGTTGGAACTTCAAACTAAATTACAGAGTCAGTAAGAACCAAAGGATCTGACAATCGGCATCCACGTAAACCTTGACAAACAAATCCACTTTGATGAGGTACAAAATTTTCTATTGAGCTTTCTGGAGGTTGTCGAGAACTACACTGACTATAGTAAAAGCTACCATATTTTTCGGACCATAAGGCGCACTTAAAATCCTTGAATTTTCTAAATTTTGACGGTGTGCCTTATAATCCGGTGCACCTTATGTATGGACGCAGCTGCGCGACTTCATCTCACCGATACAGTCAAAACCCAAGTTAAGCGAACTAATTCAGACCATACCATCATTCCAGTGGATTAACCAAAGAACTCCAAACGCTAGATATTGGTGTTAGCAGGTCGTAAGTTAGAGGGATCCGGGCTTTATGTCCAACTGTTAAACTCAGACACTGAAGATGAAGAATTTGATGGATTTGTTGAAGAGGAATGAACTGAAAAAGTGAGTTTATTGGAACAATATAAACTCAGTTTTTCAGTTGGACAACTCGCCAGGCCATTACATAGCCAACACACGCAACCATTCATACACACACTCACAGAAGATTTGGAACAGCCAATTAACCCAATTAGCAAATTGAAAATTTTTAAATTTTTAAATTTTTAAAATTGCAAATTGAAAGCCAATTAAGTGTGCATGTTTTTGGACTGTGGGAGGAAACCAGAGGACCTGGAAGAAACCAATACAAGCACAGGAAGAACATGCAAACTCCACACAGAAACACCCGAGCTAGGAATAAAACCCAGGACCTTCTTGCTGTGAGGCGGACGTGCTAACGCCACCATGCCGCCCTAAGAGTTATTGTGAAGTGTATTATTTTATGTGTTACAAGCTGAGCAATGTCGAGGGTTGTTGTGAGAGTTGAATTAAATTTGACTTATCTGTCACTTGTTTCACTTAATGCGCCTTGTAGTCTGGTGCGCCCTATAGCCCGTAAAAATACGGTGGATTTGATACAGTCATACAAAATCTAATACAGTCATACAAAATCTAATCACAGCTTCCTTTGGGCGCCTTCTAGTCTCTATGTGAACCAATTATCATATCAATTCACACAGTCTTAGGTAAATTTCTACAAACCCGCATTAACAGCACTGTCAACACTCATGCTCACCTTTACATGCCGCTGGAGGGATGCCTATACAGACAAAATACTGAAAAGTGATCATGCAGGCCAGGAAGCAGCAATATTTAGGCCAGATTTCAGCAATGGCCTTTCTCCTGCGCCGGTACATCACTGCTGCCAGAGCAAAGGCATGCAGCATAGAGTAGAAATCCATGCGCTGACCAATCACGTTCACCGCCAAAAGGAAACATACCTGAGACAAGAAATCAGGCACAAAAATTGAGCAAGAAAAGCACAAAACACATTACATACAGTTACACAATCCGTGCTAAAGAATATAATTTCAGTTTGCATTCTACCATAACACCAGAGAAATTGCTTCCAAACAGTATTTTGAATATTCTTCCCGAAATGTGATACTGTTGCTGAAACCCTAGTGCGCTGACAGTTGGTGACATACCTCAACACCAAACTTGTAGAAAGAGTAGTTGATGAAGTATTTGGCACAGTTGATGATGCTGTTATCAAGGTGTTGACGAGTAATTTCATGGAAAATAGTTCGAAACGGAGGAGGGGAGAGTTTGTTTCTGAGCCGAAAATACTCCTGATGCCTGTAGATGGTTACCTCAAATGCCAAGAGTGCCAACATCAGTAAGTTATTCTAGAAGAAAAACAACATCGAGGAAAGAGTTTTAACATGCAGGCTCTGAAAAGCATAACACAATGCCGGAGATCTTTTGACGGTGCCTTGCCAGCCATAGTTGATTACAAAACGAATTGATTTCTAGTTTTCTAGTTCTCACCTACTGCACATCTACAGTAACTTCTGTGCAATGAAGACATACAAAACACTATGGGGTTTGTGTTCAAATGAATGAAGCTAATGAACAACATCTTCCAAAGGGATGTGAACAGATGTCCATTACATTGTCTGACTTAAATTTATTTCTTCATTTTTAGTCAGGCTTGACCTGCCCTTTATGGTCACCATTACCTTGATGTAAAATACACCTGTTATATTTCATACTTTTTATTTCATTTATCTTCTCACCCTTAGATTCGGCAAAAGATCAGGAAACTTGACCAGACCGACCCAGTTTGCAGGGTCTACCAAACTGACGTACAGCAAAGACTTCCTCATGTATTCAGTCTTATCCATGTAATCAGGCTAAGAAAAAGATAGGAACATAGACCTATGAGATACTGAACATGGACATCATAGACAAAGAGATAGTAGGCATGGAAATGAACTATATAACTACAAAGCACCATAACGGGCTAAAATCAATCACACACCATCGTCTGTGTGCAATTGCTGGAGTAGGTTTCTGGGTTTATCGACTCCAGCTGATACAACATTTTGCAAATGATGATAACACAAGTCCATACAGTGCAGATACTGGAAGCAATATGTCGGAACTGACTGTAGGGTAAAGCAAAGGCCCATGATGCCAGGAACACCGAGTTCAGAAGAGACACCTGGAAACACCCGTTCACATGGAAATGGTTTTACTAGTAACATGAATGGCTTATTATAATTAAATGATTGAATAGAATATTAAAGAGGTACACAGTTACCTCAGTAACAGACACCAGGATGATGTAGGAGGCGACTATCTTGATGACATGGATCTCCAGCAGCCACCAGATGAAGAGTTGCAGTTTATGGAAATACTCCAGAAACTTCAGGAACAGCACAGTTAGACGATCCATCACCAGGTGCCATTTATTTTTCGATTCTACAAACAGAGTGAATTTCAGATTAATGCAAAGTGTTTAACTGACCACACACACACACACACACATACACACACACACACACACACACACCTGTCTGCCTGTCTTCCTTTTGGCTTTTTCCCTTTAACTCAGGAGTCGCCACAGCGAATCATCTGATTCGCACGTTTGATTTGGCAGAGGTTTTTACGTCAGATGCCCTTCCTGTCACAACCCTTTTTTTTAGCAAGGGAGAGAAACACGCTGACGACTTTGCAGCTACTCTTTACGAAAGTCAACAATAGTTCTTTTACATGCCTCACACCATAGACAGTGAGAGACATGGCCCGCCTTTGATAACCCAGTTAGCCGCACTGGGGGGGCAGGGGGGGCAGTGGCCACCTTGTGGAGAGTGGGACTCGAACCCCAACCTTTGGATCAGCAATCCAGCGCCCTATACCACTAGACCACCACTGCCCACACACACACACACACACCATCCAACCAAATCTCACCGATCACACTCACACAAATCTCACAGACCCCACCCACACAAGACTCTAAACTAAAGAAATTGCTCTCTCTCTCTCTCACACACACACACACACACACACACACACAAATCTCACAGACACCACCCACACAAGACTCTAATCTAAACAAATTGCTCTCTCTCTCTATCACACACTTTACACAAATCTCACACACCCCGCCCACACACAAGACTCTAACCTAAAGAAATTGCTCTCTCTCTCTCTCTCTCTCAATCTCACACACACACACACACACACACACACACACACACACACACACACACACACAAATCTCACAGACCCCCCACACAAGACTCTAACCTAAAGAAATTGCTCTCTCTCTCTCTCTCTCTCAATCTCACACACACACACACACACTCACACACACACACAAATCTCACAGACCCCGCCCACACAAGACTCTAATCTCAAGAAATTGCTCTTTCTCTCTCTCTCTGTCTCAATCACACACACACACACCCTGTCCACACAAACCTCACATGCATACACCATGCTCATACAATAACGGACCACGCTCTCACAGACCTCACACACACAGAAATCTTCACATGCATACACCACGCCTACGCAAATGTCACCTCTCCACCCACACAAATCTTAGACCCTTTTCAATCAAACATCAAATCACAGCTACACAAATCTTGCACACCCCACCCACACAAATCTGAGACCACGCCCACACAAACCTCATCAGCACACCCCACCCTAACAAATGTCACGTATCCTACTCATCAGTCCAAATAGAAAGTTTTTTTAATCGCGTACTGTTTAACCATACACACGCTTCTTGCCATTTTTTAGCTGATGCTCATGTTATAATGAACAGAATAGCAAAAACATTCATAAAAATATCACAGTTTTGTACCTGAACTCTCTTCTTTTGAGATTTCTGGATCAGTGGCTGCGCTGCACTGCTGACTCTCATCATGGATGGAGCTCTCCTCCTTTGTTTTCTCCTCCATGATGCTCTCTATTACCAACATCTCCTTCTCCTTGTCTACCAAGGGTTCAGGAGAAGAGCTCATCATTGTGAGGTCTGCCAAGCTGCCATCTGGATGGACGAGTCTGTTCATCAAGAGGTGTGGGGTTTTTTTTTTGTGATTAGACAAAACATGTTCAGGTGGCACACGTGCCTGTTTAAAAGAGCACTAACCTATGAAGCTCACAAACATGAAGAATTCAGTTAAACTGATGGTTTAAGCTGCAGCACTTATTAGATTTATATCTAATAGCACTCGATCCTTTCCAGCAAGCAAATGATCAGGTACAAAGGTTAGTGCCTTTGTAAACAGTAAACAGCTGGACTGGGGTTGTATTGGACAGGCAGGGATCAGATCATGGATGCTGTGAGGCCACATTCGTCATAGAGCAGCAGGGATGTGGCTACAGATGTGAAAGCATTTCAGCACAAAAGAAAATGTTCGTTTCATTGGTGAGGGTCAACCGTCAGTCAGTAATTAGCAGAAAGAAAAAATATTACTTTTCCAGGTCAGAATTATGGGGAGGATCCATGACATTAATGAAAAGCTTGAGTAGCGAAAAATGGGCGGGACTATCATAAAAGATGTCATTGTCTCAGGTGATTGAGGGTTAAAAGGGGTTCGAGACTTGCATGATATGGCTGCATAGCATTGATAAGCGTATTTGTTTACTTATTTATTTCTATCCTGCCACCTGCTCACTTACTTGGTCTGAGGAGATGGAATTTTTTGCTTGATGCTGTTAAAAAAAGCAATGGTTTATCATATTGAAACACAAAAACCATCAAGCTACACAAAACATGTCAAACTGCAACATTACAACAACGTTCCAGAACAAGCAAAGAGTAGTCGGAAACATGTGGGAAGGAAAAAGGGGGAGGAGACTGTGAAAATGGGAGGTGCTTCATGAAGGGGGTGGGTGGGCGTGCACGTTATTGACATGCTGAAATGACAACTTGAAATGCAGTCAGTGGATGGAGGGGAGAAAGTCATACAAGGAGATGTTGCTTCAGGGTCCAAACATGTCTTTACGGTGATTGGGGGGCGGAAGTAGTTTGTTAACGATACAAGCAAATGATTTGTACGTTATTAAGAAACTACAACATAGCCGTCTATACAGACATTATGATCGCATTATGCTTTCTTTGGGAAGACTTTTACTACTTGAGGAAGAGATGAGGTGAGGTGAGGGGAAAGAGACAGGGAAGGACTTCAGGACATTCGCAATGAAGGGTCCATTGGGTGCCAAGAAGCACGAGCAGTCACCCACCTATCCATAATCAGACAGATACGGGCACTGACTTTGGCATGGCTGTGGGGCCGGTGCCATAGTGGACGGCAAAAGAGAGACGAGAGCAGACAAATGGTTAAAACAGGAAAAGGGAGTACAGTACAGTTCAGCACATGTGTCAAGCTCAAGGCGTGACTGTGACGTGAAATAATTGACGTCTACGCAAGCCTGAAGTGGGCCTGCAATTTATACCCTTACAGCCTTCGGCAGATGACGTTATCCAGAGACACAACTCGGTACCTGTGGGTTATGGGCATGGTGGCAGCTTAGTGATACCGGGGCTTGACCCCTGACATCTGGACCACTCACCCAGAACTTTATCTACTGAGCCTCAGATTGGGTTTCTCATAATGATTAGTTCGTTTCCAGCGGCGATATCATAACTGGTAACTAATATTATTGTCGGTTTGTGCCAATCAATATCCATATTATTGATATTATTGATGTGTAGATCTTGTGTAAAGCTTTATACCTCGCTGTTGTAGTCCATATAAATAACTTGAGATCACAGAACAGAACAATAGAAATGACCTCGTTATTCACAGGAAAACACAGGAAATAACATATGTCAATGTATGTCCGCATAGAGCTTCCATAGATGACACTAAATCAAATAATAATAATAATAATAATAAACGTTAACTGTTCACCTGTAGATGGCGTTGTCCTCTTTGGAAGCCACAGCCTTCAGGTCAGTGAGCTGAAGAAAGTGCTCATGAAAGTAGTGCAAGTGAAGGATGCAGACGAGGAGGAAGGAGGTAGGGATGAAGATCCGTGTGAACAGGATACCCAAAGAAAACCTTTCCAGACCCAAATCCTTCAGTCTGCATGAGTCAGAGAAAGAGAGAGAGAGAGAGAGAGAGAGAGAGAGAAAGAAAGAGAGAGAGCAAGGGAGAGTGTATAAGATAGAGTGCACAAAAGAGGGGGAGAGAGAGAGAGCGCATGAGTGCATGAAAGAGAGAGAATGAGAGAGTGTACAAGAGAGAGAGAGAGAGAGAGTGCATGAGGGAGAGAGAGAGTGCAGGGGGAGAGAGAGAGAGAGAGCATGAGTGCATGAAAGAGAGAATGAGAGAGTGTACAAGAAAGTGCAAGAGGGAGAAAGAGTGCATGGGAGAGAGAGAGGGGAGAGAGAGTGCAAGGGAGAGAGAGCGTATAAGAGAGAGTGCAGAAGAAAAATTGCACAAGAGAGGGAGAGTGCACAAGGGAGAGAGAGAGAGAGCATAAGAAAGAGAGCGTGCACAAAGGAGAGAGAGTGCACGAAGGGGGGGAGAGAGAGGAAGAGAGAGAGAGAGAGAGAGAGAGAGAGAGAGAGCGAGAGAGAGAAGGAGAGAGTGCATAAGAAAGAGAGAGAGTGCACAAGGGAGAGAGAGAGAGAAAGAAAGAGAGAAAGACAGAGAGAGAGAAAGTACATGAGGGAGAGAGAGAGAGAGAGGGAGAGAGAGAGAGTGCACAAGGGAGAGAGAGAGAGAGAGAGAGAGAGAGAGAGAGTGAGTGAGTGCACGAGGAGAGAGAGAGAGAAACCTTTAAAGATTTAGTTCAGTGGTGGCCTGGTGGTAAAGTCCTATAATAACCCGAGAGGTGGTACAGTAATAGTAGTGCTAGAGTTGCTACAATTATATTATCCCTGGAGGTGCCATAAAAATATTACCAATAGAAGTGCTACAGTGTTGTTAACCGCAGAGAGGCTACAGCATCATTAACCCCAGAGAGGATACAGCATCATTAACCCCAGAGAGGATACAGCATCATTAACCCCAGAGAGGCAACAGCATCATTAACCCCAGAGAGGCTACAGCATCATTAACCCCAGAGAGGCTACAGCATCATTAACCCTAGAGAGGCTACAGCATCATTAACCCCAGAGAGGCTACAGCATCATTAACCCCAGAGAGGCTACAGCATCATTAACCCCAGAGAGGCTAAAGCATCATTAATCCCAGAGAGGCTACAGCATCATTAACCCCAGAGAGGCAACAGCATCATTAACCCCAGAGAGGCTACAGCATCATTAACCCCAGAGAGGCAACAGCATCATTAACCCCAGAGAGGCTACAGCATCATTAACCCCAGAGAGGCAACAGCATCATTAACCCCAGAGAGGCTACAGCATCATTAACCCCAGAGAGGCTACAGCATCATTAACCCCAGAGAGGCTAAAGCATCATTAATCCCAGAGAGGCTACAGCATCATTAACCCCAGAGAGGCTACAGCATCATTAACCCCAGAGAGGCTACAGCATCATTAACCCCAGAGAGGCTACAGAATCATTAACCCCAGAGAGGCTACAGCATCATTAATCCCAGAGAGGCTACAGCATCATTAACCCCAGAGAGGCTACAGCATCATTAATCCCAGAGAGGCTACAGCATCATTAACCCCAGAGAGGCAACAGCATCATTAACCCCAGAGAGGCTACAGCATCATTAACCCCAGAGAGGCAACAGCATCATTAACCCCAGAGAGGCTACAGCATCATTAACCCCAGAGAGGCAACAGCATCATTAACCCCAGAGAGGCTACAGCATCATTAACCCCAGAGAGGCTACAGCATCATTAACCCCAGAGAGGCTAAAGCATCATTAACCCCAGAGAGGCTACAGCATCATTAACCCCAGAGAGGCTACAGCATCATTAACCCCAGAGAGGCTACAGCATCATTAACCCCAGAGAGGCTACAGCATCATTAACCCCAGAGAGGCTAAAGCATCATTAATCCCAGAGAGGCTACAGCATCATTAACCCCAGAGAGGCTACAGCATCATTAACCCCAGAGAGGCTACAGCATCATTAACCCTAGAGAGGCTACAGAATCATTAACCCCAGAGAGGCTACAGCATCATTAATCCCAGAGAGGCTACAGCATCATTAACCCCAGAGAGGCTACAGCATCATTAATCCCAGAGAGGCTACAGCATCATTAACCCCAGAGAGGCAACAGCATCATTAACCCCAGAGAGGCTACAGCATCATTAACCCCAGAGAGGCAACAGCATCATTAACCCCAGAGAGGCTACAGCATCATTAACCCCAGAGAGGCTACAGCATCATTAACCCCAGAGAGGCTACAGCATCATTAACCCCAGAGAGGCTAAAGCATCATTAATCCCAGAGAGGCTACAGCATCATTAACCCCAGAGAGGCTACAGCATCATTAACCCCAGAGAGGCTACAGCATCATTAACCCCAGAGAGGCAACAGCATCATTAACCCCAGAGAGGCAACAGCATCATTAACCCCAGAGAGGCTACAGCATCATTAACCCCAGAGAGGCTAAAGCATCATTAACCCCAGAGAGGCTACAGCATCATTAACCCCAGAGAGGCTACAGCATCATTAACCCCAGAGAGGCTACAGCATCATTAACCCCAGAGAGGCTACAGCATCATTAACCCCAGAGAGGCTACAGCATCATTAACCCCAGAGAGGCTAAAGCATCATTAATCCCAGAGAGGCTACAGCATCATTAACCCCAGAGAAGCTACAGCATCATTAACCCCAGAGAGGCTACAGCATCATTAACCCTAGAGAGGCTACAGAATCATTAACCCCAGAGAGGCTACAGCATCATTAATCCCAGAGAGGCTACAGCATCATTAACCCCAGAGAGGCTACAGCATCATTAATCCCAGAGAGGCTACAGCATCATTAACCCCAGAGAGGCAACAACATCATTAACCCCAGAGAGGCTACAGCATCATTAACCCCAGAGAGGCAACAGCATCATTAACCCCAGAGAGGCTACAGCATCATTAACCCCAGAGAGGCTACAGCATCATTAACCCCAGAGAGGCTACAGCATCATTAACCCCAGAGAGGCTAAAGCATCATTAATCCCAGAGAGGCTACAGCATCATTAACCCCAGAGAGGCTACAGCATCATTAACCCCAGAGAGGCTACAGCATCATTAACCCCAGAGAGGCTACAGCATCATTAACCCCAGAGAGGCTACAGCATCATTAACCCCAGAGAGGCTACAGCATCATTAACCCCAGAGAGGCTAAAGCATCATTAATCCCAGAGAGGCTACAGCATCATTAACCCCAGAGAGGCTACAGCATCATTAACCCCAGAGAGGCTACAGCATCATTAACCCCAGAGAGGCTACAAAATCATTAACCCCAGAGAGGCTACAGCATCATTAACCCCAGAGAGGCTACAGCATCATTAACCCCAGAGAGGCTACAGCATAATTAATCCCAGAGAGGCTACAGCATCATTAACCCCAGAGAGGCTACAAAATCATTAACCCCAGAGAGGCTACAGCATCATTAACCCCAGAGAGGCTACAGCATCATTAACCCCAGAGAGGCTACAGCATCATTAACCCCAGAGAGGCTACAGCATCATTAACCCCAGAGAGGCTACAGTATCATTAACCCCAGTGAGGCTACAGTATCATTAACCCCAGAGAGGCTACAGCATCATTAACCCCAGTGAGGCTACAGTATCATTAACCCCAGAGATTCCGTGATGATATTACCCGTCATGATCCTAGAACACTGTTCAGCCGAGAGATACTACGGAGATACTTATCCTAGTGCTGGACTCACTTTTCTTGACTCATGCCTGTCATGTTGGACCAGACATTGATGGAGTTGTCAAACTGGCAAGTGTAGATGAGGGTGAGTACCAGCATGGTGTACACCACCACGGACATCCAGAAATACTTGAGAATCCTTCTCCACCACTCATAGTGCACCTGCACGGACAAACCAAGCCGAGTATATAATCATCACGGCTCAACATGCCGACATCTCGACAATGTTGAGGTGCATGAACTGTCCCAGAAACATTCACTTTGTGCTTTCTTTATAGATTATGAAACTTTTCACCTGATAGAGGGCCACACAGAAGAGGAACAGCATCATGTAGATGATCTTGTACATGACGATGCGTCCTTCGAAACTCACGAAGAAGAACATGCCACCGCAGATGTAGACCCAGTACTTCACCAGAATTGCCATCACCAGGTTTCCGACCATCTGCATCAGGTCATTCTCCGCACCTTCCTCTTTCTCGGACTTCTCCATCTCTACAACATAAAACGTTTCTCCTCCCTTATCAGGACTTCAGGAAAATATGATATATGACAATTTTATTTTACTACATAAGGAAAGGAAGCTGGATATCACTAAATAGCCCCTAAAACATGACGTGTGTGTGTGTGTGTGTGTGTGTGTGTGTGTGTGTGTGTGTGTGTGTGTGTGTGTGTGATCCAGCCAAGACCCTCGTCTAACCCAACCTCTTTAGCATTTACAGTAGCATGCTAGCTCTAGCAGACCATCTCTTCTGTTTATTCCAGCCTCATTCTTTCATTCCTTCATTTTCTGAACCGCTGAATCCTAATTAGGGTCACAGCAAGGCTGGTGCCCATCTCAGCCAAGTCTGGACGAGGGCAGAGTACACCCTGGACAGCTCACCAGGCCGTTGTAGAGCAGAAACACGCTAATGGCTATACAGCTCCTCTTGACAAAAGTCATCAATGGTTCTTTTACATGAACCTCTCACCATAGACAGTGAGAGACATGGCCGACCTTTGATAACCCAGTTAGTGCACTGGGTGGGGGTGGGGTGGGGGCAGCAGTGGCAACCTGGTGATAGTGATGCTTCAACCCCCAACCTTGGGATCAGTGATCCAGCACCTTTACTACCAGGCTACTACTGACATAATTCTAGACTCATTGAAGGAAAAGCAACAACACGCTCATTCATTTGCAGAACCATTTAATCTGAGTAGGATCACAGAGAGCCTGCCCCAGCTGACACTGGACAAAGGCAGGGTACACCATGAACGTCTCACCAGATCATCATAGGGCTAGAACAAACACACACACACACACACACACACACACACACACACACACACACACACACACACACACACACACACCAAGCAGTTTAAAACAACCAATTAGCCTAATAGTGGGGTCGGTGACGTAGTGGTTAGGGTGCTGCGCTCATGATCAGGAGGTTGTGTATTCGAATCCCAGTTAGACCCTCACTGTACTAAAACCCCTGGGCAAGGTCTTAACCACAAGTGTGCCCCTGTTCACCCAGCAGTATAAATGGGTACCAGTAAAATATACTGGGAAGGTAACCTGCGATGGACTAGCGTCCCATCCAGGAGGAGTTGAACTCCTAGTCGCTTCACACTACGGAAACCGGGGATAAGCACCGGCCTGATGAGCCACTATGGCTCGGGTGTAAAAAATAAAAAATAAAAAATAAATTCGCCTAATATGCATGTTTTTGGACCGTGAGGGAAACTGGGAGGGACTGGAGGAAATCCATGCGAGCATGCAAGAGCCCGGGACTCAAACCCAGGACCTTCTTGCTGTGAAGTGGATGTGCTACCTGCCGTCACTGTGCCTCTCATGCACCACCATCATACAGAGTGACCCAGAAAAACACGCCACGTTTCAAAGGTGAATAAAAAAATAAACGGTTAAAGTTATTAAAATTATTCCTGCACACATGGAATCATTCAGTATTGATTTCATTTACTGTTAATTCCACACATGAAATAATACTTTAATTATCTTTAATCACTTCTTTTTATTTATCTTTTTTTTTCTTGGGGGGTCACCCATTTTTGGGGGGAAGGATTTGGGTGGAGGATGCTGTTTTTTTTTTTTTTTTGTTTTTTTTAGAATATACAGTTCAAGCTTTTGTTCAGCTGGGCTGTTAGTCTCACCCTTTTTTTCAGATTCAACTGAAACTTCCGAAAGCGGAGCTTCATCTTTGAGATTTTCCTGCCGTTCGGTCAACGTCTGACGCAGAAGTAGCCAGAAACTCAGCAAATACAGCACCTAATAACAAACCGAAAGAAGAGAGACATGCATGAATCTACTGTATACATCCGTATATATACTGAGTACAGCCTGAAACATCTGTCACTCATCACAGCAAACTGGATATTAAGTCAGAAATGATTAAATATACTGACAGACATTAAAAAGTTCAGGAGAGACATTTCTGTTTATCTTTACCTGTGAGCGAGTGTGTGTGTGTGTGTGTGTGTGTGTGTGTGTGTGTGTGCGCGTGTGTGTGTGTGTGTGTGTGTGTGTGTGTGTGTGTGTGTGTGTGTGTGTGTGTGTTGGGGGGTAGTATATACCCTGGGGCTTTATTGTGTGTGTGTGTGTGTGTGTGTGTGTGTGTGTGTGTGTGTGTGTGTGTGTGTGTGTGGGTGTGTTGGGGGGGTAGTATATACCCTGGGGCTTTATTGATGATAGTACTCAAGTACCTGAGAAAATCACGAGTTATCAATTTGTACCATCAGAAACTTGAATGACTGGCAAAACATGACAGGGTCAGGTGAGCACAGGCCACGTTCAGGGTCAGAGAGAGTGACGACTTCTGAAGAGGATCGCTATATCAGTTACAGCACTTGCGGGACCGGTTTCACTGTGCTGTCTCACCGCAAATCACCACCTGTATCACTGCACATCACCACCGGTATCAAAACATATCACCGCCTGTTACTGACTCCACCTGTTTCACCACCAATCACCGCAAATCACCACAAATCACCACCTATATCATTGCACATCATCACCTGTATCACCACAAATCACCACCTGTATTACTGCATATCATTGCTGGTATCAAAACAAATCACCGCCTGATACTGACTCCACCTGTATCACCACCAATCACCACAAATTGCCACCTGTATCACCGCAAATTACCACCTGATACTGACTCTACCTGTATCACCGCAAATTACCACCTGATACTGACTCTACCTGTATCACCACAAATCACCACCTGTATCACCACAAATCACCACCTGTATCACTGCACATCATCGCCGGTATCAAAACAAATCACCACCTGATACTGACTCCACCTGTATCACCACAAATCACCATCTGTATCACCACAAATCACCATCTGTATCACCACAAATCACCACCTTTATCACTGCACATCACCGCCTGTATCACCACCTGTATCACCATAAATCACCACCTATATCACCGCACATCACCACCTGTATCACCACAAATCATCACCTGTATCACTGCACATCCCCACCTTGATCACCACAAATCACCACCTATGTCACCACAAATCACCACCTGTATCACCACAAATCACCACCTGGATCACCAGAAATCACCACCTGTATCACTGCACATCACCGCCGGTATCAAAACAAATCACCGCCTGATACTGACTCCACCTGTATCACCACCAATCACCACAAATCGTCACCTGTATTACCGCAAATCACCACCTGATACTGACTCCACCTGTATCACCACAAATCATCATCTGAATCACCACAAATCACTACCTATATCACTGCACATCACCACCTGTATCATCACCTGTATTACCACAAATCACCACCTGAATCACTGCACATCACCACCTGTATCACTGCATATCACCACCTGTATTACCACAAATTACCAACTGTATCACCACAAATCACCACCTGTATCACTGCACATCACCACCTGTATCACTGCATATCACCACCTGTATTACCACAAATTACCACCTGTATCACCACAAATCACCACCTGTATCACTGCACATCACCACCTGGATTACCACAAATCACCACGTGCATCACTGCACATCACAACCTGGATCACCATAAATCACCACCTCTATCACTGCACATCACTGTCTGTATCACTGCACATCACCGCCTATATCACTGCACATCATGACCTGTATCATGGCACATCACCACCTGTATCACTGCACATCACCACCTGTATCACTGCACATCTCCACCTAGATTACCACAAATCAACACCTGTATCACTGCACATCACTGCCTGTATCACTGCACATCACAACCTGTATCACTGCACATCACCACCTGGATCACCATAAATCACCACCTGTATCACTGCACATCACTGCCTGTATCACTGCACATCACAACCTGTATCACTGCACATCTCCACCTGGATCACCACAAATCAACACCCGTATCACTGCACATCACCGCCTGTATCACTGCACATCACTGCCTGTATCACTGCACATTACCACCTGTATCACCACAAATCACCGCCTGATACTGACTCCACCTGTATCATTGCACATCACCACCCATACTTTTCATTAAGTGCCGGCTACTTTTAGCCTAGTGCCAGTTATATTTTATAATAGTAAATAATATTTAATAATATAATAATAATATTTAATAAAACATTTTCACGGCTTTGTTATGCTATGTACTTGACAACACGATCACTTGTTTTGATAATTTCTCAATCGGTTAACTTCCGATATCCCATGATGCACTATGCTACCTCATTCAAAAGCGCGGCGCTTTTTATATACGTGCCGTCATTTGCCTGTGCTCCCGTCAGGCTCCCGTGTAGATTTAGATCGTGACGGGTCGTACAAACCCGGGTAAAATATAGTCCAAACTGATGTGAGTCGTACCGACAAGTATGGCGTTGAAGCGAAGTAGATCTAACGTTGTGGAAGCGACTCAAGGCCGATGATTCCACTGTTTCGGAAACATCCGTATCTCATGAAATAGGTAAAAAAAGTTTTATGTCATGTCCGAACACAAATTGTACTGAGCGATAATAGTGAAAACTCACCCCCAACTAAACTAGTCTAATCTTATTCTAATAGTCTAATCTTATTAATCCTAAACTGATATTACATAAACAGTTTTGACAGATTATGGTAATTCACAAATGTTCTATATTAGTAAGGTAACTGTTAGATTTTTCAAATAAGAAGTTTTATGCAGTTTCCTTTAAGAAGTGAGTCTACTATTCTTGTAACAAATACTATTTTTTGTAATATAAACTTTTAGTTTTGTTTGCTTCTAGCTTGTCTGATTTTCTCATAAATATGTGCTCAGAATGCACCACAGAGCAAATGAATAAATTTTTTTTTTTTCTGGGGGTGGCCCACCAGACCCCCCTACAGGAGGGGACACCCCCATCCCCATGCTTGCCTCAAACAATTTCCACCCCCTACTTATCAATATCCTCCTTCTACTCTAAAACTTAATGAATACCCTGACCACCTGTATCACCACAAATCACAGCCTGATACTGACTCCACCTGTATCACCGCAAATCACCTTTTGTATCACCGCAAATTGAGGTCATACCTCAGGGACCATTTTGTGTTGTTGTTGTTCATGTGTATAACTTATTCTTCACACATTTTTTGTTGTCCATAGTGTAGCTATCAAAGGCCGGCCGTGTCTCTCACTGTCTGAGGTGGGAGGTTCTTGTAAAAGAACCATTGCTGACTTTTGTTAAGAGGAGCCCTGTGTTTTTATCCTGTGATAGCCTGGTGAACCATCCAGGGTGTACTTTCCCCTTGCCTAGAGTTGGCTGAGATGGCCGCCAGCCTCCCCATCACCCTAAGTAGGATGAAGCAGTTTAGAAAATGAATGAATGAATGACTTTTTTATTGTTTTTTGAAGCCGACAAGCTAAACAAATGATCAGAATCAGAATAATTGATTGCTCTCAGAGGAAATTGTGTAGAAGAAAAATAGTGATTAAAAAAAAAAAAAAAACTCTTTCAAACTACATATTGAGAGAGCAGCTACTTATGATAAATGCAAGAAAAAGACAGGCAGTGGTGGCCTGGTGGATTACTGTGCAGGGATTTTCACCAAACTTGATGGCGCCTCCACTGTACTTGAGTTCCAGACATAATTAGATTTGGTAATGTCAAGTTCAAAAGTTAAGGAGCAAGTTCACAACATTAAAGACATTGAAAGCTTATTACTTTAAAATTACTTCAATAGACATGCTGTTCATGTGATAGAAATGCAGCCATGAGGCGGGGGGGGGGGCACTAACCAGTGTCTCTCCCCCTTATGCCGGTCCCAAGCCCGGATAAATGCAGAGGGTTGCGACAGGAAGGGCATCCGGCGTAAAACTTCTGCCACATTTAAAAATGCAAATGATCAAAACAAAATTCATACCGGATCGGTCGAGGCCCGGGTTAACAACGACCGCCATCAGTGCTGTCAACCAACAGGGTGCTGATGGAAATTGGACTACTGTTGGTCGAAGACGTCGAAGAAGGAGAGGCGGGAGGCGTGTCCGTAGGCAGAGAGAGAAGAGGAAATGCGTGAGCCTCGGACTGAGAGTAGGGACTTTGAATGTTGGAACTATGCAAGGAAAAGATAGGGAGCTGGCTGACATGATGCAGAGGAGGAAGGTGGACATACTGTGTGTTCAGGAGACAAGGTGGAAAGGTAGAAAGGCTAAAAGCTTAGGAGCAGGGTTTAAACTGTTTTATAATGGTGTGGATGGGAAGAGAAATGGAGTAGGAGTCATCTTGAAGGAGGGGTTCGTCAGGAATGTTCTAGAAGTGAAAAGAGTGTCAGACAGAGTGATGAGTCTCAAGTTAGAAATTGAAGGCGTGATAGTCAATGTTGTTAGTGCTTATGCCCCACAGGCAGGATGTAAGCTAGAAGAGAAGGAGAGATTCTGGAGTGAGTTAGATGAAGTGATGCAGAGTACCCCAGAGGTGAAAGAGTGGTCATTGGAGCAGACTTCAATGGACATGTTGGTGCAGGCAACAGAGGGGACGAGGAAGTGATGGGCAGGTTTTGTATCCAGGACAGGAACACAGAAGGACAGATGTTGATCGATTTTGCAAAAGGATGGAAATGGCTGTGGTGAATACTTTCTTCCAGAAGAAACAGAAGCATAGGGTGACTTATGAAAGCGGAGGTAAGAGCACACAGGTAGACTACATCTTGTGTAGGCGATGTAATTTGAAGGAAGTCAGTGACTGCAAAGTAGTAGTGGGTGAGAGTGTTGCCAAACAGCATAGGATGGTGGTGTGCAGGATGACACTGATGGTGAGAAAGGTGAAAAGGCAAAGGTAGAGCAGAAGACAAAGTGGTGGAAGCTGAAAAAGGAAGAGTGTCGTGTTGTCTTCAAGGAGGAGTTGAAACAGGCTTTGGGTAGTCAGGAAGTGCTTCCAGAGGACTGGACAACCACAGCCAATGTGATCAGGGAGACCGGTAGGAGAGTATTTGGTGTGTCCTCTGGAAGGAAAGTAGATAAGGAAACTTGGTGGTGGAATGAGGAAGTGCAGGAGTGTGTACAAAAGAAGAGGTTAGCCAAGAAGAAGTGGGACATTGAGAGGACCGAAGAGAGTAAACAGGAGTACAGGGAGACACAGCGTAACGCGAAGGTAGCAGTGTCAAAGGCCAAACAGAGGGCGTATGATGACTTGTATGATAGGTTGAACAGTAAGGAGGGAGAAAATGATCTATACAGGTTAGCACAGCAGAGAAATAGAGATGGGAAAGACGTGCAGCAAGTTAGAGTGATAAAGGACAGAGAGGGAAATGTATTGACTGATGACAGAAGTGTGCTGGGAAGATGGAAAGAGTACTTTGAAGAGCTGATGAATGAGGAAAGTGAGAGAGAAAAAGAGTAGAAGGGGTGACCGTTGAGGAGCAGGAAGTAGCAAAGATTAGTAAGGGAGAAGTGAGGAGGGCATTGAAGAGGATGAAGAGTGGAAAGGCAGTTGGCCCTGATGACATACCAGTTGAGGTATGGAAGTGTGTAGGGGAGGTAGCAGTAGATTTTCTGACAAGAATATTCAACAAGGTCTTAGAAAGTGAGCAGATGCCAGAGGAATGGAGGAGAAGTGTGCTTGTGCCCATTTTTAAGAACAAGGGCGATGCACAGAGTTGTGGCAACTACAGAGGGATAAAGTTGATGAGCCATACAATGAAGCTATGGGAAAGAATAGTGGAAGCAAGACTAAGGGCAGAGGTCAGCATTTGTGAACAACAGTTTGGTTTCATGCCAAGAAAGAGCACCACAGATGCAGTGTTTGCTTTGAGGATGTTAATAGAGAAGTACAGAGAAGGTCAGAAGGAGCTGCATTGTGCCTTTGTGGATCTGGAGAAAGCATATGACAGGGTGCCGAGAGAAGAACTGTGGTATTGTATGAGGAAGTCTGGAGTGACAGAGAAGTATGTTAGAGTGGTGCAGGACATGTATGATAGATGTAAGACAGTGGTGAGGTGTGCTGTCGGTGTGACAGAAGAGTTCAAGGTGGAGGTGGGACTGCATCAAGGGTCAGCTCTCAGCCCCTTCTTGTTTGCTATGGTGATGGACAGGCTAACAGATGAGGTTAGACAAGAATCTCCATGGACTATGATGTTTGCAGATGACATTGTGATCTGTAGTGAGAGCAGAGACCAAGTGGAGGAAAATCTAGAGAGGTGGAGGTATGCCCTGGAAAGGAGGGGACTGAAGGTTAGTCTTAGTAAGACAGAATACATGTGTGTGAACGACAAGGACCCAAGAGGAACTTTGAGGTTACAGAGGGCAGAGATAAAGAAGGTGGAGGATTTTAAGTACTTAGGCTCAACAATCCAGAGCAATGGAGAGTGTGGAAAAGAGGTGAAGAAGCGCGTGCAGGCAGGTTGGAATGGATGGAGAAAAGTGTCCGGTGTGATGTGTGATAGGAGAGTATCGGCAAGAATGAAGGGAAAAGTGTACAAGACGGTGATGAGGCCAGCGATGTTGTATGGTTTAGAGACAGTGGCCCTGGGGAAAGGACAGGAGTCAGAGTTGGAGGTAGCGGAGATGAAAATGTTGAGGTTCTCTTTGGGAGTAACGAGGATGGATAGGATCAGAAATGAGTACATCAGAGGGACAGCACATGTTAGATGTTTTGGAGACAAAGTCAGAGAGGCTAGATTGAGATGGTTTGGACATGTACAGAGGAGGGATAGTGAGTAGGATGCTGAGGTTGGAACTACCAGGCAAAAGGCCCAGAGGAAGACCAAAGAGAAGATTTATGGATGCAGTGAAGGCGGACATGAAGGTCGTTGGAGTAAGAGTAGAAGATGCAGAGGATAGGGAGAGATGGAGGCAGATCATTTGCTGTGGCGACCCCTGAAGGGAACAGCCGAAAGGAAAAGAAGAAGAAGAAGAAGACATGCTGTTCTCATTTATCATTAATGATAAAAAAAAAAACATATACTGATTTTATATGAGAAAATTAACTTTGACCTTGGGTGACCTTGAAAGGTCAAACTCCAGCCACCTCAGAAAACCTTGTTGATATTATTCATATTCTGGAAACTACAATTAAAAAAACACTAGTCCAGGCACAAAATCTGCCTGTCCCACTGATTCATCCACCCTTTAATCATTTTAATTATTCTGTAGTGTGCATTCCTGGTGTTACCTTGGAGCAGAGCTCAGGGAAGGGCACGATGGATGCAAGAAAGAGGCCGGGGACAGAACTCAAACACTCAAAGCTCCAGATGTACTGCAGCACAATGAGCAAGTTCCCATATGCCACCATAAAGGGTGAGGTCAGCATGGCATACTTTCTCCTGTCTCGCACCATCCACAGAGTACAAGACCACATGAGGAAGACAAATGTAAGCCAGCTAACGTAGGTAATACTCCAGGCCTGAATCAAAGAGAGAGAGAGAGAGAGAGAGAGAGAGAGAGAGGGAAGAGTGAGAAAAGGAAAGGGAATACTCGGTGACGAGATCGGTCATTGAATTTTTATAGGATGGTGTCGTGACGTTTTTACACTATGTATTAGAGATTTAAATAAAAAAGAGCAACATTATGGAGTAATAAAGGAAACTAATTTGTATTGTGGATGTTCAACAACATGAAACAGACCTCAAATCAGATGTTATACTTTAATACCTAAAAAAAATATAATTGCCTGTAGTCTAAGAGGCATAAAACACATGTTGTGATTGAAAATCAATTACATTTATGCTGGTAACCTGAGAACTGAGAGAGTGCAAACCTCTACCAAGGCTTGTAATGTATCTCCTAAATCAAAATGTCAAGAATCAACTTTTTGATATTACTCATTTCTCAAACTAGGTGGCGCAGTGGCATAGTAGTTGGCACATCTGACCCACATCAAGAAGGTTCTGGGTTCGGTTCCTGGGCGAAGGTGTTTCTATGTGGAGGTTGCCTGTTCTTCCTGTGTATGCGTGGCTTCTTACTATTACTCTGCTTTCCTCCCACATTCCAAAAACATACACAGTAGTTTAATTGGCTGTTCCAAATTGCCCCATGGTGTCAGTATGAATGGTTGCACGTGTGTTGGCCCCGTGATGGCGTGGGAGCTATTTAGGGTGCACCCCACCTTCGTCCAGAGTCAGCTGAGATGGGAGCCAGACCTACGCTACACTAATTAGGAGGAAGCAGCTCAGAAATTGAATGAATGAATGAATGAATGAATGATCTCCCAATGTTAAAGAATACTTTCAAAAATTCCTGGCTCCTGAATTTAATTGGAATCATCTAATGAAGTCTTCCTTGTCCAAAGCCACACCTGTGGTTTCATAAATATTCTGCAGATATGTTTTTGCCTAATCCAATCCATCAATTTGCCAAAGTGAATCTAATCAGGGTGGCAGAGAGGCCTATCTCAGCCCACTCTTGGTGAAACACACACAACCATTCAGACTCACACCAAGGACCAATCTGACACAGCTAGTTAGCCTAATGCTGGAGGAAACCCATGCAGGCAGGGGGAGAGCATGCAGTTGACCCACAGAAACACCCAAGGTAGGCATGGATCTCGAACCCAGTACCTTCTTGCTCTGAGGTATATGCGCTAACTAACCTCTACGCCACCGTGCTGCTCCAGCTTTATTGCAATCCTGCTTAAAAACATCCAAAATGCCAAGAAAACATAACGTCCTTGGCAGAGATAACAAGCTCATCACACCATCTGTATTTAATTATTTTTTTTATATCACAGCATGACTGATCATCCATAATTCTTTCCATAATAATACCCTGTGGCTGATGGCATCATGCATCATGCAAGGCTTGGCCAGTTAAACTTTGGTGGTTTACCATCATGGCGATGAGCGCACACAGGTAGCTCTGCTTCATAATAAAACGGAAGACCTTGACGAGACCAGCAGGAGCTGAGATCTGCTCCCTGTCTTCACTCTCCTTGAACTCCTCTTCTTCCTCCGGCGGCATCTCCACCACCTCATACACTTCTCCATCCTTTTGATCTGTACACAGCAGCATTACATACGGAATAATGATTGTATCCATAAAAAGTAACTCATGTCATTGGATGTCATGGCTGGATTACAGATCCAAGGGTTGGGGTTCAAGCTCCAGTCCCACCAATTTACAACTATTGGGCCCCTGAGCAAGTCCCTTAACCCTCAGTTACTCAACTGTATAGATGAGAGATAGTAACCTGACAAATCAGCACGGTGGTGTCGAGGTCAGATTTAATGTTCAAATTAGATCAGATTTAAAGATTCAATGCAGGAATCATTACGCATTAGAAAATTTTTATCTCAAAACAGAAATTTTTATCTCACCTTCAATATTATTAGATTGGTCCACTTTATACTTCGGGATGGAAAAGAGATCCAAGCTGACTGGTCCATTCTCTGCATTCCGGTTGGGAATGTAACCAAAAGATGTTCCATTGGAGTTCATCAATACTGCCTATGGGGTAAATTTGGCATACGAATAATATTTTATTTTTTATCCTTTTATAATATTTCCTAGGTTTGCTAAAATAGGGATTTTTTAAAAACAACGAAAAAGGTTTATTTTAAATTCAAAGACAGGCTGTTTATTTTTCTGTAGGTTTTGCTCTGACGACATTGAAATTTACAAAGGATATTCGATATATACTGGTGACAAAAAGTAAACGAACACTTTGGAATCACCTCGATTTTTGTACATTTGCTTTAAAATATTGTTTCATCATCATCTAAATTACAATAATGAACAAAGACAAATTGTTGAAGTAATTACAGAGAAATCACACCTTTGCTTTTGTTATTGTCTTAAATATATCATTCATTCATCACCCATCATTCTCATCATATGTTAGAAAAACAATTTGGTCAGGGTGCACAACCCTGTTCCTGGTGATGTAATTACACACACACACACACACACACACACACACACACACACACACACACACTATATATATATATATATATATATATATATATATATATATATATATATATATATATATATATATATATATATACACACACACATACAGGATCCCTCGCTAGTTCGCGCTTCAATTCATGCGGCTCCAGTGCATCACACATATGTGTGTGTGTATTTATATTTTATTTACATCGTATGCATTATTTTTGAATGTTTAATTGTTAGTATAAGAATTTATAGCGCTGAATATACATTTATTGATATAATATACACATATACATGTACGTATACATCAGTCACGGGGGTCAATCCTACTTCGGAATTCGGGGGTTGCAGGGGATCTCAGTCCTAATTAGCTGCGGTACGTGAGGGATCCCTGTATCTCTCTCTCTCTCTCTCTCTCTCTCTCTCTCGCTCTCTCTCTCTCTATATATATATATATATATATATACACACACACACACACACACACACACACACACACACATATATATATATATATATATATATATATATATATATATATATATATAAATCTAGAAAAAATCTAGAAAAAAGGAAAGATAAAGAGTGTCTAGTGTAAACATTAGCTGTATGAAATCCATTAGTACAAAAAACCCAAAAGTAGCTCAATTAACATGACATTTTCATACATTCACATTTTTACAAATGTTTAAAAATTAAACAACGTGATTGCATCGAAAATACATAGGAAATGAATTCATAAATGAAATTCCAACCATGCTAACAAAATAAAAGGGGGAAAAAAAAAGTTTTTGTCTTAAAAAATGGAATGATCTAACAAGGCCGTAACCTCGTGCCTCAACAAAACCCTGAAAAACAAGCCAAAGCAAAACAAAATGTCGCATTCTGAATAAAACAACAACAACCAGATCAATCATAGTAAATAAAATAGGTCTTAAATTTACTGATGCGAACAGGGATTTACATAAAACGCTGAGAAACCACAAATGTTCTCTAACCTCAGTGGTGCTGTAAGCATCCTGAGTGGACAGAAGCTAGAGAGAGAGAGAGAGAGAGAGAGAGAGAGAGAGAGAGAATGTGAGTAAAGAATAGAGTGAGGTAAAGATATTGAGCAGCAGTAAGTCGATGACATTATTGTTCTCGAACATCACCACTAAGCTGGAACAATGAAGAGCAGTGCTGCTGAGAGATCAGAGGCCATCACTCTACCACTCGTTCTTTCCAAAAGCTTTTAGTGTTTCCGAGGAAAGCTGCAACCATCCAACATGGCTGTGTTCAGCTGGACACAACCCAAAGACTCCTGCTTCTGGAGAGAAGCTTTTGAGGTCCTCGTTATGCGTTAATCTGAACTATCTGTTGACACTTTACCATTCCGCCTGAATGCTTTATTGATTTCGAAGCCATCGGTGTTTGTCTTTCATATCGTCTTTCCGCTCCAACCACGACCAAATAGTAGTCAACTAGTGGCCAATGAAATTTGAAAATGATTACAGATAAAGGTACGATGGTGTACCATGGGGCAGTGGTGGCAAGGCGCTGGATCACTGATGCCAAGGTTAGGGGTTCAAGCCCCACTCTCAACGGTCCCCCCAGTGCAACTAACTGGGTCATCAAAGGTCGGCCATGTCTATCACTGTCTATGGTGTGAGGTTCATCTAAGTAAGAGTACCATTGCTGACTTTTGTCAAGAGTAGCTGCATAGCTGTCAGTGTGTTTCTGCCCTGGTGAGATGTCCAGAGTATGCTCTGCCCTCGCCCCGAGTTGGCTGAGATAGATGCCAGCCTCCCAGTGACCCTAATTCGGATTAAGTGGTTCAGAAAATGAATGAATGGTGCACCATGATCAGGAAACATGATATTATTCAAGAGTTGTGACCGCTTGAATTATGCCACATGATCCATCTACTACGGAGATTACCCACGACTGTTAAGCATTTAATAGAGCAAATTCAAAAAAAAGAACCAGTGACTGTATTAACAGAAACCAATCAGGTCCTTTTACAACAGGCTGTGCTATTCATTCTCTGAACCGCTTAATCCTAATTAGGTTCACGGGGAGGCTGGTGCACATTTCAGCTGATTCTGTTAACCCAAGTAGCTGCACTGGGAGGACACTGCCAACCTGTTGAGAGTGGGGCTTGAACCCCCAACCTTAGGACCAGTGATCCAGCACCTTACCACCAGACTGCCACTGCCCCCCTGGATATGTTAAAGTCATTAATAATCTGAGAGCAGATTGGACCAAAGTCTAGTTACAAGGCAAAAGCTATTAAATCACAAATTTAAAACGTTTCACCCTCACTAATCTGATGAGTGAACCAATGACTCACTCAGTGGTTTGGCAAAGAAGTGATTGAGTGAATGAGTCATTGGTTTGATTGTGATTGGTTCAAATGCTTTTGAATTTGGTGAAGGCAACAATGTTTTTAAAGAGAATTTTATATACAGTGGTAGCTCACTTTACGAAGTCTCACCAAACGAAAAATGAAGGTCACGAAACGCAGTTTTCTAAAATTTTTGTCTGTGTATACGAAACAAGTTCACGTTATGGAAGCGCCATCTTAAAAATTCAAACGCACCATTGAAACACACGCCATTCAAACATTCAAACAATGCACGAGCTGCTCTCCCATCAATGACGTTCAAACATCCTGCCCCGCTGGCCTCCCATTGGCTAGGAGGGATGATGCAGCTTCCTTTTATTGGCTGTCTCCTAACATCCCGCCCCGCTGGGCTCCCACTGGCTAGGGGGGACGACACAGCTCCCTCCCATTGGCTATTAGGGAGCTGAATCTACCATGATGCTTTTTGTGTAAAGGACAGAGTTACTGTTGTTTCATGCTTTATTTCTTAACTCAGGCTTTTAATCTTCCATAAACATTTGTAAGATTATAACTCTGCTAAGAAGACATGGTCAACACACGCGTGCACACACATGCAGCACACACACACACACACACACACACACACACACACACACACACACACACACACACATGATTTCTGGTTCGAGTGAGAAGAAGAAACGGGCTCGAGTGATATCACAAAGAAATATGGCCAAACCCGTCTACCATTGGTACGATATTGAAGCAAAAGGAGGTCTTAAAAGTTATGCTTTTATAATTTTTGTAGGGTTTCGGGGGTAGTATTGAGGCCTTGGAACAAATCACGTTTTACATGTAAAATGCGGTTCAATTAACGAAAAAATGCAGGTTACGAAAAAGGCTCTGGAACGGATTAATTTCGTAAAGTGAGGTACCACTGTATTAAGGTGGGTCATTGGGGGGTTGGCTTGGGGGTTGACCTGGGCTTCATCCTTGACTTTGTGAGTCCATTTCTGTGAGGAGTTGTATGTTTAATGCCATGGTGTTGTGGTATCGTCCAGGTTCTCCAGTTTCCTCCCATAGTTGAATGACATTAGGTTCATTGTTCACTAATAGATCTGAATGTGAGTATGGATGATTGTTTGTGTTTCCCTGCAATGCTCTGAGCTTATCTCAGCCAACATTGGGTGAAGGTGGCGTACACTCTGAACAGCTCACCAGAGATTTGTTGTCTTCTCAAACTTGAAAACTATTTGGTGTCAAATGTAGTGGCATTGTGGCTATTGGGTCGCACTTCTACCTCACAGCAAAGAAGTCCCTGGGTTCGAGTTCTGGGCTCACCAAGGGCGGTTGGGTGTAAGCTATGCATGCTCTTCCTGTGCTTATGTGAGTTTACTCCGGGTACTCTGGTTTCCTCCCACCATCCAAAGACATGCACATTAGGCTAATTGGATATTCTTGGTTGCGTCTCGAGGTGAATAGGAATGCTTATGCGTCTACATTAGCCCTGTGATGGTCTGGTGATTCCTAATCAAAGTCATTCAGTATAAAATCTATGTGCAATATGCAGTAAATGAGGGATAGTTACATTCTTTTCTTCAGTTTTTTTCCGTGCAGTCCACCATAGCTGCCTCCTTTTCGCTGCCGTTGGGGGCAAGTTGTCTTCATTCACCTCCTCTTCCTCATTCTCCTATAATACAGGTCCATAAATGATTAAAAACTCGCTCAGTAATTTAATCTCATGCACATTTTACCTCAAGAGATCTGATCTCAGATGTTAAACAGATATCTGGACGATACGCACATATATGATCTTGCAGGTTGACCTATAGACAGTAATACTGATATTAATTTGATGAATATTGACTGTTTCTGGAATGTCTTCCTTATGTGTCACCCACAGATTTACACTGTAATCAGACCTGATCATGCCTGGCTTTCTAAACTGCAAACAGGGAAACACTCACGCCACAGATCAATATGTTCTCAGACAGGCAAGTTTTTAAAGGACACGTGCTATTTACCACTCTACAGAACTGTGTGCTCTGGACTCTCGGAGGCATTTGAATGACAGGAAGAATGTAGTCATCGGTACATGGCTACTGAGAATGCATGCTGGGTAGACAGTGCTGTGGATTTTTACCCGTGTCTCAACTCAATGCATACAGTCGTAAAAAAAAAAAAAAAGGAAAGAAAAATCCTGCGGTCATCAGTTAGATCATTGCATTTATATGTGTATTGATTGGCTAGGAGGCTACTAGCGTGATTAACTTATATGGCTTGCTGAAAAGGTGTCGGTCGTTCAGATTTTATGGGAGGTCCTATAGACTTGTATCGCCTACTCAATCATCAACATGAATAAAAACATGACCTTGTGCCTCATGCTGCATATAAAAGATAATACACTTCTTTAAGTATAGATCTTTCTCTATTGAAAAACCTTCATGAATTCTACTACTCATGTCACTGGAAGTGGTACGGTGGCGTAGTGCCTCGCAGCAGGAGCGTCTTGGGCACGGGTCAAGGTCTGGCGAAGGGATTTCTTTGTGGAGTTTGCATGTTTTCCCCAGGTTTCCTCGAGGTTCCCTGGTTTCTTCCCAAGACATGCAAATTAGGCTAATCGGTCATTCCAAATTGCCCCTAGATATGAGAGTGAATGGTTGTATGTGCGATGGCCTTGTGATGAAATGGTCAGGGGTTTACGGTACACTGTTCGCTGAGATAGGCTACAGCCACCCTGGAACCCTAGTAATAATTTCAAATCAAAAACAATGAGACATCTCCACCCTACAAACCGAGCAGATCTATAACCAATAAAAAAAGAGTCTCAATACAGATCAATACGGTTTTCTGTAATATGGCAGGATAAAACGCTTTCGGGCTTCTCATGAACGTTAAGCTTTTTTAACTTCAGTAAGGAGGGACGGCATTGGCAGTTAGCACATTCCCCTCCCAGCAAAAAGGTCCTGGGTTCGGTTTCCACTCTTGGGGCATTTCTTTGTGGTGTTTGCATGGCTTTCCACTGGGTACTCTGGTTTCTTCCCACAGGCCATAGACATGCACAATTGCCCCTAGTTGTGAGCTTGGCTTTATGGGTGTTGACCGTGCACTGGCCTGGCGAGCTGCTCAGGGTGTACCACACTTTTCCACAGAGTGGGCTGAAATGGGCTCCAGTGTCCTCACAACCGTAATTAGAATTAAGCAGCTTAGATAATGAATGGATGAACTTCTAGAAAGAAAGGCAATAAATGACCTATCACTTTGTCTCTCCTTTACAGCACACTACAACACCCAGAATCCTCTGCACAGCTCACATTCACCTGCAAAAACATAAGCATTTCGTTCCAGTAGTTACTTTTGAGAATCCCTGATATCACTGTCAAAAGAATGGATCACACATACCAGCATGTGAATGAGCCACAACATAATTTAAATAGATTCATGGGGAGGCTGGTGCCCATCTTAGCCGACTCTAGATGAGGGCAGAGTACTCCCTTGACAGCTCAATATTCAACATAGATTTTAAATTAAAACAATATAGATTTTCTCCCTTAATTTAGTCATAGCCAATCCACAACTGTCAAGTGTTGCCTCCCTATCATGCTACCACCATCAACGAAGTTTGTGGGGCAAAAGCAAGCACTACCCTCTACCCACCATCCTCCCATCCACTCTCCTGCTCAGTGTCAAGTGATTCTGCCACCAACATCTTTACAAACTGCTGTACATGTACATTCAAGCGGCCTAATTGACCATAAGGGGAAATTGTTACTCTCCTCCTGTACACGAGTTCACTGACGAACATGACTGGCGGGTCATTCATTCATTTTCTAAACCGCTAAGTACTAATTATTGTTACAGGGAGGCTGGCGCCCATCTCGGCCGACTCTGGGTGAGGGTAGAGTACACCCTGGACTATTTTCCAGGCCATCACAGAGCAGAAACACGCTGACGGCTATGCAGCCTACTCTTGACGAATGTCAGCAATGGTTCTTTTACATGACCCTCACACCATAGACAGTGAGAGACACTGCCGGCCTTTGATAACCCAGTTAGCGGCACTGGAGGACTGGCTGGTGAGTGATTGTAAGTGAAAGTGAGGCGAGCGTATGCCATCCCTCCCTGACATGAGAGCTCAGCAAATTCACTCCAATCGACTGCTGGCTGCAGCTGGTTGCGTGACGGGCTGGCGAGCTGTCCTGGGTGTGCGCTAGCCTCACCCAGAATCAGTTGACATGGGCACCAGCAACCCTAATTAGGATCAAGGTAAAGTCAGTTGGGCTTTTTACAAGTGAGCCCAGTGGCTCATCAGGCCGGTGCTTATCCTCAGTTTCCATAGCGTGAAGCAACCAGGAGTTCAACTCCTCCTGGATGGGACGCTAGTCCATCGCAGATTCCCTTCCCTGTATATTTTACTGGAACCATTTATACTGCTGGGTGAACAGAGGCACACTTGTAGTTAAGACCTTGCCCAGGGGTCTTAGCACAGTGGGGGTCTAACTGGGAATCGAACACACAAACTCCTGATCATGAGGCCAGCACCCTAACCACTACGCTACCGGCCCCACTAATTACGATTATTCAGTTCAGAAAATGAATGAACGAATGAATGAATGAATGAAGATGGGAATATGTTCAGATCTATGTTTCCATGCATTGGAGTTCGAAATCAGTGGCACACAAAAAAAAGAGTCTTAACCATGATCATTGGATCCTGCAGCCAAAGTCGAATCAGTGTGGCCAGTGTGTAATATAGCACCAGGAGCATGATGGGATTGACAAAATGATGCCACTGGAGACCAGGATAGACAATTAACTTCCATGTAAGGGAGCAGTTTGTCTTGATTATAGGTGAGATGCCGAACAATCTGTGAAGAGAATAAGAAAGAGGAAAAGTAATTATACAGTGTGACTCGTTCCACAATCTCAAAACTCTACTGTATCCTGAACTGTTTGTGTATGAACTATATATTACATCATATCTGTGAGGAATTATTTAGGTTTCTATATCTATTGACTTCCACATAATGTAAATTTCTCAGATAGCATTGCACCAGAGCTACATGGAGACCCTGCACTCTAATCCCAGTGTCCCTTCAAATTTTGGCAAGGCAGGTGAGTTTTCAAGAACTCCTCTGGTGGGCAGGTGTAAATAGGTCATTACGATGCACATTCCCTCAATTGCTGGCAGTAATGCACCAGTCAGTGATTTGATCTCCTTTAAGTGTGGCATGAATGGACCGGTGAAGATATTTGTACATGATATAGAAGGTTTCTGCAGGTCCCATCTATAGTCTTTTGACGTTAAGGTCCTTGTTTCAGCACCAGAAAGGAAAATGGGTTTCACAACAGGTCTTTCTTCAGTTTATTGTCAAGATGAGAGCACCATATTTCATCAAGAGCCTTACGACCTTTCCAGGCACGTGCCTTTAGGACCTTGAAGTCCTTACATGAGTCCATTATAAAGGAGCCAAAGTACTTGAAGTAATCAATTCACTTGATGGTCTTTCCAGACAAAGATGTCAAGGCTGAGAAGTCCAAGGCTGTAGACATGTAGATTCAGGCATTGTCTAAAGGCGGAGCTTCAGATAGAGATCTCAATTGATAGGTGTCTGAGGCTGCTGTTATAAGAGTAGAGCAGCTCCTTTAATGGCTGAACCAACCTGAGCCCGGTCGGAAATAAATACATGCATTTCTCCTGCATTTCCCAAATTCAATCTGGCGCGATAAGTAACCCTGCATGTTCTTTTCACTGCTTTTCACTTGCTAATTTCAGATTTAATTTGTATTACATATCCGTATTGTAAGTTTAATTATCCGTGGGACGTATTCATGTTCCGTGTTGCCACTAATGTTCTGTATTGTTTTGCTCAACTAAGTTTGTCAGCCTACCAGAGTTAAACTGTGTATTTCATTCTGTGTCAGCCCTGAGTGGTGGTGCTGCTTAATCCTAATTAGGCTCATGGGGAGGCTCCCATCCTTCTCATCCAATTCTGGGCAGAGGTAGGGTACACCGTGAACAGCTTGCTAGGCCAGTGCTGGGCCAACACACAAACAAAACCATTCACTCACGCCTAGGAATTATTTGAAACAACCAACTGGCTTACTGTGCATGTTTGTGGACTGTGGGAGGAATCGGAGTACCCGGGGAAACCCACACAAGCACAGGTAGAACATGCAAACTCCACACAGGAACACCTGGCCATCGAACACTGGCCTAACCGCGTGCTAACCACTCCACCACCGTGCCGCCCCTATTTTTGGGTTTAATTTTGATTAATGTACAGGTCTATGCGGTGTTGTTGAAGTATGTCTTCTTTTCCTTTCAGCTGTTCCCTTTTCCTCAGGGATCGCCACAGTGAATCATCACATTTTTGATTTGGCATAGGTTTTTACGTCAGATGCCCTTCCAGACACAAGGCTTTCACAAGGGGCAGAAACATGCTGACGGCTATGAAGCTCCTCTTTACGAAAGTCAGCAATGGTTCTTTTACATGAACCTCTCACCATAGACAGTGAGAGACATGGCCCGCCTTTGATAACCCAGTTAGCTGCACTGGGGGCATAGTGACAATCTTGTGGAGAGTGGGACTCAAACCCCCAACCTTAGGATCAGTGATCCAGTACCTTTTACCACCAGGCCACCACGGCCCCTTGTTGTAGGAGCATGTATTCTTTGGATTTCAGTTTCTTTACTGTGTGAGCCATTCATAACTGCTAATCGTGCATAAGTATACATAACCACCACACACACACACACACACACACACACACACACACACACACACACACACACACACACACACCGCAGGTCAATTTAGAATAGCCAATTAGACTAATGTGCATGTTTTTGAATTGTGGGAGGAAATCAGAGTACCCCAATGAAACCCATGCAAGCGCAAGGAGACCAGGCAAACTCAACACAGAAACACCTGTGTCCCGGAATCAAGCCCAGGAACATCTTATTATAAGGAAGACGTGATAATCATAAGCCATGCACCTCCCTTTGTCCTAGTACAATACTTAACATACATTTAGTCAGTAATTACGCACACACACACACACACACACACACACACACACACACACACACACACAATCTGTCAGATTTCCTTGACTCCGGGAGATGAAACATGCATTTCTGACATCGACTTTTGAGTGATGATATCACTTCCTGCTTGGCCTCTTCCTGCACCTGGGAATAGCTGAGTCACATGACTCCATTGTGAGGGCAACGGGATGCGGGAAGCAGAGCCTGTCGACACTCTCTTTCAACAGTTGGGCAAGCCAAGGCCAAGGCTCTGTCATCGGTCATAATTAGGCCATGCATGGGACACATTTACCATGTTACTGAGTCAGTATTCTAAAAGAAGCGCCAAAACAACACGTAGTTTAATCAAAAAACACCTCAGTCTGCTAAAGTCACACTAAACACATTAAACCCTCTTTACTGAAATTACTTCCAGTTGACACAGTCAATTTGAGGTTTACAGTCGACTATACACATTCCTCGCGGTCATTAAATCCAGTGCAGACAAAACAAAGCAGAGGGTCGGTCCATAGAAATGAAAGTGGCTTTATAGGATCTGAGACTGGGTCTAAAATGAATAGAAGGAAGTGAGCTTCGTCCAAGGCACTGAAGCTATACTTAGAATAATGGTCTTGCCGTTTCAAGGCGAATGAATAAAAGCTCCTGAAATCGATCTGTGACCAAGGAGTCCATGACAAGAATAGAAAGCTACTGCTAAAGTGCTGGGTGTGTATAGAGACCATGACTGCATTCTTACCTCAATCAGAGCATTATAGGACTTGATGGGATGTAGTATATTATATGTTATGATATTATGGGAAAGTCAGGAGCATGAGAACATACCACTTTCATGGAAATACCCCCATGGAAAATATCCTAATGGGTAAAGTGCAGACTCAATCACAGATTTCCCAGAAACAAAATACCACCCCTCCCTCCCTTGATCTATATTGAAGAAGCACTTAAACTTCACCTGATGTAGCTGTCTTCAGGTGGGATGCTGTCCTGCAGGAACTGGAACTGGTAGAGGTAGAGAACAATGAGATGGCCAGCAGAGAAGATGGCCATCAGAACACACAGGCAACTGAACAGGAGTGTGTCGAAGGTTTGACAAAACGACCACCATGTGCACAGTGCCAGGAAGATTAAAAAGTAAACCATTGAGGTCAGGGAGGGCAGCATCATGCCTGGGAGCGTGGATGCAAAAAGAACGCCAAGTCAGCGGGTGCACAAAAGTAACAACACATATTAAACAAACATGTTATAATGAATGGAATAACATTACACTATAGGTGTTGGGAAATCTTGGTAAGCACTGACATGGGCATGATGTGTCCAGATATTTATTATGCTAAGGTCTTCACTCAACTCAGACTGTTGGTATCACTATTCTTATAGTTCCTCAGCAGGTAGGTTGCCAGCTCTTTCCTTACCACGCTACAGTACCTGGTATTCTCAGGTGGTCTCCCATCCAAATACTAACCACAGACTTTTTGTTCAGAACTATACACTCAAGCCTGTGCCCGTACTAGGTCCATATGGGCAGTAGTGGCTTGGCGGTAAAGCATCTTGGTTACTCATCAGACGATTGGTGGCTCAAGCCCCAGTAACACAAGGCAACCACTGCTCAGTTGTATGAGTTACTCTAGATTAAGGTGTGTACCAAATGCTAAAATGTAAATATCCTTATCCAATAACTGTTTTATACCATAGAGTTGTTTTATACCATAGAGTAGAATCACACATTTCAATTACAGCAGATGTCACAATTATGCCACCTGCATGGCTTATATTAAAGCGATTCGAATTCTGATGGGGCGATGCTTGGTCAGTAAATCGAAGTGTCCATCAAGCAGTTTAAGCGATAGCTAGTCGCAGTGCATGCTAAGATCATAAAGAAGCTCTGAGAACAATGACTTTCAGCCGTTTCTAGGAAGTGTACTTCAAGTTTGGTGCACGATAACAATATATAGGGATCCCTCACTTTCCGAGGTTAATGTGGACTGAGACCCCCCCCAACCAATTTCCGCGAAGTAGGATCGACCCCCCTGACTGACGTATACATACATGTATATGTGTATATAATATCAATAAATACATATTCAATGCTATAAATGCTTATAATAACAATTAACCATTTAAAAATAATGCATAAGATGTAAATAAAATATAAGTACACAAACAGATGTGCACCTCACATCAAAACGTAAATAGTTTTGTTGGGGGGTTTTGGGTTGTTTTTTGTTCTTGGATTTTTTTTTTTTTTTTTTTTTTTTGCATAATTGGCCTTGTTTTGTGACATTTTCCTTAACTTTTTCCCAATTTTTTCTTTAATTTCCTTATTTTATTTAAATTTTCCATGAATATTTTTGAAAAACCCATGCTACACAAAAACTGAAGCATGAAGTAGCGAGGGATCACTGTATACAGTGGTATGAAAAAGTATCTGAACTTTTTGGAATTTCTCACATTTCTGCATAAAATCACCATCAAATGTGATCTGATCTTTGTCAAAATCACACAGATGAAAAAACAGTGTCTGCTTTAACTAAAACCACCCAAACAATTATAGGTTTTCATATTTTAATGAGGATAGCATGCAAACAATGACAGAAGGGGGAGGAATACGTAACTGAACCATCACATTTAATATTTTGTGGCCCCCCCTTTGGCAGCAATAACTTCAACCAGACGCTTCCTGTAGCTGCAGATCAGTCTGGCACATCGATCAGGACTAATCTTGGCCCATTCTTCTTTACAAAACTGCTGTAGTTCAGTCAGATTCCTGGGATGTCTGGCATGAATCACTGTCTTGAGGTCATGCCACAGCATCTCAATGGGGTTCAAGTCTGGACTTTGACTTGGCCACTCCAGAACGTGTATTTTGTTCTTCTGAAACCATTCTGAAGTTGATTTACTTCTGTGTTTTGGATCATTGCCTTCTTGCAGCATCCATCCTCTTTTTAGCTCCAACTGTCTGACAGACGGCCTCAGGGTTTCTTGCAAATCATCCTGATAAACTTTTGAATTCATTTTTCCATTAATGATTGCAAGTTGTCCAGGCCCCGAGGCAGCAAAACAGCCCCAAACCATGATGCACCCTCCACCGTGCTTCATGGTGGGGATGAGGTGTTGATGTTGGTGAGCTGGTCCATTTTTCCTCCACACATGACATTGTGTGTTCCTCCCAAACAATTCAACTTTAGTTTCATCAGTCCACAAAATATTTTGCCAAAACTTCTGTGGAGTGTCCAAGTGCCTTTTTGCGAACATTAAACGAGCAACAATGTTTGTTTTAGACAGCAGTGGCTTCCTCCTTGGAGTCCTCCCATGAACACCATTCTTGGCCATTGTTTTACATATAGTTGATGTGTGCACAGAGATATTGGACTGTGCCAGTGATTTCTGTAAGTCTTTAGCAGACACTCTAGGGTTTTTTTTTTTTACCTCTCTGAGTATTCTGCGCTGAACTCTTGGCGTCATCTTTGGTGGACGGCCACTCCTTGGGAGAGAAGCAACGGTGCCAAACTCTCTCCATTTGTAAACAACTTCTCTGACTGTCGATTGATGAACATCCAGACTTTTAGAGATGGTTTTTCTATCATTTCCCAGCTTTATACAAATCAACAATTCTTGATCGCAGGTCTTTAAACAGCTCTTTTGAGTGAGCCATGGTGCACATCAGACAATGCTTCTCATCAAGACAATTCTTACCAGGTGTGTGTTTTATAGTGGGCAGGGCAGCTTTAAGCCACTCATCAGTGATTGGGCACACACCTGACTTCAATTGTTTGGTAAAAATTGGTTTCAATTGCTCTTTAAGTCTCCTTAGGCAGAGGGTTCAGTTACTTATTCCTCCTCCTTCTGTCATTGTTTGCATGCTATCCTCATTAAAATATGAAAACCTATAAATGTTTGTGTGGTTTTAGTTAAAGCAGACATTGTTTTTTCATCTGTGTGATTTTGACAAAGATCAGATCACATTTGATGGTGATTTTATGCAGAAATGTGAGAAATTCCAAAAGGTTCAGATACTTTTTTCATACCACTGTATATAAAACTCTGTGTATGTACTTAGATAAGAAAATTAAAAATGCTTCGAAATGAGGTATTATATAGGGATCCCTCACTTTCCACAGTTAATTGGGACTGAGATCCCCCCAAGACCACCAAATTCCGTGAAGTAGGATTAACACCCCCCCCAACCCCAACCCCCCTGACTGACGTATATGTACATGTATATGTGTATATAATATCAATAAATACATATTCAACACTATAAATGCTTATAATAACAATTAAACATTAAAAAATAATGCATAAGATGGAAATAAAATATTAATATACACACATGCAGACGTGCACATGTGCACGCACGTAGATGTGCACCTCACAACAATGTAAGTATTTTTGATTGGAGGTATTGGGTTGCTTTTTGTTTAGAGTTTTTTTTTTTTTTTTTTTTTTTTTTGCATAATTGGCCTTGTTTTGTGGCATTGTCCTTAACTTTCCCCTATTCTTCCTTAATTTCCTTATTTTTTTAATTCGATGACTATTAAAAAAAAAAAAATGCGATGCACTGAAGCCGCATGAATTGAAGTGCGAAGTAGCCAGGGATCCCTGTATATAGTTTCTGAATGTCCTCATCCAAAACTCCCTAACATCCATAAACTAAATGAATCCGGCTCTCGACCAATCAGCACTATCTTCCTTGAGTCTTCCTAGCAACAGATGAGTTCCATTTTCACCGAGGCGTGTCTGTTATGAGGATTCTCATTAGTTTTGTGTTGTATGATTGGGGAGATGGCAAGATGGCGTAGTGGTTAGCTCGACCACCTCACAGCACTGGCCTGGGTTCAATTCCCAGTCTTGGTGGTTCAGTGTGGAGTGTGCATGTTCTCCCCGTGCATGCGTGGGTTTCCTCCTGGTACTGCGGTTTCCCCCAACAGTCCAAAAAGATGCACAGTAGGTTAATTGGCTGTTCCAAATCACCCCTAGGCATCAGTGTTGGCCCGGTGAGCTGTCTAGAGTGTACCCCATCCTCGCCTGAAGTTGGCTGAGATAGGCGTCAGCATCCCCATGATGCTAATTAGGATTAAGCGGTTCAGAAACTGAATGATTGAGGGAATCCTTCTGGGATTCTCTGAGTAGGGAGCGTATTCTGAGAGTGAATATGGATTATAAGGATTGAAAATCACTAAAATAAGTGGTCATTTCTGTTGTTTTTCAACCACGTGGCCATGGAATCTGTTCTTATTTCAGCATGGATAGATTATTTTTATGGATATTTGTACTTAGTCATGTTGATCATTATGCTTTGAAGGATGTGGTCTTGATGTAGCACATTTTTTTTCCAGATACACCATTTTGAATGTACTATGGCTTTTACACAAAACAGTAAAAGTATTTCAACTTCCATCACAGATCTTTTTTTTTTTTTTTTTAAATCGGCAGTGTAATTTTATTTAAAAAAATATAGATTCCATTCGACTCTTTTTAACCTGCAACCTGAAAGCTAAATAAAATACAATATATCACCGTTTTATAATTATTAATTCTTATAAAACCAAATTACAGTAATCACAAACTTTACGATAATTTCTCACCTGCCATGCCCAGCAGTATAGTCACCACCACCTTCCCTGCTGTAGTGATGAGATTACCAATGATATCTTTCACTTTCGATGCGACACCCGCAACTATGCGCAGGACCTTCAACTTAGTGCTCTCCCTCGCCTCTTCCTCTTCTTCCTCTTCTTCTTCATCTTCTACAAGGCCTTCATCATCATCTTCTGCTTCATCTTCAGCATCAAAGTCCTCATCATACAGCATCTCATCTCCTTCTTCATCTTCAGGGGTTCTCTTCATATCACTTACCTCCTACAGGTGGAGAAAAAGAAATGATGTACCACTTTACCATACCAGACACCATAACAAGAAATTAATATATAATGGTGCTGCTAAATGTATTATAATATGAATGTGTAACGTACAGACATACATCCATATACATCCACATACATACTAGTACACACACACACACACACACACACACACATATATATATATATATATATATATATATATATATATATATATATATATATATATATATATATGTAGGTTTTTCAAAAATATTCATCTAACAGTAAAAAAGAAATTGAGGAAAAATAAGGGAAAACTTAAGGCAAATGCCATAAAACAAGGCCAATTATGAAAAAAAAACAACAACAAACAAACAAAACCAAAAAGAAAAACAACTCAAACCCACCCAACAAAACTACAAGGATCCTTCACTTTCCGCAGTTAATTGGGACCGAGTCCCCCGAGACCGCCGAATTCCACGAAGTAGGATTGACCCCCCCCCTGAATAATGTATATGTACATGTATATGTGTATATAATATCAATAAATAAATTATTGATTGCTTGCCCCCAAATGTATTCTGTCTTACTGAGGCTAACCATCATTCCTCTCCTTTCCAGGGCATACCTCCACCTCTCTAGATTTTCCTGCACTTGTTCTCTGCTCTCACTACAGATCACAATGTCATCTGTGAATATCATAGTCCATGGAGATTCTTGTCTCACCTCATCTGTCAGCCTGTCCATCAGCATAGCAAACAAGAAGGGGCTCAGAGCTGACCCTTGAAGCAGTCTCACTTCCACCTTGAACTCTTTTGTCACGCCGACAGCACACCTCATCACTGTCTTACATCTCTCATACATGTCCTGCAACACTCTAACATACTTCTCTGCCACTCCAGACTTCCTCATGCAATACCACATGCATTCGGCACCATGTCATATGCTTTCTCCAGATCCACAAAGGCACAATGTAGCTCCTTCTCACCTTCTCTGTACTTCTCTATTAACATCCTCAAAGCAAACACTGCATCTGTAGTGCTCTTTCTTGGCATGAAACCAAACTGTTGTTCACAAATGCTGACCTCTGCCCTTAGTCCAGCTTCCACTATTCTTTCCCATAGCTTCATTGTATGGCTCATCAACTTTATCCCTCTATAGTTGCCGCAACTCTGCACATCTCCCTTGTTCTTAAAAATGGGCACAAGCACACTTTTCCTCCATTCTTCCAGCATCCTCTCACTCTCTAAGATCTTGTTGAATGTTCTTGTCAGAAAATCTACTGCTACCTCTCCTAGACACTTCCATACCTCCACTGGTATGTCATCAGGACCAACTGCCTTTCCACTCTTCATCCTCTTCAATGCCCTTCTCACTTCACCCTTACTAATCTTTGCTACTTACTGGTCCTCAACAGTCACCTCTTCTACTCTTTTTTCTTTTTCCTTATTCATCAGCTCTTCAAAGTACTCTTTCCATCTTCCCAGCGCACTTCTGTCATCAGTCAACACGTTTCCCACTCTGTCCTTAATCACTCTAACTTGCTGCACTTCCTTCCCATCTCTATTTCTCTGCTGTGCCAACCTGTACAGATCATTTTCTCCCTCCTTACTGTCCCACCTAGCATACAAGTCATCATACACCCTCTGTTTGGCCTTTTTTGACACCGCTACCTTTGCCTTACGCTGTGTCTCCCTGTACTCTTGTTTACTCTCTTCGGTCCTCTCTATGTCCCATTTCTTCCTAGTTAATCTCTTCCTTTGTACACACTCCTGCACTTCCTCATTCCACCACCAAGTCTCCTTATGTACTGTCCTTCCAGAGGACATGCCAAGTACTCTCCTACTCACCAAGTATTCTCATACCTGTCTCCCTGATCACATTAGCTGTCGTTGTCCAGTCATCTGGAAGCACTTCATGACCACCCAAAACCTGTTTCAACTCCTCCTTGAAGACACCACGACACTCTTCCTTTTTTTCAAATTTCACCACTTTGTCTTCTGCTCTGCCTTTGCCTTCTTCACCTTTCTTACCATCAGCATCATCCTGCACACCACCATCCTATGCTGTTTGGCAACACTCTCACCCACTACTACTTCGCAGTCACTGACTTCCTTCAAATTACACTGAAACTACCTGTGTGCTCCTACCTCCACTTTTATAAGTCACCCTGTGCTACTCTCTCTTCTGGAAGAAAGTATTCACCATAGCCATTTCCATCCTTTTTGCAAAATTTATCAACATCTGTCCTTCTATGTTCCTGTCCTGGATAGCAAACCTGCCAATCACTTCCTCATCCCCTCTGTTTCCTGCACCAACATGTCCATTGAAGTCTGCCCCAATGACCACTCTTTCACCTCTGGGGGTACTCTGCATCACTTCATCTAACTCACTCCAGAATCTCTCCTTCTCTTCTAGCTCACATCCTGCCTGTGGGGCATAAGCACTAACAACATTGAACATCACGCCTTCAATTTCTAACTTGAGACTCATCACTCTATCTGACAGTCTTTTCACTTCTAGAACATTCCTGACAAACTCCTCCTTCAAGATGACGCCGACTCCATTTCTCTTCCCATCCACACCATGATAAAACAGCTTAAACCCTGCTCCTATTCTTCTAGCCTTGCTACCTTTCCACCTGGTCTCCTGAATACACAGTATGTCCACCTTCCTCCTCTGCATCATGTCAGCCAGCTCGCTACCTTTTCCTGTCATAGTTCGAACATTCAAAGTCCCTATTCTCAGTTCTAAACTCATGCTTTTCCTCTTCTCTTTCTGCCTACGGACACGCCTTTGCCTCTCCTTCTTCGACCAACAGTAGTCCAATTTCCACCAGCACCCTGTTGGTTAACAGCACAGTTGGCGGTCGTTGTTAACCCGGGCCTCGACCGATCCGGTATGAAATTTGTCTTTATGGTTTGCATTTTGGCAAAAGTTTTATGCTGGATGCCCTTCCTGTCGCAACCCTCTGCATTTATCCGGGCTTGGAATCTGTGTGAGGGCGGGCACTTGTTTGTGCCCCTCCTCACGGCTGCATTTTATATATATATATTATATATATTATATATATATTATATATATATATATTATATATATTATATATAGATAGATAGATAGATAGATAGATAGATAGATAGATAGATAGATATATGATGAACCGCTCAATATGGTCATAGGAAGACAGGTGCCCATCTTAGCCCAATACAGGTTGGTAGGGTACGCCCTGAACAGCTGGCTAGAGTATTACAGAGCCAAAACACACAACCATTTGCTTTATACTTACACACTTGGAAGGAATTAAAAACTACTCAGATAGCCTAATGTGTATGTCTTTAGACTGTGGGAGAACACCAGCATGCCCAGTGGAAACCCATGCAAGCACCCATGTAAACTCCACAAAGAAACAAGAGTTGGACTCAAACCCAGGATGTTCTTGCTGTGAGCCGGTGGTGCTATCTGACCGCTAACCATTGAATATAATATGCAAAGTAAAGAGAATCATCATGTTGACTCTAAGCAGTTTTATCTGAACAAAACAAAACAAAATTTCTCGCATTCTTTTTTTTTTACTCATAGAGCCTTAGTTTCTGAATTGGGTGTGCATGATGTAAACAAACCTGTTCTAGATTAGATAACTCTGAATCTCTCAGCAACAACACACCATAAACCAAACAAGCTTTTAACTGCTCCACATGTTTGGCCTGGAGCACAGGAACCTGCACCCTGTTAATGAAGCATCGCACACTGGCTCCGCCCAGTGAGGTCCTTTTATACACCATGTGCTACCACTTACTGAATAAACATTCTAGCTTATTATAACCTTTCTGAATACTTTCCTGGATTAACTTTAGTGTTCAACAGAATTGCAACGTCAAGGTCAATTCACTACGAGACTTTATTATTCAACATCATTTCAACACATTAAACTCCTCGCCACATTCACTTTAAAAGTTTTTCCCTTTACGCTGGTTTTTAAATATGAGTGCACAAAAGTCACACTTGAGTCTGTCCAGCTGAGCCAAATAAATGGTTATTATTCTCACCCCCAGGATTGAAGCCCAAGTATTTTTGGACAAAGTATGAAAACAACACAGAAAATTCCTTGTGGGAAAAGGTCCATAAAAACATAACAGTGTTAATGTCCATATTAGAGTTTATATACTGCATATTTAACAATCTACGCATCCTGGGTTCGAGTCTCGGGTTCTGTGTGCAGAGAGAGACAGAGAGAGAGAGAGAGAGAGAGAGAGAAAGAAAGAGAGAGATGGAGAGAGAAAAAGAGAAAGTCAGAAAGAGGCAGAGAGAGAAAGAGGAACAGAAAGAGAGAAATTGAATCAATGTCACCTGTTCATCTGCATCAAAGTCTTGGTTGTACTGTGCCATTTCTTCCACTGGTCTCTTTTTCTCCAGACTCCGACACAGCAGCCAGGTGCCCAGGCCTGCCATGAACATTCCAATATCTGGCAGAAACACTCTGATTCCATTTCCTGCATCTGCCCCTTGAACGCTAATCAAAGAGAAAAAAACGAAAATCAGTCCATCTGATTCGAGCCTTACAATTAGCTTCCATGTCATTGAAATCTATAAAGTAGTGTTCCAGTGCAACCAAAACATGTTTGGGAATTGATCAATGATTTGTTCTAAAGATATAAATGCACAAATCGCTCTATCCTTTCCCAAATATGATTAAGAAAACTGGCTGCACTGGCTACAAGTGATTTCACATTTAATCATTAATTTATCCTTAGTACCTGCCTGGTGAAGGTTTCCGTCATTTAAATTGGCCTATTGTTTATGTTTTTGGAATAAGAATCACCCCAAATGCAGCTAATCAAAGTTATGCAGTTATCAAAGGCCGGCCATGTCTCTCACTGTCTATGGTGAGAGGTTCATGTAAAAGAACCATTTCGTTAAGAGTAGGCTGTATAGCCATTAGCGTTTTTCTGCCCTGCTATGGCCTGGCAAGCTGTTGAAGGTGTACTCTGCCCTTGCCCAGAGTCGGCTGACATGGACACCAGCCTCCCTGCAACCTTAATTAGGATTAAGCTGTTCAGAAAATGAATGAATGAATAAGAATCTACCAAATCATTTAAAAATATTAACAAACATCTATTCAGTTCAACTACATATAGTCTTTGTACCGCATTTTATTTCTTTTGACATCACAGGGGCTTGTTACATATATTTTCATCTGTATTTAAGGACAAATTATGAACATAAATCCAGCTAAGGATGAAGAACTGTCAGAACCAGAATTCAATTGTGAATTCTATGTGCTATTCTATCAGCAGTGCGACAATATATAATTCTGTGTGAAATGCTTAAATTTCAATACAAATACAAAATGGGGGCATTCTAAAACTTTTCACATGCAGTGACCCCGAGGTCGTTGGGAGCCGGGAGTCGATCTCTGGAAACTCTGAGTGAAGGTGGGTACACCCTGAATAGATCACTCATCCATCACAGGGCCAACACACCACTACTCACAGTCACATTTAAAACTATGGGAAATTTGGAATGGCCGCTTACCCTAATGTGCATTTATTTGGACTGTGAGAGGAAACCAGAGTACCCAGAGGAAACACGCTTAAGCAAACTCCAACAAAAACCACCTTTGATGAACCTAGGACTTGAACTTCTTAATGTCAGGCAGGTGTGCAGCATATATATATATATTGGCGGCACGGTGGTGTAGTGGTTAGCACGTCCGCCTCACAGCAAGAAGGCCCGGGTTCGATTCCCGGCCTGGGCGTTTCTGTGTGGAGTTTGCATGTTCTCCCCGTGCTTGTGCGGGTTTCCTCCGGGTGCTCCGGTTTCCCCCGCAATCCAAAGACGTGCACTGTAGGTTAATTGGCCGTTCTAAATTGACCGTAGTTTCTCTCCTGCAGCGGCACTGGAACCCAGTCGTATCGGCACTTGCCTTTCCATTGGATCCTTCTGGTGGCGCCGAGACAGGGGGGGACTTGCTGCTTGGGTAACAGCCTGTCCCTCATTACTCCCTACCCAGGCTCTGTGCACTGGGGAGTATCACCAGTCGGGATACTGGCCAGAGTGCAGCCATAGTCCTTCGGGACTGACGGAGGCCTACGCTATATATATATATATATATATATATATATATATATACACACACACAAAACCCCCTAAAATACAATCCTTTATTCATGTTGTTGGTGGTGAAAGCTGGCAAAGGGCGGGTCAGAAATGATGGGAAGGATTTAATTCACATAACCATTATGGCAGTCATGAAGACCTGGCCTGGGTCACCCTGAAAGAAACAGGGCTCTGGCAAAGCTGCAACAGTCCCAGCAAGCAAGGAGTGAGCTTTGGATTTGGATCAAAATAAAGCATACAGATGGTAAGGCTGATCGAAAGCTTTATCTCTCCATGACACCTTGGATACAAGAGAATAAATAAAGTAAAAAATATGTTAAAAAAAAAAGTGCAGCAATGATAATTTCCCCACGTGTAAAATTACTATTTGGTGTCCATTTTCCGATAGCAATAACAAACCATATACCATTTGCACCTATGAAGGTCTCGTAAATAAACACCATATGTGAATGATGCAAAAATGGGAAGACTGGTGGAATGCACTGTGCAGCTTTTTCCAGTTTGAGCTTCTTGCACAGCTGTGGTGTGCTAGAATACTTAGATTTTACATGCCACTCCACCCCCCTATAAAATCAGTATTTTCCCCGTATTACACAATATACGTAAATATTTCTCTTTAGAACAACACACTTTTGTAGAGCAACCACTGTGGAAATCAATCTTTTTCCACTAAAACGTGTGAATCTATAAAAAAAAATATTTACTCAAACTGTCTTTCACTTCGTATAAAAGACTTGAGGTATACCATGAAGTTTATAATCCCATAAAAAATGATGCTTCAAGTTTGATAAGTTGAAGCATTCGTTCAGTTTCTGAGTTATTTAATCTTAATTAGGGTTGCTGGGAGGCTGGCGCCTGTCTCAATTGACTCTGGGGAGGGCAGGGTACACCCTGGACAGCTCAGCAAGCCATCGCAGGGTAGAAACACGCTGGCGGCTATATAACATTTCTTGTCGAAAGCCAGCAATGGTTCTTTTACATGAACCTCTCACCACAGACAGTGAGAGACATGGACGGCCTTTGATAACCCAGTTAGCTGCACTGGGTGGACAGCAGTGACATCCATTGACAGTGATGCTTGAACCCCCAACCTTAGGATCGGTAACCCAGAACCTTACCACCGGGCCGCCATTGCCCGTAAATTGAAATAATAAGTAAGCACAGTTGTCCATTAATACATACTGTAACTGAGATATTTAAATGACTCATTCAGGGATACACCATGAACAGCTCACCAGATCATCTCACATTTACAGGCAATTTGTAACAGACAATTAACCTAATGGTTGTGTGTGTGTGTGTGGGCTGTAGGAGTAAACCAGAATACTGTACCTAGAGGAAACCCATGCAAGCACACAGAGAACATGCAAACTCCACATAGAAGAACACCTGAGCCAAGCCCAGGACTCGAACCCAGGAGCTTCTTGCTGTGAGACTGCCGTGCTAACCATTACACCACTGCACATCCCAATGCACAATTGAGGCAATATGTCATTATTAAAGTAAGAGAAAAACAACATCTTTAATGTTTACTAACTGATTTAATATAATCTGTTTAAATATTTTAGTACCCTGCATTCTGTCATGGACCTACTTGGTATATGTGTGTTTACATCTTTGAATGCCAGTTCTTGCTTCAGATCAAATGGTTTACAATCAGAAACTGCTCTGGGTTGTTGGCTAGACACCGAAACCATGCAATCATTCCTGAATAATCTTTATTAGTAAGGAAAGTATGGAACCCTTAACTGTGTTTCCAGCCTGAGTTCGCCTCATAAAAGCTGAGACTTGCAGAGCAGCTAAACAACACCTGCTCAGAAGATTCCTTTCTAATTAGAGACAACTAGCGTTTCCAAACTTTTCAGGTTTCCCTTTAAAAAGCACCCAACAAACTTACCAATGAGTCAAGAAAAAGTGACCTCACTGTAATAATAAATAGTTGTGTTTCCATTTTGATATATATGCAAAGTTCTGGGGGGGTTTGGAAAGTCCTTTTTAACTGGATGGCTCAACTACATCTGGTCCAAGTAGATCCATATCCACCATCAACTCGGTGGCAAATGGTTTACCAAGACTTGCACAGTTGATTCATTTTAACAAAGTTAATGGTCCTATCCATTAGCCCAATCCAGCCGACTCCGAGCGAGGGCAGAGTACACCCTAGACAGCTCGCCAGGCCATCACAGGGCAGAAACTCACTGACAGCTATGCAGCTGCTCTTGACGAAAGTCAGCAATGGTTCTC